>JAJTUV010000113.1:600000-1196330 GCA_021653895.1 Mastomys natalensis | reverse complement strand
TTTGTTATTTATGTTTGGGGGCTGGATGCCCCTTCCCCTTTTCTGGATGCTGTTTTTAAAAATGAAAATTTGATTTTTCTTTTTTGGGCACACCCTCCATTTGGGGGGATCTCATGATGTAGTACGAATCTGAGTTCCAAACCCCCTGGATTGTCACAGGGCAGGAAGGGCAGACAGCGGGGCACAATGCCTGCCAGGTGGGAGAACTAGGAGATGGCAGAGCACCAGCTGGTCCTCCCAGACTCAAAGGATTTTTTCCCCTTTTTCTGCTGGAGAGCAGAAAAATTGGATTCCTTGCAGCTCGAGCTCCTGAGGCTGACATCTCCCCTGCTGTCATCGGTTTTCCCTGATGGCACACTGGGAAAGGGGACACTGCAGTCCAGAAAGGCCAAGACACTCAAAAAACATTTGGATAGTCCCATTTGGCCTCCATCAACACTGTCTTTGCCTTCAGCCTCTACAAGAAGCTGGCTTTGAGGGAATCCAGATAAAAATATTGTCTTTTTTCCCCCCTCATTTTTCGCTCCTTTGGGCTTCAATGGCATTGGGAGCAAAGGGAAAGACCCTGGAAGAGATTTAGAAGATCTCAAGTCAATCTCACAGAAACTTTCTGGAAGCAGACACCCTTTCTGGGACTTTGAGACGTCCTACACATGCTCAGTCAGCCAGGGGACCAGTACAGATCACACAGGCAACAGTCGAGTATTGAAAAGCACCTGCAGAGCCTGAAGATTTTTCAAGGAAAGGCGAGGGCTCTGTACCAGGCTGAGGCCTTCAAAAAGCCGACCTCCAGCACCCCCTCTTGAGACCAAAAAAAGGTCATTAATGACTATGTGAGGAAATAAGAGCCATGGGAAGATCCAGGAATGGGTCCAGACCTGCATGGGGAAGACAATCCTGCTGACTGTAAAATTTTCTGTATTTTAAAAAGGTGAGAGTGGTCACTGGGGAATCATGGGAGAGAATGTTGGTTGGGAAAATGTGTCTTTCACTGCCCACTCGCCAGGAAGGGCCATGAGAGCCAAAAGCTTATAACCAATACACTTACCCTCCTTTAATATTTTTAAAAATATAGATGTAATCCGAGACTTTCCAACAGAATCCGTGAACTTTCCATCTAAGCATGTTGATCTGGATGTGACATAAAAATAACTGACTAGCAAAATACAAAATCTTCCACAAACTAATCCAAACGTGAGTAAGCAGAAGCCAGGGCTACTCCCTACACAAATTAATCTCTCAGTTGCCCAGGGCAGGCCTTTCTAATACGGTCCCTAATGAGGTATTCTCCCTGCGGAGAGCCTGAGGCTCTAGCACAGTCCAGATGGGCTGAGACTTCTTGACCTATAGGACCTAGGAAAATGAATCTTAATGGGGAAAAAAGGCATAACCCAGAAATTTGAAGAGCCCGGGGCAGTTCCCTATATAGTTCCTACTTCTGCCCTGAGCCCATTTTTAATGACTGGTCTTGGGTTTGGAAGAAGCAGGACATTGAGAAATCCAATTAGAGAAAGGAAAGTGTGAGCGGGACATGTTTCTGTGTGGTGTAGTATCTGGCTGCTTGTGGAATTTTTACATCATAAAATTAATTTACAGGTAGCTTGAAAGGTCGGAAATTCCCAAATATCATTACTAGGACAGGAAATCTGATTGGTTTGGCTAAAAGATTCTGTGGAAGACATTATGGGTAGAATAGTCAGGCAAATCCAGAATCTCCACCCCCCACCAAACATACCAAACCCCTACCTGGTGGGGGCCAGGGAGGAAGGGACAGCCCACCAATTGCTGCCTGACAGAAGTCATATGTGAGAAAAAACTCTGGTAGATCTGGGCTAATAAAGTTAGTCCAGGATACGGGAGATAAGACCTGGGCTCTTGGCAAAAAACAAGGTGACAATTGACAAAAATATAGGACAGGAATCAGAGCACAGGAGGAGAAAGGACAGAGACAGGACAGGAGGAGAAAAGGACAGGGGGACAGGAGGACAGAGGACAGGGGGGTTGGATGGCCCCAGAGCTGCTGGGGCTGGCGATAGCAGAAACAGAGTAGCAGCCGGGAAGGGTTAGACGCAGGACTGGCTCTCTCAACCTCCCCAGGACACAGGCCAAGCGATGCTTGGTGTGAGGTTAGCCACAATCTATGGATTATGAATTGATCACGATATGGAACTCATCTGTGGTTTTTCCAACGTCCCACCTTGCCTTCTAGACATGGCTCCCCTTGGGAAGACAGGACCCTCACCTCTCCCCTGTCTCCAGTCTCACCACCTTCACTCTGGTCTCTCTTACACACTCCACGCCAGGTCCCTGACTGTGTCAGGAGCTCAAGTGGCCAGGCTGTGGTTTTGAAGTTCCCTTTCTAAACCAAGTCTGGAGACAACGCTCATAGCTAGCAGCTTGATTAACTACCAAGCTTTTTCTAATTCAGCATAAGCCACACTAAGGGACACTCTGAGTGTCTGAAGATGATGGATTGTGTCACAACTCAGAAGCTGAGCATGAATGGGGAGGAGGTAGAGTGTTTGTCCTGTGGTTACAACATGGTCATTTACCTCATCTTTAGGCAAATGGAAGATTCCCTTTGACCCCCAGCTCACATTTACATCTGAGTTCTACTTGGATGAGAAGAGGTCTGTGAAGGTGCCCATGATGAAAAGTAGTGCCCTGACCACACCCTACTTCCGGGATGAGGAGCTGTCCTGCACTGTGGTGGAGCTGAAGTACACAGGAAAGACCAGCGCCCTGTTCATCCTCCCTGACCGGGGCAGGATGCAGCAGGTGGAAGCCAGCTTGCAACCAGAGACTCTGAGGAAGTGGAAGCACTCTGTGAGATCCAGGTGCATATTCTCAGCACCCAGAACTGTCTCTTGATCCCTGACCTCTTTTGCCTGATGGCCACTGTCCCTGTACCTCAAAATCACAGTAGTACACAGTGTAATGGTGGAGTGTGCCCAGGGGACAGGTGGACTTGAGTTGAATTTCCCTCTGGTGACTATGTATTTCGGGCCCTGAGTTACTGTAGATTTTGTTGTTCACAAGATGAGATCAGCTAGAACAAGGAGCCGAGGTTTCCTCCCTCTAACAGGCTGTAAGTTACATGGACTCTAGAATGAGTTGGAAGGCAGAGGGAATTGTGATTGACAGGAGATGAGCTCTAAGAATCAGCTCTGCCCTTGGAGCCATCTCATCCTCTAACACTCATCATTCACCACACACCGAATAAGACATGAAGATTCACTATTAGCCATCTGATGTAGACTGAAAGTATATCAGAGACTGAAGCACAAATCTACTGTTAGGGCTCTCTTGTAATTGAGGAAGAAAGTGTGTAGGATTGAAAATTAAATTAAGCATCAATTAGCAGGTTGAAATGTGAGAAAGGCTGAATTGAGAAGGGAGAGTTCAAGGATTAGGAAGGCTGGAGTCTGATGCAGTGTGCAGGTTTAAATAGAAGGCTCTTAGGTGATGTCTGAGGTAGCATGGCAGGGAAGGCCTGCATTTGTGCGTCTAGTAGAAAAGTATTCTGGTCAAAAAACTGCTAGGACCAAGTCATGTTGCCTGTCTACTGTTCACACTCTCAGGCACTGATGATAGTTAATTCATTAAGAAGAGCAAAATCAAGTTGTCTAGGCATCTAAAGAGGACTTCTTCCTGTGAGAGGCTGTCTGTGGAGAGGAGCCCCAGCTATATGGTGGATTGAGGGGACCACAAGTGTTTAGGGATTCTTACATTGGTATTTTTTATTCTCAGGATGATACGATGAACTCTACCTGCCCAAGTTCTCCGTCTTCGCTGAATACAGCCTGCAGGACGATCCTTCAGAGCTGGGCATCAGGAAAGTCTTCTCCTCACAGGCTGATCTGTCTGGGATCATAAGAGACAAGGACCTGCAAGTCTCTCAGGTAAGACAAGAAACACAGGGTGCTTTGCACTTGGGATCCGACTGTGGATGGTGAAGGTCATGTGGGCATGTGGGGATGGTACATGTGTAAGAAAACTACATTTCTGAGGTTCCTTTGCAAATGTTCATCCTCTTCCCACCCTATACATAAGCTCAGCTATGAGACATTGTGGGGAAGGGCCTACAGTTGCTTTATAGAACCATGGATACCAACATGTGCTGCAATACAGGGTTACCCACAATACACTGCAGGGGCATCCACAATACACTGCAGCACCACCCACAATACACTACAGCACTACCCACAATACACTGCAGGCCCAAATCACTTCCAGCTTTAGCTTCTTTACTACAGTGCTGAGACAGTGCTTCTTGACCAGTGCACAAAATATTAACAGTAAACATAATAACAAGGAATCTATGGCAGTTCTCAGGAAAACCCCAAGAATAGGAAGGAAGATGCCTTGGACCCCATACTACAGTCCTAGGTGCACAGCTTGTCAGTGACCAATGTTCTGTCCAGGACCCACTCGGAGCCCTGGGCTCAGGTCTGTAACAGCAGGACATGGCACTCTGGAATATGAAGCCGAGAGTTGTGCATTGCTGTTGTATATCCCAAGGAGGCTGGAGCAGGAGGAAGGCTGAATCCTGCACTGGCTGCCAGTACCTAGCCATTCCCTCTGAAGAAGTCATGAGGCAGCCTGTGAGGAAACTCCTGCCATTACTTAATTCTGTTTTCCAGTTTCTAGTGGTTTGAGGGCAGCACAGATTCACACACTGGGCAGACCCAGGGCATGCCTCATCTCCTACCCTGAGCAGAGATTGGGAAATCCAGGGTTAGAGCTCAGAGAAGGAACAAGGAAATTCCCCAGCAGATGAGGCCAGTACTCACTGCTTGCTTCAGTCTTCTCTCCTGCTCTCCCTGGTCTCCACTGAATGATGGTTCTCGCCCCACAGGTGGTCCACAAGGCTGTGCTGGATGTGTCTGAGGAAGGCACAGAAGCAGCTGCTGCCACAGGGGTCAATGCTGGTCTTTCATAGAGAGGAATGCCAACTTTGCGTGTGTCGTTCAACAGGCCATTCCTGTTGGTTATCTCTAACACAGATGTTGAGACTACTCTCTTTATAAGCAAAGTTACTAACCCCAAGTGAGCCTATAGCTCCCCAAGTTCTGATGATTCTTCTCATGATTCTGTGACAGAGACTGCATGTGAATCTCTGTGTATATCCTGGCATTCCTGCTCTGATTGGCTGTTGCAAATATGGCTTCGACTATCTCTGTGTCTCCCACATGCACAGGAGCCTTTGGACTGTCAGTGTCGGGCTCTCAGGTCTCTTGGGAGCATCTGCGCATGTTTCTGAACCTGAAATCTGTCTCAATTCTTCTTCCCTGGTGACTCTTCTTTACTGTTCATACCCAAACCTAAGCATTGGAGAATACATGCATTCCCAGTATATGCTCTGTGCACATCTGCTTTCGGCTTCCACAGTCTCGATGGGACCATGCTAGCCTCTGGGCTAACCCATGAGAATCAGACCCAGGACTGAGAGGGGAACCTGTAGCACTGAATGTCATCCCCTGGTACCATGCTCTTAGGTTCTGCTTTCCCCTCTGCAGGCATTGCCACTCAGTGGCCCTTGCAGGGTCCCCTAACCCTGCCTACATCTGGCACAGTGTTGGCGCCCAAACTCCTGCAGCTGCATGGGGCCTGGGGGTCAGACCAGCTCCTCTCCCTGTAGCATTCCTATTCAGCACAGAGTAGTAGCCTCTAAGTTCCCAGCTGACCAACCTCATACAAATGTTGAACACCACCAACCAAAATGTAGAGGTAGGAGAAAAGGATCAATAAACGCATACCTGCAGAGAAACTGCCCAGGCAGTGTTCCCTCAGCTCCTGTTGGAAGGGGTTGTCTCTAGTGACAACATAGTAATAGAGATTGTCACTCACTCTGTGGCTCCTGTGATGGCCCTCTGACCTACATGCTATTAACAGTTCCTTTTATGGAAGAGGAAATGAGACACAGGGAAACTTAGTTATCTCCCCATGACCACACAGGTAGACATCATGGTTGGTGAGATGCTCTTCCAAGTGTCCTGATGCCAGAGGAGCAGTCTTGCCCAAGTTGTGAACCTGTTCACGAGACATCACTGTGGTAGGCAGGTGGATGATGAAACAGGGCTCTGATACTTCCCAGAGAAGAAACAAATGGTCCATGGATCAGGTGACATCTCTTCTGAGATGGATGAGGGGGGATAAGAAGGGTGCTCTGATAACCACAGAGAATATTTTTGGGCAGGGAAAAGAATCATGGAGCCATTTCTGTGAATCTCAGAGGAGGTGTATTTTTGGGACAACAGAGTAGATTATTGGTGGAGTAGAAGATGTAGGAGTGGCCACAGTGTGGCAAAGAGCCTGGCTCCTTGAGGATTCTGGAATAATTCAGAGCCACAGGGAGCACTGGAGGAGTTCGACAAAGTTTCTCACTTGAGAAAGGTACTGTATGAGGTTACAGTGCAGAGAACTGAGTTGTGAGAGGTGAGGATTGCCTTGAGGGCAGTCTTGGGAACATCAGGACACAGCTGGAGAGGAGAGTGGATGATTCAGCTCAAGGGATGAGCTGGCTTGCTGTCTCCATGAGAAGGAGAGGAGGTCAAGGTGCATTTGGGTTGGGCACCTGCTGTTCATGGAGAATCCTCTGGGCCTGCAAACACAGTCAGTGGTGTACATGGACAGGGACAGCTATACTTCATGTTGAGACATGCTTGAATCTTAAGGCTCCTAAGTACACCCATTGAGCAGTAGACGTGAGGTGATCAGAGAATTGAAGTCTGGTGGGCCACACTTCCCACACATCAGGGACTCTTCACTGATGGCCATGAGATAAGAGAAGAGGACTCATCAATTGAAACAATCAAATGTCCCAATAGTCTTCCCAATGTGTCTGTCTGTTAGGCACCACCCTGAGACTGAGACATCATATGCACTTCATGAGTGCTGAAAAGCCCCAGATGTATCCGTCTACCCTTCCTAGATGCAGCTTAGGCATCTGAGGAGTCTGGTTCTGAATGTATCTCCTACTGCTGGTAAGCTGGTTCTGGAACTTTTGGCCACATATGAGTCCAACTCTCCTGTAGTCTAGGACCTACATATTAATATTTCCATGTCCTCATTCCCTGGGTGTTGAGGGTTTCTCCTCTCTTGTCCATCAGTTGTTGTCATGTCTGATCACGTATGTACTATTTCCTTTTGGTAATGACTTGCTGCAATGCATGTCCTACTTTATGACTTGGTGAGTCAGAAAACACCCAGCTAATGATGGGAAGCACAAGTTACAGGATAATATACGAGCCTGTCTCCACTCTAGTTAAAGTGGTACAACCTGGGAGAAGGGAGCCTAAAGCTGAGGCCGAAGAAAATCTTGAACAATAGCCAACATTATTCAGATCATCTGTAATTTACACTCTGATTGTTAAGAAGAGTCACCGAAGGAAGTGTAAAATCCCAGAAACAATCCACACGTGGCAAAACCAACACAAAACAATAACAACAACAACAACAAAAACAAAAATGTTTTTTCATCAAGGCACATAAACAAAAGAAAATAATCAGCTGTGGTGAATAATCAGAATGAAACTCTCTCCTGTTCACCAAATCTGGAAGGGGCATAGAATTCTGTGTGTTTTCAAACAAACAAACAAACAAACCAAAACCCCTTAAGTCATAAGACTCTTGTCTCGTTTTCATGGCGTTTTCTCACAAGCACTCAGAATTCCCCTAATATGATTTCATTCAGAAGCAGTTTGGACCTGTGCAAGAGCCTTCTCGTGACCCAGCCCTACACAGAGCTTACACCTCTCCAGGTCAGTCAGTAAACGGGCAGAGTAGCTCATTCAAGTGGGGAATGTGCTGTCTCTAGAGCCCATGTAGGCCCACCAACACTGACCCTGCGACACTGCACTTGATTCACTGTTCTCCCTGGCAGAGGCAAATCTAAAGGGTTTTGCTGAGCCCTTCCGATCCTAATCGCCCTCACTCCGAAGACCAGTGGAGCAATGTGAGAATTCTGACAACTTCAAAATCTGTTTGTCTCAACTGTATATTCTGGGACCGGGAAAATAACTAGAGGATGAGTTCAGGGATCTACTGTGAGTCAGATTTCAGTCAAAACTCCAGTAATCTCCTTCGGCTCCTATTTTAACTGGAGGGCCACATGTTTCTTGGGTTCTCTTGGAATCGTTGTCATTTCAGAACAAGTATCCAATAGACCCAGAAAAGTCTGATTGTTTCTTTCCTTCAGTTTACAGTTACCTCTGGGCATATTTTAGGCTATTTTATTGAGTTATCTCTACATCCCTTTCAAACATTATTCCATCCTTATCCCTTCCAACCCACCCCCAACAGTAGGTAGGAGACAAAGATTGTTAGAAGGGAAAAGGGGCATAGACCTCTTTAGCCTACTTCTTGCTGATTAAGGGTGTCAGGTACTTAGGGGAAAGTCCAATTTCTGTCATCAGTATATGTAGCAATCCAGCAAACAGCAAACTCAGCAGCAGCAGAGGGAGAAGCTGCTGCCTCTCTCAGGGCTGTGACATTTATATACTCTCTCAAGAATCCTCAGAATTCCAAACATAAACTATCTTCAGCTGGCAGAATCAGGCCCCTGCCAGAGCATGAGACAAATCATAGTCAACTGCTATGGACAATCTGAAGCAGCCTCATATCCCACACCTGGGATTAAAACAAAAATATTTAGATAGAACATAACTGGTTTTTTTTTTTTTTAAGAAACCAAAATTCTTGCTACAGTGACCCTTGTAAAAAGCTGATGGTCACTCTGAGGGAGGATTGGAGAAAGGTTAACAGTAGAGATTTTATCAAAGTCCTTACTCCGGGGAATCTGCCTGATGTATCCTAAAAGGACTCCTAGACCTGAAAACTGGCTCAAGCCTGGAAGTTGCTTCATAGGCCAAGATTGGTTTTTGCCACAAAGAAATTTCATTTGTTTTAGATTTTTTCTACTTATAAATAAAACAGATCAAATAAAACTGCTTTTTATCAATTCCACTGTTGTAAACACCAAGATTATTAGCCAGTACCAACGGTCTATATGAGTCATACAACCATAAAAATTACTTTGCCTGTGCTGTACATTAAGTTTAGATCATTTAAGAGATTGCTTTCTCAATGCTGCCAATTATGACAACTAAGATCACCTTGACATTTCCATTCAGTTCCTCCACTTGACTCCTGCTACATCAGGGCCAAAAACCTCTTTGCATTGAATTCACCCAACTGAGTGTCAGTGTCTCCAAATCCCAGGTCTGTCACAGAAAACAGGTGATCACAAAGCCCTTCCAATGTGCTGGTGTCCCTCTCACCATTTTTCATGTTACAAAATTACTGAAGAGCATCTCTTCTGGGCCTTTCCATTGTGAAGGATTCAACATACCTACTGGAGCATTATAATTTTCATGAGCATTAAAAATCCCTTCATCAGCACTAAGCCAAAGAGTATTAGCCATCTCCAACCCCCATTCTGTATGAATTCTTTTGACAAATGCTTCAGATATCCATATTTTTAAATGGGTACCTTTGAACTATATGAGTTTCTCAATTAAACTAGGATCTCTACTAACTGAGCCCATATCAATAATCTCAGTATGATCGAGTTTTACCTTTCTTTCACCATTACCCCATACTCTAAAAATCCATTCCCACTCAAATTTCCCAGCCTTCTGCTTCACTGAATTGATTCCCTGGCTAAGTTATGTCAACTTGACACATGCTAGAGTAGTCAGAAAGAGGGAACCTCATTTAAGAAAATGTTTCAATAAGATCAGGGTGTAGATGAGACTGTGGAGCATTTTCTTAATTACTGATTTTGGTGGGAGGCCCAGTGCATTGTGGGAGGGGCTATCATTGGGCTAGTGGTCCTAAGTACTGTAAGAAATCAGATTGAGCAGGTTATGGGAAGCAAGTCAGTAAGCAGCGCCCCTCTATGCCTTCTGCACCAGTTCCTGCCTCCAGAGTCCTGCCCTGCTTAACTGCTTGTCCTGACTTCCTTCAATGATGAACAAGGATGTGGAAGTGTAAACCAAATAAACCCTTTCCTCTCCAACTTGCTTTTGGTCATGGTGTTTCATCACATCAATAGAAACCCTAACTAAGACAACTAGCACACTCATTGAGCTTCTTAGTGGTATCCTTTAACAGGTCCCCAAAAACACAGGAGGCCCCCAGACCTTTGCAGGACTGATCCATTGAGGAAGCATCAATCAAGCCATGAAATTTAGCATGTAGACAGCATTACCAACCAAAATGAAAACAAGATCTATCCATCAAATTCCACAGCTTGAGAAAAGTCTCTACAAGTACAAACATTTCTTATTGGTTTCTATCGTTCTAATTCTAGCTAAATATTCTTGTTCACTGAAGTATGTCATCCCAGGATATGGATTTTCTGCTTAGAATTTCTCCTTGTGAAAGGATTAGGGATATAGTATCACCCTGAACACACAATGTAGCTATAAAGACTTTCTACTGGCTTAATCCAGTGTCCAAGTAGTCTTCTCTGGTTGTAAATATGATCCCACAGACAGTGGGAGAGGAGCACTGAGCATTGGTTTGGTTTGCTCTGCCTTAGCTAAAGACACACATGTATAGGTTCTCCTTACATAGCACTGTTGAGCTCAACTTGTGCCAACACACCTCTTGAGGCAGCTTGCTGCTTCCCTGGCCTCATCTCAATCTGGTTGGCAAGCCTTGCAGTTTCTTCAGAATTGAACTTCAGCTGTTGGTTCATGCCTGGTGTCTGCTTGCTGAAAGGACTGGTCTGGAGCTGCCAGCTAGTGTGTGGTGTCTGCCTACCTAGAGGTAGAGGACTGCTCTGCAGCTGCTGAGTCATATTTGGTGTTTGCTGTGGGACTGAACTGCTGCCAAGGAAGATTGATCTCACTCCATAGAACTATTGCTGAACAGGTCCACTTTCCCCATACCATAAGGACTTTTCTCTTCCACTCCCTCTGCTGGGTGGTGGGCTAAAGGAGAGGTTGAACCCTTATTAAAAGTACATTACAAACAATGTATGCCTACAGTAGACAATGAAGGATTAATTTCCTCAGTCAAAAGTGGAAAAGGTAATAGTTTAGAAGGCAGGGGTGGAGAGTATATCTTTACTGAGGGTGGAGAGACTACATTCCTGGGTTAGAGAATCTGAGGGTTCAAATTTCATGCCTGCCCCAGTCTCTCTTGGCCTGCATAGCAGGATAAAGCTCTCAGCTATTTCTCCAGTACCCTACATGACAATAATCAACTGAGACTCTGAAACCATGAGCAGCCCCCAATTCAGTGTTCTCTTTTCTAAGAGTTGTTTTGCTCTTGGTATCTTTTCACAGCAAGAGAATACTGAGTAAGACAAAGTGGTTCATGATAAGGGAAAACTCACCTTAGGGGATCTAAGAAACAGAAATCTGCCTTTAGGCCTCTGTTACCCAGCCAATAGGCCTTCTCTTAGGGCCTTGTCTCCAGCACCACGGTCTTGGGGTTCTGCTTTGGGACTGACATTCCAGCCTTTTGTTGAAGATAGTGTTAAATCTGAGGATTGCAAGGAAAAAAAGAGCAAACCCACAATTGTCCAATTGAAGCAAGCTGTACTTGGGAGTACACCCAGGACTGGGTAGGCACTTTTTTCACCGTAAGTCGGGATTTGAAAGAACAATCTCTACTGGTCTCTTCACCCTTTTATAGGTGACACAAACTGTTTACAGGGGCAAGGGAGGTTGCTGTCATACACTGTTAGAAATATACAATGAAGGAGAAGGAAAGAGGGGAAGGATATACATCATGTGAATGTGGTCACACGTTTAGTTTAGGTTGAAACACATGTTTTGCATTTGTATAATATCTAAGAAGCAGGAACTTATTCTTAATTACAAATAAAAACCTTAACTTGCAAGGAATTAACACAGGACAAACAGGAATTTCTTAACTGTCGTAAGTGCAAACAGAAACCTTTAATCCCACCATGTGACACTAAAACCACTACCAAAAATTAAAGACAATTCAAAGAATTAGTAATGGCATAATGATTACATAGTGGAACTGGCCAAAGCCAGTCTGGGTTCCCAGAAAATGGCCCTGAGTCACATTTTGCAGCAGCTTAAAATGGCAAAGTTCACATTTCCCATAGATCCAATTAGGGGCAATTTTACATCCTGAAGTCTTCCCTGTCTATGAAACTCCTGCCTATGTACATCCAGTAAGGGCAAGCATATGCCCTGACATGTGTCCTGCCTGGGTATCTCTTGCCCACATGTGATCATGCACATCCATGACAGGTGGCTCAAACAAACACAGGGCAGACAAGCAGGAATTTGTTCCTAGTGGTGTCAACTACAAAGAGAACCATTAACCTGTAAGGTTACTTTTCCAGTTTTGGTCTCATATTAAATTACAAGGACTTGACACAGAACAAAGATTATTTTACTTTACAACTACAAATAGAAACCTCAACCTGCACAGGACAAACAGAAACGTATTCTTAACTCTCTTAACCACATACAGAAACCTTAACATACAACGTATATTGTTCCTCGTTTGGTCTCAAACTAGTAGGCTCTAATAGTCCTCTCATTCCTCCTGACAGATGTCTTGAGAAGAGAGTATCTATTGTTTTTAATAAATACATCTTCCTTTTAAAGATTCATTTATTTTATGTCTAAGAGTACATTATCACTGTCTTCAAACACACCAGAAGAGGGCATCAGATCTCATTACAGATAGCCACCATGTGGTTGTTGAGAATTGAACTCAAGGCCTCTGGAAGAGTAGCTGCATATGTAGTTGAGGACGACCTTGTAGGGGATCAGTGGGATAGGAGGGCCATGGTCACGGGAAGCCTGGATGCCCCAGTGTGGGGGACTTTAAGGGCAGGGAGGCTAGAATGGGTGGATGGGTGGTGGCACACCCTCATAGAAGTAGGAGGAGGGGGGGATGGTATAAGGGGTTTAAAGGGAAATGGGGAAAAGGGATAACATCTGAAAGGTAAATAAATAAAATATCCAATTTAAAATAAAACAGATAATGGAACTGGATATTGCAGTCGAACATTCCAGACATTTTGTCAACATTTTACTATTACCAATATTACTGGGATTCCTTATAATCCTCAAGGACAAGTGACTGTGGGAGGAGCCCATGGAACTTTAAAACAATGACTTATAAAATAAAAATGGGGTGGGGGAAGGTATATCCCTGTACACCACAAACTTATTTAAATCATGCTCTTTTTATTTTAAATTTTTTAAAAATTTGGATGCCAAGGAACTTTCTGCTGAGTGTCTATGACACCCTACAACTAGGTATATTTATGCCTAGGTGAAAAGGAAGGATCCACTTACTGGCATATGGCATGATCCTGATCAGGTATCTAATACGTGGATGTTTGTGTTTTTTCCTGCAGGATGCTGAAGGATCATAGTGGCTGCCAGAGCGACAGGTGAGACATGCTGATGCCAGGACAAAGTAATGATGCTGACCTGTGAGTTGCTGAGTGTCCTGATAATGCTGACTGGGAATGTGTATTGGACATATGTTCCTGACCCACCCTTGTTTGCCTATATCCAAGATGGTACAAGATGCCTTGCCTCACGTTTTTAAACCTCGTGGAACAGAGAATCAAAAAGAAAAGTTATAATGACACTTGCATTTTTCTTAAATGTGACCAGTTAATTGTACCCAATCATGGACTGGTCTAGAAATCAATCCAATATTGGAAATAATAGTCAGATGTAGGCTTAGTGAAGATTTTTCCTAATCTGTAGGTTGGCAATTTGTCCTATTGATGCTGTCGTTTTCATTACAGAAACGTTTCGGTTTCATGAGGTTTCATGTATCAATTGAGCCTGAGCCATTATGTTCTGTTCAAGAAATTCCCCCAACCCCACCCCTGTGCCTATGAGTTCTAGGCTCTTTCCCACTATCTCTTCTATTACATTCAGGCAATGGGAGTGACCTTAGTCAAAATGCACAACACTGGGGAGAAGGAACTGGAAGAGTTCACCTCCAGTAGGTAGACAGGGCCTCAAGTGGAGGGGCAGGTTTACCAACCCATAGTCAAAATTTCTGACCTAGAATTGTTCCTGTCTAAAAGAACTGCAGGGGAAAAAATTAGAGAAGAGACTGAGGGAAAGGCATTCCAGTGAGCAGCCCACCATGAGATCCATCTTATGGAGGTGGGGGTGGGACACCAAGGCCTGACACTATTACTGATGCTTGATGTGCTTACAGACAGGAGCATAGCATGACTCTCTTCTGAGAGGCCCTACGAACAGCTGATTAAGACAGAAGCAGATATTTACATGCAAACATTGAACTGAAGCCGGGGATTCCTATGGTTGAATTAGGGGAAAGAGTGAAGAAATTGAAGGGGAGGCGACCTCATAAGAAGACCAGCAGTCACAAGCAACCTGAACCTCTGGGAGCTCCTAGCAACTGAGACACCAACCAGGCAGCATACACGGGCTTGTCTGAGGCCCTTAGTACATGTATAGCAAAGGACTGTCTCGTCTGGTCTTAGTGGGAGAAAATGTGCTTAATTCTCCTGAGACTTGAGGTCTTAGGGAAGGGGGATGCCTTGGTGGTGTGGGGAGCACCCTCTGTGAGACAACCTGGAAAAGAAATGGTCTGAGGAACTATGGGAGGGGAGACCAGGAGGAAGGCAAACACCGGAATGTAAATAAATAAAATTACAACAACAACAACAACAAAAAAGCCATAAAAGAAGTTTACGGAATGAAAACTGTATTCTACTAGAAAAGAAAATCCTTCCGCCACATAATAATCAAAACACTAAATGACAGAACAAAAACAGAATATTACAAGATGAAAGGGGGAAAAGACCAAGTAACATATAAAATTAGTCGTGTCAGAATTAACCCAGCATCTCATAGAGATTCTAAAATCTAGAAGGGCCACGAGAGATGTCCCACTGCCTCTAAAAGACCACTTATACCAAGTGTAGATTACTATACCTATCAAATTTTTAATCAGAGTAGATGAAAAAAAAAGATATTCCAAAACAAAGCCAAATACAAGCAGTATCTATCCAAAGTCCTAACCTACAAAAAACCATCAAAGGAAAACTTCAAGCCAAGGACCTCAAATAATTCCACCCAAACAGAAACAAAAGAAAGGGAGCACACACACACACACAACACACACACACACACACACACACACCAACATGAAAAGAACAGTAATTAACAATTATTGGTAATCATATCTCTCAGCATCAATGGACTCAATTTCCCAATATTAAAAAGAAAACAAAACCCACAGGCTAACAGAATGGAAGCAAAAACATGTTGTATCCTTTGCTGCATACAACAAACACACCTCAGCAACCAAGAAAGACATCAACTCAGAGTAAAGGGCTAGAAAAAGGTTTTCCAAGAAAATAGTCCCAAAAGCAACCTGGAGTAACTATTCAAATATCTAATAAAATACACTTTCAACTAAAATCAATCAAAACAAATCATACTCATCAAAGAAAAAGTTCACCAAGACTACGTCTCAATTCTGAACATCTGTGCCCTAAATGCAAGGACATCCACATTTGTAAAAGAAACATGACTAAAGCTTAACTCTCACCCAAAGCCCATGCACTAGTAGTGGGAGACTTCAACACCACACTCTCACCAATGGACACGTCATCGAGACAGAAACTAAGAAAAGAAATAATGAAACTAATAGATGTTATGAATCAAATGGACCTAACAAAACTAAAGAACATTGTACCCAAACACAAAAGAATATACCTTCTTCTCAGCACCTCAGGGAACCTTCTCCAAAATTGACCATATAGTCTGCCACAAAGCAAGCTTTAACAAATACAAGAAAATCGAAATAATCCCTAGTATCTTATCAGAGCACCATGCTTGAAAGTTGGATTTTAACAACAGAAACAACAGAAAGCCTACAAACTCATGGAACCTGAATGACTCTCTACTCAGTGACCACTGGGTCAAGGAAGAAATAAGGAGAAAAATCAAAGACTTTCTGGAATTCATTGATGAGTGAACTGCATACCCAAACTTAGGGGACACAATGAAAGCAGTGCTAAGAGGAAAGAAAGTTCATACCAGTAAATCATATGTATGCAATACAAGTTCATAAAGAAACTGAACAGATTTAATACTCACAATTTAAAAGTATTCTTGAACGCTTAAGGACAAAAAGAAAAAAAAAAAACACACCAAAGAGCAGTAGATGGCAGAAAATAATCAAGCTAAGGACTGAAATCAATCAATTAAAAAAAAGAATAGTACCAAGAATCAAGTAAATCAAGAGCTGGTTCTTTGAGAAAGTCAATAAGATAGACAAACATTAGCCAATCTAACTAAAGGGCAGACAGACAGTATCTAAATTAACAAAACCAAAAACCAAAAGGGAGACATGACAACAGACACTGAAGAAATCCAAAGAATCATTAGGTCTTACTTAAAAAGTCTTTACTCAAAAAAATTGAAAAGTCTAAATAAATGGATGGTTTTCTGTATCTATACCACTTATCAAAGTTGAATAAAGATTGGATAAACTTCTTAAACAGTCCTATAGTCTGTAAAGAAATAGAAGCATTCATTAAAAGTTTCCTAACCAAAAGAATCCTAGGCAAAATTGTTTTAGCATAGAATTATATCAGATTTTCAAAGAAAAGCAAAAATCAGTACTCTTCAAACTATTCCTCAAAATAGAAATAGAAGAAACATGGCCAGGCTCGTTCCTTGAAGCCACAGTCACCCTAATACCTAATCCACACAAAGACTCAACAAAGAAAGAGAATTTCAGACTAATTTCGCTTATGATCATTGATGCAAAAATACTCAAGAAAATACTCCCAAACTGTATCCAAGAACATATCCAAAACATCATGTACCATGATCAAGTTGGCTTCATTTCATGGATGCAGGGGTGGAAAAGTACACACACAAAAATCCATCACATAAACAAAGTAAAAAAAAAAAATCACATGGTCATCTCATTAGATGCTGAAAAGGCCTTTCACAAAATCCAACACCCCTCAGATGATCAATCAGGGGTACAAGGTCCATACCTAAACATAATAAAAGCAATCAATATACAACAAACCAATAGCCAACATGAAATTAAAGGGAGAAAAATTTAAAGCAACTCCAACAAAAATCAAGGACAAGTCTGCCCACTCTCCTTGTAACTATGAAAAACAGTTCTTGAAGTTCTAGCAACAACAATAAGACAACTAAAAAAGAACCAAGAGTGCAAATTGGAGATGAAGTCAAATTATAGCTCTCCAAAGATGATGCATATTATACATAAGTATGCCCCAAAATTCTACCAGAAAACTTACAGTTGATAAACATCTTTAACAAAGTGACTGAATATAAAATTAACTGAAATAACTCTCCTGGGTTTTTATTTTATTTTTCTAATTGGGTTATTTGGCTTTTTGGAGTCTAAGCTTTTGAATTCTTTATATATTTTGTACATTAGTTCTCAATCGAGTGTAGGGTTAGTGAGGGTCTTTTCCCAATCCGTAGGTTGCCAATTTGTCCTATTGATGGTGTCTTTTGACTTATAGCTTTTCAGTTTCATGAGGTCCAATTTACCAATTGTCAATCTTAGCAGCCTGAGCCATTGGTTTTCTGTTTAGGAAAATTCCCTTATGCATGCATTTGAACATATTTTCCACTTACATTTCTTTTTTGTTTGGTTGGTTTTTGTTCTTTGTTTGTTTTATTTTGTTTTTTGAGACAGGGTTTCTCTGTGTAGCCCTGGCTGTCCTGGAACTCACTCTGTAGACCAGGCTGCCCTTGAACTCAGAAATCCACTTGCCTCTGCCTTCCAAGTGCTGGAATTAAAGGCATGCGCCACCACTGCCTGGCTGTCCACTTACACTTCTATTAGATTCAGTGTATCTGTTTTTATGTTACAGTTATTGATCCACATGGACTTGAGCTTTGTGTAAGGTGAGAAATAGGAATCCATTGGCATTCTTCTACATGCAGACCACCAGTTAGACCAGCACCATTTATTGAAGATGCTTTCTTTATTCCACATAAAAGGTTTTGGCTTCTTTGTGAAAATCAAGTGTCCATAGGTGTGTGGGTTTATTTCTGGGTCTTCGATTCTATTCCATTGATTGACCTGACTGTTTCTGTACCAATACCATGTGGTTTTATTCACTATTGCTCTGTAGTACAGCTTGAGGTCAGGGATGGTAATTCCCCCAGAAGTTCTTTTATTGTTGAGAAGTGTTTTCACTATCTTGGGTTTTTTGTTTCTTTGTTGTTTTTTTTGTTTGTTTTGTTTGTTTGTTTTGTTTTTGTTTTTCCACATGAAGTTGAGAATTGCTCTTTACATGTGTGTGAATAATTGAATTAGAATTTTGATAGAGATTGCATTGAATCTGTAGATTGCTTTTGGTAAGATGGTCATTTTCATTGTATTAATCCTACTGATCCATAAGCATGGGAGATCTTTCCATCTTCTGAGGTCTTCTGTTTCTTTCTTCAAGGACTTAAAGTTCTTGTCATACAAATCTTTCACTTGCTTGGTTAGAGTTACACTGAGATATTTTGTCTGATTTGTGGCTATTGTGAAGGGTGTTGTTTCCCCAGTTTCTTTCTCAGCCTGATTATCATTTGTTTACAGAAGGGTCCTGAATTGATTAATTTTATACTCAGCCACTTTGCTGAAGTTGTTTATCAACTGTAAGAGTTCTCTAGTAGAATTTTGGGGGTCACTTATGTAAACTATCGTATTATCTGCATCTAGACCTCCTTTCCAATTTGTATCCTCTTGATCTCATTTGCTGTGTAATTGCTCTAGGTAGAACTTCGAGTACTGTATTGAATGGATAGGGAGAGAGTGGACAGCCTTGTCTTTCCCCTGATTTTAGTGAGATTGCTTCAACTTTCTCTCTATTTACTTTGATGTTGGCTGTTGGTTTACTGTGTGTTGCTTATATTTTGTTTAGGTGCATGCCACAAATTCCTGATCTCTCCAAGACTTTTAAAATGAAGGGGTGTTGTATTTTGTCAAAGGCTTTTTCAGCATCTAATGAGATGATCATGTGATTTTTTTCTTTAGTTTATCTATATAGTAGATTAAGTTGATGGATTTTCATATATTGGACCATCCCTGCATACCTGAAATGAAGCCTATTGACCATGGCGAATGGTATTTTTGATGTGTTCTTCAATTTAGTTAGCAAAAATTTTATTGAATATTTATACATTGATATGTATATGCAAAATTGCTCTGAAGTTCTCTTTCTTTGTAAGGTCTTTGTGCAGATTAGCTTCCAGAGTACCTGTGGCTTCGTAGAATAAATTAGGTAGTGTTCCTTCTGTGTGAATAATTTGTGGAATATTTTGAGAAGTATTGGTATTCGCTCTTCTTTAAAGGTCTGATAAAATTCTGCTCTAAAAGCATCTGGCCCTGTTTTTGTTGTTCTGTTTTCCTTCTAGAATCCTCTATAGGTCTGGATTAATGGAAATATATTGTTTAAATTTGATTTTGTCATGGAATATCTTGGTATCTCCATCTATGGTGATTGAGAGTTTTGCTGGCTATAGTAGTCTGGGCTGTCATATCTGGTTCTTAGTTTCTGCATCACATCTATCTGTCCAGTGTGGTGTAATTCTGATATGTACATCTTTATTGTTACTTGGCCTTTTTCCCTTACAGCTTTTAATATTCTTTCTTTGTTTTGTACATTTAATGTTTTGATTATTATGTGGTAGGAGGACTTTCTTTCTTTTCTGATCCAATCCATTGGATGTTCTGAAGGCTTCTTATATGTTTACAGTCATAACTTACTTTAGGTTAGGGAAGTTTTCTTCTATGATTTTGTTGACGATGTTTTCTTGACCTTGGAACTGGAAATCTTCACCCTCTTCTATTCCTATTATTCTTAGGTTTGGTCCTTTCATTGTGTCCCAAATTTCCTCAACATTTTTGGGTTAGGAATTTTTCTATATTTTGTATTTTCTTTGAGTGATTTTTCAGTATCGTCTATGCCCAAGATTCTCTCTTCCATCTCTTTTAGTCTGTTGGTCTGCTTACATATGTAGTTCCTGATCTCTTTTCTAGATTTTCCCTTTCCAGGGTTGTCTCCATTTTGTTTTCTTTATTGCCTCTATTTCCATCTTTAGGTCTTGGAGTTCTTTGTTTAATTTCTTCACCTGTTTGATTTTATTTCTTCTATTTCTTTAAGATAGATATTGCTTCCTCTTTAGGGGATCTATCTGTTTGTATTTTCTTGGGTTTTTTTTTTTTTTTTTTTTTTTGGATATTTTATTTACATTTCAGATGTGATTCCCTTTCCCCATTTCCCTCCCACCCAGGAACCTCCTATCCCATCCCCTCTCCTCTTGCTTCTATGAGGATGTGCCCCCACTCACCTCCCCACTGCCATCTCCCCACCCACAAATTGTCCCACACTGGGTCATCCAACCTTCACTAGACCAAGGACTTCGTCTTCCACCTATGCCCGACAATGCCATCCTCCCCTACATATATAGATGAATCCATGGGGCTGTCCCTATGTGCTCCCAGGCTGGTGGTTTAGACCCTGGGACCTCTGGTTGGTTGATATTGTTGCTCTCCCCATGGGACCACAAAGGCTTTCAGCTCCTTCAGTCTTCTCTCTCACTTCTCCATTGGGAACCCTATGATCAGTTCAGTGGTTAGCTGTGAGCATCCACCTCTGTATATGTCAAGCTCAGGCAGACTTCTAAGGAGAAGCTATATCAGGCTCCTGTCAGCATGCACTTCCTGGCATCCACATCAGCGACTACCTTCGGTGACTGCACATGGGATGGATACCCAGGTGGAATAGTCTCCAACAACCCCTCCTTCAGTTTCTTTCCTATGCTTTGTCTCCATATTTGCTCCCATGAGTATTTTGTTACTCCTTCTAAGAAGGACCAAAGTACCACACATTTGGTCTTTCTTCTTCATGAGATTCATGTGGTGTGTGAGTTGTATCTTGGATATTTCAAGCTTCTGGGCTAATATCCAATAATCAGTGAGTGCATAATACCATGTGTGTTTTTTGTGATTGGGTTACCTCACTCAGGATGATATTTTCTAGTTCCATTTATTTGCCTAAGAATTTCTCTAATTCATTGTTTTTAATAGTTGAGTAATATTCCATTGTTTAAATGTACCACATTTTCTATTTCCATTCTTCTGTTGAAGGACATCTGGGTTCTTTACAGCTTCTGGCTATTATAAATAAGGCTGCTATGAACATAGTGGAGCATATGTCCTTGTTATATGTTGTAGCATCTTCTGGGTATATGCCCAGGAGTGGTATAGCTGGGTCCTCAAGTAATGCTATGTTTAATTTTCTGAGAAACTGCCAGACTGATTTCCAGAGTGGTTGTACCAGCTTGCAATCCCACCAACAATGGAGGAGTGTTCCTCTTTCTTCACATCCTCACCAGCATCTGCTATCACCTGAGTTTTTGTTCTTAGCCATTCTGGCTGGTGTTTGGTGGAATCTCAGGGCTGTTTTGATTTGCATTTCCCTGATGACTGAGGATGCTGAACATTTCTTTAGGTGTTTCTAGGCCATTCACGTTTCCTCAGTTGAGAATTCTTTGTTTAGCTCTGTACTCCATTTTTTAATAGGGTTATTTGGTTGTCTGGAGTCTAATTTCTTGAGTTCTTTGTATGTATTGGATACTAGCCCTCTATCAGATGTGGAATTGGTAAAGATCTTTGCCCAATGTGTTGGTTGCCATTTTGTCCTATTGAGAGTGTCCTTTGCCTTACAGAAGCTTTGCAATTTTATGAGGTGCCATTTGTTAATTCTTGATCTGAGAGCATAAGCCATTGGTGTTCTGTTCAGGAACATTTTCCCTGTTACCAGGTATTCGAGGGTCTTCCCCACCTTCTCTTCTATTAGTTTCAGTGTATATGGTTTTATGTGAGGGTCCTTTATCCACTTGGACTTGAACTTTGTACAAGGAGATAAGAATGGATCTATTTGCATTCTTCAATTGATGGATCTATTTGCATTCTTCTACATGTTGACTTCCAGTTTAACCAGCACCATTTGTTGAAAATGCTGTCCTTTTTCCACTGGATGGTTTTAGCTCCTTTGTCAAAGATCAAGTGACTGTAGGTGTGTGTGTTCATATCTGGATCTTCAATTCTATTCCATTGATTTTTCTGCCTGTCTCTGTACCAATACCATGCAGTTTTTATCACTATTGCTCTGTAGTACAGCTTGAGATCAGGGTTGGTGATTCGCCCAGAAGTTCTTTTATTGCTGAGAATAGTTTTCACTATTCTGGTTTTTTATGTTATTCCAGATGAACTTGAGAATTTCTCTTTTTAACTCTGTGAAGAACTGAGTTGGGATTTTAATGGGGATCACATTGAATCTGTAGATTACTTTCAGCAAAATGGCCATTTTTACTATATTAATCCTGTCAATCCATGAGCATGGGAGATCTTTTCATCTTCTGAGATCTTCTTTGATTTCTTTCTTCATAATTTGAAGTTCTTGTCATTCAGATCTTTCACTTGCTTGGTTAGGTTCACACCAAGGTATTTTATATTATTTGTGACTATTGTGAAGGGTGTCATTTGCCTAATTTCTTTGTCAGCCTGTTTATCTTTCGACTAGAGGAAGACTACTAATTTGTATGAGTTGATTTTATAACCAGCCATTTTGCTGAAGTTGTTTATCAGGTTTAGGAGTTCTCTGGTGGAAATTTTGGGGTCACTTAAGTATACTATCATATCATCTGCAAATAGTGATATTTTGACTTCTTCCTTTCCTATTTGTATCCCTTTGACTTCTTTTTTTGTCTAATTGCTCTGGCTAGAACTTCCAGTACTATATTGAATAAGTAGGGAGAGAGTGGGCAGCCTTGTCCAGTCCCTGATTTTAGTGGGATTGCTTCAGGTTTCTCTCCATTTAGTTTGATGTTGGCTACTGGTTTGCTGTATACTTTTACTATGATTAGGTATGGGCCTTGAATTTCTGATCTTTCCAAGACTTTTACCATGAAGGGATGTTGAATTTTGTCAAATGCTTTCTCAGCATGTAGTGAGATGATCGTGTGGTTTTTTTTCTAGAGTTTGTTTATATAGTGGATTACATTGATGGATTTTTAAATATTGAACCATCCCTGCATTCCTGGGATAACGCCTACTTGATCATTATGGATGATTGTTTTGTTGTGTTCTTGGATTTGGTTTGCAAGGATCTTATTGAGTATTTTTGCATTGGTATTCATAAGGGAGATTGGTCTGAAGTTCTCTTTCTTTGTTGGGTCTTTATGTGGTTTAGATATGACATAATTGTGGCTTCATAGAATGAATTGGGTAGTGTTCCTTCTGTTTCTATTTTGTGGAATAGTTTGAAGAGAATTGGTATTAGGTCTTTCTGAATGTCTGATAGAATTCTGCACTAAAACCATTTGGTCGTGGCTTCTTTTGGTTGCAGAATTTTAATGACTGTGCTATTTCTTAAGGGGTTTATGTTTAGATGGTTTATCTGCTCCTGGTTTTTTGGGTTTTTTTTTTTTTTTTTTTTTGGTTTTCGAGACAGGGTTTCTCTGTGTAGTCCTGGCTGTCCTGGAACTCATTCGGTAGACCAGGCTGGCCTCGAACTCAGAAATCTGCCTGCCTCTGCCTCCCAAGTGCTGGGATTAAAGGCGTGCACCACCACTGCCTGGCGATCTGCTCCTGATTTAACTTTGGTACCTGATATCTGTCTAGAAAATTGTCCATTTCATCCAGATTTTCCAATTTTGTTGAGTTTAGGCTTTTGTAGTAGGATTTGATGATTTTTTGAATTTCCTCAGTTTCTGTTGTTATGTCTCTCTTCTCAGTTCCAATTTTATTAATTTGAATACTTTCTCTGAGCCCTCTGGTTAGTCTGGCTAAGGATTTATCTATCTTGTTGATTTTCTCAAAGAACCAGCTCCTGCTTTTGTTGATACTTTATATAGTTCTTTTTATTTCTACTTGGCTGATTTCAGCCCTGAGTTTGATTATTTCCTGCAGTGTACTCCTCTTGTGTGTATTTGCTTCTTTTTGTTCTAGAGCTTTCAGTTGTGCTTTCTCCCTGTAATGGCCCTTTGTATCCGCCCAGCGCTGCTGCTCCGGTCCGCTGGTCAGGGTCTAGCAAGAGAGAGAGTGGGGAGGGGCAAGAGACGCAAGAATGGAGACAAGACAGAGAGTCTGATCAAGTCTCATTTATTGAAAGGAAATCCTGGGTATTTATACCCTTTATCATGTGCCTTTCCCTCGTGGACAAGCACAGCTGAAGGCACTACGTCATGTGCCTAGCAGCGTGGAGACCACATGCACCTAGCTAGCAGTGTGGAGACCACGTGCGCCTTGCAGCTGGGGCACTAAGCAGCAAAACAAGATATATGAGAAAAACAAGATGTTTATCAGAGTGTGCTCAGCTGTTGTAGGCTGTTGAAAACAAGTCTCTTGTCAGGGTCTATGGCTCGAGATGGCTGTAAAGATGATAGCACTCTCTGTTAGAAGTCGGCTCCCAACATCCCCCGTTTCTTTTTGTAGACACTTAGAGCTATGAGTTTTCCCCTTAGCACTGCTTTCATTGTGTCTCATAAGTTTTGATATGACAAGTCTTCATTTTCATTAAATTCTAAAAAGTCTTTAATTTCTTTCTTTATATCTTCCTTGACCAAGTCATCATTGAGTAGAGTATTGTTCAGTTTCCACATGTATGTGGCTTTTCTATTGTTTTTGGTATTATTGAAGACCAGCCTTAGTCTGTGGTGATCTGATAGGATGCAAGGGATTATTTCAATCTTTTGTATCTGTTGAGGCCTGTTTTGTGACCAATTATATGGTCTGTTTTGGAGAAGGTATCATGAGGTGCTGAGAAAAAGGTATATTCTTTTGTTTAGGATGAAGTGTTCTATAGGTATCCATTAAATCCATTGGTTCATAACTTCAGTTAATTTCACTGTGTCTCTGTTTAGTTTCTGTTTCCATGATCTGTCCATGTGAGAGTGGGGTGTTGAAATCCCCCACTATTATTGTGTGAGGTGCAATGTGTGCTTTGAGCTTTAGTAAAGTTTATTTTATGAATATGGGTGCCCTTGCGTTTGGAGCATAGATGTTCAGAATTGAGAGTTCATCTTGGTAGATTTTTCCTTTGATGAGTATGAAGTGATCTTCCTTATCTTTTTTGACAACTGTTGGTTGAAAGTCAATTTTACTTGAAATTATAATGGCTACTCCAGCTTGTTTCTTGGGACCATTTGCTTGGAAAATTGTTTTCCATTCTTTTACTCTGAGGTAGTGTCTGTCTTGTTGCTCAGGTGTGTTTCCTGTATGCAACAAAATTCTGGGTTCTGTTTATGTGTCCAGTCTGTTAGTTTACGTCTTTTTACTGGGGAATTGAGTCCATTGATGTTAAGAGATATTAAGGAAAAGTGATTGTTTCTTCCTGTTATTTTTGTTATTAGAGGTGGAATTATGTTTGTGTAGCTATCTTCTTTTGGGTTTGTTGGAAGATTACTTTCTTGCTTTTTCTAGGTTGTAGTTTCCTTCCTTGTGTTGGAGTTTTCCATCTATTATCCTTTGTAGGGCTGGATTTGTGGGAAGATATTGTGTAAATTTGGTTTTGTCATGGAATATCTTGTTTCTCTATCTATAGTGATTGACAATTTTGCTGGGTATAGTAATTTTGGGCTGGCATTGTGTTCTCTTAGGGTCTGTATGATATCACTCCAGAATATTCTGGCTTTTATAATCTCTGGTGAGAAGTTCCCTATAATTATTATAGGTCTGCCTTTGTATGTTACTTGACCCTTTTCTCTTACTGCTTTTAGTATTTTTTTCTTTGTTTTGTGCATTTGATGTTTCGATTATTATGTGACAGGAGGTATTCCTTTTCTGGTATAGTCTATTTGGAGTTCTGTAGGCTTCTTGTATATTCATGAGCATCTCTTTTTTTAGGTTAGGAAAGTTTTCCTCTATAATTTTGTTGAAGATATTTACTGGCCCTTTAAGTTGGGAATCTTCACTCTCATCTATACCTATTATCCTTAAGTTTGGTCTTCTCATTGTGTCCTGGATTTCCTGGATGTTTTGGGTTAGAAGCTTTTTGCATTTTGCTTTCTCTTTGACAGTTGTGTCAATGTTTTTCATGGTATCTTCTGTACATGAGATTCTCTCTTCTATTTCTTGTATTCTGTTGGTGATGCTTGCGTCTATGACTCCTGATCTCTTTCCTAGGTTTTCTATCTCCAGAGTAGTCTCCCTTTGAGATTTCTTTATTATTTCTACTTCCATTTTTAGATCTTGGGTGGTTTTGTTTAATTCCTTTCACCTGTTTGGTTGTGTTTTCTTGCAATCCTTTAAGGATTTTTCTGTTTCCTCCTTAAGGGCTTCTACCTGTTTACCTGTGTTCTCCTGTATTTCTTTAAGGGAGTTAATTATGTTCTTCTTAAAGTCCTCTATCATCACCATGAGAAGTGATTTTAATTCTGAATCCTACTTTCCAGTGTAATAGGGTGTCCAGGTCTTGCTATGGTGGGAGAACTGCGTTCTGATGATGCCAGGTAACTTTGGTTCTGTTACTTATGTTCTTGGGCTTGCCTTTTGCCATCTGGTTAACTCTAGTGCTACTGTACTCACTGTCTCTGATTGAAGCCTGTCATTCCATTTATCTTGCTTGTGTCAGAACTCCTCTGAGTCCAGATGTTTCTGTGATCCTGAGATCCTGAGCTCCTGGGTGGAAGAACTCCTGGGACTCAGGCTGCCTCTGGGATCCTGAAATCCTGATGCTCTGAGTGCAGTGGCTCCTCTAGGATGTCTCGGATATGTTGTTTTCACAGGAGCAGACCAGCTAGGCATCTGCCCTGGCCAAAAAAGCTTCTTGTATTTTTTAAAGGGAGTTATTTGTATTCTCTTTAAAGAACTCTATCATCTTCATGAGATGGGATTTTAGGTGAGAATCTTGTTCTTCAGGTGTCTACTGGGAGACAGACAGGCTATGGGGTTTGGAGGACAAGCACATTGCTATGCCATAGGTCAAAGTGGAGGTACAGACCAGAAAAGGGATAAGGCTCAGGCATGGACAGATAGGTCCCACTTCTGCTGGGCTCTGCAGGGGTCCCAGCTTGTGTGGATATTGTGGTGGAGGTCTCACCTATGCCCTTTAGGGCAGACCTCCTAAGAGATAGGCAAGCTTTGGGTCCAAGGACAGTCACACTGCTCTGCCAGGGTTCAGGTAGATAGAGTTTTTACAAACTTAAAGTTTTACAAACTTAAAGAGAAAAATTGCATTTGCCTCTGTTGATGCAACAATCATGAGAGGCAACAGATTTTGTGTCTCTGTATTTAAAACTGTGGAAGGTTGAATAAGAATCTGCTTATATATTTGAGTTTTTAGTCACCAGAGAGTGAAACCCATAGAAAGAATTAGAAAGACAAGGGTGTGTGGCTGTATTGGAGGAAGTGTGTCACTATGAGTGGGCTTGGTGGTGTTAAAGCAGACACCAGGCACAATCTCAATCTCTGTCCCTGTGGTGTCTCTGTCTCTCTGTGTGTCTCTGTCTCTCTCTTGGTCCCTCTGTCTCTCTGTCTCTCTCTCTCTCTCTCTCTCTCTCTCTCTCTCTGTCTCTCTCTCTCTCTGTCAGTCTTCTTTCAGATCAAGCTGTAGCTCTCTGCTACTTCTCCAGCGACATACCTGCCTGCTACTGTGCTCTCTGGCATGGTGATAATAGACAAAGCCTGTGAAATTTCAAACAGCCCCCAATTAAATGCTTTCTTTCGTAAGTCTTGCCTAGGTCATCGTGTCTTCTCATAGCATCAGAATAGGACTAAGAAAAATTTTTGACAAATTGTGGAAAAGTAAGGAAAATGTTATTGCTGATAGGTTGATCCTAGGTTCTCTGGATAAATTGACAAAGGAAAAGAACAAGCTCCCTGATAACATTAACAACACAGGAGCCTCAGAATAAGGTCAGGGACAACAATGCACTGAATGATACAGTCAACTGGCTCCAGATGGGAACCAGTAGTCTACAGGTCTCTAAATGCATGCTGGGAGACAATCCTCTCTCCAGCAGCCACAGAGCTCACATTGCAGAAATTCAAACTGAAGCCTTTACTATAAGGTTGGTAAACAACAGTGAAAATTCAAGTCCCAGGGTCAGAAGGAGTCAGCATGAAAGCAAGGGCAGCAATGGGTAAAGAGTGGATCCTGGGACATGGATGGAGACTCCTGAGGATTCTGTTGAACTGAGAACTATGAACTCTCAGATTCTCAAGGGCTAACTCATCTGAGTTAGTCTCTCCACTCCCCCCTACCTCCTAAATATTGCCTCTTCCACTTTTGACGAGGAAATTAATCCTTGACTGTCCAGTAAACCTGAAGTGATTTTCCCTAAAGGAAAATCAATCTTTCTGTTCTGTGTCTCTGCCTCTGTCTCTGTCTCACTGTCTGTCTCTGGTTCTCTCTCTCTCCTCTCTCTCTCTCTCTCTCTCTCTCTCTCTCTCTTCTAAAGAAGACACCAGACAGGACAATACTGATGTGCCTTAGGGCCATTCCATACTGTCCTCTAGACCTATAACCAGCGTTAAGGCTAGGTAGGCTCCTAGAAGGGAGGTAGGAAGTGTAGGTGATGGGGAGGGGCACTATAGCTATGGAGTATCTCCCAGAGAAGACTACTTGGACACTGGATTAAGTAGAAAGTCTTTATAGCTGGCTGGAGGCTACAATGGATGTTCAGGATGACACTGTATCCCTAAGCCTTTCTCAGTGTGAACATTTAAGCAGAAAAACTATATCCTTGGTTGACTTACTTCAGCTAAAAACATTTAGACCCAATCAGACTGATAAAACCAAGAAGGTTAGTATATTTTATTTTCCTCAAAGCTTGAATTTGATGAATTAGGTCTTTGTTTTCATTTTGGCTGGTGATGCTGTCTGCATGTTGAATTTCATGGCCTGAGTGGTACTTCCATCATGGTTTAAGTTGTGCTACAGTCTGGGACTTCCTAAATTGCTGGGTCATAATAAAAGATGCTACTACGGAGCTCAATGAGTTTTCTAGTTGTCTTTGTTAAGGGTTCTATTGCTGTTAGGAAACACTATGACAAAAAAGCAGTGTGGAGAGGGAGGAGTTTACTTTTCTTACACTTTCATGTTACTCTTCATTTCAGAAGGAAGTCAGGACAGGACTCAAGCATGGCAGGAACCTGGAAGCAAGAGCTGATGCAGAAGTTATGGAAGGGTACTCTGTAATTCCTTACTCCATATGGCCTGCTCAGACTGATTTCTTACAAAATGTAGGACCACTAGCCCAGGGATGGGCCCACCCACAATGACCTGGGCCTTCCACCATCAATCAGCAATGAAGAAAATGCCCCACAGGCTTACCTACAGGCTGATCTTATTGAAATGTTTTCTTAATTGAGGCTCCCTATTTCTGATGATTCTAGCTTGTGTCAAATTGACATAATCTAGACAGAGAATCAATTCAGTGAAGCAGAAGGCTGGGGAATATGTGTGGGAACAGATTTTAAGAGTGTGAGGCCAGTACACAGACAAAACCCAGAGGAGGCTGGGTTGTTTTTTTTTTTTTTTCAAACTACATGATAGGGTACTTGTTCTGGGGGTCCCTGTGCCTTCTGAAACACTTGGTCTTCTACTGCCAGCACCATGGGGAGATGAAAGTTCCCCACCGGTGGCCATCTAACCCCGAAGGCAGGCCATTCTGAGCTGCAATACATGATGCATCTTCCTTTTGTTCACATAGATCAAGAGATTGTGGGCTCTGGCCCTCACTTCCTTAAAATGAGCTAGAATGACATTAAATGGATGGGAAGGAAGAGTTCGTGAGTTAGTGAGTCCCATTGTGTCCATCACAGTCCAGTATACCACAAGACGAAACACCAACAATAACACTATGGACAAACTCACCGGCACGAAATAGCCACGAAGTGACTGGAAACAACGGTAAATCCAGGCCCTAGGGCTCACAGACTCCCGCCTCAGTAAGTGAAGTGGGGCCCGTAGGAAAGCAAGCTGTTTTGTGATTCTTCTTTAAGCACAAATTCTTCCAAGTCTACCTGATGGGCAGCTACCTTATCTGCTCTGGACTCGAGGTCAGGAATGTTTCCCTGACCCCTGTGTCTATGACCCACCAGCACTTGCACTTTAGTCACTTCTTCGTGCTTACACGGTTACCTGGAGGCTTTTTCTAATGTCAAAACATGGCCAGAAAGAACAGACACAAACAATACAGAAATACTGCCAAACACTCACTACACTCAAAGGTCAGCAGTAGACTCTCTGGATTGCAGATTTCTAAAATCAAAAAGTGACTAAAGCCACTTAGGCTCTCTTCTCCCAGGTTAGATCACAAGCTAGAGCAGTGACAGGCTCCTGTATTACTACATATCTGACTGCCCATCATGAGCTAGCTGTTCTTCGACCCACCAGGTTATAAGTTAGTAAATGCATAGTAGCAAGCCATTATTTAAAAGAAATGATAGTTACATGATTGATGCAAGCAGTTTCTGAAGGAACTACAAAGTTACATGAAGAAATTTCCCAAATGCCTATGGTTTCTACTTTATAGACAGTCCTGTCTACTGCCAACCACGCACATACAACCTCATGATGTGTACTCTGTGGTCCATTGACTGAGGCAGAAAATATTAGGTTTTACTGATAGTTCTGCAAGTTATATAGGCGGCAGCCAGCCATCGACAGATGGATCATTGCAACCCTTTCAGGACAACCCTGACGACAGCAGCAAAGGGACATCTTCCTAGTTAGAAGAACTTTAGGCATTACTCATGCATTTTATTTGAGAGGAGACATGGCCACACGTGCAATACTTCACTGATTCATGAATATTGCCAATAGATTGTCAAGGGCTTGATAATTGGAAATTTGGTGAGAAAGACATCTGATAATGAAGTATGAGGAGATATCTCTTCAGATGGGAGAAAGATGTGAAGATACTATGTCCATGTAAATGCTCATCCAATGTGACTTCAGCTGAGGAGGAGTTCAATAACCAAGTAGATAGAATGACCCATTCTGAGGTTAGTCAGCCTCTTTCCCGGCCATCTCAATCTTTGCCAATAGGCCAATGAACAAGATCATGGTGACAATGATCAAGGTTACCTAGGGGCTTGACAACATGGACTGATATTCAGTAAGGCTGACCAAGACACTTGGAGGAGCATCCCACAAGCCATAATGTCTAGTTGTGTGGTCATGGGGAAATAACTAAGTTTCCCTGTGTCTCAATTTCCTCTTCCATAAAAGGGGCTAATAACAGCATATAGGTCAGGGGGTCACACAGACTTCACAGAGTGTGATATTTCTATGTCCCTGTTGTCACTAGAGGCCACTCCTGCCAACAGGAGCTACGTGAACACTGCCTAGACACTTTCTGTGCAGTTATATGTTTATTGATCCTTTGCTCCTATGCTTTCATTTTAGGTGATGTGGTGGAGATGTCCATCTGATCTGTGAGGTTGGTCAGCTGGGAACTTAGGGCAAGGCTAGTATCTGCCCTGAGTAGGAGTGCTACGGGGAGAGGAGCTGGTCTGACCAACAGGCCTCATGCAGCTGCAGGAGTTTGGGCTCCAGCACTGTGCCAGATATAGACAGGGTCAGAGGTCCAGCAAAGGGGAGTGGGTGGCAGAGCCTCAGGCCTGGAGGAGGGAAAGACAGAGACAGGCACTGGGTATCAGTTAGTCATAGACATTGGAAATAGACTCAGGACAACATTGGAGCCAGAAGACCCTGAACTATAGACTTTGAAACTGTGAGTCAACCAAACCTTTGCTTTGCTCAGTGGGTTATCCCAGATCAGCCAGTTCAGTTCCATTGATCAATATGTCTGGTTTCTTGCCAATACCATTGGGTTCTATTATTGTTGCTCTGTCATATAGTTTGAAATAGAGATGGTGATACCTCTAGAAGTCCTCTTATTGTATAAGATGTTTCATAGCTATCCTGGGTATTTTGTTTTTTCCATATGAATTTGAGAATTGATCTTTCAAGGCCTGTAAAGAATTGTGTTGGAATTTTGATGGGAATTGCATTGAATCTGTAGACTGCTTTTGGTAAGGTGGTCATTTTGCTAGGTTAATCCTACCAATCCATGAGCATGGGAGATCTTGCCATACTCTGATACCTTCCTCAATCTCTTTCTTCAGAGACTTGAAGTTCTCGTCCTGCAGAACATTTCCTCGCTTGGTTGGAGTTAAACCAAGATAGCTTCTATTATTAGTGGCTATGGTGAAGGACATTGTTTCTCTAAGTTCTTTCTTAGCCAAATTTAATATTTGTATAAATAAGGGCTACTGGTTTTTCTAGTTAGTTTTCACTGTTCATTTTGAAATGGCTTAGATGATCAAGCTGCAGTCCTCCCTGGCGACAATAGAGCAGAGATCATGCACCCTGGTTTGCTTCTGACTTCTCCCCTTTTCCACATCAACTTTGAAGCATTTCATAAATAGAAGACATGCCCACGAGATCAGTAGACTTATATAGAGACGAGGTGGGAATTGTCCCATCAGGAGGTAGTTCTGATAGAGACTACATATCCATGTTACCCAAAATCATCCTGTCTGCCCAATTCTAATCTGAACTCAGACCACAGCTTGTCCATGCCAGCATTTCTTAAGAGGAGGGAGGAGCCCTTGCTGGGAATAAATAGGCATCACTCTTCAGTGGGGAAAACAGGAGGCCAGGCAAGCAGCAACCCTAAACATCAGGAATCAGCTCTCACAGAGGCTGGCAGCTGGCTGGTATCAGCTCAGCAGGTAATGCCCAGGATTCCTTGACTCCAGGGACAGAGAAGGAATCATCCCAGGACTATGTGGTACTGGTTATGGCCTACGACCTATGTTTGTGGGGGTGGGGCAAGGGCTTTGTCTAAGATACTGGGTTAGAATCAGGAAACATTTCTGGGGTTCATAAAATCTTCTCTGTGATCTGTTTCTCTTGCCAATGAAAAACTCAGATGCTGTGGTTTATGCTCATGGAGAGTCAATGGAGCCTGCTTCTCTGACTCCATATGGGGGGACATTTTGAGACCTTGCCTACCATGCATGCTGCTGTCATAGCTAGGGTGAGACAGAACTATCCAGAGTCACTCTGGATGAGGCGACAGCTATGTCTTGCTCACATCACAGAGGAGATAACTGAGGTGTTGGGACCCCACTTCCCTCTTAGATCCCAGATCCCCTGGCCAAGGAGAGGGGATTCTTCCTAGACTAGGGAAGCAAAGAAGGCTGAATCACTGAGCCATGTCTCCTGCTGTATGAATGGAGCAACCTCTTTTCTCTGGAAATAATTTTGGCCCAAAATATTGTTTAATGCTTTTCCAAAGAAATGATTGCATCAGTCTGAAAGTAAAGCACAGTGTAAAGGCAGCCAAGTTGTTGAGGGCACTGCCTCATCTGCAGGCATGTCGCAACAATGGGGACAAGTGGCCTAGAGCCAACACACCGTCCTCTGCTACCTCCAGCTCCCTGTATGCTCCTTTAGTGTTCTCTCCCTGCCTTCTTCCCTCACTTCCTCCTGTTTTCTCTCCGTCTCCCTCCTTCTTAGTCCCTGCCCTTCCCTCTTCCTATCACCTTGCCCCTCTTTTTTTCCCCTTTCTGTCTTCTTCTTTTCTCCAAACTTCTACTCCCCCAGTTCTCCTCTTCCCTCCCTCCTCCCTTTTCTCTCCTCCCTCATTTCTCCTCCTCCTCTCTCCTATTCCATTTACTCTTCTCTTCTCTCCCTCTCTCTTCTCTCTCTCCCATATCTCCTCTTTTGTCCTTCCTCTCCCCTCCCTCCTCCCTCCTATCACTTTCTGCTCTCCCTTACCTCTTCACCTCTTTCCTCTGTCTCTTTCTGCTCCATCCTTTTTCCTCTCTCCTCCTTCCTCTCCCCTTCATCCTTCCTCCCCACTCTTCTCCTCTCTCTCCTATTCTCTCTCTCCTCTCTTTTATTCTTCTTCTGCCTCCCGTTCACTTACCTTCTACCTTCACCTTTACACATCTGAACAAATGGTTAGAAGCTTAAGTTAGAAGCCATGATTAGCTATATACACCGGGTGTATATAGAGGAGATGGACCCCTAGACATTCCCAACAACCACTCTCAATGCCCACAATAAGCCAGCCACTTACCAATAATATAAACTGGACCTCTCCCCAAGCTGCACAGAGAGGTCTACTCATTTGGTTGCTACCACACAGTCAACATAAAATCTGGTCCCTACGTCAGAGACTGATATCACTTGTTTTTCTTCCCACCAGGAGGACTTCCAATCCAGAGGTACAAAGAACCATGTGGTTCCATGCAGGGCTGTGTGTCCTTCCACTGTCAGTTTTCATGGGTCCAGGATTTCCACACGGCATAAGATATCTTTCTTGCTGCCTCTCAACTAGCCCTCCTCACACCTAGCTTCATGCACCAAATAAACTCAGGGCCCTGAAGATTTCTCAGACATGTCATCAAATGGCTAAGTTAGGACCTGTGATAAAAACTAGTCAGAGGTTCTGGACTTCAATCTAAGGAGGGGGCAGCTGAAGGTGGCACAAATACAAAGTGCAGACAGAGGTCACACGTATCCCCCCATTTTTATTCTGGCTAGCTCTGTGACCCTAAATCAAATCTCTGGATCTTGGTTCTCTACTATGAAAATCAGCTAATGCAAAGGTACTTCTTCCATGGTAGTAGGGCTCACATGATGTTCAGGTGACATCTGAGTGTCCAAAGCATCTCCTGTGGGCAGTCCCAGAGGCAAGAAAGGCAGCACAGCAGGGCTGCTCCCCAGGTGGGAGAACTAGGAGGTGGTCAGAGCACCAGCTGATCTCCCAGATTCAAAGGATGTTTTCTTTTCAGCCTGGAGAACACAGAAGATGGCCTTCGTTGCAGTTCTGTGGATCTTGATGGCAGGGATCTGCCCTGCTGTCCTCTGCTTCCCAAATGGCACATTGGAAATGGACACTGCAGTGCAAGTTCAAGACAATGGGACACAAGTGGACACTCTCACATTGGCCTCCTCAACACTGACTTTGCCTTCAGCCTCTACAAGGAGCTGGCTTTAAAGAATCCAGATAAAAACGTTGTCTTCTCCCCACTTAGCATCTCAGCTGCCTTGGCCATTGTGTCCCTGGGAGCAAAGGGCAACACCCTGGAAGAGATCCTAGAAGGTCTCAAGTTCAATCTCACAGAGACCCCTGAGGCAGACATCCACAGGGGGTTTGGGAATCTCCTACAGCGGCTCAGACAGTCAGGGGACCAGGTACAGATCAGCACAGGCAGCGCCATGTTTATTGAAAAGCACCTGCAGATCCTGGCAGAATTCCAGGAGAAGGCGAGGGCCCTGTACCAGGCTGAGGCCTTCACAGCCGACTTCCAGAAGCCACTTGAGACCAAAAACTTCATCAACGGCTATGTGAGCAATCAGACCCAGGGAAGATCAAGGAACTGATCTCAACCTGGATGACAAGCCAGCCATGTGCTGGTGAACTACATCTACTTTAATGGTGAGAGTGGTCACTGCTCGGGAGTGGAGGGAGAAGATCTTGGCTGGGTACCTGTGCTATAAGATGATCACTGGAAAGGAGATGCTCAAAGCCCAGGAGACTGTGGTACCTAATTCTTCTTACTCACCAGTCTCCTCTTCTGAGGTGTTTCTGGATACTGGGTGTGTTTCCTGGTACATGCTCAAGAGAAGCCCTGAGCTCTCAGTCTACAATGGGTGCTTATTGGCTATGACTTAACCTTACTTACAAGCAGAATACCTCACATGCCCAGTCCTACCTGTTGTTGAGAAGCCATGGTTACTCACTGCAGAGACAGGTTCCCTCAGGATTCCCATTGCAGGCATTTCTATTATGTTCCTATAGCAGATGTTCATACCTGCTGGAGAACATCTGTCTCTAGGAGGGTCCAGGAGGGCTGAGGGACTTATTGATCATAAGGAGCCTAGAGACAGTAATTGGAACAGGGACACTAGCAAAGCCGACAACCAGTGAAGAGCCCTGTGAGCAGTGACTGTGCAGTACTTGTCCTCTGAGCCTTTTCTGTAATGAACTGGTCCTGGTCTGAAGAAGCAGGGACTGAGTAAGAGCCATTAGAGGTGGGGAAGTGTCAGCCAGGCAGTGTTCTGTGTTTAGTGTCTGATAGGTTTGTGGAATTTTGCTTCTGTAAAATAACTAGCCATTTAGCATGAAAAGTCAGAATTCCCCAGACATATTTCTGGTGCAAGGAGTCTGATGAGATCTGGGTGCAAGATAGAGTGTCAGATGACAGTGTTACTGGTAATGGTACTGGGGGGGATCCAGAGATCCCACACCCACAATATCCTCCCTGATAGAGACAAGGAGTAAGGTGACAGCCCTGAAATTGGTGCCTGACAGAAGTCGAGAAGTAACCAGACCTTTGGTGGAATCTGGAGATGATTAAAGTTAATCCAAGGCAGAGCTAGGCCTGGTCTGAACTATAGAGAGAAAATCAAGGTGACAATGGAGAGAAATGTAGGATAGGATGTTAGAGGACAGGAGGACAGGAGGACAGAGAACAGGAGGAAAGGAGGACAGGACTGGAGGACAGGATGGCTCCAGAGCTGCTGTGGGCTAGGTGTGGTGGTAGCAGAGTGACAGCCTGAAGGATTAGACTGCAGAACATGACTCTCTCAGCTTTTCCCAGGACACGAGCTCAAGTGCTGCTTGGTGTGAGGAGGGATGTATGTTTAGACTGTGAGATGCCAAGAGCAACAAATTGTTTCACTCTCAAGTCCCATAGTGTACATTGGTAGTGGGGACAGAAACTACAATACTGGGATAAACCTGAACTGGTATCTGAGATTTGTAGAGACAGTCACAACCCATGTGTGAGATGAGGACTCATTACCCAGTCTTAGCCACAATCTATGGATTGGGAATTGATCATTATCTTGGAGAACTCATCTGTGCTGTTCTGTTTTCCCTAAATTCTGTCCCACAAGCCATTGCCTTCTAGACATGGCTCCCCTTGGGAAGACAGGACCCTCACCTCTCCCCTGTCTCCAGTCTCACCACCTTCACTCTGGTCTCTCTTACACACTCCACCCAGGTCCCTGACTGTGACAGGAGCTCAAGTGGCCAGGCTGTGGTTTTGAAGTTCCCTTTCTAAACCAAGTCTGGAGACAAGCTCATAGCTAACAGCTTGTTAACTACCAAGCTTTTTCTAATTCAGCATATGCCACACTAAGGGAATTCTGAGTGACTGAAGATGATGGATTGTGTCACAACTCAGAAGCTGAGCATTAATGGGGAGGAGGTGGAGTGTTTGTCCTGTGGTTACAACATGGTCATTTACCTCATCTTTAGGCAAATGGAAGATTCCCTTTGACCCCCAGCTCACATTTACATCTGAGTTCTACTTGGATGAGAAGAGGTCTGTGAAGGTGCCCATGATGAAAAGTAGTGCCCTGACCACACCCTACTTCCGGGATGAGGAGCTGTCCTGCACTGTGGTGGAGCTGAAGTACACAGGAAAGACCAGCGCCCTGTTCATCCTCCCTGACCGGGCAGGATGCAGCAGGTGGAAGCCAGCTTGCAACCAGAGACTCTGAGGAAGTGGAAGAACTCTGTGAGATCCAGGTGCATGCCCTCAGCACCCAGAACTGTCTTTGATCCCTGTTCTACTGTTGCCTGATGGCCAGTGTCCCTGTACCTCAAAGTCACAGTAGTACACAGTGTAATGGTGGAGAGTGCCCAGGGGACAGGTGGACTTGAGTTGAATTTCCCTCTGGTGACTATGTATTTGGGCCCTGAGTTACTGTAGATTTTGTTGTTCACAAGATGAGATCAGCTAGAACAAGGAGCTGAGGTTTCCTCCCTCTAACAGGCTGTAAGTTACATGGACTCTAGAATGAGTTGGAAGGCAGAGGGAATTGTGATTGACAGGAGATGAGCTCTGAGAATCAGCTCTGCCCTGTGGAGCCATCTCATCCTCAAACACTTGCTCATTCACCACACACCGAATAAGACATGAAGATTCACTATTAGCCATCTGATGTAGACTGAAAGTATATCAGAGACTGAAGCACAAACCTACCTTAGGGCTCCTCTTGTAATTGAGGAAGAAAGTGTGTAGGATTGAAAATTAAATTAAGCATCAATTAGCAGGTTGAAATGTGAGAAAGGCTGAAGTTGAGAAGGGAGAGTTCAAGGATTAGGAAGGCTGGAGTCTGATGCAGTGTGCAGGTTTAAATAGAAGGCTCATTAGGTGATGTCTGAGGGTCAGCATGGCAGGGAAGGCCTGCATTTGTGCGTCTAGTAGGAAAGTATTCTGGGTCAAAAAACTGCTAGGACCAAGTCATGTTGCCTGTCTACTGTTCACACTCTCAGGCACTGATAGATAGTTAATTCATTAAGAAGAGCAAAATCAAGTTGTCTAGGCATCTAAAGAGGACTTCTATCCTGTGAGAGGCTGTCTGTGGAGAGGAGCCCCAGCTATATGGTGGATTGAGGGGACCACAGTGTCTAGGGATTCTTACATTGGTATTTGTTTATTCTCAGGATGATCGATGAATCTACCTGCCCAAGTTCTCCATCTTCGCTGAATACAGCCTGCAGGAAGTCCTTCCAGAGCTGGGCATCAGGAAAGTCTCTCCTCACAGGCTGATCTGTCTGGGATCACAGAGACAAGGACCTGCAAGTCTCTCGGTAAGACAAGAAACACGGGTGCTTTGCCTTGGGTCGGACTGTGGATGGTGAAGGTCATGGGCATGTGGGGATGGTACATGTGTAAGAAAACCTACATTTCTGAGGTCCTTTGCAAATGTTCATCCTCTTCCACCCTATACATAAGCTCAGCTATGAGACCATTGTGGGAAGGGCCTATAGTTGCTTTATAGAAACCATGGATACCAACATGTGCTGCAATTCAGGTTACCCACAATACACTGCAGGCATCCACATAACCAGTGAAGGCACTACATCTGAGCAATATAAACCACCACATCTGCAGGACACCACAATACACTGCAGGGCACCACAATACACTCAGCACTACCCACAATACACTGCAGGCACACAATACACCAGCACCATCCCACAATACACTGCAGGCCAAATCACTTCCAGCTTTAGCTTCTTTACTACAGTGCTGAGACAGTGCTTCTTGACCAGTGCACAGAATATTAACAGTAAACAGTAATAACAAGGAATCTATGGCATGTCTGATGAAAACCCCAAGAATAGGAAGGAAGATGCCTTGGACCCCCATACTACAGTCCTAGGTGCACAGCTTGTCAGTGACCAATGTTCTGTCCAGGACCCACTCAGAGCCCTGGGCTCAGGTCTGTAACAGCAGGACATGGCACTCTGGAAATAGTGAAGCCGAGAGTTGTGCATTGCTGTTGTATATCCCAAGGAGGCTGGAGCAGGAGGAAGGCTGAATCCTGCACTGGCTGCCAGTACCTAGCTATTCCCTCTGAAGAAGTCAGGAGGCGGCCTGTGAGGAAACTCCTGCCATTACTTAATTCTTGTTTTCCAGTTTCTAGTGGTTTGAGGGCAGCACAGATTCAGACACTGGGCAGACCCAGGGCATGCCTCATCTCCACCCTGAGCAGAGATTGGGAATCCAGGGTTAGAGCTCAGAGAAGGAACAAGGAAACACCAGCAGATGAGGCCAGCACTCACTGCTTGCTTCAGTCTTCTCTCCTGCCCTCCCTGGTCTCCACTGAATGATGGTTCTCTGCCCCACAGGTGGTCCACAAGGCTGTGCTGGATGTGTCTGAGGAAGGCACAGAAGCAGCTGCTGCCACAGGGGTCAATGCTGTCTTTCTAGAAGAGGAATGCCAACTTTGCGTGTGTCGTTCGACAGGCCATTCCTGTGGTTATCTCTAACACAGATGTTGAGACTACTCTCTTTATAAGCAAAGTTACTAACCCCAAGTGAGCCTATAGCTCCCCAAGTTCTGATGATTCTTCCCATGATTCTGTGACAGAGACTGCATGTGAATCTCTGTGTATATCCTGGCATTCCTGCTCTGATTGGCTGTTGCAAATATGGCTTCGACTATCTCTGTGTCTCCCACATGCACAGGAGCCTTTGGACTGTCAGTGTCGGGCTCTCAGGTCTATTGGGAGCATCTGCGCATGTTTCTGAACCTGAAATCTGTCTCAGTCTTCTTCCCTGGTGACTTTCTTTACTATTCATACCCCAAACTAAGCATTGGAGAATACATGCTTTCCCAGTATAGGCTCTGTGCACATCTGCTTTCGGCTTCCACAGTCTCGATGGGACCATGCTAGCCTCTGGGCTAACCCATGAGAATCAGACCCAGGACTGAGAGGGGAACCTGTAGCACTGAATGTCATCCCCTGGTACCATGCTCTTAGGTTCTGCTTTCCCCTCTGCAGGCATTGCCACTCAGTGGCCCTTGCAGGGTCCCCTAACCCTGCCTACGTCTGGCACAGTGTTGGCGCCCAAACTCCTGCAGCTGCATGGGGCCTGGGGGTCAGACCAGCTCCTCTCCCTGTAGCATTCCTATTCAGCACAGAGTAGTAGCCTCTAAGTTCCCAGCTGACCAACCTCATACAAATGTTGAACACCACCAACCAAAATGTAGAGGTAGGAGAAAAGGATCAATAAACGCATACCTTCAGAGAAAGTGCCCAGGCAGTGTTCCCTCAGCTCCTGTTGGAAGGGGTTGTCTCTAGTGACAACATAGTAATAGAGATTGTCACTCACTCTGTGGCTCCTGTGATGGCCCTCTGACCTACATGCTATTAACAGTTCCTTTTATGGAAGAGGAAATGAGACACAGGGAAACTTAGTTATCCCCCATGACCACACAGGTAGACATCATGGTTGGTGAGATGCTCTTCCAAGTGTCCTGATGCCAGAGGAGCAGTCTTGCCCAAGTTGTGAACTCTGTTCAGAGACATCTTGCAGTGGACAGGTAGATGATTAAACAGGGCTCTAATACTTCCCAGAGAAGAACCAAATGGTCCATGGATCAGATGACATCTCTGCTGAGGTAGATGCAAGGGGGACAGGGCAGGGCAAAGAACAATGGAGCCATTTCTGTGATCTGAGAGGAGGTGGGTGTCTGGGACAACAGAGTAGACTGGTGGTGGAGCGGAAGAGTAGGAGTGGCCACAGGTGGCAAAGAGCCTGGTTCCTTGAGGATTCTGGAATAATTCAGAGCCACAGGGAGCACTGGAGGAGTTAGACAAAGTTTCTCACTTGAGAAAGGTACTCTATGAGGTTACAATGCAGAGAACTGAGTTGTGAGAGGTGAGGATTGCCACTGAGGGCAGTCTCGGGAAACATCAGGACACAGCTGGAGAGGAGAGCAGATGATTCAGCTCAAGGGATGAGCTGGCTTGCTGTCTCCATGGAGAAGAAGGGAGGTCAAGGTGCATTTGGGTTGGGGCACCTGCTGTTCATGGAGAATCCTCTGGGCTTTGTATACATGGACAGGGACCGTTATACATTCAGGTGGAGATTTGTTCACTTCTTAAGGCTCCTGAAAACACCCACTGAGTAGTAAAAATGAGGTCAGCAGAGCCTAGTTGGCCACACTCAGGACCCCCAATGAGCAATCAATAGTCCTTCTTAATGGCCATGAGATGAGAGAGAAGGACTCAACTATTGAAACAATCAAATTTTCCAACAGACTTCCCAGTGTGTCTGTCTGTTAGGCATCACCATGAGACTCAACACCACAGGCACTCCATGAGTGCTGACACGCCCCAGCTGTATTCCTCCATCCTTCCTGGATTCAGCCCGGGTATCTAAGGAGCCTGTTGCTGAATGCATTTCCATTCAGTGAGCTAGCTCTAGAACTTGTGGCCAAATGTGAGTCCATCTCTTCTGCACTCTAGGACCTAGATATCAGGTTTGCCTCTCCTCATTCCCTGGGCGTTGAGGGTTTCTCCTCCCTTGTCAATCAATTGTTGCTTGGTGATGAACCCTCTATAGGGAGAGACCCAGTGTGCAATCAAGGTAACAGTCTGTGGTGGGGAGAGATAGGTGCCCAAAAACACTGCACTACACTGAAAGTAAATGTCTGGGAAATTCTTACATGATTCAGTGATTTCCAGGTGTTGAATGTCTTTTTTATACTATTTTAACACTGGGAAGTGGCTGTTGGGTAGCAATGCTGCGTCTGTCCATGACAGGCTGGTACATGCATAACATGCAGACCCATATGTAAAACAGGGCCTAATATTGACTGCCTCAGTCATAGAGTATACATCTTGGTCATATGGTTGGCAGTAGACAGCATTGTCAATGGAGTAGAAATCATAGGTATTTGGGCAGTTTCTTTAATATCTTTCTAGTGCCTTCAGGACCTGAATGGGTCTGATGACATATATACTATTTCCTTTTAATAATGGTTTGCTGCAATGCATGCCCTACTTTATGACTTGGTGGGTCAGAAAACACCCAACACACGATGGGCAGCTCAAATTACAGGGTAACATAGGAGCCTGTCTCCACTCTAGTAAATGGTACAACCTGGGAGAAGGGAGTCTAAAAATGAGGCAGACAAAAGTCTCATGCCATAGCCAATGTTATTCAGATCGTCAGCCAATTTATACTCTGGGTGTTAAGAAGAGTCTCCTGAGGAAGTGTACAATCACAAGGAGAGGCCGCATGTGGCAAGATATTTTTTTCCATAGAGGTATATAAACAAATCAGTAGTCAGATGTAATGAACAATTAGAAGGAAACCCCCTCCTGTCTACTGCATGTGGAGAGGCATACAAGCATGATCCAAGACAATTTTGTGTGATTTCTAAAAAAAAAAAAAAAAAAAAAAAACAAACCCGGGAACGCAAGATTCTTGTTTTATTTTTTTCACAAGCACTCAGAATTCCTCTAAAATGACTTTATTCAGGATCAGGCTACCTAAGCATCCAGTACCTGTTAAGAACCTTCCCCTGACCCAGCCGACACAAAGCTTACATCTCTCCAGGTCACTTGGTAAATGGATGAGAGAATGAATATTTAGGGCAGGGCAAAGAACAATGGAGCCATTTCTGAATATCTGAGAGAAGGTGGATGTCTGGGACAACAGAGTAGACTGCTGATGGAGCAGAAGACGTAGGAGTGGCCACAGGGTGGCAAAGAGCCTGGCTCCTTGAGGATTCTGGAATAATTCAGAGCCACAGGGAGCACTGGAGGAGTTAGACAAAGTTTCTCACTTGAGAAAGGTACTGTATGAGGTTACAATGCAGAGAACTGAGTTGTGAGAGGTGAGGATTGCCATTGAGGGCAGTCTCGGGGAACATCAGGACACAGCTGAGAGGGAGAGTGAATTCAGCTCAAGGGATGAGCTGGCTTGCTGTCTCCATGGAGGAGTAGAGAGGTCAAGGTGCATTTGGGTTGGGCTCTTGCTGTTCATGGAGAATCCTTTGGGCCTGCAAACACAGTCAGTGGTGTACATGGACAGGGACAGCTATATATTCATGTGAAGGTCTCTGGTTGTTCTAAGTCTCTAACTGTACTGAAGTGCTGATGATAACATCTAAAAAAAAAAATCCTAAAACTTTCTTGCTCTTTCTGAGGGTAAAAAGCTGCTGGCTTAGGTGATTAACACTGGTAGCCTAACAGTGGAGGATTAAGTAATGTGACCTTTATTCTATCTCAGCAGGAACTGAGTGGCTCTAACTTTCAGCCTGCTAGTCAGAGATGTAGTACAAAATGGCCTGGCTGAATAAGCACAGAGAGAGTTCTGTGAGCCAGGTTTCTTTCCCCAACCATTTTGCTATCATTTTATGTGCATCACATCATGCAATGTACATGTACATATATCACCTCATATGCACATATTACATCACCTATATGTGATATACACACATCACATCATATATACATATCACATGCATATATGTCATATGTACATCTGCACAGATGTTGCCTTTCATGTATCTGTTTCTCTGCCTCTTTACCCTCTGGAAGGTGTTGAAGTAAATGTTATACATTCTTGTTTTCCAAGATATTTTCAAAGCTGCTAGATGGCGGTGCACACCTTTCATGCAGCACTTGAGAGGCAGAGGCAGATGAATCTCTTTGAAGTCAGCCTGGTCTACGGAGTGAGGTCCAGGAAAGCCAGAATTATACAGAGAAAGTGTGTCTCAAAAAAACAGCCAACCAACGAGAGAGAAAAAAGATTTTTTTTCTCTTTCCCATCATACAGCTCAGGTTACATAAAAGCAGGCACTTTTACCTACTTGGCATGGTCTCACTCAGTCCTGGGAGATCACACTGTCCTGCAGCCATTGACTATGAAGGGAGCTGGGGTGGGGTAGGGTGCAAAGCATAGGCCTCACCTCAAGCACCGAAAACCCTCCAATTGTTTCTCAGTGACAGGAAAGTCAAAACATTTGCCAAGATCAAGAGTGAAAATGTCACTAATTATGTCCACAGTCCTCATAAGATGGGTTTTCCTCTTGGGGAAAGCACTGGAACTTGAACACAGAGCCTGGCACACAGAAATGTCCTATCATTTAGTCATCCTTGAGCAGGTGTGCAATGTTTGTCGTGTGTGTTAGTGATGTGTGTGTGTGTGTGTGTGTGCATCCATGTGCACTACATTTTGGTTTTGACGCAGTGTCTCACTAGGTTGCCCTGTTGACCTTAAACTCACTCTCAGCTATTTCCTCCTTGACCCCAGAAGTTGGAATGTTTCAAAAGATCCTAAAATGGACTTCTATTTCTCCTCACTGTGAAAGGGCAAAGCCAGGGAAGTGGTGAGGAGGGATTTGCAGCTGGCCAAGTCCTCCTCAGCAGGCCTAGAGTGACACAGAGGAGCTCTGCACCCACTCCCACAGACTCTGGGTGGAGCCTGGTGTCCCCCACTCCATATTTCACAAAAGTTCCCCCTGCAGCTGGGCCTTTTCTCTGCTATCCAGCCCTTTCACATCCTTAAAGCTCAGAGAATCTCCCCTCAGGGCTCACACTTCTTTCTTGTCTGGGTCTTGTGTAGTCACCTTACCTATCCACCTACAAAGTGATTTTCCAGTGTCTAGTTTCAAGCTGTTAGCCACTGCTCAACAGACTGCATATCCATTGATGTGTCACCCCACCTTCCCCTCCCCATAGCTCTTAACAACCATCAGAACACCCTCTATAGTCATGGATGCCCCTGCTCTGGATATCACATGTCTGTGGGTCACATGACTCAGGCCCTACTGTGTCTGGCTCTTTCCCTGTGAGCATATTCGCAGGTCCACACACAGGGCAGCAGGAAATGGCTCCTCCCTCATTTGTCTAATGCAGTAATACTGTGTGGCCTGAGCAAGCTCTGCTTGTCCATTCATCAGTTGGGGAACTCTTGAGTCACAAGCCCTTTGCCGACTATGAAGAAGCATGGTGGACGCTGTCTGCAGTGCCTGCCATGTCCTTACTTCCTCTGAGTACCTGCCTACAGCATGATTGCTGCATCAACCTTTCCAAAGACTGCACCATTCTCCATTCCTACTGCTTCACAGAAGGCTCTGAATTCTAGCCCTGCAGGCTGGGCCAACCACACATCGCCTGGAAAGAAGGTGCTCTGTGTAGGCTTGAGTTTTGAATTGTTTTCTGATGTGCCTGAAGAGGTCATGGAAATATGAGTGTGGAAGAACTTCCAACCAGGGGCTTGATGGGCCTCATCATTCCAGTCACTGCTGTTACTTGTGATCCTGATGTGTTCCGTGGTAGATGTCCTCTGACTATTGATGTGTGGGCGTGACCACATGGAAAGTACCTCTGTTGGGTACTTTGCACAGAATCACAAGATAATCAGTTGTCAGACTGTGATTATACCTGGTGAGCCCTCTGACAGAAGCAAGGTCGGAAGGACAAGACGCATGGTGTTTTTGAGAACCTCACGTCACTCCATTCCACAGCCACTTCCTGTTGTTAACTCTATCGCACACTGGGTCTCTCCCTTTAGAGGGCTCATCATCTAGACTATATGTAATTGCAATGGGGCTGAGAAGCCTAGTTCCCAGAGAATGAGGAGAATTAAACTCTAACATCTAGGTTCTAGACTCCAGTAAGAGGTGGACTCAGAAGTTGGCCACAAGTTTCAGATCTAGCCCATGGTCAGATCAAGGATATTCAACCCCAAGCTCCTTAGACAGCTGGGGTGAAGTCAGTCCTCCTCCTCCTCCTCCTCCTCCTCCTCCTCCTCCTCCTCCTCCTCCTCCTCTTCCTCCTCTTCCTCCTCCTCTTCCTTCTTCTCTTCTTCCTTCTCCTCCTCTGAGCTCCCCTCCTGCTCCAAGGTCTCTTTGAGTGCTCTCTGTGAAACATCCAGACTCTTGTTTTACTCTCCACCTTCCAACCACATCTGTGATGCCCATTATCTGATGATACCCTGCTTGGTGAGGTTTGTCCCTGTGGCATCAGGGAACTTGGAAACCATAGTGTCTTTCTGTCTGTCATGGGGAAAAGAAGAAGCTTCTGTGTTCGTCAGTTTCCTCATCCATGAAGGGGGCCAAGTGAACCCTGCCTGGACACTTTCTGTGCAGGTATACATTTATTGATTCTTTGCTCCTGGCCTTTCATTTCTGGTGATGAAGGTGGAAGTTTACACCTGCTCTGTGAGGTTGGTCAGCTGGGAACAGAAAAAGGCTACCACTCTGCTCTGATTAGGAGTGCTAAGGGGAGAGGAGCTAGTGTGAGCCACAGGCCCTATGCAATTGCAAGACTGAGGGCTCCAACTGTGTGGACAAAATCAGAAGACCCTTCAAGGGCAATGGGTGGTACAGACTGTAGCAGGGAAAGAGTGAGGCAGAAACTGGGTACCACCTGTTCCAGATGCTACAAATAGACAGGGCAGAAAGGTCCCGTCTTGTGCCTTGCCCTGCTGTCCATATGGGTTGGCCTGTAAGCTTGCACAGTTCCCCCAAGGCTTCAGAAATGGGAGACAGACATGATCAGAACATATCTGGGGAATAGGTCTACCTGCTGGGCCCAGGCTTTTGGTAGAGGCAGACAAAGGGGAGTAAACAAGGGAGGAGAAGAAAGACAGAGTTCAGGCTCAGGAATATGAGCTAGTGTTGCCAAGAGGACTGAGAGCCTGACATAGACCCTCCATATGCTCCTGTGATGTGTCATCACTAAAGTTAGTCAAGGTCGCTGTTTAATTGCAAAAATGCCACAGTCTATTAGGGATGGAAGCCAAAAAGCACATAGAGACTCAATCCGTTAACTCAGAAAGAAGCCCCACCACTTTAGAAAACTTCTAGTTTTCTAAAGGGTTGATAACCTTGCCCATGACGGAGATAAATGAGTGATCTTCACCTGAAAAAATGTATATGAATTCCCTGTTCATGTTAACACTTATAGGTTTAACTTTTGCTGACAGGAAGTCATATTTGACTCTCGTGGAAGCTTCTGCTTCTGTGCCTGTCTCAGTCATCTCCAGCATAGCCTTGTGGATCATCTGTAGAGACAGAAACACAACACTCATTGAAGACCAGGGAGGGCAGGAAAGAGACCTGGAGCAAGCAGTGACCTCATCTGCTGGGGAATTTCTTTGCTCCTTCCATGAGCTCTTACTCTGGTGTTCCCAAGACTCTGATCAGTGTCTGAATCTGTGCTGGCCTCAAACCACTACAACAGGAGGACAGGAGTAGGCAATGACAGGCGTTTCCCCACAGGCAGCCTCCCAACAGCCCCACGGGAACAGCCAGTGTGCTGGCAGACAGCGCAGGTTTCTGTTGAGTTTTGCTATTCATTGTAATGCTAGGTATAGGCCCCAAGGACCTGGTTCTCCAAAGAAAAGAGTCTACTTGTAGACTAAGTGAACCTGTCCCCAATTTATTTCTGATGGGTAAATAAAGATGCCAACAGTCAATAGCTGGGCAAAATAGGCATGGATGGAGCTTAGATTTGAAGGACTTAGTGTCTAAGGAGAACCACAAGGAGGAAGAAGTGCAGGAGGAGGAAGAAGAAGCCACCATGGGTTCAGAATCAAGAGAATGTGGCATTGAGGGCTGTCCAATTGGAGTTAAGAACAGCCCAGATGGAAGATAATAAGTAATAACTTGGGGTATTGATAGGAAAGTAGGTTCTAATAGCATAGAGGCTAGGCCACTGCTCAGCTTTGTGTTTTTAAAGGCTTATTGTAAATATAAAGGTTGTGTATGTCTTTTCATTTGGAAACGTATACAGCTAAGGCAGGGTGGAACCTCCGGCCATGATTCAATAATTTTTACAACATATTGGTGCCTCAGCATCTGGCAAAAACTCACTTAAAAATTAGTTTGTGATTCTCCAATGGAAAATGCATGCCATCCCTTTAAGATTAGGAGGCAGAGGGAATTGGTTTCATAGCAGAGTCAAGTGGTTTCTTTCCCAAGCAGCACAGGTTTGGGACTAGGACAATATATGTGCTAAATTAGTGCACACAATTCTGGGATTTATGGCATAAGCCTGGACACAACTGTGCCACCAGGCAGATTCAGACAGCATGCTAGGTGGCAGGTTCAGACTCCAGCCTGGTGTCTTCTCAAGGGCTTCTAAGGTGCCTCTGAGACGCTAGAAGCCCCACTTTGCAATGAAGCAGGCTGGTCAGAAGGCAGAGAGCAAGGCTTCGTGCCTCCTACAATCAAAATCAAAAACAAAAAAGAAAAGAAAATAGAAAAAGTATAGAGAATGAACTGAAACGTAGCATATCAATGCTATCAGAAGCTTCTGGTTTCTTTAAAAGTGAGATCCATGGGAAAACTGGGACTCCTTAGCCTAGCATATGATACATATGTTGGCCTGAAAATAGGCTTATACAGTAAGTAGAATGAAATTTAACTGAACCAAAATATGGGAAAGTATATTAATTCAATTTCTATAAAGAGAGAAATGTTAAGTATATTTATCCATGGAGATATTAATCCCAAACAAGGAGAGATAAAAATTGCTATACATGTTTTAAGGAAAGAAGGAAAAAAATAATTGAAATTGATGAATGAATAAATCCAGGCCTTTCATCTTGATGTTTAGGAGACAAAGGCATGGGCATAGATAGAAAGAAACCCTATCTTACTAAATAGTAATAATTGTTTTAATTATCAAAATTAAGGTTATAAGTTCAGTGGTTATAATGGTATTATAAATCTTCTGTGAAAGAGGTCAAGTAGAACAGGCTTAAAGAATAAAGAGTCTGCTAAATTGAATCAATCTATACTTTTGATGACTTTGGGTTGCTGGACCAAGCAGAGACTCTGTATTTGTGTTAAAAGGAAAGAAAAAAGGCCTTGGACCCCTTCCAAAGTAATAGGGATAAGATTTGATAAGGAAGAATCCCTAAAGATCATGGCTGCAGACAGGAAGCAAAAGAATCAAGAAGACCAAACAGGACAGGTGACATGATTTGCATATGGGAACAGCATATGGCATGAATGAAGATGTATTACAACTCGGTTATTAATTAAACTAACTCATAAAGGGATAGTTTTCTTTCATCTGCTCAAACAAGGAGCAAAATTTCATCCTTAATTGATCTGTGAACCTTGCACATTCCATACAAATGTCTTTATAGAACTAAGTATTAGTTGTAAGGTTCATATATTACAGAATGAAATACTAAGAAGGTAAGTCTGACAAGATTCACCCTCAGGGACCCTGAAATGATCTGCTGTGGCAGCTTCCTGTCTGATCCTGCCTCACCTGATGCTGTTTCCAGAGACTTGCTTCAAGAACAGCTTCAGAAAGGGCTGCTTATCCCCGCTGACCACAGAGTTCATCCAGTCTTTCAGATGATTTTAGTCAAGACTCCAGTTAAGTTCTGAACTTTCTCAACACATAAAGACTGAACAACAAATAATGCCAGCTAGCTTTATTTTGACTTAACTATTTTTTCAGTTTCCTTTTGAGTTAGGAATTTTTGTCCCAACTCAGTAGGAGGCTAATATAAAAAGATAGTCTTCCCAACCCCTTAAGTTGGGGTGTGCGGATTGGTCATTTCATGAAGTATAGCTATGTTGTCATTTTAAGAGATAATTTACAAGTAATTATAGTTTCAGACAGGGAGGAATCTAAATAGAGAGCATAGACTCAGGAATTTCTATCTTTCCTTTCTTCTTCTTTATCCTTCTTTCTTAGGTAAAGGAAAGGGACTGAAAAGATAAAGAGGGAATATTGTAATATTATAAGAAATTATACAAATAGGGATGGATTATTAAATTACTCTTAAACAAAGTATTTTATAGCCAAAATCTTACATTGATAGAAATCTTTATATTTTGGTGCAGAATTGAAGTTATATTTTCTTACATTGGTACAGAATTTGTATATTGAGAGAGGTTTAAGCTTTTCATTGGTATAAATCTTTGTTTATTGATACAATATTTAAAATTAATTTTGGTACTCTCAGGAATTGTGCCTACACAACTCATTTAAAACTACAAGGTTTAACAGCAGTCCTTTAAATAGTTGTCATTACTAACTGTTTAAAATCATGAATGCAAGTTAAGAGTCAGATAGTCAAAATCATGGTCATATTGGATTCTAATTTAATTACAATAAAATGTTTTCAAGGTTATTTAAATGGTAAATAGCAAAAAACAATGTTTAACGATTCGGTTATGCTATGTATGGATAGATGGTCTTCAAAATCATTAGAGATTCTCAGAATATGGGATTAGATGACATATCATTATTAAAATATCTTTTGACTACAAGACATGACTGCTCCTGATAATAGCCCCGTTCTCCTTCCAGGAAGGTGATGACATCTGTACTCCCATGAGGAGTTGCTTCTATTGAGGAAAGCTAATCACTGGGCAAGAAAGGCCCTGATTTTATTGGTAGACAGAATGCTATTGGAAAAGGACAAATGGATGCAGGCTGGTCAACTGCAAAACTCTACCAAAACAGTGTTGGCTGGCCAATTGGAGTTAAGAGAACCCAGATGCAACATAGTAATAACTCAGAGTACGGATAGGAAGTAGATTCTAATCATATAGAGGCTAGGCTATTGTGCTGTTTAAGACTTATTATAAATATAAAGGTTGTGTGTGTCTTTCATCCAGGAGTTAAATAGCTAAAGTGGGGTAGAAACCTAGGTTGGGATTAAATAATATTTACAACAAGTTTCAGCATCTCTCCTGCTCCAACCTCCTTGTGATATACACCAGCATTGCACAGGGCATGGCTTCACATTACTAGACTACCATGCTCTGGTGATACAGATCTCAGCCCAGAGCTCTGAGTGGCCACTGGACAGAACACTATGCACTAACAGGATGTGCAGCTGAGAATGTGGTATGAGGGTCTAAGGGCATCTTCTCTCTTATTCTCAGGGTTTTGTTTTGTTTTGTTTTTTCATCAAAACTACCATTGATCCCTTGTTATGACCTTTACTGCTACTATTATGTGTGCTAGTCAAGTAGTAATGGCTGAATCCTGCACTGAAGAAGTTGAGGCTCTCCAGTGGATTGTGGGTGTCTGCGCAGTGGATTGTGGGTGTCTGCGCAGTGGATTGTGGGTGTCTGTGCAGTGGATTGTGGGTGGCTGCGCAGTGGATTGTGGCAGGCCCTGCAGTGGATTGTGGGAAGCCCTGTAGTACAGCACAGGTTAGGACCTATGTGGGCTAAAACCAAGCACAGGCACTTCCCTACCATTGACATCTGGATGTGTTCAATTCCTGAGGGTGAAGAGCGACTGGCTGCACACTCTGAGAAGAACTATCTGGGCTATGATTTCTCTCTCCCATGCATGAGGGATCTCACAATGAAGGTTTTCTCACACATTGCACATCCCCACATGCCCACACAGCTTTCACTGTATATATTCAGGATCCAAATGGTGAGTGATCCATGTTCCTTGTCTTACCTGAGAGACTGTTATGTTCTTGGCTCCAGTGATCCCAGACAGGTCAGCCTGTGTGGAGAAGATATCTCTGATGCCCAGCTCTGGAAGGAAGTCTTTTAGTTTGTATTGTTGGGATAAGAAGAACTTGGGCAGGTTGAGCTTATTTATCACCCTGAGGATAAAAGAGAAATGGAAGAGCCACTGAAACCTGTGCCCAATCAACGCAACTTATGCCTGAGTGGAAGCATTCTATAGCAGCCCTCTCTCTGAAGAGAAGCCTTTCTTCTCATGCCTAGACCACGTGATTTTGCTCTTCCTAATGCATTAATTATTCATAGCAGCCTGAGAGTATTTACAGTGGACAGGCAACCTGGCTTGATACTAACTAGGAGAGCTTTCCTCCTAGATCCATAAAATGCAGCCCTTTCCTGTCATGCCGACCCTCAGACATCACCTAGTGATCCTTTCATTTACAACTGGACTCAGCATCAGACTCAAGCTTTCCTTACCTTTGGATGTCCTTCTCAACCTCACGACTGCATTCAACCTGACCTTTAGCTTACTAAATAACGATTAGTTCTATTTTCATCCCCTTACTGTCTCTTCCTCAATTACAAAATAGCTCATAAGGATGTGAATTTTTGTCCAGACTGATACTCTCTCAGAGTTTAAGTCAGAGCATGGCACATAGTAGGTCTTCAAGTCACCATTGCATGAACGGTGAATGAATGGCTGATAAGGGGAAGAGACAGCTACGAAGGACACAGCTGAGTCTCAGAGCTCATCTCCCGTCAATCACAATTCCCTCTGCCTTCCAAAGGCACATTCAAGACTCCTTGTCATTTATAGCCTATTAGAGACACAAGAAACCTCAGCTCCAGGTTCAAGCTGATCTCATTTTGTCAACCACAAAAACCAGGGCAAAATCAGGCCTCAAACAACTGAGACAGAGGAGGGGAATTCAACTCAACTCCACCTGTCCCCTGCTGGCACTTTAACCACTACACTGGATCTAAGTGAGAATCTGAGGTACAGGGACAAAGTCAGTACATGGGGTCCAGGCCAGTTCTGGGTCCTGGATATGCACCTATGCCTCAGTGATTTCCCCCACTTCCTCAGGGTCGCTGGTTGTAAGCCGGCTTCCACCTGCTGCATCCTTCCCTGGTCAGGGAGGATGAACATGGCCTTGGCATTGCCTTTGTAACTCAGCTCCACCACTGTGCATTTCATCTCCTCATCCCGGAAGTAGGGTGTCCTCAGGTCCTCAGTGTTCATCATGGGCACCATCACAGTCCTCTTCCTGTCCAATATGAATTTTCCCATGAATGTGCCATCAGGGTCAAAAGGCACCTTCCATTTTCCTAAAGATGAAGCAAATCATCAGATTATAATAGCAACAGAAATATGTCATCTCCCCCCAATATATGCTCAGCTTCTGAGTTGTGAGAGCAACCCATTCATCTTTAGTCACTCAGGAGGTCCCTCAGGGTAACATATGTTGAGTTGGAAAAATCTTGGTAGGTGGACAAAATGGTAGCAATGACAATCCAGATTTGATTTAGAAAGGAAGCTCAAATCAGCAGCCTGGCTACTAGAGCTCCTGGACACAGTCAGGGATCTGGGGTGGAGTGTGAAAGAGAGACCAGAGTGAAGGTGGTGAGACTGGAGACAGGGGAGAGGTGAGGGTCCTGTCTTCCTCAGGGGAGCCATGTCTAGAAGGCAATGGCTTGTGGGACAGGTTTCAGGAGAAACAGAACAGCACAGACTGAGTTCTCCCATATCGTGATTAGTTCATAATTCCATACATTGTGGCTAAGACACAGGTAATGAGTCTTCATCTCACACATGGGAAATGGTCACCCTGACAATCAGAGATATCAGCTCAAGCTTATTCCAGATTTATAATTTCTGTCCCTACAGCCAGTGTGCATTCTGGGACTTGGTGATGAAACAGTTTCTTGCTCTTGGCATCTCACAGCCTAAACACACATCCCATCTAGGACTAAGCAGCACTTGAGCTTATGTCTGTGCAGAGTTGAGAGAGCCAAATGTTGCAGTCTAACCCTTCAGGCTGTCACTCTGCTTCCAACATCTTCTGTCTTCAGCAGCTCTGGGGTCCTCCTGTCCTCCTGTCCTTCGTCCTCTGACTTCCTTTCCTATATTTCTGTCCATTGTCACCTTGATTTTCTGCCTATAGTCCAGGCCCACCCTCCCTGTATCCTGGACTAATCTTCATTAGCCTCAAATTCAGCCAATGTCTAGTTACATTATGACTTTGTCAGGCAACAATATCTGAGCTGTCATCCTACTGTCTGGTCTCTATCAGGCAGGGAGTGGTGGGTGTGGGATCCCTGGATTTTCCTCAACTAACCTTAACCATAGTGTCTCCAGTTGAGTCTCCAACTATCATGGACCCAAGTCCCAAAAGATTTCCTGTCCTAGGAATGTGTTTTGGGAATTCTGATCTTTCATATACTAATTTTATAGAACTAAAATTCCAAGAAGCAGTCAGACATTAACACAGAACACTGCCTAATGGACATTTCCCTTTTCTAATGACATTTCCCCAGTCTCAGCTTCTCCATGCCCAAACCCAGCTCATTACACAATAGGCTCAGGGGAGAAGTCCTATGTAGGAACTGCCCACCCCCCCAGGCTCTTCACTAGTTTTAGGTTATGATACTTTCCCCTTTAAGATTAGTGTTCCTAGGATCCTTTGGGTCAAGAAGTCCCAGCCCACTTGTCCCATGCTGGAGACCGAGGCTATCCAGAGAGATGGATACCTCAAATAGGAGCATACTAGAAATGCTTCCTCTAGTCAGACTGAAGGATGTCATTTGTACAGGGAGTAGCCATGGTTTCTGCCTACTCAGGAGGGCTGGCAGTGGAAGACTTGGCATTCTGCTAGTCAGTAAGTTTAAGTCACAGCCCAGATCAGCCCTCTGGGATTGACAGCTTAGTTTTTCTGTTCGACAAGTCCCAGGAATTACATCAATATCTAAAAATTCTCAGAGGAGAAGTAAGGGCTTTGTGTAAGAAGCAGTTAGATACACATGACTCCAAGATCCTGAGCACCTCCTTTCCAGTTGTCAGTGTAAGGACACAGGTTCCCAGGCAACATCCTCTCCCTCTCTTTGCCAACCAGTGACCACTCTCACCTGTAAAGAGGAGATCATTCACTGCCACCATGGATGTGCTCCGATCCAGGTCTGAGACCACTTCCTTGACCTTCCCCTGGGTCTGATTCCTCACATAGTCATTGATGAGCTTTCTGGCCTCATGAGGCTGCTGGAAGTCGGCTGTGAAGACTTCAGTCTGGTACAGAGCCCTCGCCTTCTCCTTGAACTCTGTCAGGATCTGCAGGTGTTTTTCAACAAAGAGGGCATTGCCTGCAATGATCTGAACCTGGTCCCCTCGCTGACTGAGCTGCTGCAGGAGATGCCCGAAGCCTTGGTGGATGTCTGCCTCAGGGGTCTCTGTGAGATTGAACTTGAGACCTTCTAGAATCTCTCGCAGGGTGCTGCCCTTTGCTCCCAGAGACAAGGAGGTCAAAGCAGTTGTGATGCCAAGTGGAGAGAAGACAATATTTTTATGTGGATTCTGCAAAACCAGCCTCTTGTAGAGTCTGAAGGCAAAGTCAGTATTGATGGAGGCCAATGTGAGACTGTCCAATTGTTTTAGAGTGTCCTGGCCTTTCTGGACTGCAGTGTCCATTCCCAGTGTGCCATCTGGGAAGCAGAGGACAGCAGGGCAGGTCCCGGCCATCAAGATCCACAGAACTGCAATGAAGACCATCTTCTCTGTTCCCCAGGCTGAAAGGAAAACATCCTTTGAGTCTGAGAAGACCAGCTGGTGCTCTGACCATCTCCTAGTTCTCCCTGCTCTGCTGCCCTTCCTGCCTCTGTGACTGCCCACTGGAGGTGCTCTGGCCTCTCATGTGGCAGTTCTACATCATGGGCTCCCTCCTACCGTGGAGGAAGTGAGGTTGAAGAAATCAATTTTTCTATTTAAGAGAACCAGCATCCAGAAAGGTAAAGGGTCATTCCAACCTCACAGATGAAGGAAGAGAAAAACCTGAAGCTGGGCACAGACCGTGTGTTATCTCTTCTCCCTTTCTAGAGTCTCATAAGGCCCCATTAGAAGGCAGAAAACCCTCTTCTTTTGCACGTGTGCAATCTCCTACCAACAAACTATAGTCCAGACTGAAGGAAGGAGCCTTGGATGATTTGGTAGCACCGATTCTAATTCATGTTTCAGGGAATACAGAGATTAATTGAAACATGGAGACATCTGGCTCAGTACCAAAGCCCTGTCTCCCCTGAGAACAGCTATTAGAAGGACCAATAGGGAGAGGTCCTTTCAACCCTACCAGGGTACCACATGGCCTCAGGCTTGGAAGGCCTTCTGACAGAACAAAAAAGAAATGTTGTTTGTGTCTCTGATACCTGTACCAGATTTCAAGTCAGCTCTCAGGGTGGCTGTGTGGTGGCATGCAAATATCTAGACCACTCTGAGCAGCCTGTTGTGTGGCCCAGTGACATAACTGGCAAAAGTATCTGGCACATCACAGGTGTGGGAGTAGAGGAGGAGAATGTCTAGAGGGCGAACTTGTCCATACTCTCCTGCAGCGGGGACCACATTTGAATCCTGTGATTGTGTAAACATGGCCTTCCAGCTGTAGTCTTTGTCCCTGCTGTAGGGGAATTCAGAAGGAAAAGTAGATGAGAGAGGAGTGAAAAAGGAGGAAGGATAGGGAAGAGAGGGGACAAGATGGGTTATGGGAGAAGAAGTGAGGAAGTGCAAGGAAGAGGGGGCAGGGCGATAGGAGGGGGAGGAGGGGATAGGATGAGGGAGCCAAGGGGAAGATGAAGGGAGAGGAGACTGGGAGAATGTAGGAGAATCAAGAACAGGGAAGGGAGGTGTTGAAGTTTTGCCTCATGTCCCCAGAGAGTGACATGTCTGCAGAGGAGCCCGGGGCTTCAGCCACCTTCATCCTCTAATGAATCAGATTAATGCAACCATTTCTTTGGGAAAGCATTTGGCCATGTTGCTTTGTTTGTTAGTTTGGGGATTTTTTTTGTTTGTTTTTATATTTAGTGTTTATTTTATGTAATTATGATGCTTTGATCCGATACATACAAAGCAAAACAGCTGCACATGAACACTTAACTAAGCCAACTTTCTATAAATTAAATGAAAATCATCATTCATAAAGTTTATATTACTCTCAGTGTATCCACGCTATGCCATCCATACTCTGTGAAAGTTCTACTGAAGATTTTCACATTGCCTATAACTGATGTATATGTAATTTTATGGAAAAATGTTCCGTGTTTTCACGGTCTAGACATGGTCTGGTAGAGTAGTATGGAAACCAATGCAAATAAGGTTTAAATTTGACAAGTGTCACGGATTCATTGGAATATGCCAAGCTTTGTGCTGATATTTACGGCAGGAATGTTAAACCTTGCTTGCTATTATTTCCCCTTATACCAACCATCTAAAACTGGGACAACATGAGATACAGTTGCAGGATTTGTCTGTGTTTTTCAAGCATGTGTGTACTGACTCTTTCTCTCAGTGGAGAGATTGATCTCTTGTTCATCTAGCCCATTATACTTGCAAGCTGGTCAGGGAAGAGCCTCTATTTGTGACTTGATTACTACTTGGTAAAGTCATAAAATAATACAATGAAAATATGCTCTGGCTCTATGACAACCGTTATTATATTTCTCCGAATGTATCTCTAACCCTGGTACCATATATTTCATTATTTGTATGCCAGGTTTTGAGCTTGTATTGGAGTGATTGTGTATATGAAAGTAACATTATAGCTAGAAAACATAGTGCAGGCTAATTGGTTATAAAGTTTGTAACTTATAGTTGGCCTTATGAGAAACCATCCATTTGGAAAATCTACAGCACAATGTGGTCACAACATTGATTTTCTAGTCAACAATTCCAAAAACACAGCTCAATGAGATTATTTCTCAGTTCAATTCTTTCCCACTATAGTATTTGTTTTCATCTCTTCATTTACAGTAGATATTGTTCAACATTTTCTAGAAACCAATTTCACTTGTCACAACCTGTTTTTCTGACCCAAAATTTTCTCTAGTCCCTGCTGCTCTTGATCGACATATTACAAACTGAATAAATACAATTTATAGAATTCTAACTAAAAATAAGCAATCCCCTTGGTAGAAATGAAACATACATTTCAAATATCAGATGAATATGCATACTTTTTTGAATATGGAGGAGATCACAGACATCTATCACCTTAATGACTGTTGGAGAGTCATGTGGTAAGAGCTCCTTTGAAAGAGACTCTTGACAGTAGACTGACACTGCACATTTTGTACTGTAAAATATTTCATCTTCTTAGAGCCGTGCATGACATGATCCATTTTCAAAAGGCCAAATGCTAATAATATTTAAGTATTTGTAGGCAAAAGTTTTTGGGATAGCCTGTGCTCCAGTTGTTAGAGGACCCACAAGAAGAACAAACTCGGAACAATTATGGAAGAATAGGATGATTGCTGGCTCCAAATGGGAAAGGAACTCCACAGAACAACTAACCTGAACCCTTAGGGCTTCAGAGTATGACTCATCAACCAAAGAACACACTCGAGCTGAACCTAGGCCTCCTTGGACATATGTAGCATTTGGCCGTGTTTTAATCCAAAACGGTTTCCACAGAAAACAGGCTAGTCTGTTTGTGTAGAAGACCTGGCTCAGTGGCCGAGCTGTTGTCTTCATTTCTTTCTAGAAGAGAATGTAGCCATTCTTCTCTATGGATTTACCAGGAAATTGTGGTTCCTGACCCTGAGGCATCTCCTGTCTGATGTGAGCATGGCAGTGATGCCACCTCTCCCAGAGGGACTCTGTCACAGTCCTGTCCCGTCCTGGCTCCTACATCAGCACCTGAGCTAGGCATGGTCTCAAAATGTTCCCCCCCTGTGGAGGTTCAGAAGGAGCATGCTTCAGTCACTTTCCAGGAGCATAGCCCATGACACCTGCAACTTCCATAGTCATAAAGACCCATACAAGAGAGGAGACTGTCATACCCGGTGACCTAAGAGCAAGTTCTCACTGTCCCCAAGGTGAAACTCCAGGTCATAGCCAGTACTACACAGTCCTGGGATGGCTCTTTCCTTTCTCAACAAAGAGAAGGTTTCATGGACCTTACCTGCAGATCAAAGCCAGCTGCCCGTATCTGTTAGGTGAGTTCTGATGTGCAGGTTTTCTGCCTTCCTGCCTTGTTTTAATTCATGCACACCGATGCCCATTTTTATCTAGGGACTCCTCCCTCCTCTAAGGAAGTGCTGGCCCAGACAAGCTGTGTTCTGTGCTAGGATTGGAAGTGGACAGATAGGATGATTTATGGTGACAGAGACTTACAGGCTCTATGTTGCAGAACCAGCTCCTGGTGTGAAAACTCCTACCAGTCTTCTACACAACACTGGATGTCCTCATTGTTGCTTCTGTTTCTGTAATAGTTCAAAGGTCAGTATGGGTCAGATGAGTAGTCAAGACAAAAAGATAGAGCACCAGCCCTGACTCACTTCTAACCAAGAAGAGCTGCATCTGACCTTTGTTCTGCGTTTTGCAAGTCACTTCTAAAAGAACACAACTCTATGTCCATGCTCTTTGGCTTCTTTATGGAAAACCACAGATTAATAACCACATGTCTCAATGTTGACAGATCTTTGCCTGCATCTATATCACCATTCTTTCTGCCAGGAGTGGGCACATTCTAAGTAGAGATGTGCTCTCCACAGATTTCTGAAGATAAGATGTCTATGTCTGGCAGTGCAGGAAATCTGGAAGGAGTCTGTATCTGCAGAGATTAACTGGCTGAAGAGAATTTCAGTTTAGTAGAGAGACTGGAGCCATGGTGGTCCAACAGAGACCCATTACATCATTGTGTGCTGAGTTCTGTCTCTATTGGACACACATATATTGCCCCCATGTGTATCACGGATGCCTGTGACAATAAAATCTATTCAAAGACAGGTAGTTGCAATCCAAGAGTTAAACATGGCAGCAGATGACATCTTGAGCCTAGAGAGAAGCCTCCCCTATGTTGATGCAGCTGCCTCTGTCAGGTATCCACCGGGCCCTATCAACTTGCCTTGATTTGTGACTTTTTTTCTTTTGTAAAGCTATAATAAAGTTTTTGTGAAACTGCTTCCACATTAGAACATAGAATTTGGGTAATGGAATATGTTTTCTCTCATTGTCACACAAAATGGCTCCAGAATCAAAGATCTTATTCCCTTTAGGATGAGAGTTGTGGGTTTTGTGTCAACATGGGATGAGAGACTCAGCAGGCAGATGTTATGTCCAAAGCGACTGTCCCCCAAATTGAAGTGCTGGTCCTAACAAGAAGGTTTGGGCTGGGTAAACCATGTCTAATGGTGTGTCTCTGTGTTCCAGAAAATAACATCATGAGTGGCACATTCCTGTTTTCCAGAGGGCACCCTAAGATTCCCACAAAATCTGCTACTTCAGGCAGGGAAACCTAGATCTCCTTCAATGCAGACAGCCTAAGTCAGCTCACAGCACCCTACCCTGCTGTTATATGAAATCCAGTTTTCCCTCTGACATTTTGCTTCTTCTCCTGCATAGATAGATAGATAGATAGATAGATAGATAGATAGATAGATAGATAGATAGCATTGGCAATTTGATCTCCCAATAAATCTTTTTACCCTCGAGGTTGTCTAGTTTGATGACCTCACTGCTTCCTGGCTTTGTTTGGCTCTAATGGAACTGAAGTGCCACTTTTGTACCCTTCTCAGGGCAGATCACGTGGTTCGGCTGCCTGTTGCTGCCCACCATATTCAACTCCAAATTTTAGCATTGGTATTTCCAGCTGGTTTTCTTTTCCACTGTGCTGGCTAGATTTATGTCAACTCAACACAAACTATGGTCAAGTTGATAGGAACCAATTTTAACTGACAAACGCCTCCATAAGATCTGGATGTAGGCAAGCCTGTAGGATATATTCTTAATTATATTAATGTGCAGAGCTCAGTCTATTGTGGGTGGTGCCATCCCTGTGCTGGTGGTTTTGGGTTTTATTAAAAAAAAAAAAAAAAAAAAAAAGCAGGCTGAGCAAGCCATATGAAGCAAGCCAGGAAGCAACTGATATACTTTGTAATGTGGTGTCATGATGTGGTGGGAGAGGGTACCTTAGTGGGCCCATGCTAGGCATCCAGCCAGCCATAAGATGGGTCTAGTATAAAATAAAGTTTATTTGGGGCATGAAGATGTGGATGAAAAGGTAGTGTGGGAAAGAAAGGAGGCATAGAGGGACAGGAAGAGAGAGGAAAGAAAAAGAGGGGAAGAGGCCTGGAATCTGTGCAGAGAGGGAGGGGGAGGGGGAAAGGACAGTAAGAGAGACAGAGGGGAGAGGGAGAGAGGGAGGGAGAGAGAGAGAGAGAGAGAGAGAGAGAGAGAGAGAGAGAGAGAGAGACCAAACAGTCCTTTTCTAGTAAGTCACTTACCTGGGTGTTGCTAGGAGACTGTTGGGTGGAGCCTAGAAGAAATGCTAATGTTACTCCATTTTGGCTTAATTAAAAAATGAGACACTAGAAAGAGGTGATGCTGAAGCAGGAATGGAGTCGATGAGATCTTTAGCTGCTTCCTGTTGACTTTGGGGTGATGTGTCTCTGGGAAACCTAAGAAAACGGGGCGGGGGTGAGGATATTGGTCCAATCTTAGGACAGCTGGCTGTTTCATTGTTTCCCAGGGCCTATGGGACCATTTGTGGGTAGCTAGGAAGGAGCCAGTCCAGTAGAAGCATCTGTGAGAGTAGACTGCTGCATCTGTGAGTTGATTCTCTTGAGCTGTCCTGGATATAGACTTTGAGTAAATGCCTGGACTTGGCAAGGTGCTGAAACACACATTAGAGGTAGAGAATATTAGAGGTAGAGAAGAAGGTTAAGTAGGTTTGGGAGAAAATCTTTTTCTTACATGTTCATTTGAAATCCTTAGGTCATGGTAGTTTGGTGTGAGAGGTGTCCCAAAACCAGGCAACAGGGAAGGAATCCCAGCTTTTGGAATAGGTAATAGATGGTAACTTAGCCTATTGATTGGCAGGTGTGATTGTCAGGATGGAGTCTTTTGGTCCTTGAGAGGTAGATCTGAGTGGGTTTCCTGGATCTTATAAGTTCACAAAAGATATAAATTTGTTAACAGCGTCAATCGTCTTTAAGGTGAGCTTAGGGAAGACAAACGCTTTTTGTGGAGCAGAAGGGACAAGAGGGGCTTTTTCTCTCTGTCTAGAAGGCTGAATGTATATTAATTTAGTAAATTCAGAAGCATTGTTAAGTTTATACTTTAAAGAGTTCAAAGGAAACAAATTTTGAACTTATGATGATCAAAGTGGATCATATGATGGAATGTTTTATTAGAGTTAGGCTAATTTATCAGAACTTCATTGGTTAATGTTAGGACTTTGAACTTTTGAAGTCTCAATATAACAGTGGCATAGCAAGGCAAAGATATCTGAAGCTTTTTGTATCTTAAATTATTTTTTATCACCGTTTAAGTCCTCCAACCTTTCTATCAAAACACCATTTTAGACCCTCATTTAGATCCTCACAACTTAAGCCTTTTATTTAATTAGTTACATTGAGACATAGGGTTAATCACTGGGGAGCAGGTACTGCAAACTGAGTTTTTTTATTATAAGGAAGTAGTAGAAGATTACATCTTCAAAAGGTTACATCTGAACTTGCATATAATTTATTTTGAAGCCTGTGGGCAAGGCAAACCTGTCTGCCTTTTTATTAAGAGATCTGGTAGTCTTAACTAGTTAACGAATTGACTATTGAGCTAATACGGTGATGGATGACCTTGGGGTAAGGAGCTAGTTGTCTGTTTTCTAGCTGTCAAGCTGCAGTTCTCTTAGCTGTCAATGTAATTGGAAATCTGGGAAGAATAAATTATAATCTAGGTGTCATATACTAACTAAAATTAGTTAGTCTATAGTCCACTACCTAAACAGTTCTCCCAGGTCCCTGTTGTCTCCACTGTAACTCAGGGAAGAGGTAGTCTGGCCATCAGGCCCAGAAGATGAGAGGCTTTTTCCTGTGGAGGAGGAACATGGGAGAGATGACTCGTCTTGTCTTAGGTAACATGAGACATTTAATTCTCCAGGTGTCCTCTGTTTGTCCACAGTTCAGGCTGAGCCCTGCTAGCAGACAAAGCAATGAAGCATTCTTTCTTAGTGGTCACTGTACCACAATCCAGGTGGAGTCCTTTGTCACTGTGCCCATATCTTCTTGGAGACCTTGCGGGGGAGGTCACTGTTAGGATTTGGAGTCTCTGTCATAGTCAATTTAAACATTTAGTGTTATATTCAGCACATTTCTAACAAGATTGAGAGCTAGTATCTATTAAGTATATCTGAGTTAGACAATTTGTGTCTGTTTTTAACTATTTGCATTAGATTGAATCCAGCAAACATAAAGCGGTAGGCTAAAGCATAATATTATAATTGACTGTATTGCTTCCAAACCTGTCTTTAAATATGTTTTTGAACACATTAGAGTATATGGGTTTTTTTATAAAGTATTCATTATTAGTTAATATTTTAATTATAGTAGCTTTTGAGACTAAAGTCTATTAGTTATCTTAGCTTTTAGGTAAATAACATCTGGAAGAAACAGCATCCATTTACACAAGCAGGAATTGTCTATGTCTTAACAAAGAGATAGATGGCTAGGCATATATTTTAAACTAGCTTTTGTTAATTCGAATGGGCCTTTATGACCTTTGAAATTTTATTATCATGTAAGGAATATTTTAAACCAGGGTTGAGTTGTATATATAGCATGTTGTAGAAATATAACATTAAATTTTTACCATCATACACAAGTCTGTATTAATTAAAATATGAATAGCATGTTGTAGAAATATAACATTAAATTTTTACCATCATACAAAAATCTGTATTCATTTAAAATATGAACCATGTTATGTTTTTAGTCTAAAAGGAGAGCGCAATAATAAACAGTTAATTAGGATCAAGAAATTTTAGTTAAGCACGAAAGGTGATTGGATCACCTATCTCTGGTGGTGAGAATCTGGAAATCAGATATAAAGTCTGAAGACCTGAAGAGAGCAATTAGTGGAGCGCTACAGAGAGGGTGGTGGCAGAGCTGACCAGTAGCAAGGCAGAAGCACAGGCCAGAGAGAAGAACCGTCCAGAAGCCAGAAAAGGAAATGAGGGCGGGGCAAACGCTGGTTCACATGGGCAGACCCAGAGCCAGTGCCATGTGGATTTTGAAATTAAGTCACTGAGCAATGAGACCAGGCAGGAAGAAACTGGGCTTAGAGAAAAGAGAAAGAAAATTGCTATCCATTTCTCTGATCACTAGTATTATTAGTAGAAATTTGATTGGAAAGGTGAATGGATGGACATTTTTTGAGAGGCAAAAATGAGAGTATAGTCCCTGTGGGTGGAAAGGGGGAAGCGGAGTGTTGCTGCAGCTGGGTCGGTGTCCGCAAAACACAGAGAGGACAAAAACATGGATGCAAGCCCTTCATTGGGTCCTCACGCACTCAACGGGGGTCCGAGCTTAGCCTAGCTAAGCTCAGGAGACTGTGCCTGGTACCAGAACTTTCAGGAAGTCAGAAGCTGAGAGCCCAGCTCCCGATCCCCGATCCCCGAGAGGGGATCTATCCACAGGAAAGACTTGAGGGAGAGAACAGGAAAGGTCACAGTGTCCCCAGAGGGTAAAAGGAGACAGGTGAAGAGGGCAGGGTTTACCTCAGCCTTAAAGTCTGTGGCTGGAAGTGCCTCTGCTGCATCTAAGAATGAAAAGAGTGCTGGATGTTGAGAGTCAGTTAAAGGGACCAAAAAGAAAGCTTGCCTAATCCTTGTAGGTGATGGGTGATGGGTGTTAGGTGAACCAGAAAGCAGACTTATGAACACCTTCAAATCTGAGTCACCGGACCAGTGATATGTTGTGTAATGCAGCGGCATAATGCTGCAGGAGGAGGTACCTTAGCAGACCCGTGCTGAGGCATTCCCCACACCAGGCACTAGCCACAGGACGTATCCAGTATAAAATAAAGTTTATTTGGGGGCATGAGAATGGGGGTGAAAGAAGGGCGGAAAGAAAGAGGACAGAGGGAAAGAAAGAGAGAGGAAAGAGAAGAGGCTGGCTGGGAACACTTGGAGAGAGGGAGGAGGAGGGAGGAGAAGGGAGGAGGAAAGGACAGTGAGAGAGAAAGAGGCAGAGCAGGTAAGGCAAGAGAAAGAGAAGAAAGAGGGAGGTGGGGGAGAGAGGAAAGGAGAGAGAGAGAGAGGCCAAACAATCCTTTTATAGCAGCCAGGAGCCTACCTGGTTGTTGCTAGGTAACCATTGGGCAGAGCCTAGAAGAAGTATGTGCAGCAGCGCCCCTCTAGGGCTTCCAGATCAACTCCTGCCTTCAAGTTTCTGCCCTGTTTGGGTCCCTGCCCTGATTCCCTTCAATGATTGTGTAAGCCACAGAAACCCTTTCCTACCCCGCTTATTACTGTGTTTCATAGCATCGACAGAAACGCTAACTGAGGCATTCCCCCCTTACATGGTCCACTCATCTCTCCACATCTACTTGTTTAAGTGACATTTTGTAGCGTCTCATCAGTGTCTGTCTCCCTTATTGGATTATTGGAGCTTGTTGTGTCTCTGTGTTTCTGGACTCCTGGAGCCTACTGAGTAGAAGTCCAGCGGGTACATCAGGCAACTCCCCCGTGCACTCCTGGGCACCCCATCCTGAGCATAGAAATGCTTGTCCCCTGTAGTGTCGAGCATGCTTCTGAGATTCTCTCTCTCTATGGGGACACACTCAGATTGAGACTACAGTGCTTACAGCATCCCACCCTGTATGTCTAAGTTCCTATGTTAGTGGACTCCTTCTCCTGGTGTGGTTTCTTCAGCCTCTTTCCCAAGTCTCTTGTATTTCCTCCTTACTCTGAAGTTCTCTACTGCAACATTTTCAAGGTTCTTTCTTCTGCTTGCTCTGTCTCTCTCACTTGCTCAGTCCTGGGTTCTTCCCATTCTGTACTGGAATCTTCCACTCCACTTGCTTGTCTCCTTAAGTCTCTTTGCCACCTCAGAACTAGAACTGCCATTAACACTCACCACCTTCTTTTTGACGACGATTTGTCTCGGCCACAATATAACCTTGACAAGCATTCGCAACAGGCAGAAATGCCATATTTGATTATAAGATTCTCATTAATCTTGACAAATTCTACCAAGGTGTCAGCACGTGGTATGAGAGCCCGTGTTCTGGCTTTCTTTGGCCTCTATTTTTGCTCCCTAACCCCTGTACCCCATGCAATATTTACCATATTTTCCTGGCAAAAACTAGCAACCTCCCAAAGCTGATCCAAACATGGAGCTTCTGTTGAAGAGACAGAAGTAACCTTCCCCTGTCTCTGCACATCAAATCCTGAACTATTTTGTCCCTGCACTGAGCCAGAACGACCAGCACTCCCTTCCTGCAACCCTTAGCACAGATGCCTCCAGCTTTTGAGGAGGGCAGACAAAGGGGAGTAACCTGGCCTCTGCAGGCACGGAACACTGCAGTCCCTTTTTTGTGATAATTCTAGCCGATAGTACTTTCCCTGTTCAGATGGCTCTTGCCTTTGAAGGAGACAGGAGTTAGTATCCTTGAAGTGATAAAGGCCACTCTTGAGCTATGGGAGAGCAGCAATTGAGTGTTCCCAGAAGCTGTGACATGCTGCCCTCCAAGAACAGTCACTTCTTCCCAGGTCAAAAAGGTCCTTCTCCAGCTACGCTATTCCACTTCTCTGTCTGAACAAATGTTATCAGGTTTGAAGGACAGCACTCCTTTCCCCCTACCCAATCAGGGAAGGCCAGGACTCGAGACCCCCAGCTTGTGTATCATCCGAAATATATCTCAAACCCTGAGAATCAAACTTCACTTTCCTAACCTGTGGAACAGGAAGGACTGCAATCTGGGCCCAGACTCGTATAATAATAAAGATTCTCTTTGTTTCTTACACCGGTATCGCAATTTCCAGCGATCTCCTGGGATTCTTGCCAACTGGGCACAACACTGGCTCCCTCTTTCTTTCAGGACAAGGCCCCTCCATGGGCCCTGGTGGAGTCTTTAACCTTCCCTCTGAATCATCCTAAGCAAGGCTACATCAAAGCATGGGTCTGCTTTATTAAAGCCTGAACCTGACTTTGTTCCACTCACTGAGCCTTTAGAGTCCTTTGCAAAGATCCATCTGATTCCTCCACTCTCACTGAGACAACTTGTGACTCCATCATGTGCAGGAGAAATCCAATACTCTGTATTGCATGATCTACTTCTTGTCAATCTTCTGGAACCACCTGTCCCCTCCTTCCTGTTGCTCTAACTTACCAAGTGTATCCTGCCTCAGGACCTTGGCTCTTGCTGTCAGCTCCCAAGAGCCCAGGTTCTCTGTCCATTTGCATAGCTCAGTTGTTAATTTCCTTGAATTTCCGGCTCATGTGGAGCTGCCTCACTTCTGCTCTTGCTGTGTCTCTGTTTGTTTTCCCTGCATGCTTCTGGAATGCTGTGTTGTGTTGGTCAAACTTTCCCAGGGAGAAGGTAAGTTCACAAGGAGGCACTCTCCTGCCTCATACACTGCTTATGTCCTATGATTGGCACTGAGTGGTTGTAAATGTTCCAGATAAATCATTCACCCAACTTTGAGGATCTCATCCTAGGGATTCATGCCCCTGCCTCAGATCACAGGCACTTCCATGACTTATCTCTGTCTCTCATATCATAAACGATTCCCCTGCAGTAGTGGTTCCTCTGTGTTTGGGTTACGTATTGCCAGAATTTGTCATCATGCTAAACTATTCCCTGATGCCATTCTTCCACGTGACCTTGGGCAGTCTGGAACTTTCTGGACTTCAGTACATATCTGTGTGGGACGAGCCAAGAGAAGCTCAGCCTTCCTAGTACCTGAGCTTGCTGGGTGGCCTCTTGTCACCAGAGTCTCCTTTATCAAAAGGACCAGTCTGTTCCCATCTGTGCATGACCGTCGGCCTCAGAGAATGTCCTGACTTGCTGATAAGACTGAGGCCCCATTTTCACTATATTAAAAATCATAAGCTGCTCATACACATGTTTCTGAATTCATTCACACATTCATTCATTCATTCATTCATTCATTCATCGCTGCTCTGCATCCAGATCTGACCTGTCTGCAGAGGATAGGTGATGGGCCATCGCTGCTGGCCTTAAGCCTTGTGTCTAGGAGGTGGGGACAAACACGTGGAGATGGTGCTGAGGTACCAGCTGTATAGCAAGTCTGATGACAGACTGTCTGAGGTCCAGACTCCTATCCAGTCCTTATTTCTCTTATTTCACTGTGACTTGTTGATAAGAGTTCTGGTTATGGACAATGCATTTATTCCAAGGTCCTCAAATTTCTGAATTCGATCTGAACCTGCCTTGTGAAGCACAGACTACTAAACAGCTGCTCAGTTCCCCACTGAACCCCTCCTTAAATAGATCACCAGCAGGCAGGGCAGGAGGCATGGTAGCCTGCATCTTCCCGGCAGCACCTTGCTGGACGGTTGCCCAAGAGCTATTCTAGGTTTGGAAAGGCCAGAAGACTGATTACCTCTCTTAGAGGTAGGTACCTGAAGAGCAGAGAGCAGAGGCATGCAGGGTGAGGAGTTCCAGCAGGCTGCCCGGAGGAGGATCCTCTCTGCTGTGAAGTATAGAGGAAGGGAAATTTCTAGGCCATCAGAAATTAAGGTTACAGGAACAAGAAGTAAATTTTTTTCTAGTGGGTCACTATGGGTAATATTGAGTACACATGTGATATTTTTACACATTGATTCCAGGACCTGGGTATCCTGGCTATGAGAGAAATTTTGGCTCCAGAGCAGGGAGTGCTTCTGCCAGGACATAGAACAAACATGCCATTGAGCTCTATATATTTGTACACTGAAGCTCAGACTTTCCCCCAGGCCACTTTGGCCTTCTAAGGCCCTTGAACAAATAGATTAAGAAAGGAATAGCAGTGTTAGGAGGGGGGGGGGTGATTGTTCCAGACTACCAAGGGAACATTGGATTGCCTTTCCACAATGGAGGTTAGAAAGATTATATCTAGAGTGCAGGACAGTCAGACATCTCTTGGTGCCACCATGTCCTAAGTCAATGGGAAACTAGTATAGCCTAATTCAGACAAGATGACAAAGGACACTGACCCTTCAGAAATGAAGGTATGGGTCATCCTTCATGAAAAGATCCAAGATCTGCTGAGAGTGGAGGAAATGCAGCATGAGTAGTAGAGAAGGTGGTGACAGGTACCAGCAAAGGCCACGTGACTAGCTGCAGAAATGAAGAGTGTAATTGACACTGGTCACTTCTTGTTAAAAATGCATTTGTACAGATATTGTGTTTTCCTTCTTCAATTTCTTAAACGTGTAATGCAATGCAATATTAATTGAGAGACTATCAGTGATTAATATATTTACATTTGAGACATTAAGAGAATGTTCCTCAAGGGATATCAACATCTATTTTATAATGTATACTGTACTTATGGTTATATAAGGGATAGTTAGATTGTGTTGGGCATAATTATGACCTGGTTAAATAATGTAATGGGTTTGCAACTGTATATGGGATAGTTATACCATTTACGCATATGACCTGGTGATTGTTTTTATTTAGAAATTAAGCATGGCTTATGGAGATATGATTGTATGTCAAGTTGACAAGTGGTGGATGTGTGCTGGGTATTCTTGGTTGTCACCTTGACTACTTATGGAATTAATCAAACCCAAGCAGCTGGTTATGTAGGAGGAGCTAAAGTGGGAGCAGAAAGGAGAGGCAGAGGAAAAGGAAGAGGAGGAGCAAGGCGAGGGAGAGGACAGAGATGTAAGAGGATGAAGAGCCACGCAGGTATGGAGAGCAGTCCTGGGTAACAACTTACATTTATGTTAGCTAATTGGGAAACACCTCTAATTGTATGGGCATATTGTTATTGAGCATTACCAAATAAATATATAAAGCCTTTGATTAATATTTTAGCATTAGAGTCTCATTTCCTACCAGGCCCACGTGGATGGCGGGATGGTCTGGGCACTGCCCAGCTTTGTGGAGACAGCATGGAAGATTGGCAGAGCCATCTCCCACGCTGGTGTCTCGTGGGTGGCAGGGCTGGTGTCTCTGGCCACCTGAGCAGACGGCCTGAGCTGAGCAACGGCGGTACTCCACCTCCTTTAGAGGGGGCCGCAGTCTAGGCTAGTCGGAGAACATTGCAGCTGATTAAGAAAAGCCAGATTGAATGCCGCTGATTTAAAGTATCTCCCTCAACATGGTTACACCTGTGAGGATTAGGATTCTTTATTAAATTTAATTTAATTTTGAGTTATATCATTTGAAGTGGAAGATATACCACAACTTCTTCAGACAGCCTATAGAAAGAATACGGAAACCAAAAGCTCTTCTTTCCCTGGAATAAGAGCATAATTCTTGGATTCTGAAACCAGCTGAGACATCCAGTCTCATGGATTGCACAACTATTAGAGCCTTGGACCTTCTGTTGGTAGGCATCCAGGTTTGGGGTACCTGGGCCATAGCTTGTAAGCCATAAATGCCAGTTCTCATTATAGAGTTATTCTATAACTTTTGTTCCTCAGGACAACCCTAACACATGAAACTTAATACCACACTAATCTAATATGTTCAGTGATGAATGGATATTTATGAGGGCTAAGTAATAACCCAAGATGATTTAAATCTATAACACAATGTTTCAACTCTCCACAATCATGAGGTCTTCATCAATGAGTTAAGTAGATTCTTTACCACAGTGGTGGCTTTTCTGTGAGAGCATTGACATCACTGGCATCTCATGGATAGCATGTGGACAGCAAACAGGGAGAGTGTCACAGGCTTGAGTTCTGAAAAGACAGTCTCATCTTTCCTTCCTCCTGCTTGGGTTTTGTCCAGTTTTGTTTTAAGAGATAGAACCTTGCTACATAGGAAGTGTCTATGGTATGAATGTGAAAGAACCCCAGAGGCTCAGGCCTCTGACATTTTGTCCTCCAGCTGGTGACACTGGTTTTAGAGCCCAGTGGTCCACTTTGAGCCAAAGCTGTAAACTGGAGGCTGAGAGCTGGATGGCTTTCCTGCTAAGATCTCTTGTTTCCTGATCCTTCAGATAGAACGGGTTGATACCCCACTGTCACCACAATTTAAACTGGTCCTGTCACTCTGGTTGTCCTTACAAGAAACCAAGAGCCGAGATAAAAACCCTTCTATCTTCAAGTAATTCCTGTCTGGTATTGGGAACCAGCAACAAAGAAAACAACTAACATAGCCAGGCTGGCTCATGCTTCTGGTCTTCATGTCTTGGTCTCTCAAGTGCTGGTACATGTGTGTATAGCCTCAGCTGCTAAAGTTCTTCACCAGCCTCAACTATCCTCCCTTCCTCCCCTCCCCCTCTATTCCTTGCTTTCCTCTCTCCTCTCTTCTTCTTTTTATCCTCTCTTCTTTCCCCTCTTTCTCCTTCCTCTTAGAAGTTTTTGGCAGGTCATCTTGGGCATATTACTGTTTTTCTTGTTGCTGGGTAAAAGAAGCAACTTAAAGGAAGAGGGTTTATTTCTAATCCTGGTTTCTTGGCAGTTCAGGCAGGGTGGCAGACTCAGTTTCTGCCTAAGATGGCAGGACCCAATTTTGACTGATGATGTTGGTGAGGGCACAGCTTAGTCCTTTGAATAGGCTCAGAGAGCTTTACCATTAAAAAGAGGGCTGAGGGCTGAGCTTAGTGTTAGGATGCTTGTCCAGCAAGTACAAGACCCTGAGTTCAGTCACAGCATTCAGTGAAGAAAGAAAGAAAGAAAGAGAGAGAGAGAGAGAGAGAGAGAGAGAGAGAGAGAGAGAGAGAGAGAGAGAGAAGGAAGGAAAGGAAGGAAGGAAGGAAGGAAGGAAGGAAGGAAGGAAGGAAAGGAAGGAAGGAAGGAAGGAAGAAGAAGAAAGGGAGAAAGAGAAAGGGAGAAAGAGAAAGGAAAGGAAGAAAGGAAAAAAGGAAGAAAGGAAGGAAGAAAAAAAAGGGGTCATGAGAACTTGGACATGGAACACCCAGCCCTTGTCAACTCTTCAGCCAATACTGTGGCTCATGAGAGGCCTTGAGCCAGAATCACCCAGCCTGGTCCTCATGGGTGCCTGACCATGAGATACCCCATGTTTATTGCTTCAAGCTGTGCTTTGTAGGCAATTTATTCCACATCAGCCAATGAGAGAGAAGACCAGCCTCCCTATTAGTCCTTAGGAGCAAGGGAGAGAGACAGACATGCAACCAATCACACACCAGAGCAGTGACACATTGTAGATTCCTCCCTAGGTAGTAGCCCCCCTTTGACCTTCTTTCTTTCAGGACACAGTGACTATCATGGTTGCTTTGTTCTTCATGCCTAAGACCATGTTGCATTCTCACTTGCAGTTCCTGAGGTGGGCATCTGAGGTGGGCTCCTGAGTTGGGCTCCTGAGGTGGGCTCCTGAGGTGGGCTCCTGAGTTGAGCTCCTGAGGTGGGCTCCTGAGGTGGGCTCCTGAGGTAGGCTCCTGAGGTGGGCTCCTGAGGTGGGCTCCTGGGGTGGGCTCCTGGGGTGGGTTCCTGAGGTGGGCTCCTGAGGTGGGCTCCTGAGTTGAGCTCCTGAGGTGGGTCCCTGGGGTGGGCTCCTGGGGTGGGCTCCTGGGGTGGGCTCCTGAGGTGGGCTCCATCAGTAGACAGCTGATGACTGTCTATTGTGGAAAGCTCCCAAGGCCACATGTCAGTTAGTCCTGAGCCAGACCAGGTCAGAACCAGGACATCTGACTGGTGTCCATCTTCTCCACCAACACAGCTTTGGTGCTTGCTGACCCACACCCAGCCTGGGCCACACCACTCTAAAGTTCCTCCATTTTGGTTCAGCTCTGACAATTGTAGAACCTAAAATCATCTTGTTTCCAGAACTAAATCAATTTATTTCTATAGATTTTTACTCCCCCCTACTCTATCAACACCCTAATAATTGCTGGTCACAAGAGATGTGTATCTAGCCCCAACAGTATTTTTTAACTCAATACTCCTTGGTTACCCTAGCAATGACAAAAAGAAACCTTTCGAATCTCCTTGCCACACTATTTCCTGAGGAAGCTAAGAGAAGGGACCACCACTCTGCCATAATCTCTCCTCAGTGCCTCGTTCCTGCTGCTGATTATTATGCTAATTATGATATTAATTGTTCTTCTAATAAATCTTTTTTTGATTTAGTCTTTTTTTAAAAAAAAAATTGTTATTTTATTTATTTACATTTCAAATGTTATCCCCTTCCTGGTTTTCCCTCTGTAAACCTCCTCCCACTTCCCCTTCCCCCTGCTTCTATGAGGGTGCTCCCTCCACACTCCCACCTCACCGTCCTAGGATTGCCTATGCTGGGGCATTGAGATCTCTTACTCAACAGGACCATTCATCTTAGCATCTGTCTCAGCATCAGTTTCAGCATCGCCCCCCCCCCCCCCCGATCTCCCAAGCCCGAGTTCTTTTATTCTCTGCACACTCACATCTCCAGCATGGTACAGAGCAGAGTTGTCCCTGCAGAGACTGATGTCCTAACCTGAGCTGAAGGGGAGGTGTTCCTGCCACACACTTGCTCATCCCAGGCTAGCCTCCCAGACTGAGTCATTCCCATCCCTTCACCTCTCCATGGGGCAGGCTTGCTCTCTCTGTCCATGGAGCGCCTCGCTCCTCTCCAGTACTGCTTTGCATACTCTCCTGGATGCTCTTATGCCCTGTGTCATTGACCTCTGAGCTGACCCCATCCTTCCACAGTTATCCCCACAATATCCCAAAGAGTGACTTTTGACATCACTGGTCCACCAGAAACCCTCTGTTGGCTTCCTAGTGACTTGAAGTAACCCTGATGTCCACATGCCCAAGTGGTTTGGCCCTACCCTATGCAGTTGTTTCTCTCACAATCACCCCTAGAGTAGAGATGCCCCTTTAGAGCCAGGGGTTCCAATCTGAGTGGAGGGAAGGGAAACAACCTCCTCTGTTGGGGGACTGTAGAAGAGCTTCTTTGCTACCCTGAGTACTCTCCCATCCAAATACTACCCAGGCCCAACCCTGCTTAGCTTCCAATATCAGAGGAGATTGGCATGTTCAGGGTGGTAGGTCCATAAGGCCTAGACCCCTCATTAAATACAGTGTTAGCAGCTCTGCATTGGACCAGGCACTGCAGAGAAGATTCTGTGTCCATGTTGTTTGTATGCAATCACCAAGGAGTAAGACACTGATGAGTATGGCTGTGTATCACATAGCAGGCTGCCTCCTGGCTTCTTCCTCGTGGTTCCAGCTTTCTTCTGACTCATCCATGCCCATACCACCCCACTACACTGAGCATCTTTGCCCCGTGGTTCTGTGACTGACATTCCTTCTGTGGAGGAATCTATGCATTTACTGACCATGCCACCTGGTGCTTCTTGCCCCTCCCTGCTCCCTACAGATGGAATTGGCAGAAACAAAGAGCTCAGGTTTGGGCTATGGGCTATTCAGGACAGTGCTAACCTAAAATGAGCTGCTTCTCCCTTGATTCTCATAGCTAACCTGAGATTCCCACTGTTGGCCTAAAAGGCTGCTTTTGAGTCTGCAATCCTTTCTTCCCCAAAGGAAGTTCACCAGGCACCCAGCAATATGGCAACACATCTTCTATATTGGATACACATTAACTAAAGGGTTGAACCTGAGATACCTTTCCCTCTTGTCTAGGGAACCACAGATAATCTGGCTGGAGGGTTACTCATCAACTCCATGGCATGAGATCTCCCTATGCTTTCTGAAACCCATAAGAGGGGACACTCACTTTGTCCCGTGAGACTGGACTTTCTTTAGAGCCCCCACCATGCTGTGTCTATGGCATTAATAACTCTTCTAATACATCTCTTAGCCCAAAGGACAAGCCGTCTCAGTTTCCAATCTGAGACCCACAAAAGGCGCCTCGAAAGTCAAGGTACATGCTCAAGTTAGAAGTGTCCAAAGTTCATATAGTTCACGCAAGGCCCTGCACGTGGTCAGATCACGGGCCAGCAGGGAAAGCTCAGCATCAATGTGTGGGTTGTGGTGTCCCTTAGGTCTGAGTGCTTGGGTAGCGGCGGAAGATGATTGCACGGCTCTAGTACAGTAAGAACCATGGGTAGAACCAAATCTCAAGGGAGATCTTTAGGGCCCTGGCCATCCATCTCCTAATTCCTAATTCCTGGGCTAAAGCCAGTTCTGTGTTGTACATGGTAAAACCATCAGGTCCTCTCTCTGAGATGCTATTTTCAACATCCCAGGATCCTGTGATCCTTGAACTGAGTTCAAAAGCTTCTAGGAAGTTCTAAGACAACACTGACGTGTAATATGCAATAGAGTTCCCATGCACTGGCTCCTCTACTGCTCATGCACAGTGGCTGCTATGTGTCTGTTTGTTGAAGGAATGTTCAGAAGCACTGGACCTTGGTCTCATACATGATCTTTAGATAGGACTCCTCTGTGACCTCCAACAGACTGGGCAAACAGGGAGAGACACAATTTCCCAAGAAAGACTAGACATTATGCAAGAGAAAGGCATGAGGGGGTGGGATGACCCCACGGGAAGGCCTGATTATGGACAATCACTCATTCGGTACAGTCGCAGACAAGATGTCTGCATCTGCTCATAGCCACCTGCACTGCTGCGAGCCAGTACATATACCAGACGCCAGAGTCTGAGCCTTCACTCTCACTGATTATTTCTTAGTGTGAAGCAGGGACCGTGAGAGACCCTGCTGGGTAGTGAGGAAGAAATGCATTTGCAAATGAGAAGTGCCCAACACAGACTGTCACATAAAAGCTCTTAGTACTATAGAGGACAGTCAAATTTTAAGGCTTCTTAAGGAGCTAAACCAATGGCTTGCTCAGTGACTAAAGAGCACTTCCCATTCTTCGAGAGGACCAAGAAGCCAAGACAGTGGCTCACACCTTCCTGAAACCTCAACTCCCAGAGATCTGATGCCCTTTACTGGCTTCTTCAGGCACTCACACACACATACACACCAAACTTTCTTTTTAATTAAGGTTTTGACCTTCTGTGATAGCTAACCTATTTGATAATATGGTTGTCAAATTAACTCAACTGGAATCACCTGAGCCCCAAGTTGCTGGCTATTCCTGTAATAACTTTAATTGGTGAGACTGCCTGAAGCAAGAAGACCCACTCTAAATCCAAGCCACTGGTGGCAGCCCAGATAAAAGGACACGGAAGAAGGGAACTTTGCCTTGCCTTGCTCTCACTGGTAAGTGTACCTACGCCTTCCTTCGCCCATATCAGAACTTCTTCTAGATTCCAATGTAAACTGATGAGAAGCTGCTCTCCTGAGTCCTCCAGGCCTGCAGTACCAGATTGGGACTGCAGAAACATGTGGCCTTGTAGACTGAACAACTGCTAGATGCTCAGCCTCTCCATTGTGAGACAGCCTTGTTGGACTCCCCCCCCCCTCCCCCTGATTATCACACACCATGTTATTTCCAGTGGATACCCCTTTTCAGTATGATCCAGGGATCAGAGCGCTGAGCATGGCTTCATGATATTGATATGCAGAGTCAGGTGGGCAGATGCTCTGCTCTGGGGGGCAACTGACCAAGGTAAAGTGAAAGAGTTACACATCCATGTACTCATCTGCCCTTTAACGTGCCGAATTCCCTCTTTGACGGAGGACAGGAGGGAACTCACCCAAGTCAATTCAGGGTGCTGAGACTCAGATTCACTGTACTCTGCCTTCATTCTGCCTCCTCGGCAGAATCCAAAGCTGAGGGTAGCTGTGGGCTCATACCTACCCCCCCCCCCCATCTGTTATGCTTTAGATGTAAAATGTTCCCTACATGCGTCTGAACACTTGGTCCTAGCTGGTGGTGCTGTTCTGGGAGTTGCAGGAAGCTTTGGGAGATGGGATCTAGATAAAAGAAGTGGATATCTGAAGGATGCACCTTGGGGTTTATAGCCGAGCCTTGCTTTCTGTCCTGCCTCTGTTTTCTGATACACTCAGACGTGACCAAGCAGCCTCATGCTTCCGCTGCCACAGCTTTGAGCCTCCCCTGATATTATGTCTTCCTCACCATGATGAATGACACCCTCAGGCCATGAGCCGAAAGCAACTCTTAAGTAGCGTCCCATCAGGTTATTAATCACATTGATGAGAGAATAATCAATAGCCCATTAATTCTGGCTCTAACATGTGCAAGCTATGGGACTGGATAAGCCATCTACATCATAGCAAGCCGTCCTTTCCCTGTCAGTCAAACAGAAATGATGACAGCATGCCTTGTGAGGTTATTTGATCAAAGAAATACGTAACACCAACTTTGGAACACAGTGAGTGTCCCTATCCCCAGGGCTATCTCCGTAAGGACAATGAGACCCAGTCTTTGCAAAAAGTTTTATTGCTATTGCCAAGGTGGAAATAAACAGGTCAGTCTGCAATCTACATTCTACTGTTTACAACAGACCTCTATCATCCCACCGCAGCTGCCAGGTTTGTGATTTGATATCTTTGTTCGTGGTGAGACACTTTTACTCTGCTCAAGTACGCTACTAAACTGAGTTCTTACATCAACCATGGCTGGCATAAAGCAGCCAACCCCTGTGTGACAATTTCATAGGTCTCTGAATGGGCTTGCTTGTTCTGATCATTCATTGGATACAAAAGAAACACAGGCCCAGAGAGGAACATTTTCATTCCATGTTACTAGCTATTAGCACCATTTCAGAACTTCAGTCCGGGGTCCTTTCTCAACCATGATGAACTGATAGTTGGTGCTGATAGGTCGAGGACAAGATTTATGACCATGCTTCCTGGTGGCCTTTATCTATGCTGACCAGTCTCTTACAGAGCTTTGTAGTGCTTAGACTGAGCAAGAGAGGGTCTGTGCATGACTATGTCACAAATATGGTGGTAGGACTTGGAGAAATCAAGAGGTCTCTTTAGGGTCAGTGTCAATGATGAGTGATGAGAGAAAGAACACATCTTGCAACTGTGATCAAGGAAGCAGCCATCAAGATATTGATCTTATCACTTAAAACACCTTATTAGCCAATCTACTCTATGAAAATCACTAGCTACCAAGAGATAATGGGCTGTAGAATATGCCTGGCTCCCTCTATGTAAGCCTGTGAGTTTCAGAAGGAGTCCCTCCTCAGGGCTGGATCACTTTGCCAATGAAAAAAAGATCTGTATCATCCATAACGGCCATCAGAAAGGGTCTGGTAAATTCTAGCTTCAGAGATCTAGGTCGAGCAGATCTGAGTGTGAAGAGCATTCCTGTGGCGCAGCTGCTGTGGTTCCCGATTCTCTACCTCCACCATGGATTTATGCACCATCTGCAGGCAGACAGCAGGGCTGGGTTGTGGTGATGCATCATGATATAAGAATTACTTATATTCTAAGAAGATGGAACTTTTGTTCAACCTCACAGACAGAATTAAATCATACACCCAGAGGTCACTTCAGACTGTTGTCCTACCATGTACTCGCCTGTTTGCGTAATCTGATTTTAACAGAACAATGAATTAATTAATTTTACTTGCCTTGGGTTTCCCATGCAACCTTAAATTATGTACTCTTGCACAGCCCTGTTCTAACTATCCATCTTGTTCTAGGTCCTCCATCACCTTCGATTCTGTTTCACCCCGCTTGTTCCACTCTGTCCCATTATGATTCTTTTTCCCTAGATATCCAAAGATGTTCCTTTGGGCCTTGTTCTTCTTACAATAAGGAACCCATATTTGTCGTCCAGCCTTGGAGGAATCTGTGCCTGTCTGAATGCTCTCTCTTGTGTGTGTGTGTTTGTATGTTATGTTGTGTGGTGTCCCTGACAAAAGCTTTCTCTGTATTTATTGAACAATATTAAAAAAAAAAAAAAAAAAACCACGGAGACAGAATGGGAAGGGAAGGGAGGGGTGGGATTGTAAGGAATGAAGACTATGATATGGCTGGGGTAAAATATAATGAGGGTACTCTCTGAAATGAGATAGGATAGGATGGGAGGGGAGGGGGGGAAAGAGAGGAGGAGGATGGGTGTGGTTGTTGTGTTGGGATGGGGTGGGGCAGGGTGGGATAGGAGGGGATAGATGGGGTGGGAGGGGTGGGGTGGGATGTGGTAGGGTGGGGAGGAGTGGGTGAGGTGGGATGGGATAGAGTGAGTTGGGGTGGGATGGGGTGGGGTGGTAATTTCTGAAATCAGGTGCTCAGGAGCTTCTCGACTCACCTCAGACAACTTGATATTGGTGTAGTCAGTAACCCAGACAAGTCAGCATGAGTGGTGAAGATGTCCTGGATGCCCAGTTTGGGGAGGATCTTTTCCAGTTTATAGGTACCCTCCATGGAGAACTTGGGAAGGTAAAGATCTAAGCGTCTGGAGAGAGTAAGGGGGACCATTCTTAGACACCATGAGGTTGCTGACAAGTCCTTAGCACCCACTCTCTGCAGCTCACAGACTGGAACCTTCATTTCTGGAGGTTCGTCCCTTGCTTTGCACTTAGACTTGGGCTTCCCTCTCTGGTGTCACCCTAGAACCCCAGTTTCTGGGTCTTATCCCTCAAGCTGGGTCAGGGCCTGGGCTGAGACTTCATGGGAAGCCTTTAGGTTTGGAGCTAGCTCACTGCCTGAAGAGTCCTTCCCACCAGCACTGTGAGGTCCTGGAACGTGTCTCTTACATGGGTGGGAGGATGTGGCCCCGAATGGCCTAGAGAGTACCTCTTTGTGAACATCTTAAGCCAGTTCCTCAGTGTTCTCTCGTCCAGACCATCCTCCACCTGTTTCATCTTGCCCTCGCTGGGGAGAATATAACAGAGCGATGGCACTGCCTTGGTAAGGGATCCCCACCACTGTGCAGGAATGTTTTGGTCCAGGATGTAGGAGTACCAATCTTCACAGTTCATCATGGGCACCTGTATGGTCTTCTTGGGGGTCACATGGAAATCCATCTGGCGGGTGTTTGTGTCACTGAAGGCAGTCTGCCACTTGGCTAAAGAAGAACAACGGGTAGGAATAAAAGAACTGAGTAAAAATGAGAGACCTTTGGCTGTGGCTGAAGAGAGGAGACAATCCAAAGAGTGTCTCTACAGAGCAACCTCACCCAAGGTGGCACCCGTACCCCTTGACCTCAGAGGCCAAATCCCCTCATAACTCTGGGGTAGCCTGAACCTTTTATGTTTCCTGTCCTCACAAACTCTTGCTGTGGTAATTTGTGTGAGAATGGCATCCACAGGCTCATATGTTTGGATGCTTGGTCCCTGGTTGGTCAAATTGTTTTGGGAAGGATTAGGAGGTGTGACCTTGATGTCACTTATTGGTATGACATTGAGAGAGGGCTTTGTGGTTTCAAAAGCTCCCACCAGAACCTCCCCTGAGTGTTTGTGGATCAGATGATAAGCTTTCAGCTACTGCTCCAGCCCCATGCCTGTCTGCTTGCTACCGTGCTTTCTACTGTGATGGTCATAGACTCTGAAACTGTACGCCAGCCCCAATAAAGTGATTCTTTTTTTTAAGTCATCTGTCCTGGCCATAGTGTCTTGGCATGGCAACAGACACTTGCTTTCAGTAGACTTTGACCCCTCCTGTTTCCTGCTCTCTTAACCCTGATCAGGTCCATATCCTGTTTCTAGAGGGTTTGACAGTTAGGGTTGTTTTGTCATGATGGCTATGACAAAGACCAGCTCCTGACCAGTAAATCACTGACAGGCTAAGGAGGTTCTGTCTTACATGGGGCTGCTTTCCTTCCACCAGCTGACACCGGAGTGGGTTGTCCTTTTATCAGGGAGGGAATGCTATCTTGTGATGAAAACAGAAAAGAGAGAAAGTTTAAGTTGGAGCCCAAGGCTTACCTTTGAAGAAGATGTAATTTACCACCACCATGACATGCGTCCTGTCAAGATCCTTGATCAAGTCTACAATCTTCCCTTGGTCTGCTTGGCTACATAGTCATTAATCTGCTTCTTAGCGCTTTCAGGGTTCCTGAAGTTGGTAGAGAAAGTGTCTGACATGTACAGCATCTTCATGGCACTCAGGAAGTGGTCCCGGACATGTACTGCAGGATCTTTAAAAAGGGCACTGCCCAGACTCAGCTGGAGGCCATCACTAGGCTGACTAAACTTCTGCAGCAGCTGTTGGAAGTCCTTGTGGAGCTTGTCCTCTTGGCCTTGCTGGAGGCTGAGGCCCAGGCCATCCAGGATCTGTGTCTTAGTCTTCAAGCCAGCCCCAGGGAGAGCATGCCCAAGCTCATAGACACGCTCATGGGGGAGAAGAAAACATTCTGATCAGGGGCTTCAGAAGCCAAGGCCCTGTAGAGGCTGAAGGCAAAGTCTCTGCTTTTGGGAGACACAGTGGACTCTTTAGCCTTCTTCTTCTCCTTGGAACGGGAGCGCTGGCGGGAAGCCACCCCAAGGCTGAAGGACAGCACCAGGCACAGAATGGGGAAGAGCCTCATCGTGGTGGCAGCTCTGGATGGGAGAATAGAAAAATGTTCTTGGAGAGGGGACAGATGTGGGTCAAAGGGAGAGAGACAATGATTAGGCTAACATTTGCAAAGATGTCCCCATTTACCCTCCAAGAGGATAAGAAGAAAGCTAAGCCATGGGGCCACAAAGAGAAGCAGTGGTACTCAGTGCTCTGGGAAGATCAGATGAGACAGGCAACAGCTCAAGATAGACTTGCAGACCAACATGCAATGGAGTTACAAAATAAAAATAAAAACAGCAACAACAAAAACACCAGTATTTTTTCTCATAATGTTTTAAGTAAGTTTAGGATTTTTGCATTATGCCTCATGGGGTTCCTTGGCTGCAGCTTGTCTAGGGTCTACGTTCCACCTGCCCACATCCATAAGGCCACCGGTTCTACCCAGCAGGTATACTCACTCTGTATCGTGGTGGCTGAGTGTCAAGGTGTAGTCCACCTGGTTTACGAGAGGACAGTGGGCAGAGTGAACTGCAGCTGGCAAATGTCACTGATCACAGAGACTCTGTCTCCACCCCACTCCAATTCTGTCCCACTGGGAGCTGGGCTGATCTAAGGCTTTCTCAGGGCCCCTGATAAAAGGACAAAATAAACCTACTTCTGTTTCTTTGTCTAAGAATGTGCTTGGCAATGCCAGTCTTGGAAGAGTGAAGGTTTCTGTTCCTGGAACTTGGCTTTTTCCCCTGAAAAGACTGACATTATCAATCCCAAGGCCGCTACGTGCTCAGTCTGTAATGTTCTTGAGATATCCTGTTTCCTTTGTGCAACATTGTTTGATTAGCTTCCCTCTAACTTTGTCCCATTGTATGATAGTTTCTACTGACTCTGTCTCATCTCTTCCCAGTATATAAGACACTGTACTTTTTAAAGAAACTTGCTTGCTATGAAACTTTGCGTGCACAAGCAAGACTTCCTGATCCTAAACTGTGTCTTCTCTATCTTCTGCTCTCTTTATCTTCTGATCTCCTGATCCTCTCTCTCTCTCTCTCTCTCAGGGCATCGGTACTAAAAAATTGACTGAATCGTCCAAGTCAAGTAACGCCTGAACAAGGACGCCAGAATATGAAAAGAGAGTTAAGTATGGCCATAATACATAGAGAATTTTAAAAATAAAAAGTATCCCCAGAGAGACCACCTGAAGGAAGGGATACAAATTTCAGGAGTAAAATGAGATGGTAAAGTCATCTTTTTAACATAATTTTGTTATTGGTTATTTGGGAATTTGACATAACATATCCCATCACCCTTCTCAGACTCCCAGGCCAGCTCCCCACATCTTGTTCTCCCCTCAAAAAGATAAAAAACCAAATCCAGTTTGTCTTGTCTGTATACTCACTGGAGCGTGTTCAAACTCCTGGTGGCCAGCCCCTTAAAGACGAGTGAGTCTGTCCCACCTCCATGCCCACCAGGAGCCATCTACTGTGGAGAGCTACACTTCAGCATCCTTACCCTCACAAAAAGCCTGCTTGTTTTTCCTAGATTTCTCCCCCGCTATAGCATAGGTGTAGATGTTGGGGGGTGAGGGCCTGTGTGGGGTGTGGGGGGGAGGGAGGTGTGTGGTGTGTGTGTGTGTGTGTGTGTGTGTTGTGTGTGTTGTATTGGGGACACAGTCAAAACTCATTGATTTCAGAACCTAGGTGCAGACAACAAAGAGCCCAGGCTCCGAAGTACAACAGTCCTTCATTGGCCTCCCTTTGCCTGAAGAGACAATTGCTCTGAAAACTCTTCCCAGCCAATTTTACATAAAAAAAAATAAAAAAAGAGATTTATCTACATGACTATTAAAAAGTCTCATGATACTAAAAAAATAGAAAATGATATAAAATAAAGTTATTTTATGTTATTAAAAATAAAAATATTATAAAGATAAAAGATATGGTATTAAAGCATGAACGTTATCAAATTAAAAATATTTTAATGAAAATTTATGTAGCGGGATATTTTTTCCCACAAGTTGGGAGGAGCTAAGGTGGGAGAAAGTAAGGAGAGGAAGAGGAGAGGGAAGAGGAGGAGCTAGGGAGAGAGGGGAACGTGGAAGCAGACGTGCGCCTGTCTCTAGCAGTCAAAGGTAGTTGATATATCTAGGTTGGGTACTGGGTTACATCTCTGATTGTGTGGGCATCTTGTTATTGAGCATTACCAAATATATAAAGCCTTTGGATAATCTAAGCATTAGAGTCTCATTCCTACCAGGCCCACATGGATGGCGGGATGGTCTGGGCTCAGCCAAGCATTGTGGAGACAGCATGGTAGATTGGCAGAGCCATCTCCCAAGCTGGTGTCTCGTGGGTGGCAGGGCTGGTATCTCTGACTACTTGAGCGGACAGTCCGAGCTGAGCAGCAGTGGTACGCTGCAGCCACTCCTGTCCACAGGCCTAGGCTAGTCGGGAACATGGTGGTTGATTTAGAAAAGTCAGATTGGATGGCACCATTTTAAATACGTCCTGCAACAAATTTATATAGACAGAAATAAATTATTTTAATAAGTAATGATTTATATAAAGATTGAGGTGGAGATATATTATATATATATATATATATATATATATATATGAACTATATAAAATTAAAAGGGTTATAAGTTATAAAGTTCGAAGTACGTTATTTAAATATAAAAGAGATAAGACTTGAAGATAATATACACAATATTAAAGTTTGTAAGGCTTGAGATTAGCAATTTTAAAAAAAATGGTTGTCAAATTAAGATTTATTTAAAATTATCTACCTACCAAAATGATAGCTAAAAGTATGAGACCAGTGTAACTGACCTTCTGGGTGCCTCTCATGGGAGGCCCTGCACCACTCTCTCTGAGTACATTTGGCCATCACCTTATTTCTATTTGTCTGTTACCAGCAGGTCAATAAGAATATCCCAGTCTCATCTGGAAAGTGACAGGATGTACGGTTTTCAAATATCATTGTTTCATCTGTGGCTTGAATTTTCCAGCCTCTAATCACCCATTAGTTACCCCACTGTGTGGGCATTTCCCAGTAAACAATGAAAATCCGGTGCCCTGGCTTCAGAATGGAATTTCCTCTTGGGTGGTATAATCCACTGTTTCCATAGAGCTCTGTGCCTCTAGGTGGATGACCCAAGAGTCTGGTCCACTTGTCCTGGAGATGCCTACAGGATCTAGATAAAGATTCTGGATAAAGATAACTTCCTAGAGCCCTCTCATTGGCCATGACCTGTTACAATGTCTCCAGCAAAAGACTCAACAGGCCTGTTACTGTTAGTCACAGACCTGGGCAATAATCTCATCTATGGGACATTTGAAAAAGAGAGACGATTATAATATGGACACCCTTGTATGTCTGGGCTCATTGCTTATGTTAACCTTCCCTACGTGTTACTTGATTTGGGGATCCTTTTAGTCGAGAGAATGGGGATACTTCTAAATTGTGGGTATCAGTTGTCCATTCTCTCTCTCTCTCTCTCTCTCTCTCTCTCTCTCTCTCTCTCTCTGTGGAGATTTCCCTTCTGAGCCAACCAGATTTACTGCACAAGATTCAACCCCTTTGGCATCTTCCAACACTCACTCAGTCTTAGGACTAGAATACTTACGTTGATGATTCTTGTGGTTATGCTAGGAGACATTTATCAGTTTCGAAAAAAAAAAATAAGAGTCTCTTAGTTCCTGCTCAGAACAAGCAACACATCTGATCTCTAAACAGTAAGAAAGAGAGAGTTGTTGATAGCTGGACTGATCCAAGGCGTTCTGAGTGTCATGTGAGAGAGAGAGAGAGAGAGAGAGAGAGAGAGAGAGAGAGAGAGAGAGAAGAGAGGAGAGAGAACACCTCAGGACAAATGGCTGTGTAACCGGTGGGCTCTATTAGCATACCAAACTGCATGCTGTTCACCAGGCCAAGGGCCAGGCTCACTAGGTACTTGTGGATCCTCTCAGCTCACCTCTCCAACCCTTGGGTTTCATTTCCCTTCCCTCAGCTTCCGATTCCTATATAAGCCTACAATTGCAGCCATGTGCTCCCTCTCTCTCTTGCCCCCCATCCCTTTGTCTACTTGTCCCCTCCCCTCCTCTTCTTTCGCTTCCTCTCACTCCCCACCCCCATGCCCAGGTTTAGTCTACTGATCATGTTTATTAGTCTATTACTTTCTCTCCGTGCTCTGGACTCTTCCAAGACACCTCTCCCTCATATCTACAATAAAATCACCCTCAGCCACACCTTGGAGCAGCCGTGTCCTCATTTTATTCATCTGGTGCTGGAAACTGGCGAGGGCATGCATGAGCTTCCTTCCAAGGGGAGCAGCTTCTCCTAACGGAATCAAACTGCTGATTCCACTCGCTTAAGGTACGCATGGCTCATTTGTTTCTGCCGGCTTCTGCCACCCACCATATTTGACTCCAAATTCTCGAGTCCACCTTCTCAGCTGCTCCTTCCTTCCCTCCACCTCCTCTAACTCTGGTCTCTCCTCACCTACTCGGCAAGTGTTCTATCTTTCTGGCTCATGAAACCTGCTATACCCTCCAGGGAGCCCACCACTTGAGTACCTCTCTACTAAGACATCTCCCCCTCTTCCTCAGTTGGAACCCTCCCTTTTCCCAAAAGCCCCACATTTTCAGGTATTTTTCTCCTACCTGTTCTAACCACTAGTCTCTCCTCCTCTACTGCCTACTTTGTCTCTGTTGGATTACTACAAAAGCCACATTGGTATGCACACCCTACTGAGCCCCTATCATGTGGAAAAGGATGCCTCTCATCTGTAATTTGGGACATTTCTGTCTGAACAAGTCTCTCAGTCCACTTAGGTATACCCGTATTCCTTACTCCCTTCCTGGCCCTACCAGTCACCCACAACCCTTCTTCTCTTCTTCTTCAGACTCAGGGATTTTACTAAAGCTTTGCTGTATTACTGCAAACATGTTGGCCTCAGAACACCTCAATAGCCTAAGAATGTCACCTTCAATTTTCAGATTGGCTTATATGGTAACAACATCTGCCATTGCACAAACCAAAGATCCCCAAATCTTTTATATCTAATCTTTCTCTGTTCTACATGTCCAAAAGTCTCTAAGCTTTTTCTATTGTCTGCTCTTGAAGATCTTTTATCTTTGTGATTTCTTTGTTCTCTGCTCTCAAAAACTTCTCTTAAAACTGCTCGGTAAACTGTCTCAGGATTTAGAAGATTTGGGGGTATGGTTAAAAATTTGTAACAAAATGTTGATAGTTAAAAAAAATATATACAGGTAGGTAATCTTAATTTACTACAGCATATTATATGTGATTCAACTCTTGCTTAGGAAAATAGTTGTTTTTGAATAGCAACTATGTCACCTGCCTCCATCTTGGCAAATGACCTAATGAGGATGAAAGAAAAAGCAAGTGATTGGCAGCCATCTTTACTAAAGTTTAAAAAAGGAATACATGGCCATGACACGTAACTTAACCACCATCTTCCTTAAGAAGACCACTTGGTATAAACCAATTAAATGCATCACTCACAAAACTTAGTCTCCTTGAGCCCTCTGCCCATCATTGTATCTCCTTTCTGGACTAAGGAGGCAACAGCCAGTCTCTAGAATGTTTTGGGTAGGGATGGATTTCTGTAGAATGATAACTTCCCAAGGTTATAAAGGTTACTCGGGTTAACAGAAACTAACTCAGAGCTGTATGTCTGACTAGTAATGTTTCTGCTAACTGCTCAATACCAAGCTTGTAGAAAACTTTAGATAAGGAAGAACAGGGTATGTTTGATAAATAGGTTGGTGAATTCCTAAGGTCTATTTAGGTTAATAGCAACTAATTTGAAGATGCAGATTTGGTTGCTTTGTCTTTGCAACTTTGTTAAGCCTTAATTATTTGGATAAAATGAATCATACAAGAAACTATAGTATTCTTTAATGGTGAACTACAAAAGGATGAAAAAAAAAAGAGTAAAGTTCCAAGACCTTCTGTGGACTGTATTTATGGTTTTAAAGTTTTATTTATTTTATTTTTATTTATTCACTTTGCATCCTGCTCACTGGCCCCTCCCAGTCACCCTTTCCCACAATCCTCCCCTCCTACTTCCTCTCTTTTCTGAGAGGATAGAGGTTTCCACTGGGTATTCCCAGACTCTAGCACATCAAGTCTCTGCGAGACTAGGAGCATCCTTGACCACTGAGGCCAGCTCAGCTAGTAGAACATATCCCACCCACAGACAACAGCTTTTGGGATACCCACCCCACTCCAGTTGCTCAGGATCCTTATGAAGACCAAGCTGCATATTTGTTCTACATGTTCAGGGAGGGGTGCCTAGGTCCAGCCCATGTATGTTCTTGGGTTGCTGGTTCAGTCTGTGAGAGCCCAAAGGTCCAGGTTAGTTGACTCTGTTGGCTGTGGGGTTTTTAATCTATCAGGGCAGCAATCCTTCCTCCAACTCTTCCACAAGACTGTTTGGAAGCTTCATCCACTGTTTGGCTGTGGGTCTCTGCATCTGTCTGAATCAGCTTCTAGGTGGAGCCTGTCAGAGGACAGGCATGTAGGACTCCTGTCTGCAAACATAGCAGAGAATCATTAATAGTGTCACAGACTGGTGCTTGCCCATGGGATGGGTCTCAAGTTGGGCTGGTTATTGGCTAGCTGTTGCTTCAGTCTCTGCTCCCTCCCCTGTGCTTGTATTTCTTGTAGACAGGATACACTTTGGGTGGAAAGTTTTGTGGATGGGTTGGTGTCCCTATGGCTCCACTGGGGTTCCTGCCTGGCTACAGGAGGTGACCTCTTCAGGTTCTGTATCCCCAAGGCTATGAGTCCATTTGCCTGAAAAATTCATGATGTTTTTGTTTTTAATAGTTGAATTGTGTAGATGTTCCACATTTTCTTTATCCGTTCTTCAGTTGAGGGACATCTAGGTTGTTTCCAGTTTCTGGCTATTGTTAATAAAGCTGATATGAACATAGCTGAGCATGTCTTTGTGGCATGGTGGAGCATCTTTTGGGTATATGCCCTGGAATTACCATTAGCTGAGTCTTGAGGTAGAACCATTCCCAGTTTTCTGACAAACTGCTAAATTGATTTCCAAAGTGGTGTACAAGTTTGCACTCCTACCAGCAATGCAGAAGTGTCTCCTCGTTCCACATCTTACCAGCATGTGCTATCTCTTGAGTTTTTGATCTTAGCCATTCTGATGGGTGTAAGATGGAACCTCAGAGTTGTTTTGATTTGCATTTCCAGAGGAATAGGGGCTTTGAATACTTTTTAAAGTTCTTCTTGGCCACTTGAGATTCCTCTGTTGAGATTTTCTGTTTAGTGCTGTACCCTATTTTTAAAATTGGGTTATTTGAGTTGTTAGCGTCTAACTTCTTGAATTCTTTATAAATTTTGGATATTAGCCCTCTGTTGTCAGATATAGGGTTAGGTGAAGATTCTTTTCCAATCTGTAGAGTGCTGTTTTGTCCTATTGACAGTGTCCTTTGCCTTACAGAAGCTTTTCAGTTTCATGAGGTCCCATTTATCAATTGTTGATCTCAGGGCCTGAGCCATTGGTGTTCTGTTCAGGAAGTTGTCTCCTGTACCAATGAGTTCTAGACTATTCCCCACTTTCTGTTGTATTAGATTTAATATATCCAGTCTTTGATCTACTTAGACTTGAGGTTTGTGTAGGGTGATAGATATGGATCTGTTTGCACTATTCCACATGCAGACATCCAGTTAGACCAACACCATTTGTTGAAAATGCTTTCTTTTTCCATTGTATGATTTCAGCTTCTTTGTAGAAAATCAAGTGTCCATAGGTGTGTGGTTTATTTTAGGGTCTTTGCTTTGATTCCATTGAACAACCTGTCTGTTCCTATATCAATACTATGCAGTTTTTACTACTGTTGCTCTTTAGGACAGCTTAAGGTCAGGGATGATGATAACTCCAGAAGTTATTTTATTGTTTAGGATTATTTTTGCTATCCTGGGTGTGTTGTTTTTCCATATGAAATTGAGAATTGCTCTTTCAAGATCTGTAAAGAATTCTGTTGTAATGTTGATGGGGATTGCATTGGCTTTTCCCCTGTAGATTGCTTTTGGTAAGATGGCCATTTTCACTATGTTTATCCCACCAATCCATGAGCATGGGAGATCTTTCCGTCTTCTTATATTTTCCTCGATTTCTTTCTTCAGCCACTTGAAGTTCTGAGCAGACTGCCATCTGATAAAGCATTATTTTTGATGCTGAAGAATCTTCAATTAAATCTTCAACTCAAATCTCTAACAGAGGTAAAACTGTAAAATCTTGATCTTACAAAAGCTACTAACTTGTTCTAAGCTGTTAAAGATAAACATGTGTACCAAATCTCTCTATATATATACAACCCTCTTGACAGAGAAAAGAGTATTAAATACTTTTGACTCAGGAACATTGTTTGGAAGCTTTTGTTATGACTCAAAGGTAGGAGTCTACTGCTTTCCCTACAACAAGGATTTCAGTGCAGATTACAATCAATGGCAATGCTAATATATCTAATATTCTTACTTCTTTTGTAAACTTAAAGTGGCCTTGTCCGACATAGGTGGGAATGGAGATCCTTGGTCCTGTGAAGGCTGAACACCCAGTGTGGGGGAATTCAAGGGTGGAGAGGTGGGTGGGTGGGAGGGGCACATCTTCATAGAATCAGGAGGAGGGGGATAGGATAGGGGTTCCTGGGTGGGGGGGGAATGGGGTAAGGCTATACCATCTGAAATGTAAATAAAATATCCAGTAAAAAAGAAAAAGAAAAAAAAGAGTTCTTGTAAGCTTCACAGAGTTGACTAGGATCTACCGGTCACAGGTCAGACACAAAATAACTACTGACAATCAACAACCCAAGCCTCCCCACTTACTGCCTATTCCTAAAGGTGAGATATCTCTCTCTCTCTCTCTCTCTCTCTCTCTCTCTCTCTCTCTCTCTTTCTCTCCCTTTCGCATTCCCCATCTTAAGACAGCCCCCTGCTGCAAATAACAGGACCCCAGGCCTAGAAGTTTCAAGTGTAGAACTAAGATAAAGACACTCGAAGGCCTCCGTGGAAGGACAAGAGTAACTTAATTCTGAGTCCCTCCTCAGGTGTGGACTTGTCAAGGTCAGCCTGGGGCTAGGGCCTGAAAAAGGTTAAGAGTTAAGCTGGACTTGGCTTTTCCTCTGAAGAAACTGGCATTACCAGTTTCCAGGCCTGTAATGTTCTCGAGATACTGTGTGTTCCCTTGTGCAATGTTATTTGATTAGCTCTATACTGACCTCGTTCCTTTGCATGATAGTTTCAGCTGGCTCTGAACCCTTTCTCCCCTGCACATAGATATAAGATACCGTGTTTCTTCATAAGTTTGCTTGGCATAGGACAGAGCAGAGCATGTGCAAGACCTGACTCCAAGCTGTATCTCCTGGCTCCTCTCTCCTAGAACCCTGTTATTGAAGAATGGCCTGCTGGCCCAGATCACAACCCCGGCCTTCATTGTCTTGTCCTAGGAGGCTTCCAGACAACAGGCCAGTTTCAAGTAAAGTGTCCCAGGACAGAGCCCTTCATCAGGTTACCCGGACACTGCAAACACACTTCAGTCATCATCGCCTGGCATTGTGAGCTCCAGGAAATAGGAGTGCCAGGCTACTGCAGACTGACATTACAGAGGCAGGGAGCAGCACAACACCATCCCTTCTCCAGACTCAACTCCTTCAGTTTCTGCAGCCAGTATCTCATGGACCCAAGACAAGGGCTTTGAACCACTTCCCTCAGGCTAGTGTGTTTGCTAGATAACAATCCCATCAGTCTGATAACGGTCGCAATGAGAAAGCCTTGCAATGACAGAGACAAAGGGGTCATTGTGTCTACCTTGTATGTCCTAAGCACCCAAATGAGGCTCAGAAGGCAGAAGAGAATGTTCCAGATTAGGCGTCAGATTTCAACCCAGTGTCTGGATAGCTGACAGTGCTCTTTGCTTATTATGGAATTGCACCCAGGACTTCTATGGGCCTTATAGGGTTGTCTTTTTCTCGATTTAAACCATGGCTCACTCGTTCACTCTACCCAACATTGTAGAAGGTTTCCTAGACCTGGTACTGGCTCAGGCTTTGTGACATTTCCAAGGACCCCATGCCAGGGACTTGTAGTTGCTTGCAGAGGATGGAGTTGGCAAATCCCAGTAGGGGTCAGGTATGATGAAGAAGATGTGATCAAGATAGACTCCAGCCCAGTGAGCACCTGAATAGCTTCAGGGTACTTCCCTGTATCTCTCTTTGATGTCAAGGCTGAGTGATTCCCTCTTCTAGGTCAAATGTTTACTTATCAATCCCCAAGGGCATCAGGTAGCCTCATTTGCTAATAGGGTCCTTACTACAGATGTAATTAGTTTAAAAAAACGGTCGCACTGGACCAGGGTGGTTCTTTAATCCAACACAGCTGTTCTTTCCTCCCCGCCCCCTATCCTCCATCCCTATCCCACTTCCCTCCCTCCCCCCATGCGTGCATGTGTGTTGCTTGTGTGTACGTGCTTGTATTGTGTGCATACTGTGTGTTTGTTGCATGTACTTGTGTATGTGTGCAGCCAGAGAACATCTTCAGGCGCCATCTACTCTTCTGAGACAGAGTTTCTCACTGGCTAGGAGCTAGGAGCTGATCAGTGAGTCCCAGTGACCCACCTGTCTCTGCCTCCGTAGTGCTGGCACTACAAGCATGCATCACCATGGCCAGAGTTCAGGCTTTGAGCCTCCAGAACATAACAAGAATCAGTAGCCTGCTAGACTCTCTTTCATGGAGTCTTTGATATACTCCATACTTTTTCCAATGCTCCAAAGCAAAGGGCATTTTGAAACCTGAGCGACTGAACTCAGTATTTGTCCAGTCTTAGGCCAAAGGACAGTGATGTAAACGTAACTCTGTAAGCTTCCATTCATGTGTGTGTATGTGTATGTGTGTATATATATAGTGGCTAGGTCTATGCTCTACAGTTTATCTGAGGCTAGTGGAGTTTTGGGAATTCTAAGGTAAGATTCTGCCTCTAAGATGTCCCTCTGATAGGCAACTAGAGTGAGGTGGGGACAGAGCGACACTCAGGTTAGCCATGCATGATGACAGGATAGCAGTCTGGCTGGAGGAGGTAGAGGCGGAGGAGTTTGTGGATAACCTTGGTAGCATGTGGGCTCTCAGATAAGAACCTGCCAGAAAGAGGCTAAGAGATGAGGAGCTGTAATAGCAATGAAAAAGACAGTTGCTTAAAAACCACATGACATAGGACAGGCAAAACAGCTTGCATTAGATCAGAAAGCCGTGACTATTGGTAGAAAATTTTGAATTTCAACTTGTATACAATAGGAAGCCACTGAGTGCCTTAGAGAGGAAAGAGCACTCCATCAGCATAAGGAGACATCAATCTCCCGCTGACTTGCTCCTTGTTGACTTGAGGGTGAGGTGTGTTCACCCTCTCCATTATCACACCAGGGTCTCACACATTCATATATCATTCCTGCAAGCTCATTACCACAGCAAGCATAAACTGCTCATGGCTTGCCTTCTATCCACTCACCCATTTAAGAGGGGCATAAGTTAGCTTGGGGCTAACTTCGTCTCTTACGTTGAAAAACAGAATCCAACTTGTTAGCCTGCGGAGGGGAAGTGGACCCAAGCTCAGCCATGCAGTTCTTTGATCTGCAGGGCCTCTGGGATTCTAAGCACTTATATGTGCTGTGAATGTAATCTAGAGGAGGGGCATTGAGCCCCAGTATTATCCTTCTCAGTGCTGACTGCTTATGAGACCCTTCTTTGTCAGTGTTCCCCTAAGGGTGACTTGGGTCCTATTCAAATCTGTTTTAGAGGGTCGAGTTGGGGGCATCCTCCTTGGTCCCCTGCCTCCCTACCTCCCTGGACCCTCTGTAGTGAGCTGAGGGGGCGACTGCTTTCTCTCTGTCTTGGTTTCCTGGCAATCAGCCTGTTTCTGGGCTTGTGACTTTGCTAGGACCATGACTGTGTCACAAAGTCCCTGATATACTCTAATTGTTGAGTGGGTGCTATCTTAGGATTTTATTGCTGTGAAGAGACACCATGACTACAGCAACTCTTATAAAGGAAAACATTTAAATGAGGCTGCCTTACAATATGCAGATTTAGTCCATTATCATCAAGACAGGAAGCATGGCTGCATGCAGGTAGATGTATGACCATGGAGAAAGAGTTGGGAGATGTACATCCAGATTGACAGGCCACAGGAAGAGAATGAGACACACTAGGCCTGACTTGAGCTTCTGAGACCTCAAACCCCCCCCAGTGACACATTTTCATGGACAATGTCACACCTAATCTAATAGGGTCACACCTCCCTATAGTGCCAGTCTTTATGAGCCTACGGAGCCATTTTCATTCAAACCACCACTAATGTCAATGGAGGGTACTCTGTAGCTTGCTCTCCAGTGACAACTCTGTTTTGTGCCATGGGGCTTCTTGTATGATACAGACAAGAATCAGGGAGCCTGGGTCCTGTTTTCCAGCCATAGACTGAATCTTCAGAACTGCCTCTATGTACTCTGGGCACCAAGAAGCACCTCAGAATGGGTATGGTCAATAGCCTCCAATCTTGAAGTCTGGAAAATTCCTTGAGTTAGTCATAGAGTACCAGCCCCCATTTCCACCCAGAACAAACTATAAGGAGTTCTGCCTCAGCTTGACCTACAGAGAGAAAGAGGAGTGTGTAGAGTTGAATGCTGATCTAGAACCTTCTGGAAGTTCAGTCAAGGACTTTAAGGGCTGTTAATAAAAAAAAGAAGGGTCAAGAAAATGTTCCCAGGTTTAGAACTGCCCTCCTACTGGGATGCTGTGTCCTTGTCTGAATGGCAAGAGTATCCCAAAAGGAAGAACCTGAGATGCATACAGGGACAAACCAAAACTCAGAGATGATGTGAGTTGCACTGGGTGTCTGTACTGTGGGTCTCATGGGAAGAGTAACAAGACTGGTGTATGCATTGCCCCATTTTAAGCCTTCCCACATAGAGTAAGTGTGATTCCATGAAACAGAGGCACCTTAACTTGTCCCATCTCATAGGTGAGGGTACCAAGGTCCAAAGAAAGTAAAATCAGATTTATAACGTTGAATGTGCAACTAGTGGGAGCAAAACAAAAGGCAAAGCATTATGGGAGTTCTTGTCTGGACACTGAAGCAGAGAGTAATTTGAATCTAGAAAAGAATGGGAAGAGTTCCTCTTAGTTGCCATGTTCCTAGCTCTCAGCGTCCTGAAACTCCATGTTGAAGTCAGAGAGCATGTTGAATAGCCCCTGTAAGCCTACATGCTGTTGCCTAGAAAAGGCATCTGCTGGAAACCAGAGGTTTGCTGCAAAGAAAACAGTCTCTGCCAGCCTGCCTCCTCCACAGATAAGGTGGTAAGGTTTTGTTCTCCCAAATCTAGAAGGGTTCCCCTTGGAGGATTCACTGTGTATTTTGAAATGATCTGAGCTAGATCCAGGGCATGTTCATATATTACTCGGGTGGAGAAACTAAGCCCCAGGAAGGCTGAGACTTGCCTGAAGTCCCGGATCACATCAGCAGGGTCAATATATGAAAAGTCACTGTTCCTGGCTCTGGTCTCCTGTTCTTGCAACGTGCTGTTGGCCACAGCTGTTTATTCTGGGAGTGGCATCAGTCACATCTCAGGCCACAGGCAGCGTGCCTCTCTAAGTCTTCTTCACTAGATACTGCGGTATAAATCTGAAAAATCCCTACAGGCTATGCTTTGAACACATTTCGCAGCCAGTAACACTATGTAGAAGGCCACGAATTCTCTGACAATACAGGTTTGTTTGTTGAAGTAAGTCTCTTGGTGTGGCCTTTTGAAGACTGGATGGAACCCCTGGTTCGGTTCACAATCTGTTTTCTGGTCCACAGTGACGTGAATAACCTCCTCCACCCACTGTCTCCCACCCACACCGTGAACCAAGCTGGTTGCCAGGTCTTCCCTGCCATGATGCACAGAAACCCTCTGCCACAGTGAACCAACGTAAGTAAATCTGTCCTTGCTTAAACTGCTTCTGGTAGGCGTTGTCACAATGAGGCAAATGTAAAAGCCACCAGGCCAGTGTCCAGATGGCTCAGTCTGTTTGTGTTGGGCGTCTCCCTATCAATGTTTTCTCAGCTTCTCTTCCAGAATGAAACACTAATTCTTCTCAGTCAACTTCCCTTCTCTGTATACCTAGGCAGTCATGTGGGACTTAAGTACCTTCCACTCTATATTTGGGACCAGGTTTGCTAACAGGGTAAGGCCTGAAGGTACAGGCTAAGGACATGTCTGTAAGTGTCTACTACGTATGAGGCACCACACACATACCAGGGTCTCAGAGCTGTCATTTGCTTTAATCATGAGGGTCTCTCCCACTCTCCAACTCATCTAGCCCCATGCCTTCCTGTACCATTCTTGGGAGTCAGGGGCCCTTCCCCACCCCAAGTCATAAATGCAAAGTTACTCATGCCCAGCCCTCCCAGTCACATGCTCCTGCTGGTAACAGACCAGCTAGTCCCAGGTCTGCTATGCTATGGGGTTGACCACCTTCCCCATGAAGAGGACATTCTGGGAGCTGGTGGAATATATCACCAACAGGAATGGCCGGTTGAAAGTAAGGTGACGTTCCTTGTGCCGGGCAGAAAGAAACATGGCAAAGGAACCGGTGGATGCTGCAGCCTCTGTGCCAACTTCATTCACGTCCAGGGTGGCCTTGTGGAAAACCTGAGAGAGAAACCACAGGCTTTCACAGCCTCCAAATGTACAGTGATGATAGTTGCCACTCTGAGACCCTCAGTGTGTCTGTGTATTTGTTCTCCCAAATCCTAGAAGGGTTCCCCCTTGGAGAATTCACTGTGTTACCTCCTAGGAGGTCAGTGGCATATGATCACCTTAAGGATAAGGACAATTAAATCAAAGACCAGGCTATATCCCAAGGTAGGGGGCAAGAGAAAGATTTTCATCCTCCTGTCTTAGGGCATATGTACCCATTGATATGTCTACTTCCCTACAATTAAAGTCACAGATCTTTGGCTCTCCATAAAAGCACACCCATACAGACTTCAGCTCCTCCTTCTGCTGTTCCTACAGTGCATTCTACACTCTGCATAGCTAAGGCCCACTCAGGTACCAGACTCCTTGCTCAACACAGAGGCATCTGAGGGCGTGGGCTGGTCGTAGCTACATCATCTCAACACTGAGACTGTGTTCAGTGACTGGCAGGCTGGTGTGTGGATGCTAATACCTGTGCAAGACTGAGCATATGCTCCCAGAGACCACGGTAGCTGGGAGGACATCTACTGCCCACCTCCTTCTCAGGGCCAGAAGTCTCCCACAGAGATCCATAGGGTCAGGAGCCTTTGTTACTTACTTTGGATAATTGCAGTTTCTCCTCTTTGTTGATATTTGAGAAGTTGGCATGCGGGGCGAACAGGTCCTGGAAGCCCAGGTCGGGCAAAATCTCATCCAGTGCATAGGAATTTGAAATGGAGAATTTGGGGAATTGCAATGTGAGCTTTCTGTAAAAGAACCTGAAGAGGCACAGGGAGGAGGCGTGTTAGATTCTCGTTGTGTGTGTGTGTGTGTGTGTGTGTTGTGTGTGGTGTGTGTGTTAGGCATGCATAATTACAGATTGCATAGTGCATACGTGTGGCAGTCACAGGGCAAACCACACGTTACTGGGACAGAGTCTCTCGTTGCCCTGGAACTTGCTCAGTTATACTGGCTGGCCTGCAGACCCCAGGGATTCTCCTGTCTCCTGGAACTACAGGTAAGTACCACCACACCTGGCTCTTTAAAAAATGTGAGCTAAACTTCACTTCAGTTTAGCTTCCAGAAGCACATGCAGGTCAGGCAACACCTCAGCTAGATGCCAATAGTAGATACCTGCCCCAGATGTCTGCTTAGCTATGTGGGGAAATTCTTTTCTATTGAAATATAATTCCTCTATTTCACCCCAGTCTTTTCCTTTCTCTAACTCCTACACTCACTGCCTCTTGCACATATATGATTTTAGGGCTAAGTACTTGGTATTGTACAAGAAGTTAAGGGGCTCCTCCTTGGGGGAAGACTGAATCTTTGAGCATCCCTTAGCTGCCTTAGTCTATCTGGGGGAATTACTGCCCTTGGAGGCTCTTTTTTCCACAGAGGCTGGGGAGCTGAGCAGATATCCTGGGAGATAGCTGTCAGACCCTCCATGTAGCCTTTGACTCCTGTGGGGCCCCATGGATCGCAGCTGCTCTGGACTGGCTGTTTATGGCTCAATTCCCTGTCTAAGGTCATGCGAACTCCTGCCTGGGTGAGCCTCCTGGTTGGTCTTTTTCTTCTTTATGATTGGAAACATTTCTGCTCAGAGCTTGAAACAGCTGGAGCCCCAACTGATGTAAGGATTCCTCAGAAGGAAATGATTACCTTTACTTCACCTGAGTTTGACTACCAGCAGCATCTCTGTCAGCATTGCCAGATGAACATGTCCTGGAAACCCAGGTCTGGCAAATTCCTATGCAATACATAGGAATTTGAAATTGAGAATTTGGGGAACCTCAACAAAACATTTCTATAAAAGTACTTGAAGGGACACAGGAGTGTGGGGTGGGTGTGCATTAGATTCTCTGTCTGTCTGCCTCAGTCTCTTTCTGTCTCTCTGTCTCTCTGTCTCTGTTTCTCTGTTCCTCCCACCTCTCTCTCTCTCTCTCTCTCTCTCTCTCTGTCTCTCTCTCTCTCTGTCTCTGTCTCTCTATGTCTCTCTGTCTCTCTGTCTCTCTGTCTCTCTCTCTCTCTGTGTGGTGTGTGTGTGTGTGTGGTGTGTGTGTGTGTGTGTGTAGTGTGTACGGAATTGGATGGGTGAATAGAATTTTCTTAACCCCTGTACATCAGCTCAGACAGTCACCTGGTTGGGAGGGTTTCTCCATACTCTCTGTACAAGGTTTGACCTTCAGAAGCAAAGTTGTTCTACCCAAGACCTGTGCAACAAGGGAACCTAAGACTCCTAACTCTACAATGGTTCTCTCTGATGAGAGTGGAGCCTTGTACTAACCACCATGGGAGAGTTCGCTGTCCAAGCAGACCCATGGATCTCCCAGCGCCATGGCTGGCACCTTCACGAGTAGTGGTCACTCTAATTTCTGTCCACTGGGCTTCCTGGAAAGGGTCCATGTGCGAGTGGTGCCGTGACTGAACACCGTGAGACATCCTGATTACCTGTTCTGAAGCAAGCGATTCCACCTTGTTAGCATGCCCGGGGACAGCACCTGCTCCACCTCGCTCATCTTTCCCTGGTTAGGAAGGATGAAGAACGCCACGGCATCGCCCTTGTAATCCATCCGCAGCACTGTGCAGGGTACACGTCTGTCCTCGATATACCAGTGTTCCTGCTGATCTTGCAGCATCATGGGTACCTTCACAACTGTGTTCTCATCTACATAGAAGTCACGGGTAGACACTCCAGAAAAAGGAAAGGGTTTCTTCCAAAGGCCTGAGAGAACAAGGGAAAGAAGCCAAATATTTCTATATGGAATGCCATCTGGAGACCAGAGCCATGGTATAGCCTCTAAAGACCCTCATGGTCACTGTGTCCCACTCAATCCCCTAAGAGGAATGGTTGATCTCCTTTGGCAGCTTGATTCAGTTGGGAAGCATCTAGGACAGTGGTTCTCAACCCATGGGTCATGATTCCTTTGGGAAACTTCTATCTCAAAAAAACATTTACATTATGATTCATAATAGTAGCAAAATTACAGTTATGAAGTAACAGCAGAAATAATTTTATGGTTGGGTCACCACGACATGAGGGACTGCGTTAAAGGGTCACAGTATTAGAAAGGTTGAGAACCACTGCTCTAGGATAGTGCTCATACCACTGGGCACATCTATTAGGGCCTTTCTAAAACAAGTGCATTATGGGACTTGGCTCACTTTCAAATCTCAGTGTATGCTCAGCATCCACGATCGGGACAGAGAAAAGGGCAGAGTGGATGTCCCTCTGTCCCTCCTGCCATCCAGACAGGAGGAGCTTGGGTTCATGCTCCAAACACAGGGACAGGAGAAGATGGAGAGATGATACAAAAAGAAAGTTTTATATAACAAACTCTGCTTCTCAGTGACTGGGAGGCAAGCTCACTAAGCAGAGCTGGAGAGGGGAGGGGAGCCGAGAGGAAAAGGGGAGGGTGTTGTGGATAGCCTGCCTTGTATTTTGATGTTGATTCCCCTTTCCTGGGAAGGGCTGCAGAGGAGGAGTGAATCAGTACACAGGTGATTTCTAGTGAACCTTCTGCCCACCTTAATTTATAAAATAAAGGCTAGAGCCAGTGGTTGGGCAGAGAAGGGGAGGTGGAGAAATAAAGTTGGTGGGAAAAGAGAGAAGAGAGAGGGGATGATGATGGAGGAGGAAGACAATGGAGGAGAAGATGAAAAGAGGAGGAAGATGACAGAGGAGCAGGAGGTGGAAGGACAAACGCAGGATCTGGAAAATGCACAAGTTATAAGGGAATAGAGTAGTGTAGTGGTGGAAATCTGCCCAATCTAGGCGTGCAACATATATTCATAATTATTGAGTTGTGTGTTTTGACCAGTCTTAATTGGGTTGGAGATTTACCGCTACAGGAGGGGAGTTGAGGGGATGTTGCTAGCCCTTACTCTGGAGTGTGAAGCATTATGTGAGGGGATGGATGCAGGCTTGGGCAGTGACCATGGATATTCACATACATGAACATCAGGAGAGAGAGAGGCATGCCACACCCAGATGCAGGGTCAGGGGTGAATTAACTGGGCCTCTGGGTTTATGTGGGCCTACAGCTTTGCCAGGTCATTTTTCTGAGAAGAGCAAGGAGCTAGGTTATAGGTTTTGTAAACAGATAGTTGTTGCAACGCCACTGAAATCTAAACCGTGGGAAGGAGGCACGTGAGCATAGGGAGACAGTGAGGAGGTAGAAGGAGGGAAGATGGATTGAGATATTCATGGCAGTGCACTGGAGGTACTAGAGCAGGGGTTCTCAACCTGTGGGGTACAACCCCCTCCAGGTCACATATATCCTCCATATCAGATATTTACAGCCCAAGTCATAACAGTAGCAGAATTACAGTTATGAAGTAGCAACAAAATAATTTTATGGTTGGGGTCACTAAACTGAAGAACTGTATTAAAGGATTGCAGCATTAGGAAGGTTGAGAACCACTTGGCTAGAGAGACGGCTCAGCCGTTAAGAACGCCAGTTGCTTTTCCAGAGGACTGATTTTCAACACCCACTTGGTGGCTCACAACCAGATGTAACTCCAGCTCCAGGTGATCTGTGCCTCTGGCTGTAGCCAACACCTGTACTTAAACACACCCAGAAAGTCCATACCCACACGTACAACTAAATAAATAACCAGCATGTAGAAAGTGAATCTTTAAAAGAAACTTGGTTTTGAGTGCACGTCACAGGTGATGTGTAGGTGTGGTGACATGTTTGCAGGATTATTGTCTGGGGATGTTTTCATTTTGCTCTCTGTGGACCCCTGAGTCAGAGCTGGGATTTGGAGTCTTGAGATGACTTATGGGGCAGAAACACTGCCATCAAGTTTCATGACTTGAGTTTGATCTTCAGGACACATATGATGAAGGACAAGAGCCAACTCCCACAAGTTGTCCTCTGACCTCCATGTGTGTGCCATGACATGAGCTCCTCTCCTTCACAATAAACATTAAAAGCTGGGTCTAAAACGTGGGCTGAATTCCATTGAGCCCTGGAGGTCTTCCATGAAGGAGGGGCCATAGAAAGATCTAGAGATACCTGGGTCCTCTTCTAGTCTACCTCCCAGCAGTGTATGCTCAACAGTGGGTGGGCTGGCACCTTGTTGGCTCACCTCGGAAGAAGATAAAATTCACCAGCACCATCCTTACATCTGGGCTCAGGTTACTGACCAAATTTCTGATCTTCCCCTGAGTTTTCTCCTTGACATAGTTGTTGATGAGCTGGACGGCAGCTCCTTGTCTCTGAAGTTAGCGTATAAGACTTTGCTGTTATAGGAGGTTTCAGTGGCGCTGGCAAACTCAGGGAGGAGCCGTAGGTCCTGGCTCAGGATCAGCGCATTGCCTACAGAGACTGCAGCTCACTGAGTGGGCGAGCTATCGTGTGCTGCACAGACCTAAAGCCCTCATGGATTTCGGGCAGTGACAGCTTCGTGAGGTTGAAGCCCAGGCCTTCGAGGATCTGAGTCTGGGTGTCCCCAACAGCTCCTGTGGACAACATGGCCAAGGAGATGGAGATGCTGAGCGGGGAGAAGAAAATGTTCTTCTCAGAGTTTTGAGATGCTATCAGGTGGTAGAGACGGAAGGCAAAGTCGGCGTTGTCAGAGGCAATCTGGTAGCTGGAGATGTTCTGCTCTGAGACTTCTTTATGGGTTTGGTTGGATGTGCCATCAGGCTCGTGGCCTGGCTGACTGTGAGAGAACCCAAGAATCCAGCCAGGAGAAACAGCAGACAGCGAGTGTGGTACATGCTGAGTCTCTCAGATCTGCAAAGGAAAGAACACCCCCACAACCCTAAGGACATTCAAGCAGTAGATACCCCTGCCAGGCCAGAGCCACAGGCATGGTCCCAGAAGTGGGGAGATCCAATTACTAGGTAGGGAGTTTTAGGGGTAACAGCTATGTTTGCGGGAGGATGGCCTAGCAAACAAAGTTGGCTAATATCCACTTAAATTGCTGTGCTTGTTTGCTTATTTTCAAATGAGGGTCTCCTAAGAAAGCTATCAAAGGGCTGGTTTAAGTCAATCAGAGCTGCCCAGTCCCTCTTCTATGGACCTAGGATAAACCACACAATAGAGCTAAGTTCTGTATCCAAAGATTTCTCTGTGAGGCGTCTTTGAACACGCAACATATGATCCCTTCTACATAACAAGTCTTTCCAGTAAAGAGATGCCTACATGTCTCCAGTGTGTTTGGGAATTATACCACCATCCTAGTTATTTCCTAATAAAGACCCTCTGCTCTCCCCTTCTACTGGCCATGTTTATTGGCTTTTCAGCACAGTCAAGATAGAGGCGTGGCCTCAGTTCTGTCAGTTGGAGACAAGTGAATGCCAGTACCGTCCGCGTTGTGATTGTACTACTTGGTGACGTGGCTGTAGATTCATGAAGCACTTATTTCACTTGTCACCTCTGTGTGCATGCCTATATTTCATGGTCAGTTGAGAGAGAAGGAACCAGAAGGTCCAAACCTGACTTGCAAAAGTCACCAACTAGCAAAAGTCCAGCAAGAGCCAAGGCATTTTCCTCTCAGCCATGCACTGTTTTCTCCACAGTACCCTTTCCCGTGCCTTATCTCAGTCATCCAGGCACAGGACAGGGAAGGTATGAGACCACCTTTGCATTTTCCCTGGCTGTCCAGTCTACACTCCACCCTCCCTCACTTTCCTGGGCTTCTCTCCCAGGTCCTGGAAGGAAGATCTGGTCTTTTATCACTGCCCCATCCAGAAGAGGAAAGCAATACCAATGAATGGCTTCGCCTACGTTACAATAGTGAACACCAATTCCCTTCTCACAACGGACTTGACATGCCCAAGAAAGCCTGTTCAATTTTCTACACTGAATCTACCCTTGTTCCATCCAATGGTCCTACCACTGTTAGGTTCTTCAGTGACCACCCTGTGACCGTCTCTCTGGCCTTCTATGCCCCTCACTTCCCATGTCATAGCCTGAGAGTTTCTCTTTGAACCACTCCTTCCAGCCCCTATACCCCACTACACACAAGGATTCTTGCTCTTGTCTCCATATCTTTCCCTTAGACTAGGGATGAAAAATTCTGACAAAGGACCAGATGTTGCCATCCCTTGCTTTGCAAGCCAGTCTCTTTTGCCATGACTCACACTCCCTGGACATTGGGAAGCAACTGTGGACAAGGCAAGCATTTTTAACAAAACTCTAGGCATGGGCCCTGCAGTCTAAAATTCAAATAATTTCAGAGTGTCACAAACATTGTCTATCTTCTTTTTTCTTCTCTCTTGTGCTAAGAAATGAGCTCTGGGCCTCATGTCCTATGCAAATTCTGCTGAGTTTTACCTCTAGTATCCCAGCATTTCTTCACTTTAAAAAATTCACTTACTTTTATATGTTATTTCTGTTGTGTGTGTCACTGACATGAGCTTATGTGCTCGTAAGAGACCAAAGGGTGTTGTATCTCCCAGAACTAGAGTTACAGGTGGGCTACCTAGTATGGTGCTAGGAATGGAACCCAGATCCTCTGCAAGAACAATAATGCCCTTGGCTACTGAGTCATCTCTCCAGCCCTTGTGTTTTTGTCTTTAGTGGTATATTTGTTAGCACAGTGTGAGAACACAAGATGATAGGTTTACTAAAAAGATCCACCTGGCTTCCCACTTGTTTTGAGAAACCATCTCACTCAATTGTCTAGGGAACTAACTCTTTAGCACCAGGAGGCACTGAAGATGGCTTCCTGTTTCAGTCTCCTGCGTAGCAGGGATGACAGTCTTGGATCACCACATTCGGTGACATGGGTCAATGATTTATAATTCATGCTTGTATATTTAACTTCTATTCTCAAATGATAACCTCTGTGCTGGTATTCTATATCTTATATTCTTCACTTGGAGAGTGGCTACATCTGACACTTGAACTGTCCTTTGCTGACTTTGGACACAATCACAGCTGTAGCTCTGGCTGGTTTTACTTTGTGGGAGAGAGGATTTGGTAACACACATGGCTTCCCAGACTCTCCTGTCCCTAAATATCTTCTGAAACCCAACCCCAATACCACACACTATTCTGTGGCTTTAAGTGAATTACCCAGAATGACCCCCTTCCCAACCTCCAACCTCCGGCATGTCAACAACACCCGCCTGGAGTACTGGAAGATCTAGATTCCGCAAACGCTGCCTTGAGCTAGTTGTATGGAAGCTTGAGGGGCTTGAGTCTAGTGTCCTAGCAGGAGAGCAAGAGCATTGAGCACAGGTATACCAGGGTTTCAATCTAGTCTCAGCATTTCTAACACGTAGGGCAGGTGACCAGATGTCCAGTTGGCCACAGACTCTTCTCTAGATTTAACTCTAAAGTCCAATGACCCAGGAAGAGCTTTTGGTCTAGGGCTAATGAAGATGGTGAGTCACCCTCTTTTGACATTGCCCCCCTTTTCCCTGGGTTACTCACCGAACAGTTCCTCCTGGAGTGGCCCTGGTGCTATCTGAGCTGCAGAGTGGCTTGTGGTGCTTGGGAAAATAGAGCTGTCTGACGCCCCACTCCAGATCAACTAATGATTAACAAACAGAACCATGGGTATGGCATAGATTCCTCACTGGAAGTGAGCCTGCCTACCCACCTCCCCCCGCCTCAGGACAACACTCTTCTAACCGCCCCCAGGGGAATCTGGGATGGTTTGTTTGCCTCTTTGTGTTTGCATAATGTGTGGAGATTTTCCTGGGAAAGACCTTGAGAGGATCTGGTCTCTACCTGGCCTCCCATGTGCTTTGTAAATGGAACCCTTTTCTGGGCTTCAGCTGGGACTTCCACCTCAAAGGATCACAGTAGACCAAAGACATAGCTGCCTTTGTGCATCAAGAGGGAACACTTGGAGAATGTCTGCAAGGAATAGAGAGCAACTAGAGAGAGCTAGTTCTCATAGGCCAGATGCTATCGAATGAGTGCAAGAACCTGCTCAGGGCCTCTAGGTTCCAGCCCTACACTCTGTGATTCCTGAGGCTAGAACTCCCAAGATGTCACATATGGGATCCTAAAGCTAGTACATCTAGCACAAGAGGGGAGGTAGAACTAGCCTCTTGGTCCAGGAACTCAAATCTTTAACTCTGGAATTAGACTTTTCTTCAGGAGTTGGTAAGCATCTGCAAGGCCTTCTGGAAGAGCTATGGAGAAAGACCACCTTAGATGTTTCAGGATGACTTTGGCCATCCAGACTTTGTCTTACACTTCTGGTGCATGGATCCTTGATGGAAGTGGAAGATATCTACCAAGTCTCAGGACAGGGATGCAGTCCTGAGATGAGTTGTGGAGTGTGGGGGTTAGGTCAAGCACAGCACTAGGCCAGTAGCTAGGGTCCAGCACGTGAACACCAGGACAAGGCGAGGACTCTGTCCCACTGATGTTTGCCCCATTGCTCAACCCTTTCCCCAAAAGGAGAATGTTTCTTCTTTTAGCAGACACAGGGAGATATAAAAACCAAAGAAGCTGTTAACTCAGATGTCAGGCAGGCCCTACTCCTTGCCCCAAGATTAGAGCCATGTTTTTCCTGGCACTTGCCATTTCTCTCTCTCTTAGGACACAAGCATGTCCCCACTGTTAGCACATACTGGCTGCCCTTTGGTTCCTGGCATCTGCCTCTGGTGTGCTAGGACAGAGGTCAGGGTTTGGGTTCAGACAGTCTCTGGCATCTTTGAGATACAGATTCATTTGAGCTTTGCATATCCCACTCTTCCTGTTTTGGTCCTCAGTTGTAATTCAGGCACGTTTAGCTCATTGGTAAATTGTCATGAGAACATGGGGTGTTCTCCTGTCAGTGTGCTGTTCCCACAGGTTCATGGGGTGTCCTTCCCCTTGGTTCCAGCAGTGGTAGGGCAGAATCCTGGGATCCCCACTGGGTAAGTTATTACTGTACTTTGATTTCCTCATATCTAAACAATGAGGGATAATCCTCCCCCCCCCCCCCCGCCCTCATCTCACAGGGTTGCCATGAGGGCTCAGGAAACTCACATTCTTCAAGTAGAGGCTAGCACGATGTCATTAAGTGCCCAGTGAAGTGTGAGCCATGCCTTCATCGGTTTACTCAAGGCAGGTCACACAGTTTCTTATCTCTAAATGTGCAAAGGTAGCTGCTGTGACACCCACCTGTAGGCTGTTTGGGGTGTGATCCTTTTAAGCAATTTCAAGAGACCTCTGGGCATTTCTGAGGCACGCGTTGGGTCTGGCTGTTTGAGGACATTTTACTCTTATCTCTCACCTTTTGAGACAGGGTCTTGCTATGTGTACAAGACATACATACTATTGGTATGATACAATGTAGTCCAGGCAAATCTTGTAATCTTGGAAATTCTCCTGTTTTCAGCCTCTGAGTATTGGTATTATAGTCATGTTCCACCATGCCTACCCGAGGGAGGGTTTTGAGCCCCCAAACTATTTCCATTGTCCCTGTGCAGAAGCCAGGTGATTCCTTCTGGGGAATAGAAAGACGGAAATGATCTTACATTCTTCAAAGTGCCATGGATCAGATGGTGAAAGAGGGGCTGCTGGTCATGGGGTGAATAGACTGGGCTCAGCTGCCAGCCCTGCTGGACGTCTGGCTGCTCTCTTCCTAAAGCCTCCGTGAAGGAACAGGATAAACTTTTATGTCACCTCTGCAATACCAAAGGTTTGGGTTTTCTCACTTGTTATCTGTGAGGTCCCAACATGTGGAGACTAGTGTCATTTTTACTCACAGTGTGTCAGGACAGGCTGGTAAAGAGAAGACATCCAGCAGGGGGCAGCAAAACATGAAGAGACAAGCAAAACCCTGCTCCAAAATACAGTGAGTGGCCCAGGAGGGTGGGGTCAAGCACAAGGAATAACAAGCCATCTGCCCAGGAGTCCAGGCTAGCCCTGGGCTGCAAGGGTCCCACAGCCCATCTCTGTCATTGGAGAGCTTCCTATGCCAGGATGAATTGAGAGTGGTGGGATGAGGTCCTGGAGGCAGCTACTCTTCCCAGCATCAATCAGATACCTAGATCTCACTGTATCCACGGCCATGAAGCATCAGTGGCAGCTGGGATCCTGAAGTAGCCAGTAGATTCTTGACCCAGATCAGCTTTTTTCAAAGTGTGGCCAGATCCTCCAAAAGTGAGTCCTTGAGCAAAAGAAGGAACCATAAACTTCCTCCAAGTCCCTTAGCTCAGAACAATTAGGAGAGAAGGAGCAAGGAGCTCGCAACTCAAGAGAACTGTCAGTTAGCTCAGGATGAGCACTTGGGGACTGGTTTGATAACTCAGCCTCAGGGTGGGGCGGCTCTTGCACCCTCAGGCCATCTTAGACCTTATCCTGGGGCTTTGAGTGAAAAAAAGAGATTCGTAGTTTGAGGAGTTCACCTGGTCCTCTGCTCATCTCAGTTTTAAATCAATGGATTGATCGATTGGTTGACTGGTTGATTTGTGTGCAGGGGAGAGGGGTCAGAGGACAATTGGTTATCTCTTTCACTTTTATAAGGGGTCCAGGGATCAAACTGGGTCTCCAGGCTTGTATGCGCAAGCACCTTTACCTGCTGAGGTGTCTTATGAGCCCCTTTGCTCTTCCCGACAATGCCAAAGCCACACCCTAACCAGACATCTCTTCTCCAGAGAAGGATAGAAGCTGCCAAGTCTGGACTCAGTGAGAGACGGAGCCCTGCCCCCTTCTCCCCCCCCTCCCCTCCCCCCCACACACACACGAGCCTTCAACCAGAGCCTTCCCTGCAGAGCCAGGGAAGAGAAGCCTTCTGCAAGAGGCTGCCTGCATTCCTCTGTTTGTTACCTGAGAATCCTGAGTATTAGGGGGAGGGACGTTCTGTGTTCTACCTGACAGGAACAGCAAGTTGAGCAAGTATTGTCCTACAGTGGAAGCCTGCCCGTGTTACGCAGGAGGCACACAGAACCTGGCGTTAGATCATGAGCTCTGGAGCAGGAAGGCTCTAGCAAACAGTTCCTGAGGAAGGGCCTTGTGATCTTGCAGCGCTAGGAATGAACAGTCAAAGGCAAGGAAAGCAGAGTGTTGAGAAAGCAAGAAGGGTTGGTCTATGGCTCGGCTCTTGCCTGCAGTAGCCTCTGGAGCTGCTCTCCTTAAGCACAAGGTCACAGCCTGTACATTCCGTATTCCCAAGTCTTGTGGTTGTCTCTCCCACTACTCTGCTCTATACTCTGGGACCCCAGGCACACAGAAATCAAGCATGCACCTAAGCTCCATTCTATCTTTTTTCAGGACATTTGACAATGCCCTTCCTTCTCCAGAACTCTGGTCTCTGTCCCAGCCTCCTGCTCAGCAGGCAGTTCTTTTTCTTCCGGCCAGTGGAATGATGCCCAAGGATTCCCTGTTCTGGGAAGCAGTTCAGAAGTAGGAGAAACAGTGATATTGAATGATGAGTGGTACCTGTGGCCAGGCCCAGAAAGGCAGTCCATAGATTCCACAGCTGGTCCTCCAGCTGTCTTCCTGGGTGGTTCTCTCTCTGTATGTGTGTGTGTGGTGTGTGTGTGTGTGTGTCCACAGTTTATCCTCAAGCTGTCTTCCTGGGGATGTGTGTGTGTGTGTGTGTTGTGTGGTGCCACAACTGATCTTCAAGATGTCTTCCTGGGTAGTGTGTGTGTGTGTGTGTGTGTGTGTGTGTGTGTGTGTGTGTGGCTGGGGTAGAGAGTTGTTACCCATCCCACAGGGCTGTTCTAATTGACGTATAAAGGCATCTTCTCTCTGACTTAAGCAGCCCAAATATGTTCCTAGCATTCTGCAGCCACAAGGAGTGTAACCAGCCAAGTTCCAGCACCTTTTCCAGACCACAAAATGACATTCTCTCAGTTGGGCTGAATTTATCTCCGCTCCATGCCTTAGCATTCATTTGTTTAGCAAATCCATCCTAAAAGCAATGATACTGGGTAAAACCTACCCCTCATTTCCCGGGTCCTCTTAGTGACACCTGGAAAGAGATCATTTCCTGGACTGGATGACATTTGACTGCAAAGTATTTGTGGTCCTGTCCACTAGTAGATGAGATTATCTCCCTGCCTCTGAGTCTAGGCATCTTTATGGCTTATCTTATTTACCTTATGGTAAAAGGCATGTCACATGAACTTCCTGGCCCTACGTTCTGGGCCCTTCCTTCTTGGAAGCCAGTGGTTATATATTTAAAAAGCCTGAACTCCCTGGGGCTTCATGCCATGAGAATGCCTAGGCTGTTCAAGAGGAACCAGAAAAGTTCCATGAAAAACCAAGGTCAGAAGGAGTCCTACTCAGCAAGGTGTGAATGAACTGAGTGCTTGTTATATCCAGTCTCAGGTGAAGCAGAAGACCCACCCGGCTGAGCACTGCCTTTATCCTGACCCACTGGCTCCTCAGCAGACAAAGCTGTTTCCAGTCACTAGGGTGTGGGGGTCCTCTGTTCACAGCACTGAACTTTGCAAAGATCAAACATGAACACTTTCCTAAAGACTGCTCTGTTTTGTTTTGTTTTTTTGTGTGTGTAGGAACCTCAAGTTCATGTGACAGGTCTTACACAGTCCAACATCACACCCACTGTCAGCGAAGGGGCTAGTGGAACCCAGAGGAGATTCATAGAGCCAGATATGTAAACATTGGCTATCGGCTGATGCCTACGCTGGTGCTACCTGAGGCACTGACCTGGTGTGCTGAGCACGCAAAGACTCCATCCCATCATGGACTTCCATTCTCCTCAGGGTAAGCAGTAAACAATTGTTGGGCCCCATTTTGGCCATGGTTTGGACCTTGTGGACAAACTCGAGCCAGGCTTAGACTCTCCTACAAGGCCGCAGAAACTCGAGCCAGGCTTGGGTTTGTCCACAAGGCCCAAACCAGGGCCAAAATGGAAACAATCAAAAGCTTCAGGAGGAGACAAAGTGACTAGGGACGGAGGTCAGCAAAGTCTGCCTAGAGGATGTGACATTTGAGGTAAGACCTGCTTAAAGGACAAGTTCAAGCTATGCTCTGTGCTGGAGGAAGAGCACAGCAGGAACATATGGACAGTCAGTAGCTAAAGCAGCTGGGCCAGGTACCTGAGGAAGGCCAGAGAGACTACAAGAGACACAGCACAGCTTTACTAGAAGTCACAGCTCCTGTTGCCAAGGAAATGTTTTTTTGGCAAAGGAAACCATAGTCCCCCTTCTTCACATTGTAGCACTGTGGAAACCCTGGAGGGAGATAAGCCAGGTGGGAGGGGAGAAAGCAGGTTACCAGCCTCCCACAAGTGTGTGAGAGGGAAGCCAGGGAACAGATATAAGCTGGTCGTTCCACGTCATCTGAAATAATGGGTGCCATGCATCACTCCACAGGTGGCAGGGTCAGATGTACCTGAACATCCTTTGATCACATTAGGTTTAAAAGGCAAGCAACCAACCGAAGGAACGGCCATGTGGGTCCTAGGGCAAGCTCCATGGGCAGTGGAAGGCACAAAGTTCTCTCAGCTAGGTAGGATGGAGCCACTTAATAGCCTCACTGACTTTGTCAAACCAGTCCAGCACAAGGGGTCCTTGCAGCCTTGAGAGTGGCCTTCCCTTGCACGATGACTCAGAAGGGTCTCAAGCAGGAAGTGAAAAGGATCCTGGAAGTGGGAAGGTGGGTGCTCTACAGTCTCCAGGTCTGAGAGCCTGGCTCAGATGACTCAGGGAAGGTGACAGGAGGCTTCGGTTTCAAATGCACAGTTGTCATAGAGATCTCTCTCTCTGTCTCCCTCTCTCTTTTTCTGTCTCCCCTTCTCTCTCCCTCTCTCACCTCATAAAAGCATCTTTTGACAACTGGAAAGAGACCCCCAAGATCTGGCCTGTTGACATGGCATTCTCTCCTAGAAGGAGGCAACAGGAGGGTCATTGGAGCTGAGCCTGAGGTTCCAGCCACTCTCACCTGCACTTCTAGCCAGATGTATGCTTCTGCTCTTGCTGCAAACGGCTTCACGGTCTCCAGCGGTGTTAGAGCACATAGCCATAGATGTGGGCACTCCATCTATACAGCCTTGAGGAAGCTATCATTCATGCATGTAGCTGTCTTACATCTCCTCAGAGAGAGAGTTCCCACAAGATCATTTCAGGTTGTTACAATAAGGCAATTTCCAGAAGCTCGTGGAAAATCTTATTGTACGCTCCCTGCGGCCGTGCTCCTGTGATGCAAAGTGGGCAGTAAATTGCTATTGGAGGTATGAATGCCACTGGATTGGACAGAAAAAATATTTTGGCTGTTATCTTCCCTTTTTTGCCTGTTTGTTTAGAAACTGCAAGCTCACCTTGTTATGGATAGCCCAGCCTTGTATTTTGATCCTAGTTCCACCCCCCTGAGAGGGGCTCCAGAGGAGGATTGAATCAATGTTGTAGATAGCCTCAGCCTTGTATTTTGATCCTAGTTCCCAATGGATAGCCCCAGGCTTGTATTTTGATCCTACTTCCACCCTTCTGGGAGGGGCTGCAGAGGATGATTGAATCTGTACACAGAGGACATCTTGTAAACCTTCTGTCCAATTAAAACCTGTAAAATAAAGACTAGAGCCAGAGATTGGGCAGTAGAAGGGGAGGCGGAGAAAAAAGGCTTAGGGGAGGAGAGAGTGAGAGGAATTCGATATAAAAGGCAGAGCAGGGGAGAAGAGAAGGAAGTTGCTGGGGGTGCAGAGAAGAGAAGCAAAGGAAGCAGAGGGAGAAGTAGGAGGAAGTCTGCGGTAGAAGGAAGACGACGAAGGAGCTGGACAACCACGTGGCCTGGATAAAACTGCAAGTTATAAGGGATCTCATAGCCGGGGATTAGAGTAGTGTAATGGTTAATCTGCCCAATCCAGGCGTGCGATTTATATCATAATTATCGAGTTGTGCTTTCCTTGACCGGTCTCCTTGGGTAGGAGTTTTACTGAGACAAATTTGGCGGATTAAATAATTCCTTCTACTACACACCTGACAGATGGTGTATCAATCAGCAGTTCACATAACATGCTTACTTGGACAAGCAACAAGTTCCCACTGTCAGAGGAGAAGGAAGAGGAATGGGGCCAGATACTTAAATATCAGTTATCAACAGTCACCTCTGCACAGCAGGTACGGCTGACCATGTACATTGAGCCGGCAAAGGCGTCGTTCCTGTCATGGAAACTGCATACTCCTGGCCACCTTAGACTTGATTCTGCTCCTCCTGGAAAGAATGGATGATATTCCATTGTAGCGTACCCGACCCAGAAGCAATAACCACTCTTCAAGCAACTCAGAAATTTAGATTTAAAAAAAGATTTTCCGTTCTAGATTCTAATCATGGGCCCTTAATGTCAATGGCTTAACCGTTATATATGCCAGACAGCGCTGGTTTGGCTTGGTTTGGCTAGGTTTGGCTGAGAGAGCATCCGGTTCTTCTTCCTATGTACGTACTCAGGGTTACTGAAAGTACAAATGAAACCATAGTGGATTGAAATAATTCTTTAACAAGGGGAGAGCTGATGGACGTACCCTATCCAAATTCAAGATTCACCCAGGAACCTCAAATGGTCATACCAGAAACCACAAGGGAGGGCCGAGTATATAGAGGATCTGTTTACAAGCTTCGAGGAATAGCAGCGTGGTTGCTTCTTAGCCTTGGTCCTGGAGACCCTGGTCACAAGCTCAGTCTCACTCTTCATGAAGGAAATGAATGTCATATCATGAGCCTCAACCTCCCTCCCTTCACTATGTGTAAGGAAGCCTACAACTTCCCAAGCAGGATCACGTCACCCCATACATCAGGAGGTGTGGCCTTGTTGGAAGACTGTATCACCCTGTGGGCAGACTTTGAGATCCTATGTTCAAGCTCAGTCCAGTGTGGAAGAATGTTCCCTCCTTTCTGGCTGCTGGCCTAAGTGATCTCCTCCTGGCTTTGGACCAAGACGTAGAACTCTCAGATGCTGCATTATATCTTGACTTGACTCTTCTTCTGAGTGTACACATGCACTTCATTTCCTTATTTTCCCATCCACCTGCAAGACAATCCTCTGGATATCAAGTTACAGGAGAGGGATTGCAGATGACAGGCCTGAAAGAGGCCAGCAGCCAGCAGATGGCAGCAGCGTGTTTCTGAGGTCTCCACAGAAGCTGATCTCTCTCCAGTGTCCTTTCTGATTTATTCTCAAAATTCCATGAAGCAGCTGGGGCTTCAGAGCCTCAAGTGGCAACCAAACTGACTTTTGTCCCCTGAAGACTTTTCTGGCTTCTACTACTATGGAGAGATGTTACTGGCATCTCATAAGAAGATACCAGTGAGGCTGTTGAATGTTCTGGAATGCAGAAGACAGTTATCTCTAATGGGGAAAAAAAAAAAAAAACAGTTCAGATGTGGCAAAGCTCAGAAAGTTAAGAGTGCTGTGTTCATAGATGGGTAAACTGAGTCCACAGATAGCAGCTTTATAGAGTGCTGTGACCACATGGAGCAGCTGCAAGGTGGGGTGGAAGAAGCACGTTATGACTTATCTGCATACCCTTGTTATCAAGAAAAGCTTAGCCTCCTGCCATGGGCTGCGTTTTACTGCAGTCCTACTGTGTGACCTGGGCTGAGAGAGAAACAGGAAAATCTGATCGTAACAGATGAAGCAGAGCAGGACAGATACAATGTGCCTGTTCCCAAGGTGACTTCTTTCTCCAACCTCTTCACCCCTCATCCCACAGGAGACTCTGAGGTGCCAGGATGCAAACTCTGTGGGCTTGGGATAGTTATATGCATAAAAGTTCACACACATCAAGTGTTCAGATGTAGCTGACAGCAGCCTAGAATTGGTTGTATTATAGTCTTAAATGTCATGAATGAACCTGGTCTAGAGCCTTCGCCTATGTCATGGGTCCTAGAGGGGGAACTGCTACCATTGTTTTACTTAATGGTCATGATCTCAAACTTGACCATCCAGACTTCATGCTTTGGCCGAGTATAGTAAAGCAATCTCCCAGCAAGCCACTGCAAGTCTATAGTAAGACAATGTATGCGCATGTTGAAAGAACCGACTGTGGTTATCATCAGTAATAGGACGGACATCCATCCCCCCCCTCCCAGCCTCTGGAGCCCTGAGAAGAAGTGTGTGAAAGAATTAAGAACCCCAAGGATACGAGGACAGGCACAAAAGATGTCTCCTGACATGGACAGCATCACGTTCATAATATATAGCTGTCTGCACAAGACAAGATCGGCCTAACAGCTCACCCGGATGGAAAACCAGAAAGGGTATATTTGTTGTTTTTCTGTTGCTGTAATAAAATACCATGATCAAGACAACTTACAGAAGAAGGAGTTTATGTTGGCTTAGAGTACCTGGGGCATAAGGGTTCATTATGGCAGGGAGGCGTGGTAACAGGAACAGGAAGCAGATAGCTCATACCTTCAGCCACAAGCATGAAGCAAAGAGAGTGAACTGGAATTGCAGAGAAGCCTTTGACCTCTCTGCCCTCAACACAGACTTCCAGCATGGCTGTTTCATCAAACCCCCACCAAACAGCGCCACCTACTGGAGACTGAGTGTTCAGCGGCCGGAGACAATGAGAAACATTCCCCATTCAAATCACCGCAGAAGGGGACATTCTGAAGTAATGTAACTAGGAGAGTGAAAACTTTAATGAGGAAGTGGAAACTCTGAAAGCCTGAGTGGCAGTAGGGGGCACAACGTACTGGCCAAAAAACTGTGGACAAATGTTCTCATTCTGAAGCTCTTGACTGGCCTCCTGGGTAAGCCTCTGGCAGAGCAATTCTGTAGAGAATGGGTCACTGGACAAAGAAGCAACTCTTCCATTCCTGCCAGGTCCTGAAGGCTAGAGAGGCAGGTCTTGTGTTTTCATGGGTCTTGAGGGCTGAAGCAATCTCCCTTCTTTTTCTCCTCTGCTTCTCAAGTCTACAGGCTTCCTCTTCTGAAGAGCCCTGTTAGCTAGGCCCCAGCCTCAGTCTGACAGGAGCCAGACTAGAGGAAATCACATGTGTACCCTCTTATACAGAGTCAGCTGGGCCCTAATTCTCTCTCTCTCTCTCTCCCTCCCCTCCCCTCTGTCTGTCTCTGTTTTGCCTCTCTTCTCTCTGTCTTCTTCCTCTCTCTCTCTCTCTCTCTGTTGTGTGTGTGTGTGTGTGTGTGTGTGTGTGTGTATACAAGTACCTGCAAATGATGCATAGAATAGGACCAATCTTCTCCTGTAGAGAGGAAGAGAGCCATCAGAACTGGAAATAGAGAAAGCACACCAAAACCTGCTCATGTTCTCAATCAGTCCATAGACCTGGTCGAATGTCACTGTGGGCTGTAGCGGTGACCACTATGGCCAGGAAAGTCTGATTTCTCTCACTCCCAAGGTTCTCTGCCTCAGATGCTTCAGAGTTTAGGAGTTCAGATCAATGTTAAGAGCCCTTCTGTGGCTGCAGGCTAGGGTGGCCAAGGTGAGAACTAGGGGCCAGGGGGGCTTCTGTCAGCCAGTAACTGAAGGCCAGCATCTCTGAGGTTTGGTTTACTCCCTGGATCTCTGAAGCCGAGAATCCTTCCGGTTTGCCAACTATAGCTGGGGCTGCCTTCTGTTACGTCTCTGATACATTCTTCACTGGATAAACACAGGCTTTGTTTGGGCTTAAGTTTTCTAGAGAAAAATATTGCAACAAAGAGTCATTGTGAATTCACAGCCCAACCCAGTAGCATATGTGTCCAGACAGAGGAGGCACTCATGTCAGAGGGTTAGTATTAGTGACTCATCCCTAAACAGCCTGTCTTCCATCCCCTGACCTTCACCTGACAGGATTCTGTGCCCTTAGCTAACTCTTGGTGGTTCTGACAGCTTCACCTCCTTAAGCTTTTTGGTCTCAGCCACACAGTTGCTGCCCTTGGCTGTTCTACTGGACTCTTCAACTGCCTTCTCCCTGCTACTGGGTCAGTCTAGGGCTAAAACTTCCCAGAAGACATTGCTCTTCACGAAACAGCTCAGCCCACTCCAGCTGTGATGAAGACTGCAAGTCTGAAATAAAAGATGCATAGAGAAGCCTTTATTTGGGACCCAATGCTACGACACCAGGAAACAGCCATAAAAATAAGCCCCTTATCTTGACCCTAAACTACTGAAAACCAGTCTGAATGCACAGTCAGCAAAAGGGTGTGAACCCCTGGCGCACGGCTTCCAATTCAACTGCAGCCCAACCCCAAGCTTTTCATTTGTGCCAATCACAGGCTTTCTGCTGAGTCATTGGAGAGGAAAAACACAGCTCCTCCCATCGCCATTGAGAACAGCTGCATGCTGGGAAGGGTCTGCCAGCTGTCAATCAAATGGCTAACTGGCTTAGTTTCGACACTTTTGCTCGTTTAAAACACCAAAAGAGTGCTTACGATGTACACTGAACACAAAATTAACATTCTCAACAGTGCTGAGCGATATAAGAAGTGGGCATGGAAGCACACACCAACGGTCTCACCACTCGGAAGCCAAGACAGGAGAATAGAGAGTTCCAGGCCAGCCTGGGATACACAATAAACTATGCCTGAAAGAACAATAGCAACAAAATAGTACTTAATTCCTAGCTAAGATTCCCAACCCTAGGCCCTTTGGGAGAACTGGATCTCCTGAATTTTTCTCTGGCTGAATTCCCTTCTTCTGCTCCTCAAGGATCTCCAGGTCTGACTAGAGCCAGCAGAAGCTCCTATGTTGGGTCTTCATGGGCCCTTACTGGGAGTTTTCACACACTCTGATCTGATGGAAGACTCTTAGCTCTCCCTGTATACTCCAAAGAGCCACTCACCCCGCTCCCCATCCTGAAATGAACAACTGAGCCCAACTCTGTGGAGAATCTTTGTTTCATGCTTGGCTGCTTCTCTCTACCTGCTACTGGTTGCATATTTAGTTTATGGGGTCTGGGGTGGTTGTACATTTTGGAAATAAGAATGGGAGGGGGAGACAAGAAGGAGACAAAAGCTGGGGCAGAAGAGAAATAGCTGGCAGACTACCTAGAAGTTGACAGGGAAGGAGGGAGGGAAGGAGGAAGGGAGAAAGACAGAGAAACGAAAAAAAAGTAGGAGAGAGACAGACATAGAGAGACAGAGAGGCAGAGATCTATTAAGAAATAGGTCACCTATAGAAAAAGTATAGAAACAATCAACTTACTTTAGAGAGAGAAAGCCCCCACTGGTTGATGTGTTTATAAAAAGATAAAGAGATAAAGAATATGTTCTATGGGTGTGTGGTGAGGTATGGGGGAAGGAGATGTCTCAGCAGGCCCATGCCGAGGCATCTCTTCCCCACCCCTGAGGGACCAGACACACAATGGTATAGTATAGAATAGAGTTTATTCAGGGCATGGGGAAGGGAGTTAAGAGAGTAGTAGAGCAGAGAAAAGCAAGAGGGGGGGGGAAGAGAGAGGAAGAGAGTAGAGAAGTAGAGACCTGCCATAAGCATGCGGAGAGAGGGGGAAGGGAAGGAGGAGGGGCAAGGGGACAGAGGGATCAAGAGAGCAAGAGTACAAGAGAGCAAGAAGTCAAGAGAGAGAGAGGGGGCAAGCAGCCCCTTTTATAGTGGGCCAGGCCTACCTAGCTGTTGCCAGGTAATTATGGGAGTGGAGTTTAGACAGAATGCTAACACTGGTCAGTATGAGGGCCCCAGAAGTGGGAATCCACATTCATGGGCTCTCAGTCTTCTCTTTTCCTCCACTCCTGCTCTTACCTAACACTTGGGGTGGGGGAACAATCCTGGAAGCAAAGAACAGCTTCCACTGAGGGGGTATTCCTATGTTCCAGGTCTGCCCATGTTCCACTGAGTCCCCTTCGACTTTACCTCTGCTGTGTGCTTGACAAACTTATTCATTCAAAACCCCAAGCAAGGCCAGTCTAGCCTACCCTCAGGACTGCACAAATATTTCTCCGTAACTCTACTAAAAGCAAAGTCTGTTTAAGGTTTCTCCAACAAGTATTTATTGAGCCTCCAGCCTGGCCAGGCACCATTTTGGGGCTTAGAGGACAAGGAGAGTCTGTCTGTGCAGGGGCTATGCTGATGTGTGTGGGACAGACAGTAGATGGCTGCTGGATGACCAGTGCTGGGGAAACACCAGGCAGGACTGGGGTGGAGAAGGGATTAGTGTCCACTATAAGCCACAGTGGAGCTGCCCTCTGAGTTGAGGCCCTAGGAGGTGGAGATAAGAGCCTGAGATCCTCAAGTGGTGATTGGTCAAGGGCTTGGGGTGCAGGAATTATTCTTCCATAGTGGATCTAGCACGGTGGCTTCCATAGAGACCAGCTAATGAATATGATTAAAAGCTGGTGTGCACATATGGATTCTACTTTCCCATAACCCACCTGTTCCACATTGCTTCAGGGGGAATCCATGGGACCTTAGACTTGAATGAACAGTTGTGCTGTAAAATCAAAGAAAGCTGGACATTGGCAATCAGGGGACTGGGTAATGAGTGTCATGTGACTTTTCTTGGGGACATTTGAAAAAAAAAATGGATGCTCAGTTCAGATAGGGTACTATCAAGGGATCAAAGAAAGAATCCCACTCAAGTCTAGCTTGGTGACTGAGGTCATTCACAGGAACGCAAGAGATTCAGAGATAGCTGTATCAACAAAAAGCTCACCCCAGCATGGGTGACAACTTATGAAGGCACATCCCTGGAGCTTCCTGTTCAACTTGTAGGGAGCTCCACTAAAGAGCATTTCCGCCCTACTAATTATTTGCTGCCTTCATTACTTAGGTAAGGACCCTGTGACTCTTATGAGTCTTATGAGATGAGCTCTCCCTCAGGAGGGAAATGTTTTCATTATAAGTCATTACACAAGACATGAGGACAGAGAGGAGATGACTCTTTGGAAGAATAAAATACCGAGATGTGATTAAGGCGAATGTAAAGGCATGGTAGGTCTTAGGAGGTAGATGTGCAAACACACGCGCCCATACACACACACATAACACACACACACACACACACACATACACACACATACACACACATACGAGATATGTTGAAGTCTTAACACCCCAAATAAGACCCCTATTTGGAAATGGGGTCTTTGCAGAGGAAAATTATCACAAGGCAGTAAGGTGGGCCCTAATCTAGTATGACTGGTATCCTTCCAGAAAGGGGACATTAAACTCAGAGAAGACAGCTGTAGGGTGGTGGGGGAAGAGGTTGGAGTGGTGAGGGATGACGGGCCACCAGCACCAGTGAGGGAGCACAGCCTGGCCATGGCCTGGTGGTCACTTCTGCCTGCCAGAACGATGACACGTTGGTGACGGTGACATACTGCAGTGTCCAGCTGCTGTGCTTTTCCAGGGTGCCTTGAGGCCTCATACTACAGGTGAGAGGAATTCGGGAGGCTGGTGAGCTTGGCACTGGGAGAGGGCTTAGACAGGACAGAGACTCTCCCTGGGCAAGGACTACTCATTGGGTAAGTGTTACAATACCTGCTGAGGGCTTGGCCAAAATAAGGCCCAGTAATGGGCTTGGAGGTGTGGCTGCCCCAGAAAGTTGGTGACATCAGGCCCTTCTGAGAGCATTAGGGTGGCTGTCAAGGGTTTGGGTGGAGTGGCTGGTGGCATCAGTGAAATAATGGACACAGGCAAAAGGTGTTCTGTAAGGAATGGGAGCTAGGGAAGCCACCAGAGCTACTTGGGACTCGGAGCCTTTGGTGAGATAGCTGTGTGGCGGCAGGGCAAGCCGTGGCCTCATGGCTGCCTCCTTCTCGGCCATCGGCACTCAGACCATATCTCTCCTCAGAGACACTCTGTCAGGCACCCTTGTCTGCATTCAGGGTGATTCCTCCAAGTGCCCCCTCTCTCTTTGCCCTGTTGTTAGGGCTTAGATGTGACAGCATCTCCCCCAGGTTCCTCTGTTAGAACGATAGGTTATTTCTTCGCCGGTGAGATGAGCCGACTTAAATCAGATTAGATTATCTTAAAGGTATGTTTATTGGGAAGCTGCTCTAGTTCACCGGCCCCAAGGATTGAGGACAGGGGAGTCGCCATGGGGAGGAGAGAAAGAAAGAAAGGAAGAGAGAGAGAGAGAGAGAGAGAGAGAGAGAGAGAGAGAGAGAGAGAGAGAGAGAGAGAGAGAAAGAAGGCATGCACACACAGAGAAAGAAGAGAGGAGAAGATGAGAGAGACCAAAAAGTTTGGACTATATATGGAGGACCCTCTGGGGGAAGGGCAGCCCAGACCCTGGGCTGGAAAGTTCAGGGTTAGGGGCAGGATATGCCAGGTAGAGACTGAGAGATTCTGGGAGGACCGGGAGGCTAAGTCTGCTTTGGTATGTAAAATTGCACTTCAGTTCCTTTTCCCAGGGTCTGAAACCAAACAATTTGATCACCATCTTGGGGCTCTGTTTTGAAACATTGTGGGATCCTTGGGAAGTGGGCTTAGTTAAAGGAAATGAATCAATTGGGGTGACAGTGTGGAGGTAAATCATTGAGCTTTGTATTCCAGCCTTGCTTTCTGGTTCTCCCAGATGTAAGAAACCTTACCTTTGCACTGCCATAGCTATGGACCATGGCTGCCAGCGTGCCTTCCTCTCCACGATGGGCTGTACCCAAAGTAAACACTCTCTCCCTGCAGTTCTTCTGGTCAAGTATTTGGTGGCAGTGATGAGAAAGTATCTGGGTACTTCCCAACATCTCACTCACAAGCTCACTGGCTCCTTGTTGATCTCTTGCGATTGGTCCATGAAACCCAGATTGCTTACTGCTAAACCGGAATGTCATCTGCATTTAGATGGTGTTAGCATTCTTTCTAGGCTCCGCCCCACAATTACCTGACAATAGCCAGGCATGCCTAACTCAATATAAAAAGGGCTGATTGCCCCCTCCTCACCCTCTTATCCTCTTGCTCTCTTTCCCTCTTACTCTCTTACCCTCTCTGTCCCTTCTCTCCCCATTTCCCTCCCCTCCTCTCTATGTGTTCCTGGCCAGCCTCTTCTCTCTCTCTCTCTCTCTCTCTCTCTCTCTCTCTCTCTCTCTCTCATCCTCAACTCCCCTTCCCATGCCCTAAATAAAATCATCCCATACTACATCCATTGTATGACTGGTACCTCAGGGGGAGAGGATGCCTCAGCACGGGCCCGCAGAGGCACCCCTTCTACCTCATCATACCTGGCTCTACAAAACATATCCTGTTTTTATAAAATACAACAGATGGTGTACAGTATTTGCTGTAAAAAAAAAAAAAAAAAGACTTAGAAAGACAGCTGTGTCAACTGTAAAACTTATGAATCAACACTATGACATCAAGACATCCCCGGAATACAATGGTGGCACCTTAATCTTGGGGGTAACCAACAGCTGTCAATCAGACTTAGGTCTGCTCCATAGGAAGGAATGCATGCCAGGGAATGTAAATTACCCAACTATCCACACTGGAGAAGCCATAGACCCTAGAGGAGGACCTATTACTGCTGTCATCTTAAACTGGTGTCTAACTGTATCCTAAGTTCGCATCTCTACACCCATATGTAAGTGTAACTCTCACCCCATAGCAGAGAGGTTTTCCCCCACCCTACCCCCCAGCAGCAGTAGAAGAGGACTGTTACAGAGATCCAAAACTATTCAAAATATGGAGAGTGAGTGTCTCTGGGGTACCCAATCCCAGTTGGCTCATCTACAGTTCAACTCTTACACCGAAGGCTCGGAGAATGTTGTCAAAGAGGATGCAGAGGGATTGTAGCATCCAGAGGGTCTGCTGCGAGATCACGTCTTCTAGACATGACAGAGGAGCTGCATCCATGAAATTCCAGTGACATAGTTGCCTGGTCAAGACCTACATGATGACAATCCAGATGGAACCCCCACTGCCCACCCCTAGATAAAGAGCTACAGTCAATGGCTTCTGAGAGATAGAGAATAAATTTTACCAGGAGTTATCCACTCCCAAGTGGTCTTTGTGTGTGTGTGTATGTGTGTGTGTGTCCCATGTGTGTACACATGTTCATAGGCTATGAGTGTATAGAGTGTACATGAGTGTGGAGACTTAAGCTTGGTGCTGGTGTCTTCCACTATCAACCTCCATTTTATCCTCTGAGGCTGGATCTCTTACCACACTAGACACTCACCAAAAGGCTGCCCAGTAGCTCCAAAGCTACCTATTTTTTTTTATACTCAGCCCCCACTCAACTGTCAGAGTTACAGATGTGGCCACCACACCTGGCTCATGCCACGTTACTGCCTCTCCAGCTCCAAGCTTCTAAATGTTAAGCCTGCTATTCCCACAAGGGTTCCCAATGGTATCCATGTGGATGAATGAAGTCTGGTTTTAGAGATGATTGCAGGCCGGAGGAGTTAAAGGGTCCATCTAGCCTCTCATGCTTGGTGCCGGCATCTGAGCAGGCTCATCCTGATCTTCACTTTGCAGTGCTGTCTGAGATAAAAGCACAGTGGGTGGGAACACTGAACTGGATACACTTCCTCCAGGACAAGGCTCTTCCTCTCCTGATTAAATGCATTGACACAGCTATCATTTGCCAGCATTGTCTTGTCTCAGATGCTTCCCAGAAGCAATCTGCGGTCTGGTGGCCCTGAGCCTTTTCCACCAGGAGCCATGACAGCCTCAAATGCCCTTGTGGGGCCCCTTCTCCATATATCTCCAGGCAGCAATTCAGCTTTGTCTGTCACTTGAGGGCACCATGGGGAGAGATCATCGCTGAGAAGCTGTCTGGGTTATTACCTTATTAAGTTATTTCCTTATTAGGAAAACCCTTGGTGCTTGATCAAATAGTCCTTGCCATCCTCCTGCCTGATGTTGACTGGGGTGGGAGGGTACCAAAGTAGGTGGAAATAGGCAGTGAGCTATCTCTTTGTAGGCATCAAAGGAAAAGAGGCCCATAATAAAACTACAAGCTAGCTATTTAAATCTGAGCACCAAGATAGTGTAATGGTTCGCAAGACAACAGCCAAGGTTACAGCTCAGTAACACCTGCAAGGTTGTCCACCAGGGACACCAGCAGCCAAGGCTAGTGGACATCAGATGCACCAAGGTCAACCCTAACACAGCAAGTCAAAGAAACGCAGAAAGGAGCTTCAACCATGGTAGTAACCTCCCTACCCCCTACCTGTGTTTGTATCTTGCAGCAGCAGTAGCATCGAGGACCACAAACTTGAGACCCACCATCTCAGGTTGACTTTTGGTGACCAGTGATAGGCTATGAATGATCCCACCCCTCTCAAGCCTTTGCACGACTAGAAGCCAGCTGGCACCACTGGGAACCAGCTCCTTCATCTGAGACAGAAGCTTCCGACTGGAGTAGGGAATTTTCTTTTAAAGTCTAGAGGGCACTCATGCCCAGGAGGAGAAGCAAACACTTCAGGTGCTTAGAGGGGCTGCACACGATAACTCAATATGGGGTGAAGTATGAGGAAAGAGTAGACTAGCAGAGAGGTGGGCAGGCACTCCGGACAGTCCAGCATTCACTTAGCTACAGCAGGTCAGCAGCAACCAATGTGGCCTTCCCAGACTCCAGAACAAGCTCCTCCAGGCCATGGACCCATGTTGGCATGCAGCTGGTGACAAATAGATGCTTGTAAATGAGCACAGGGAGTGATAGTTAGCAGGGGGGTTAACTACACTTTGAAAGATGCTGTGGCTGGAAAGGAAGGAGCTCTGGAGTGTTTCCTCAGAGACACAGAGGTATTGAAGCTTACAGCAGACTGAGAGACACCGCTAAGTTCATACTGTGCTTCCTGCTGGGACAGGAACCCCCGAGGACACAAGACTGTGATAAACGTGCCACACTCACAGTGATGTGAGGGAGTGACACACACTCTTACTTGTATTGCAAGCTCCTGGCCCCCAAACACACAGTTACGTCCTCGTCCTTCAGTGTGCAGAATTGTGGCTCTTCTCTCTAATTCCCCCTCCCCACACTTTCCCTTACAATTTCTGTTTGTTTTCTTTGGGGGGGAGGTTAAGACGGTCTTACTATGTAGCACTGGTTGTCCTGGAACTAGTTCTGTAGACCAGGCTGGCTTTGAACTCATGGAGATCTGCCTGCTTCTGCCTCTCAAGTCCTAGGATTAAAAGTGTGTGCCAAAACGCCTGGCTTTCCATTTGCCACTTTGTGTGTGTGTGTGTGTGTGTTGTGTGTGTCTTACCACATAGCCAGGCTGGCCTGCAACTTGATTTGTAGACTCAACTGGCATTAAGCTCACAGAACTCACAGAGGTCCTGCCTCCACCTCCAAACCCAGCCTTGTGGTCCTTCTTATCTGTCCTTGCATGGTCATGATAGGTAAATGTGGAGCAGAGAGAAACTGCGGCATAGAAACTGTAAGACACGCCCCTTGGAGGGTGGTGGGCCAGTGATGACACTTCTAGGTGTATGTCACATAGCCAAGAAGGGATCCAGTTCTTTGGAACTCTTTGTCACATGCTCCAGGTCACCAGAGAAACATGTGCTAGGTTTGAAGGTAGAAGTTGCTCTGAAGTCAGTGTGGCCTGTCTTGTCTGCCGGCACATCTTGTTCCTGTGAAATAGTGTCCATGCCAAACAAGTTCCTTGGTCTAACCTATGGCTGCTGTCTGGGATTTTCCACATCCTGGGCCAGGAGAAGAGCTCTGGCACCTTCTAAGGGCTGCTGAATCACCAGGCTGGAGAAAGATGCCAGCTTAGTGCCACCTATGCCTGCCGGAACTGTTCTCATGTCACAGTGTGGCTTTGCTGCCCTGGTGGAAGGCTGACTGGAGCAGATGGAAGGTTCCAGAAGCATCACATCCTGGTTCTTACATCTGAGGCCTCTCTGAAGCCTCCCATCTCCACATGTCATCTGCAGTCTCAGCAAGGCCTGAGCAAGAACCTCTTCTTATCTCCCTAGTTTTGACTGAAACTTCATCTGCACCTCAGAGACTGAGGAGGCAGAGGCCCGAGAAAGTAGTAACTTTCCAGGGCTGTGCTAGCTGGCAGAGGGCAGAGCTGGTTTTCAGATCAGATCTGTCTGATGCCACAGCATTTCTCTGGCACAGAGCCCAGTGCAGAAACGGTGAGTGCTGAATTCAGAAGTGATGAGGGCAGAGGTGAGATGGAGGAGGAGACAGTGACAGGAGGTGACACCTATCTGAGGTGACAATGGCACAAGGATCTTAGAACAAACATCCAGCAGCCCCCAGAGTGAGAGCAAGACTTTTGTGGGAACAGCACAGAGACAAGACCCACCCTGTAGCAGTAGAGCCCCTCTTAATCCTGCTAGGAAGGAAGGAAGAGGCAATAAATACAAAATTACCAGACTCATTCCCAGCACAGAACATGGTGCAGTAGGGGCTGTAACAACCTTGGAAAGGAGGGAGGGGATATTTCTGTCCTCACTGAGCAGAGAGCACCCTTCCTGGGGAGCAGAACAGGAAAGAAATCGACTCTTCCGTACCATCTCTAGAGTGACTGAGATCACACAACACCTTGGTTGAAGCTCATTCCATTGGCAACATGGAGTCAGTGAAGGCTGTGGAGTAGGAGAGTAACTTCATGGGTAGAGGCAAGAGTGTGTGGCTATCTGGTAGACCCTTCCCGAGTAAAGTCGAGTGGAAACTGCTCCCTCCACAGGTTTTGTTCCAGTCTGATTTTCCAGGAAGCCTCCCCAGCCTGCTCAGGTAACCTTGGCTTCCTGGACACTGCTGTTCCCAGTCTATACAGTCCATGGATGAGAACTGAGTCTAACAAAAGTGGTGATAACTGTAGGCTGGAGCCCAGCAGCAGTTAGTCCTGTCCCCATGGACCCATTCCCTGATTACCTTGGTTCCTTGGTCATGGATCTACCTCCTGCCTCTCTTGCCCACAGTTCTATCCTGACATCCTATCAGATTGGATTCCTTCCCTGGACACACCTCTATCACAGAGACCCTCACCTAACAATCAAAATCTGAAGGTTCACCACTGAGCTTTCTCTAACCACCAACTGTCTGTCACCCTACCTCCTATGATTTTCTCAGCCAGCCTCAGATATCTATATACTGGGAACAGACTCTGGTTCTGAGAACATCAAACCCTACCTACAGAACCCAGCATAGGCTCCCAATGGCCAGATCAAGCCCTTTAGAGTTAACTTCCAAGAATCCAAGCCCACCCAGCCTTGCCAGTCTGTCCTTTTCCTGTGAATTCCAAACACTACTGTCCCTCCCTTCCAGACATCACTGGCATGAGTCACGGCTGCCAGGGCCTGGCTGAGGCAACCCACCTCCTGCTCTGGCATCCAGCTCGACCCACATGCCTGTGATAGCTACCTCCCAGGTCTGGCATGCCGAAGGCTGCCGTAGTGTGTTGGGTGGAGGCAGCCATGATTGGATGGCAAGGAGGGTGTGGGAAGATGATAGGGTCACGTGAGTGAAAACAGTCAGCTCTCTGGACTCCGGCCTTTTGGAGTGGCTGCCCCCAAACAAGTAATTCCATCATCAGAGTTGTCCTGAGGTGGTCATTAAAATTCTACGTGACGATGAGCATGACAGAAACAAGCAGCCAGCTCAGTGGCCATGGAGCCCTTCAGCCTAAATTTGTAATCCCAGCATTCTCTATTTCTGGCCCTCTCGGTTCATCAGAGGTTCAAGATTATCCTGGTAATTCTTAGCTGTAAGCTAGCCTTGGCTACCTGAGACTCTGTCTTAACAGTCCCTCACTTTGAAGGTCACACAGTTGAGCAGGATATTGCTAGTTTTCTCCTGTCTTTGCTGTAATGGACACCTCTGATGGGAGAGTACAATAGTTGCCTGGGTTACTCTGTAGGGACTTGAACGCCATGCTAGCTGAAAGCACACACTTTCATGAGAGTCTTCAGATCTCTACAGATAGGTGACAAAAATGGGGTACAAGGGTTGGCCTCTGTCTTCCTCTCATCGGTCCCCCTTTCTGTCTGACTCCTCTGTCAGGACTACTTGGCCTGCACGCATTCATGCTGGGTGCTTAAACTATTTCAAGGGAGACTATTATAAACAGTGAATTTGGTCTGTTGTCCAATGGGGGTATCCTGTGCTCCTCTTCCCTCGCAGCAGCTAAGGCTCCTGTGGTCCCTCTGCCTCATTATTGGTCCCAGGGTAGACTTATGTGACACTGACGAAAGCTGCAGTGCCTGAACTAAGTTAACTGCTACCTCAAAGCCAGGGTGTTTGAAAGGAAACGTCTTAAACCTGTTCACAGCAAATGAAAATTCCCAAATGTTAGCCCCAGCAAGCTAACAAACCTCCACCTCCGTGTGGGCCCGAGAGCAACCTGGTCCCTCTCCATCAGTGTCCTCTGCCTCCATTCGTTAGCTGAGGCCCAGTTAAAAGCCTACAATGTCTTGTTATGAACTTTGACCTGTTACCACAACCTGGAGGATGCTGGCTTCAATCACAGTGTTGCAGACTCTTCACTGAGCACCTAGTACTTTGTGTACTCCACTCTGAGCACCTAGTACTTCATGGACTCTACACTGAGCACCTAGTTCTCTTCTTCTTCTTCTTCTTCTTCTTCTTCTTCTTCTTCTTCTTCTTCTTCTTCTTCTTCTTCTTCTCTCCCTCCTCCTCCTCCTCCTCCTCCTCCTCCTCCTTCCTCCTCCTCCTTCTCTCCCTCCTCCTCCTCCTCCTTCTTCTTCTTTTTCTTTTTAATGTACCCCTGGCTGGTCTAGGGCTCACTATGTAGATCAGGCTGGTCTTGAAGTGCTGGGAGTTAGGATTAAAGCCTTTCATCATATATCAAGCCCCCCCCCACTCTCTTCTTAATCATCCTAGGCTGGAGAGATTGCTCAGTGGTTAAGAGCACTTCCCTGAGGAATGGACCTGAGTTCCGTTTCCAACGCCCACAATGGGCAGTTCATACCCACCTGTGACTCTTGTTCCAGGGAATCAGAGGCCGCCTTCTGGCCTCCTACAGCATTGTACACATGAAGGCACATAGGCATGCACACAATTCATCCTCAGTCAGAATAAATGCAAGAGACTGCACTGGCCTTTCAGACCATGTGTACGGGATGGTGGGAGGGTGGCAGTTGTCATTCACACTGTCCCTTTCACAGCTGCTGACTTCATAGCTGGGATTTCTCAATCCTCTCCACAATTTCCTGGATGAGGAAATCAAGGTCCTATGGAATGCCTTCCCTAGTAGAGGAGCACACAGCTGGGACACAATAGGGGTAGAGCCTATGCCATTCCTGACTCCAGATACAATTCCCTGGCCCCACCTCCCTTTCTCCACCCTGTATTCTTCCTAAAGCTGGCGTCTCTCCTCCTCGATTCAGATCCATGCTCTCTTTGGTTTCTTTTCTGATGTAACTCATTTGCATTTTATTTTCCAAGGAGTATAGTTTCCTCTGCTATTGTCTCAGATTCTCATGGTAGTCAGTCCCCCTGCAGAAGGACTGCATGGTGTCTGTAAACAGACAGAGGCAGCTCCAGCTTCCAGCACATCTTCACAGAGGCAACCTACCTTCCAGTAACGACTTGGTTTGTGCTGCTTGCTACCACTGCCTCTGGGAGAAAACATGGAGGAATAGTCTTCCTCCTCTACCTGTGGAATCATGGTGTGTAGACCTTCTTCTTCTTCTTCTTCTTCTTCTTCTTCTTCTTCTTCTTCTTCTTCTTCTTCTTCTTCTTCTTCTTCTTCTTTTCTTCTTCTTTTCTTCTTCTTCTTCTTCTCCTCCTCTCTTCTTCCTCCTCCTTCTTCTCCTTCCTCCTCTTCCTCCTCTTCCTTCTCCTCCTCCTCCCCATTCCTCTCTCTTCTTCCTCTTTTGGACCAGAGTGGCTGGCTGGGAGATTTTTGATAAGTAGTCTCAATCTATAGCCCAGGTTGGACTCACACTCACTATTTAGCCCAGGATAGCCATGAATTCACAATCCTCCTGCCTCTGCCTCCAAAATTCTGGCTGGGGTTACAGATGTGCGCCACCACACTCTACTCAAGAGTTCCCCTTTTGGTATAGTGACTAGTCCTGGTTTCAAGATGCTTTAGAGTACAGTGAGTGAGCTCCACTCACCCAGGTGACACACTCTTCTGTCCACATACTCCTCCAGACAGAGTATGTGTGAGCTTTAGAGTGTGTACTCTAAAGCTCACACTCTACTCAAGAGTTCCCCTTTTGGTATAGTGACTAGTCCTGGTTTCAAGATGCTTTAGGAGGTACATGGAACACTTCTATGGAAAAGATGTCTCCAATGCTTCTTCCCACTGAGATAAGTGTTGCCATCCATCCCTTCTCTGTAAGGCAGAAGGTCCAGAATCGCCCATCTAGAAGACAGTCAGTGCTACCCAAATTATATACAGCCCTCAGCCTTCCTTCTTGCTGTTCACAGCACACATCCCATTGGATAGAATGTAATAGTCCCTCTCCAGGCCTTCTAAACAGACACTCACACTCTGTCTGCAGGAGTATGTGGGCTGAAGAGTGTGTCATCTGGGTGACAGACGCTCACACTCTGTCTGGAGGAGTATGTGGACAGAAGAGTGTGTCACCTGGGTGAGTGGAGCTCACTCACTGTCTTGATCTCATTATTACTAATTATTGTTGCTATTACTGCGATTATTACTAATTATTTTTAATTTGCTTCTTTCTGATGGGCCATGGCCTTTGGTGGGATTGCTAACTATCTGCTGAAGGGGACACTGGAGTTTTTCCAGTCATAGATCGCATCAAATAAATAAATGGAAACAATGAGACACCAGAGAGGTGAGGTAATCTGAGAGAGGTGTCGCAACAGGATCAGCATAGGAGTCAACCTGCTCTGACTGTGGGACTGTGGGCCACCTCAGTGTCACCAGAGTGGCTGATGGGGAAGCCTATGCCCACTCCATGTACTTCCAGAGGGCATGAGCACTGTGGGGGTCACCTAGGTGGGAATCTAGCCTGGTCCTGCTCCCCTTGCTTCTCCTGCAGGCTCCTGCCCACTCTTGCTTCCAACCCAGTTTCGGGGTGCATAGAATACTTTTCAAGGTCTCTGGGCTCTGTGCTTCCTGTGGCTCTTACAAGAACACTTCTTCAGCAGCGACCTTGATGGGGCTGCTGGGCACAGCAGGAAAGACCCTCAGATTTCATAGAGGGTCAGGCGCCACCTCCTCTGGGAATACCTCTGCCTATGTGACCAAGGCACTTGGTCGACCCTGGTGCACTGAGAGGTCTGACTAGAATTCAGGTGTGGCAGCAGCCATGGTACATGTGTCTGTGAGCTCCCAGGAGGTGGCCTTGGGTTCTTTCCCTTGCCCCACACATGTCTGGTTGAGCAGCATATTAGATCTTCAGTACAGGTGTCAGCTCTCAATCTTCCACTTTGGCAGGAAAGGATGGATGAGGAGGTGAACTCCTGCTGAAGAGAGCCGTACGGTGCCTGCCTGCTGCTCCTGGCGTGCTGAATACCCACTGGGACAAGGCTGTAGATGGGACCGGTGTCTGGGGCTTAGCAGTAATGGCTTCATGTGGAGATGTGAGGATGATCAGGAATTTCCTCAACATCTCCCAAACTTTCTTTTAATACTTAAAAAAATCATTTATTCTTATTTTATGTGCATGAATTCTTTGCCTGACTGTGAACCATGTGTGTGTGTGTGGTACCTGCAGGGGAAGGGTGCTGGGAAGGGGTGCTGGGTCCCCTGGAACTTGAGTTCCTGACAAGTGTGAGCTGCCATGTTGGTGCTGAGAAACAAATCCAGGTTCTCTGCAAGAGCAGTGAGTTCTCCTAACCACTGAGCGACCTTTCCTTCCTACCCTCACATTTAATTATTACATTTTATATTCTGATAGCCCTAGAAGCATAAAGTCCCCCTCAGTAGCCATGCAAAGGCAAAATAGTCAACAGATTTCTCTGTAAGTAACTTCAAATGTCTAATCTGTATAATGAGGAAAACAATAGCTGTAACCTCATAGAGTGCTAAGAATTAAGTCTGGGGATATGATGCTGATGCTGGGGACGGGAGAGGATGGTGTGCGTGCGTGCGTGCGTGCATGCGTGTGTTGTGTGTGTGTGTGTGTGTGGTGTGTGTGTCTGCGTGTCTGTGTCTGTGTGTGTGTCTGTGTATGTGTGTATCTGTGTGTGTGTCTGTGTGTGTGTCTGTGTGTGTGTCTGTGTGTGTGTGTCTGTGTCTGTGTGTGTGTCTCTTTGTGTGTCTGTGTATGTCTGTGTCTGTGTGTGTGTGTATCTGTGTGTGTCTGTGTGTGTTTCTGTGTGTGTGTGTCTGTATATGTCTGTGTTTGTGTGTGTGTGTCTGTGCGTGTCTGTGTGTGTCTCTCTGTGTGTGTCTCTGTGTGTGTGTGTAGATGCACACGTGAATTCATAATGCTGAACTCCAACTAATGGTTTTATCTGAAAGAATAGTAAAATATTAAATTAGTGATTTTTTTTTAATTTCCATTTTTCTTCTGTGTTACTATTTCCCAGAATTCTGTTCTTATACCCTCTGCTTTCCTCTTACCCAAAATCTTGTTCTGGCTAGAGTGCCGATTAGCACAGGCTTGGGTTGTATTATTCCAAGTGAAAATGGTAGCCACCAAAGCTTCCAAGAGCTGGGCTACACAGGTAAGTTAGTGCAGGGCCCTACTGCTCTTTATAAAGATGGGTTAACCTGAGCAAGAGGTAGTCTCCTCAGCCACGGGACACATATGGTCGTCAATGCCTGGGTCCTAGAATCCAGGCCCAGGACCTCCCACAGTTTAGGGGTGGGGCCAGCCAAGCTGCTGGCTCCCAGCCTGGACCTGGGAGGCGGGGCCAGGGCCAGGTAAACATGTGTAAACAGCCACTCCTGGGCCCAGAAAGGAATTTAGGATTGGATGATTTGTCTCAAAGACATCACAGGAATGGAGCCATGGATCCTGGGCTGGTTCCTGGACAGCATGCTCTCACCTTTCTCCAGAAGGCCCTATTGAATACGGAGGAGTTGAGCTCCACAAGCCAGGCCCCTTTAATGGCTCTGCTGAGCACCGGATGAGCCTAGCATGGAGCGCCATGTTTTGGGTGGATGGAAGTGAAAAGGCCAGCCTGGGCTTCTCTGAAGAGTGAGGAACTCCCAGCTTTGTTACTAAACAGAAGAAGTATTCATAGGTCCACCCAGTCAAGCTGACCAAGGGAAAGAGAGGCAGAGGCAGGCTGGGCAAGTTGGGCAGAAATTTAAAGTATTGGAGAACTCACTCAAAACTAAAGGCTATTGGATCAGAACAGAAAGGAAAAATGTTAAGAGATGGAACAGTGTGGGCTGTGAGGAAGAAGAACAGAGGGAAAGGAGGGCCTGAAGCTCATGGTGTGTGTGTGCGCGTGTGTGCGTGTGCGCGCGCGTGTCAGAAGGCTGGTCTATGGCCTTAAGAGAGTGAGCCAAGGGCTTAGGCAATTTATCATGTGTCCTGCCCCTGTCTAGCTGTAGGGCTACAGGCTGGGCAGGAGTCACACAGGTCAGAGCTTGTCCCCAAAATGCTATGTCCCCAGTTACTCTTCGTGATCCTTTCGTGTCTGTGAGCCAACAGTGAGTTCAGAGGCAAATGTGCCTTAGAGTCCTGAGTCTGCCAAAGACCTAGTTAAGAAACCTGTCGTCTCGTAGGAAAACTGGTCTACTGCACAGAACTCACAATCGCCGTGAGATCAAAACACACGCTTCATCAGCACGCATGCGCACTGACAACGCCCGGGAGACTGCTGTGTTCTGCAGATGCAGGGCGACGGACAGAGGGAAGCTAGATGGAGTAGAACCCCAGAGTGGCCCCTCACAACCCTGCAAAGCATCCTTGCTGCATTCTTCCCTGCTAGCCTGTGTGCACCCCTGGGGTCCTTGCTGTTGCAGAAGGCCTGGCTAAGGCTGAGAGCTCAAGCATTCTGTATCGAGGACCCCTTTCAGACGCTCACTTGCTGTTGCTTGTGTTCGCTGCAGTTCATTTGAAACATCGCAGACTCGTGTGCTACGTGTGCCGTCTTGCCTTCTCCACAGTGTCTGGCCCCTATCCCATCCCGAGGGAGCTCTTTCCCACCCTTAACATCAGAAAAAGATCTCCTCCCCTTTTAAAATGAATCTCTAGGATTTATTTGTGAAATAGTTTATTATTTCCTGGTGACGTTTGTAGAACTCTTCTCCATGGCTTTGAAATGCCTCTGGATATAACTTTTTTCTTAATACTGCTAGGGATCAAAGTCAGGATCTCACCCACGTTGGCAAGTACTCTACCACTGAACTGTCGGCTCACTCTTCACGCATGACGGCGTCTAAGCAGCTGCTCTACCACTGAGCCACATGCAGCCCTGATGTGATGGGATTTTGTTCTCATATAAAGAATGCTACCTACTTAAAAAAAAAAAAAAAAAGAAAGAAACATTTACATTTAACTCTCTTTTTTCTTACTTGCTTGTATTTTATTTAAAAATATTTTCAACATTTTTACTAAAATTTCAAGGTAATCTAGGATCTTATTGGGAGTGGCTTTTTGAAAAAAAAATTACTTTTAACTCTCTCTCTGTTCTGTGTGTGTGTGTGTGTGTGTGTGTGTGTGTGTGTGTGTGTTACACATTACATGCACATGCATGAGTGCCTATAACTGAGAGGCCAGAAGACGCATTCAACCCCACCCCATCTCCAGAAGTGGAGTTTCAGGCAGTTGACAGCTGACCGCCATGGGTGCTGGAAATTGAATTTAGGTTCTTTGAAGGAGCCACACACACTCTTAATTCTTGAACCATCTCTCTAGGTCTGAAAATTTTGGTTAAATTAACAATTTTCTTCAAAAAAAGGTACTAATTTTAATTACTTGGTCTGTCATAGACCAACTCAGCTCCTCAGTTGGAGCCTAAATCCATGAATCAAGTGACGATTTAGTTGATTCTAACCTGATGGTTCCCAGGTGATTTTCTTTGTTCTCCTGTGGCTTGTGGTCCACAGTGTCATCTACATCACAATTTCATGGTCACTGGCTCCATGGCTGTCCATCTTGCGTGTCATCCAGGGGTCCTATGAACAACAAAGACTGGAGTCAAGCAAGAAAGTAGAAACTGTGGTCTGGGGTGGTAGCTGAGACTCTCTTTCCCATAGTCCCATTACTAGACATTTGGAGTTAATACAGGAACTTGTGGTTGAAGCTGTATGTGTTATTATTAACCCCACGCCCTCCCTGCCACTGAGCATGTGCGCTGAGGTGCAGTGCATGGGTGAGAGAGGTGGCAACGGCTTGGCTTAAATAGCTTCTACCAAGCAATTTCCCAAACCCTGGTGATGTCCCACCACACCGGGAAGTCACCCATCCCTACTGTGTCAATCCGTCTGAGTTCAGTGTGTGATGGTTTTGCTGGACTTTCATTTTGCATCTCCCTGATAAGAGGCTCAGTTGCCTGCTTGCCGTTTGACTAGCTTCCGCTGTTCAGCAGTCACTCAAATCTTCACCTGCTTCCAGTGTTCTCTTTTTCTTATAGTTTTCACGAAAGACAAGTCCGTTATCATAGGCTGCATTGCAAGTGCCTTCTCCCCGTCTGGCTCACCTCTGACCTCTCTCAGGTGGCTTTTGAATAGAGTTGTTTATCTATGTGTTTGTGTAGTAGAGTGTGCACGTGCATGTTGTTGTTTGAGTCAGGATTTGCTCACTAAACTGGGAGCTCACCGATTGACTAGGCTGGCTGGCCAGACCTCTGAGGATCTACCTGTCTTATCTCTCATTGCCAGGATTATGGGCACATGACTCCTACTCCTTGATCTTACTGATGCTGGGACCTGAACACACCCTCATACTTGCAGAGCAAGCATTTTATTGACAGCCATTTCCCCACCCCAGAACAGCATCTTCAGGCTCAGGCAGTTCCTTTTAGGAGGTCGTATGTGTGCTGTTTGGAAGCCTTTGCTTAACTTGAGACCATAAATCCAGCCTCCTATGTTTTCTGCTAGAAGCTTGAGTGTCTTGACATTGCGGGGGCTTGGGTGACACTACTGGCTGTCATCAGTCCCATGAGCAGCCAGGGGATTCTTTCTTTGGTTTGTGCACCAGGGCTACACTGACTCTTCTCCATGTGGATAAGGAGTCGCTAGCACCATCATTTCAGGGACCCATCCTTCCTTACACCAAGCTTCATGGTGACTCGTCTGGGTAGCAGGTGCCTCCTTCTGTTATTTTTCCTGTTCACTAGTCTCTCCTGTGTCTTTCTGTCTTAGTTTCAACAGCTTATAGCTATCTGCTGCTGTAATGTGTGTGTGTGTGTGTGTGTGTGTGTGTGTCTGTGTCTGTGTGTGTGTGTCTATGTCTGTGTGTCTGTGAAGGGGCACATACATGTAAACATACAAATGGAGGTCAGAGGACACCCTCAGCTGTACCATCCACTTTGCGTTTAGGATCTAATGTGTTTAGGATCTTTGTGTTTAGAAGCTCAGATTGGCTTCAAAGTCCTTGTGAAGTTGAAGATGATGGATCTTCCAGGCTCCACTTCCTAAGTGCTAAGATTATAAGGCACAACATCATGTTTAGCTCATGCAGTCTTGGGGATTGAGCCCAGAACATAACATATGCTAGGCAAGAACTCTACCAATGGAATCACATCACTTGTGCTACCTTAATTTTATGAGACAGAGTCTCTTACTCACCTGAAACTTCTTGAGTGGCTAGGCTAGCTGGCCCAGCATGCTTCAGTGATCTGACCATCTCTGCCTCCGAATTCTAGGATAACAAGCACGCATTGCTATACCTAACTTTTTAAAAACATGAGTTCTAGGGCTTGACCTCAGGTTCTGAAGCTTGCACAGTAAACACTTGGCCAACTCTGCCATTTACCCCAGCCGAGGGATTCTTTTAATGATGTCCTAGATGCCTCTGGAGGCACCAGAAGGAACTCCCTTACAGAGAGGAAAGTCTCTCCACCCTGCGTGTGTGTGCACTGTGGCCCTCTGGAGAATTTTGAGCTTTATTCCACACCTGCTCAGTCCAGCTCTCCAGAGGGATGTTTGGAGAGAGAGGTTTCATCTGAAGCTCTAAAGGCAGCACATGCCCAGATTAAGAAGGAGGCCTCTGCCAGTGTGGCAGATATGACAGGCTAGAACCGGAGCTGGTGATTCCACTCTGGAGGGGCCTACAGAGACAGAGGAAGAGAAGGCTGCTCTAGAGACAAAGTAGACCCTGTGTGCAACTAAGAAACCAGGCAGGTCAAAGATGTGTTTTTAATGTCTGTAATCCTTAGATCATGCCCTCACTTTCCTGTGGGCTGCAAGACTTATGATGAGCTACTCTGGCCCCAAGTTTTCACCTGAAGAACTTCTATTCATCCTTCAGAACCCAGCTAAAGAGTGTCCCATTTTTAAAGCAATCCTCAGCTCTTCAGACAGGATCAGGAGATTAGTCATATTCTTTAACCTCTCAGAGTCTCTTCTTTCCAACCCCAGTGTGTGCCCTTCTGTTCTCCTATGCACTCCTCAGATCAGAGCTTTGAATCCAGGACTAGAATGTTAAATGTTCTGAAGTCCTTTGCAGGGTCTACGTAGGAAAACCAAGGAGGAGGGGGAGAGACTGGGGATTCTTTGTGACTCTCTTGCCCCTGCACAAAACAGTCCTGTGGGGCCAGTGATTCTAAGCCATCAGTTTATAGCAATGACTCCAGATAGACAATTATTTGCATCTTTCTAGCCCCTGATGGTCATCAGGTCCAAACCTTGGGTCATACTGCATATGCGGTTGGCAGCAGCCTCCTGGTCTCCTAATGGAAGACACTGGTCTTTCCTTTGCTGAGGCCTCTGAGAACTGCCTGACTCGAGCCATTTCCCATGCAGCCTAAATCTGTCAAGACTTATGATTCTCACCCAAGACTCTTCCTGCATGTCTCCTGTGGGAGTTTGGCCTGGAGCATAGAGAGTGTCTGGAAGAGATGGGCAGGTGTGGCCATGGGACTCATACAGGCCCCACCCTGTCATTAGTGGGCAGGGTTCTTCCCTCCCAAAGCCATGGTATAGTTGCAAATTCTGGGTCAGCACTTGACTCGATTGTTATCAGTCTCCACCTCTGCAGCCCCTGCCCAGATGAGACCACCAGCGCTGGCCACAGGCTATTCTCTATGGAGCACATCTTCAGCATGACTGTATGCTGCTTCTGATTCCAGCACACGTCCCCAGGCAGGCCTAGTCTCTGAGGATAAAGAGTTGGCTGGCTCAGGGATCTTTCTGCTGAGGGCTCTGAGCCCCAAATTCCCTGTCACCCACCAGCCTCAGTGACTGAGGTCACGACCACAGCAGTTCGCAGCTGAACAGCTTCTGGATAAACACTCTCCTGCATTTCCACCTGCTCAGATGGAGATGAGAATCACAGCCTCCAGGGTCACAGAAGCTACTAGGAATCATTACTTTGTGGGACAGGAATACCCAATGAGTCTGCTGTATGTGGCAGCTCATTAGCAGAATTGGAAATTGACCTGTGAGACTACTGCTTTCCCTAACCAGGACCATTGGTTTTGGAAGGTGCTGACATCATTCCTTGTGACTCTGGAAGTGAGAAAAGTAGAAAGAAGAATTCTATTATATTTTAAACATTTAGAATTTAACTCCCAAGGAATACACAGCCTGGGCAATGCAGAAAAACAAAAGAGGAACAAAATGCAAACATCATGTCATCAAATATGTGACAGAAACACACGAAGTCACCTTTTTAAGTGACTCCAGACACTGGTACATCAGTTTGTGTTAGACTTTGTCTCATTGTTGTGACAGGGAACCTGACAAAATCAGGTTTAAAAAAGGAAGTGTTTATTCTGGCTTATAGTCTGAGGGTCCAGTCCATGTTGGCAGCTGTTCACGTGGAAACAGAAAGATGAAAGCTGGCACTTAGCTCAGTCTCTCCCTTTCCTTCAGTCTAGGACCTCAGTCCACTAAAGGCTATCACCCACACTTAGGGTGGGTCTTTGTAACAACCCGTTCCATTCCACGTTTGGGGGCCACTATGTCCTGGCCTGGAGCTGCTGCTTCAGTCTGCTGGTCAGGGTCTAGCAAGAGAGAGAGTGGGGATAGAAGGGCAAGAGACGCAAAGAACGGAGACAGAGTCTGTTCAAGTCCCCTCGCCCTTTATTGAAAGGAAATCATGGGTATATATAAACATAAGCAGGGGAATGTAGCTGAAGACACTTTACCACATGCACCTTGCAGCTGGGGGCACTAAACAGCAAAACAAGATATGGGAGAAAAACATGATGTTTATCAGAGTGTGCTCAGCTGTTGTAGGCTGTTGAAAACAAGTCTCTTGTCAGGGTATATGGCCTGAGATGGCTGCAAAGATGATAGCCGCTTTCTGCTCAGAGTTGGCTCCCAACAGGTCTTATCTTCTCACCTGAATGAACCTAATGCAAATGCATTGCACAGATCTGTTTCCATGGTGATTCTAAATCCATCAAGTTGACAGTCAAGACCAACCATTGAGGTCTTTGGTTTGTCACTGCAACAGGAATGATGGATCTAGTTATCTGTTCATCCTTTCTCAGACTATTCCTCTAAAGGATCTTCAAGGGGTGCTACAGGGTCAGAGCTGACGCCTAGCATGAAGCATAAGGAAATAAAAAGAATGAAGGCAAAAGTAGAGTGAAGGAATGATCCTCTAACCACACATCTCTTACCATGGAGGACAAAGGTGATTTGGAGGGTGACTCTTCAATGTCAATACCAAAGGCGGGTCCTCTGTTGACTCTCCCAATCTCCAGACAGTGATTGAGAAACAAACAAAAAAAAAAAGTTGCAAAAGATATGAGTGGCCAGAGTTAAGGTAGCTCCCGCCCAGGGGGCGTAGTCTGAACATATCTCTTCCCTGTGGTTGGGCTCTGGAGTGGGAGGTGAGGAGGATCCTTCAGGGGAAGTGGTGTGGCCACTGCTCCTGGAAGCCCATTGACTGACTCTCAGCTAGCTGCTTCAATTGGCCACACTCTGCGTCTTCAGAAGGCCCTGGAGGTATAAATAATAAAGCAAACCAGGCAGGTCCGTTTGGCCCTGTGGATGGCGCCTGGACCCACTGTAAGTATGCAACCCCTTCTGGAAAGATTTGGAGTTTCTAGTCTATACCTCACGAGAACAACTCCAGGGATAAAAGGCTGAAGGGTATTGTACTCTCTAGCCCATGTGCATTGGAAGAAAATTCTGGAGGATTTCTAATGTCTGTAAGAGTGCTGGGGAGGTACAGTGGAGGGTGGTTTCATTTCCATGAACATCTACTTCTGAGAAGTCTTTAGAAGAAAACTGTGCAGGGGAGGGGGAGGGGAGATAAGGGAGATCTTCAGAGGCAAGACAGTCCCTCTTTGTCCTCTGCTTGGCCCCAGTTAGCCTCAGTAGCTGTTTGCTTCTTTCCAGCTGAGCTGCTGAGCCAGAAAGCTTCCATCAACTTACAAGTTCATGGGAAAAAAAATGAGACATGCTGCCCCTTGTCTGCTTAGCATATTCTCTCTCCTCTCCCTCCCCCACCTCTCTCTCTCATCATCCTTCTCTTCTCATCTCTCTCTCTCTCTCTCTCTCTCTCTCTCTCTCTCTCTCTCTCTCTCTCTCTTCCTCCTCCTCCTCTTCCTCCTCCTCCTCCTCCTCTTCCTCCTCCTCGTCTTCCTCTTCCTCCTCCTCTTCTTCCTCCTTCTCTTCCTCCTCCTCCTCCTCTCTCTCCCTCCTCTCTCTCTCTGACAAGGTTTTCATATGTAGCCCAGGCTGCCTTAGAACTGTCTATCCTTCTGCCTTAGCCTCCTGAGTATTGATATCACAGGAGTATAACTTTACATTCAGCACTTAGAAACTATGTTTTAAAAGAATGCAAAAGGAATTCTGCAGGACAAATTACCAAGGGAAGTCATTGCAGCCTCTGTCCTCCAAGAAGTGAGCATTAGAGTTCTCCTGTGGGTCTTCTCTCCCACATCAGGAAAAAGATGTCTTTCCATTTAGTTCTAATCTTGCTTTGAAAAATAATGCCATTTCCATTGCCTCTTGATAATTTTATCTTAACACATTATCAGTCCCTTAAAGCAGATGAGCCCTAGAGCGTGTCCAGAATGTCTTTGGTCCTCTCTTGAGGTACTTCGGCGCATCTCTGGGAAGGGTCTTTCGAATTTCTCAGCTCTAGAGTGAGCACTAGACAGATCCAAATGTTGCATACTGAGAAACTCCAAGAGGGATCTGAGGAAAGCTGAGGCCTCAGAGGGTGCAGGGTCCTCTGGGCATGGAAAGAAAGGTGCTTGGTGTAGGCAACCAATTCCGGATGGCTCCCACAGGACAGGGAACTCTGTGGTTGCTTAAAGCTCACATGGGGGTTGGGGGGCACTGGTCAGAAGCAGCCATGTGCATTGGTCTCACTGACTGGAGAAGTGCTGGCCAGCCAGTGACTTCATCAAAGAGGAACGAGGTGGGAGTGTTAGGTGAGAGATGGGCATGGGACCCCTCTTCTGAAGTGAGTGGCTGTCAATCTCTGCCCAGAGCACAGGTTGTCCTTAGTCCATGTATTCTGGTCATGACTGGCTTGTCCAGCCAACTGCTATGCTATTAACCAGAGAAGTGATTTGTAACCCTACCAGCAACATAGTTGGTCCCTGTGCCCACAGGTGCCATACCCACAGATCTGAACTCCTCTGGGCCAGCAAATGTTTGCAGATAGCATTTACACCAGCAGTGGATATGCAGACTTGTTTTTCTCTCTTTGTACTGGTTAAGCCAGCCAATGTGATGATGACTGCCAGAGAATTTGCATTGTATAGGGACCGTCTGTAATGTAGAGATGATTTGAAGTGCAGAGGGGATTTATGGAGGTGGTGGGTCAGCACCATATCATTTTATAAACAGGAACTGAACCCACCAGGATGCCAAAAGAAGGGTTATACATTCATCTATATGCATACATGTGCACACACACACACACACACCACCTAGATAAGGTCTCCAGTATTACTGTGGAAGAAGGAAGCCAGCCCTTCTGCAAGGACTGGCCGTGTGCAGGCTTGAAGCTAACAGTGTACTTGTACCAGTGGCTTCTCCCCAGCTAGGAGTAAATGGGAGGTGAATTTGTTCATAAGAATGTGGTATGCAAATGATCAACAAATGACAATACTGCTTCCCTCTTGTGCGTCCCACGGCTTTGGGTGTCTACCTTCTTTTTCTTGGTTTTATTTCTATACATTTGATTTGCATGAGGAACAAATGCACAGTTATACACAGAGACGCAGACAGAACCATACACACATTCCAGCCTACAACCCAATAAATCGTTACTCAATTCAAGAAATCTGGCCCATCAATTTATTGGGAAATAACCAGTTGCTCTACTATTTTAATTGCTAGAATAAAAAAAAAATAGCCTACTTTGGCATCCCACCCATCTGACAAATTTGGGTCAGTTTAGGGCCTGTGGAAATAGTTGGAAAGCATGGGATTAGTGTGGGCTGCTTTGAAGGAAAAAGTCAGAGGCGGAGGCTGGCCAGGGAGGGGCAGGAGGCCTGAGGAGATCATAGTGCCGGTGTCACAGGCTTACGGAGGTGGGAGGTGTGGTCAGTGGATGCCTGTGTCCTGAGGAGTGGAACAGCGGCTGGGCAAGAGCATCTTGTGGGGAAGAGACCAAACTGTGGCCCTTACCCAAGCAGTTTTACACACGAAGATGCGGATGTCCCGAGAGGTAGCAGAACACACAGGTAGGAGAGGGAAACACAGCATCCAGGCATGAGATTCCCTCCCAGTCCTCACTGCTGTGACCTGGCACTGGAGAAGGCCCTTTAGGGAGGGAAGTGGAGCTCCACAGAGAGCCTGGCTGCAAGTGGGAATATCAGGAGGGCTTCTGGGGCTGAGCAGCCAGCCAGTAGCCACCTTCCCTGCCTGGCTCAGGCTTTTGAGCATCCTGCTCGGACTTGCACCCAGCTTCCACCCGGCCCTGACTCCCAAGGGGGTTGGCAGAGCCTCTCTGGAGAACTTTTTGTCGGGCCATGTGAGTGATGTGACTTGGCTTAACTTTTCCACTCCTCAGCATTGGGAAATGACCCGGGGTGGCAGCCCGCTTTGAGCAATGCAAGCTTCTATTTTAATCCAGGGCGCCTGTGGCAACAGCCCAGCCCACAGAATCTAGAGCTCCAGTTTGTTTTTTTTTGTTTTTCAGACAGGGCTCCTCTGCGTGGTCCTGGCTGTCCTGGAACTCTCTCTGTAAACCAGGTTGGCCTCAGACAGAGATCTGCCTGCCTTTTTCTCCTGAGTGCTGAGATTAAAGGTATGTACCGCCATCACCCAGCCGAGTTCTATTTTCTTTCATTTCTCTGACACATCTTTATGGATTCTAGCATTTCTCTCCTATAATCTATTTTGGCCTAGACTCTTGCTAATAGCAAATTAATTTTAATTGTTACCAAATGGGATTCCAGGAAGCATAAAGTGTTTGGAAAAAACCCAGGACTCAGGGAAAACAGGACAGTATCAAAACATGCCAACAAACAGGTCTGAGGCTCACCTTCTTAAATAAAAGCTCTTCAAAAAATTGCCTCATAGATAAAATGCTACATAAAATGGGAGTTACAGAAGAATGTCCATAATAAGTTCAAAGCAGTATTTCATTCTGCAAGCTCATTATAAGTTCAAAGCAACAGTTTCCCATAACCTTTTTTTTCACAGTGTATACCTATGGCTCCATCTTTGAATCTGACTAGAATGAATGTTTTTCCTTGAACACAGATTTGTCCCAAGCCTATTCCTCTTTTTAGTGTAATTATGAAAGCTCATTATATGTCTTATTCTGCAACCTTTACTTACTATTATGAGAAGTGGGCACATTCTGTTCTTGATTCTGACATTATTACATCTTTCTAGCAAACAACTAAAACCATCTCCTAAAATTTTCTTCCTAAGATCAAATCAGGAATTCTATAAAATCATTAATTCATCTAAGCATCATTAATGAAAGTTCATCTTTATGTTGATCTGCAGGAGGTCTGCTCAATAGGGTGGAATAATGCGCAGGAATCCTCAGGTTATGTAAGAGTGACAGGAAAAGGCATATCAGTTGCAAGAAGCATTCCTCAGATAGTCTCTTGGGAGCTTGTCTCTCAGAGCTCACCCATCTCGGGTCATGCAAAAAGGTGGGCCACCTCCAGGAAGGTCACCTGCTAGCCTTAGACGTTCCTAAATGACTCCTGACACTGGTTGAAAGGAACCAACTGTCTTGGAAAGTTATAAGTCACATCCTGAATCCCTGGGACAGACCACACCCACCCATCATCTAATTCTGCCCAAAGGGTCAGAACTTCTTAAGATCCTGCATTGGGACTAGACCAAGGCTGGCTGGCACCTGAATGGCATCCTTGTTCTACCCCCTCCACTCATACTGGTTCCCTTATTTTCCCACTATTATTCTCTCTCTAAGACAGCTCTCAGCTGAGTCCTGCCTCCAGCTCCATCCTAGGGCCTTCACTGTTGCGTGGCTTACTATTTCCTATGGGCCATGGACTGAGAAATGGAAGTTGCAGGGGAAACGTAGTGGCATGAGAGATACACATAGAGGCCTATTTTTGCTTTACATAGGAATAGCACTCCCCCAGAAAAAAAAAATCACTGAAAGCTTGACTAGGGAAAACGAATAAACAAATATTCTAGAATGCCATGGTCCTGACAGCTCTGTGGAGCTGTAGAGCCAGAGACAAAAGGAAAACAGTGAGTGATGTTACTGTCTAAGAGTTCCCAGCACCACTGAGAGATGCAAGGTCTGAGAGGTCAGGCCCAGAGCCAGCCAGGCTTGGCTTTGGTTTTCACTGTCACTACCCCTTCTCCTTTCCTGGAGAGGCTGAAGAGAGGGCTACTGAAGACTGGAGTTCCTCTCTGGAGGACACTCATTTCCTGTAGGCCATTGGATCCTCTACAGAGAACTTGAGCTCTGAGAATCAGACAAAAAAAAAAAAAAAAAAAAACCAAAGCCAGGTCAAGCCAGGTCAAGCCAGGTCAAGCCAGCCAACCCCAAGGTGGAAATGAATTGGCTTGATTTGGAAAAGTGGAGGCAGGTGGGTACCAGGTAAAGGTTGATTTACGGACCCGAGATGTCATTAGATGTGACTCTCCATTTCTCTTTAATCTCTGTCTCTCTTCTCTCCATCTACATGTGAGAGAGGTGGCTAGCTTTAGGGCTGAGGCTATGTCATTAAAGCAATCATGCTTAATGGGAACCCCATTAAGTATGTCCCCCAGGAAAGTCACTGACTGACTTTAGTTGAGTTCCATCCTCACCCCTGAAACAGTTGTAGCAGGAGGATGAAGTATTGTTCTGGCATGTTCTCAGTCTTGTGCCGACACTGCAATACTCTGTTACTGCGGTGGGGTAAAATGTCCTCAAAGATGTTGAGACATAGATATCTTAAGATGAAGGAGGGGCTGGGACTATGGATCAGTGGGCAAAGCACTTGCTACACAAGCAAGAGGACCTGAGTCTGGATCCTCAGAACCCACAGAAAGCCAGAAATAGTAGCAAACATCTTTAATCTTAGTGTCCCATGGCAAAACGCCAGGCAGACATGGTAGAATCCCCAGAAGTTCCTGGGACAGCTAGTCTGACCTATACAGCAATGATCAATAAGAGACCTTGTCTCAAACAAAGTGTAAGGCAAGGACTGACTCCTAAGGTTGTCCTGTCCTATCCATGTGTGTGCATGCACAACACACATGCACATGCACACACACACACATGCACACGCACACATGCACATGCACACACAGCATGCACGCACCTGTGCACATACATGTTCATGTGTATCATCTCTATATATGTATATATGTATTCATACATACAAAGATAAGAAAGAAGGACTCAAAAGCAAGAGTGGTGGACCAGCAAGATGGCGTAGTCAATAAAGGCATTTGCTATCAAGCTGGAGGACATAAGTTTGAGCCCCAGGACCACGTGGTAGAAGGAAGAAACCAACTCCTTCAAAGTGTCCTTTGATCTTCACATATGTGCTGCCTTGTGTGTGTGTGTGTGTGTACACATGCATGTGCACGTGCCTGCGTGCACTGCACATGTGCATGCACACGTATGCTCAAAGCAATAAATATATAAATGCAAACTAGATTTAAAGCAAGAAGCGTGTTCTATGCTCAAGCATAGGGAAAATAAAGTCTAGCCCCTGAGGAGAGGACAAAGATTAGATGCTAGCAAGGATTTCAAAGCACTCAGCTGTGGTGTTTAGCACCCTATAGCCACTGCCTTCTCCCATGGTTTTTCCTGGTGGCTAAGACAGGAGCCATGGGGTTCTCCTCATATTAATCTCAGATCTGCTGCTCAACAGGATAACCCCCAAGGACAATGAACCTCATGCTGGGCCTAGGCCTGTTTCTGACAGGCCTCCTCACTGTGAAAGGTCTCCTGCAGGACATAGATGCTCCAGATATGTATGACTCTCCAGTCAGGGTCCAGGAGTCGAGGGGCAAGAAGGATGCCGGGAACTTACTCGACACAACATGGAGTTTGGCTTCAAGCTACTACAGAGGCTGTCCAGCAACAGCCCTCAAGGGAACATCCTCTTATCATCACTGAGCATCTCCACGGCCTTCTCCATGCTGTCTCTGGGTGCCCAGGACTCCACACTGGAGGAAATCCGAGAGGGCTTCAACTTCAAGGAGATGTCAGACAGGGACTTGCACATGGGTTTCCACTACCTTCTCCACAGGCTCAACCGGGAGACCCAGGACATAAAGATGAGCATAGGAAATGCTTTATTTATGGACCAGAAGCTGAGGCCCCAACAGAGGTTCCTGAAACTGGCTAAGACTGTGTATGATGCGGACATGGTACTCACGGACTTCCGGGACTTAGAAAACGCTCAGAAGGATATCAACAGATACATCAGTCGGAAAACCCACAGCAGAATCAAAAACATGGTCAAAAACATAGACCCAGGCACGGTGATGCTTCTCACAAACTATATTTTCTTTCAAGGTAAGGCTAGGGGCACACAGGTGTGGGGAAGAGTAGAGGGACTTGGGTTAGAAACTTGACCCAGTCCTTTGCTTGCTCCGAGTCTAAATCCTTGTGTCAGTAAAAGTCCAGGACTCTACCCTTTCTCACTATAAAGTGAACACCAAGATGCTAAATCCTCTGGGATTCAGAGTGGAAATGTCAGGGAAATGAGCGTTGCAAAGTCTAGATTCCTGTGTGTATGGTTTCATTGAGGCAGACTGTCCTCAATTGCCTTGGTTTAGAAGTTGGAGTCTCTGCTTCTTAGATGAGAGAGAAAAGTAGAAGTTGGGGAGGGTTACTCCAAGCTCTAAAACTATTCATTCAGAATCAGAACCCACTTCTCTAGGACTTAATCAGTAGCAGTAGCGGCAGCGGCCATTTTGGTTGGTGGAGGCGGCCATTTTGGTTGGTGGTGGCGGCCATTTTGGTTGGTACCTTCATCCCTTATCATCTTCAGAGATTCCCTCAGTATAAAGGAGATACTGAAAAAGTATATGGAAGAGTGTTCTCCAACATCTGTACTCACACAAAGCCATCACTTGGCTCAGCAAAGGTCCCAAACAGGGACCCAACATAGGAAGACTGATGAGGAAAAGGGAAGCATCAATGGCAGTCTGAACCATATCCTCCCAAACAAGAGAGGAATATGGGGGAATCCGGGCTAGCTCAGTGTCTCCATTAGGAACAGGAGTGGCAACAGTGTAGACATAAAGAACACTCACTCCATACACACTAGACAGCCTGGGTGTCTGTCTGCCTTATCCTGTAAGTCACCAAGCCACCCTCTGACACGCCTGCCACAGCCCCATTTTACCCATTAAGGACTGAAATTTAGACACTTGTTCAAAACCATCCTTACAGAGCAGTGAAGGCAGGATTGGGACTTAGGGAGTCAGCCACCCAATGCTCTGAGGACAGCAGGTTAGAAATGATACAGCTGCAAGTTTATGTGCAATGTGGTGGTATTCTGTAACTAAAAGCAGAGGGATCCTGAGGCTGAGGAGATGGATAGGGGGGTGAAATGGCCTGTGTTGCAAGCATGAGGACACGAGTTCAGATTCCCAGCATGTGTATTAAAATCCAGACAAGTTGGTACAAATTTGTAACCCTAGCCCCCAGGGTAAGGAGTAGAGACAGGAGCTCTCTGGCTAGTCAGTCTAGCCAATCAGTGAGCTTCCAGCTCAGTGAGGGAGTCCTGACTCAAAAAACAAGGTGGGGATTGATAGAAAGGGTAACACAGCATTAACCTCTGGCTGTAACACTTGCATGAACACACACACACACACACACACACACACACACTAAGGAAAAAGAAGGAAGAAGGAAGGAAGGAAGGAAGGAAGGAAGGAAGGAAGGAGAAGGAAGAAGGAAGCAGAGAAAGAAAGAAAGAAAAGAAAAAGAAAGGTGAGAGAGAGAGAGAAAGAGAGAGTGTGTAAGAAAGAGAAAGAAAGAGAGAAAGAAAGAAGGGAGTTTGAAGACAAAGCTCTGCAGCGAGGTCCCACGGCACGCTGTCCCTGTGGTTTCCTCATGCCCACAAGAGGGGGACTTCAGAATATCAAGGGAAGTATTTTTACTCTCATAAGCAAAACAGCCTCAGGTACCGCATTCCAGTGCTCTGTTAAGACACAAGCTATAGCCATCTCAGCATCAGGGACAGTTGGCCTTAGGGTAATGTATTCTGCTATCTCACAGCCCTGCAATACTAGTCCCGGGCTCTTTTTCACTGGGACCCTGGGCCTGGGTGCTTCCCACAGATGTCTTCCAGGCATGGAGATGGATGGACACTGCATCACTTCCCTTGAATCTGGGTGGATGGTAGCCAGGGTCAGGCCTCTCTTTTTCTTCCAGACACCTTTGCCATTTTCTCTGCTCTTCTCCTCAGGCAGGTGGCAGTATGAATTCGACCAGAAAAGACCAAAGAGAAGGAGTTCTTCATAGAGGAAGGCAAGACTGTGAAGGTGCCCATGATGTTCCAAAAGGGCATATACGACATGGCCTACGACAAACAGCTCTCCTGCACCATCTTGGAAATCCCCTACAGAGAAAACATCACCGCCACCTTTGTCCTCCCTGACAGAGGCAAAATGAATCTCCTGGAGCAGGGTTTGCACGCAGACATCTTTGCCAAATGGAAAAGACTCCTCTCAAAACGGTAAAGTCAGAGCCTCGTCCACAGAGACCCTTGCTCCTTCCCCTCTTCCTCACACTCTCCTCGTTTCTTCTTCCCTACGTGCACAGCCAGGCTCTCTCTGGGGCTCTGTAAAGGTGGGCAGGAAACTGGAACAAATCTAGGAGTCCAGGAGGAGTGGCTCTTTGAAGTTTATGTTTGAAGTTATGGGAGAGGGCGGATGGAGTCTCGCTGGAGGGTGGTGGTCAGGGTGAACTTTACAGAGGAGGTGGCGTTTAACATACAGCTTCCAGGCTGTAGGGAAGAAGAAAGAGGAGTGATGGATTCTTATACAGAGGAAATTTTAAGGATGGGCACTTGATGTACCAAAGGGATACGCAGATCCTCTGAGCAGAGATGCATCTTGTCTCCCAGCCCCCTCTGGGTCTGTAGTAGCCAAAACCAGTAGCTACTACCTCTTCTCTAGGAGATTCCCATCTCTCTTTAGGGCTTGGACTTACCCACATATGCTAAAGAGAAACTTTCCTTTCATCACAATACATACAATGAGCCAATATCCCTACTTTCAGAGCCCATTTGGGCTGGCTAGTAGTTGTGAAGTTATTTTGAAGGGCACATAGGGAGCCAAGCCTAGACATCTTCAACTCCCTTTATTGAGCAATTGAGAAGGGGGACAAGGAAGAGGAGACGGTCTGTTCTTTCTGAGGCCCCCTCTCACCATGGAGGGACTAGGAAAGGCAGAAGGGCTACATCCTTTTCCAAAGAAGGGACCACATCAACAGATACATTCCTGGCCTCTCCCACCTACACCGCCTGATTTCCAAGCATGTAGAACACATCGGAATTCCGGCACCAGGGTCCTCCAACCTGGCTTGTACTGGAGGCAGAGTCTTCACACAGTTTGAAGCCTGTTACCCAGAGTTCAGAGCAAAAGCTCAGGTTTTTCTCGGAGGAAACCAAGCTTCCTCCTGGAGAGGCACAAAGCTGCTGGGCTTTTGAAATAGCTACCTTTCCATCAACCAGCGTCAGGGGCCCCTGTCTGCCGTCCGTTCCCTGCCTCACTGTGTGAACGGATTGGAGACCATCTGCCCTGCAGTAGCCAGAGGTCTTTATTTTTTCAAGTTTAAAATTCTTAAACGTAAATTTTATAGAGAAAGTGAATGATGTTGAAATAAGTTTTTGTTGTTGTTGTTGTTGTTGTTTTTTTAAAAAAAGGTTTGGTCTAAAATACTGCTTTTTTATGTTTTAATTTTAAGTGTAAAATTTCATTTGGAAACTTTAAACCGATTTTTTAGTCAGCGTGCAAGAAAATGGATTCTATGATGATATTTTCATAAACATACAAATCTATGTATACATATATATGTATACATGCATCTGTATATATATATGTATATATGTATGTATATGTATATATATATTATATATATATATATATATATATATGCGTGTGTGTGTGTATGTACACACATATACATACATGTGTCTATGTGTGCACTGGTCCCTTCTTCCCCCACATAGTGCCATGGTATCATGTCACACATGCATTATGTGTGTGAGTGTGTCTATGTGAATCTAAATTCCATATTTGAAAGAAAACTTGCTATTTTGTTTTTCCTTTCCCCATTACCCTCTCATATTATCCCTTCTGTTCTCTTTGAACCCGATCTCTGTTGGTCTTCTTTTTCCATTTCACAAATATTCACACACACACATACATATTTAAGTCTATATCCACATACAAAAGAAAACATTTAATATTTGAATTTTTCCTCCTCCTTTTTCTGTTTCTGTTTTTTCGACAGAGTATGCTGTAGCCCAGGCTAGCCATGAACTCCTCATATAGCTAAAGATGACACTAAACTCCCAGTTCTCCTGCCTGTGCATTCCCAGTGCTGGGATTACAGGCACACATCACCATACTTGGTTTAGATGCTTGCCTCTCTGAGTCTGGCTTCTTTTACTTAACATGACCTCCAGTTGCATCCATTTTCTTGTAAATGTGATCCTCTAAAGCTAAGTAAAATTCCACTGTATGTGTGTGTGTGTGTGTGTGTGTGTGTGTGTGTGTGGTGTGTTGTGTTTGTGTGTGTGTGTTCATTTTCTATATCTGTTCATCTGTTGGTGTGCCCTGTGTCTTCTACCTTGTCACTGACAAGAGCTGAAGTCTTGCCACATTTGAACGGTCTCCGTATTTGTACACAGACACTGTGTTCTTTCATTCGCCAGGAACACCACTCTAGAACTTTGCTCTTTGCTTCCTGACATCAGCAATGTCTGTTCTCTCTTTAGAGCCCTCACTACCAACCAGGACACTATTACACTTCCTGTCATGCAGGCATCTCATGGAGACTAGAATCATGGACAGCACACTGTAGTGACTAACCCACAGCAGTCATAAGGCACGCGCACGTGCCCCCCACATACACACCCGGTACTGGTAGGCCAGCGCACCTGGGGGAAACTACTGTTATTATTAGCCATTCTCAGCTACTCAGTCCCCTTGGTCCCCTCCTGTGAGCACTCTGAGACACTTGCCTCTCTTCCCTGCCCTGCCTTCTACCTCAAACTCGCTTGGTCAGATGTTTGCACTGTTCTCTTCTCAGAGACCATGATGACTGAGGAGCCATGCTGCGGAGTCCAGGGTTAGCACTTGGATGCTCATTTCCTGTGGGTTGGCTATACCTTCTCCTCCCAGAGCTCTGCTTGCCTCTCTCCTTTGCTGGCTCCGTTCTCCTGTCCCTGTGTTAGAGCTCAAAGCCACAGGGCTCTGTCTGAAACTCTTTGCTATCTAGATTTACCATCTGGTGACTACCACAGGCAGAAAGCCTTCAATATTGTGTCAACCATGACACTCTTCCTGTCCCCAGCCCCAGTTCCCTGCCCCCAAATGCCAGCGTCCTTTGCCTTTTAACTCAGGATATCTTTGAACATCTGATGGGATCATAGTCTCTATGTGCTCAGTGTGCACGCATGTGCGCACGCGCACACACACACACACACACACAGAGAGAGAGAGAGAGAGAGAGAGAGAGAGAGAGAGAGAGAGAGAGAGAGAGCATGCTCAGGCTCACTTTTCTGAGTTTCTGGTAATTCCGATTTCACTCTCCATTAAACCAAGCTTGACCCACTGGGTCACAGTTGGTCCGTTTCTCCCAACTCCTCCCTCATGTGTCAGGAAGCTCTGTTAACCCCACACTGAAACAAACTGGAGACTCAGCCTCTTTCCTCTGTCTCCGAGGTTCCCATACCAACTGCCTGTCAATGGTCTAGCACCTAGCAGCAATGCCAGTTCCAAGCATCAAATGCTAAAAGTATATTTCAAGCAGAACAACAGAGCCATTCTTCTGAATCTTAATCAAGACCACAGCATGTCTCTGTTCATTCAGAATCTGGCCACGGCTCCCTATTGACTCAGAGAGAAAATTCACCTTGTCAGAGACGATGTAGTTAGAGAGTATGAGATGTCTTGAATCCCAGAGTTGAGTCTCTCTTATTCTGAGGACTGAAAGACCCATGAATCTTGATGCAGGGAAGATAGAAGTCTCATCTACCATCTTTCCAGGAACCCACCTTGATGATCAGAGAGCAGTTCCTTTCACCCCTGTCCTTTTCTCTTCCACAGAGTGGTAGATGTGTGGGTGCCCAAGCTCCACATCTCAACTACTTACAACATGAAGAAGGTTTTGTCCCGACTGGGCATTAGCAAAATCTTTGAGGAGAATGGTGACCTCACCCGGATCTCATCTCATCGAAGCCTGAAGGTGGGAGAGGTAAGCTCGCCTGGCTGGGCCACTGTCCCCTCATACACGGGAGTCCTTCTGCAGCCTCTGCCAGAGCTGCGGTCAGAGCTCTGTGATTCCGGGTAAACCTCTCAGCCTGAGTCCAGTCTTTAGAACTAGAATTGTCACTCACACAGTTTATACTGGATAAGCACTACCTATTGACCAAATGCTAGGACATCTACCAGGCCCATAGCCAGTCTGGATCTGACCAGAACCTTCTCTCTAAGGTCTCACAGCCATCTTGGAAGGAAGGAGTGAACTGCACTATTGAGACAGGCAGGCAGAGGCCCAGTGCTCTGTATCAGTGTAGTGACTTGTTGATGAGGGCAGGAAAAGAGGACCATGTGGACAGCATCTTCAGACTTAGTGGACACAATATAAGACTCTCAGTTAAATTTGAATTTCAGAGACATAATGCATAACTGTTTTATAAGTATAAATATGTCCAGAATATTGCAGGGGCCTATTCATGGTTGAACATAACCATTGCTTATTATGAATGAAAATTTAACTAGATATTTTATATATTTAGCAACCCAGTTTGGGGATTCAAAGGGCATAGAAGAGCAAGATTCAGAAACAGAGAACAGTGCATATTAGGGGCTGTTCTGCTGCTGTGCTAGAACCAAAAGCAACTTACAGAAGAGTTTACTGTGGTCTGTGGTTCCGGAGGGATGGTCTTTAAAGGAGAAGCCATGACAGCAGACAGCCAGAGCAGGAAGGTGGCTGATCACATTTTGTCTACATATAGGAAGTACAGAGTGAGAACAGGAAGCGGGGGTGAGACTCTAAATTCTCAAAGGCCACCTCCAGTGGCATGTTTCTACCTCCTAAACCTCTCCAAACAGTGTCACCCACCAGGGACCAAGTGTTTAAATACATGAACCTATGACTGCATTTTTTTATTCAAACCACCACTTAAGAGGAGTATCCATCTGACAGGTGTGGCCAGTGTGGAAGGTGGAGGAATTGGCTGGTGTTACAAGCTTGTTCTGGAAGGGAACTATGGTGGGGAATTGTGGGAAGGATCCTGCCCTCAAAGCAGGATGACCTAGGTCCTCAACGACCTGCCAGGCTGAGCTAAGTAAGACTTCACGTTCCTTTCTGACCCTAGCTGTTGGAGAGCCCCTGAAATTAAAGGAAGATAGCAACACCCACTGCATCCTCCCATCCTCGCACTTCCATTATAATACCGTCCTCACGACTGTGCCTGGCAACTGTAACCAGAGTGTCTCCCTCTCTGAGATTCTGGCTCTTGGCCTGACATACCCATCCCGACCCCTGCCGCCCCAGGCTTACTAGCCACTGTCTGTCTCTTGCTTCTGCAGGCTGTCCACAAGGCTGAGCTGAAGATGAATGAGAAGGGTACAGAAGGGGCTGCAGGGTCTGGAGCCCAGACACTGCCCATGGAGACCCCACTGAAGATAAATCTAATCACCCCTTCATGCTAATGATTTACGAGGAGCGCATGCCTTCCATGCTCTTCCTGGCAAGAATTTATGATCCTAGTGAGAAATAAAGGAGAATTCCCTGTTAGCTTCAGACCCCACCCATTTCCTAGGGCTGGAAGCGTTTCACCTGCTTGGCATGGAGGAAGGCCTCGGGTACACTCTAACCTAACCTTCTAGAGTCATCATGGCCCACTGCTACCTGATCCAGAAATCCGGCTAGCTCTAGGGACTCTGTACTCTGTACCCAGTTATAGTACCATCCTTAACCATCAAGCATTCCTGGACCAAATGCCAACCTCTATCCCCAGTATACCACATCTTCATCCCACCAGGCAGGGAATGTTTGTGACATGATAAACTCCACCTCCCCTGAGTCATCTGCTGGTGTCAGGTAGATGCTCCGTGGACGATGGGAGCCACAGAAAGTAAATGAGTCTGGGTGAGGGTCTTGGGCTCACATCTGATTAGAAGGCATCGCTAGGAAAACCACTCGTCTCATTTTGGAGCCTCTGCCTCCCTTTCTGACGTGAGGCTTGCACTGCTCCTTGATGGGGCTTTGGGGAAATCAGTACCAATCCCTTGCAGAATTCACTCTCCATTGTGAGTCCCAGGCAGAGAACTCGGGCATGCGTGCTACATGGCTAGCCACCCAGAGTGTCCAGGTAGGGTTGCTAGCCCAGTCAGGCCTCTGGGAACACAATGGAAGTGACCCAACATTAGAAGAAGGCTGCCTTGGGGTGACGCTGGGAATCACTGCCAGATTTGTTCATTTCTTTAGCTCACAGGAGGAAGATTCTGAGGTTCCTCGGGCCTCTGGTCAAAGGCAGGTTCTACTATTGAACATTTGGGGAATGGGAGTCTCTACCGGCCTCAGAAAACAGGCCCTGCAGGGTCTGCTTATGACCACTAGATGGCGCCAAGGGCCAGGCCAATGGCTGTGAATAGCCTGCACCAGCCGTGTTGGGGGAGGGGCACTCAGACTGGCTGGGTACCTTTAAAGCAGCAATTGCCACGTCTTGCCTAGCAGTTCTCCGAACACCGTGCCCTTCGTGTTCTGTTCACTAAAGCCCAATGAGCAGCCAGAACGAGCAATCCTTGTGGAGGAAATGAGGGTTAGAGAGGTGAGGCGGCTTCCTGTGGTGTTAGAGTAAGCTGTGGACAGCAGTATTGGAGTTTGTGGTAGGATGCTCTCCATTGCCATGGGTCTCTTCTCCAACCAATGAGAAGACAGCAAGCGCCTCTCCCCCATCCTCCCCCTGTGGGGTGAGGATCCTCGGAGGCCAGGCCTATAGAGAGGTCTGGGAACGACTGAGTGAGCAGAAAGTTTCAGAGTCAACTGTGCCTCTGGGTGGGAGTGGGAGTCGGGGAGAAACCAGTGGACAGGAGGCTAAGCCCCCATGAGCAGTTTACTACAGCACAGTTTATAAGTCGTGGTGCTGCTTATAAGACACAGTCATGTAAGCCACAAAACCGCTGAGTGGCCTCCCTGGAGTCAGGGCCAATGCGTGTACTAAGGGAATATAGTGATAGACGCCTCCAGGAACCAGGTAGACTACAAGAGTTCGGTAGGATTCTACCTTGAGATCTGGCTTGCTATCTTCTGTCATCTCCTCCAGCCTGAGATGGCCAGCGGCTGCCTGAGGATATCAACTCTAAATACCCATCCGTCAACAGCCCCGTGGGAAAGCCCTCCTTCTCCTGATGAGTTCCTACTCGCCCTGCAATGCCCAGCACCCTCTGACCTCTTCACAGGCTTCCGTTCTCTTCCTCAGTATTACCCAGGCAGCCTTTCTCCCTGGGAATGGCTCACTTCCAAGCTCAACAGTGGCCGGAGGGTCTGAGTGTCCCACCCACCTCCTTCCACAGGAGCTGCAATCAGTCAGTGCTACACAAGTCTCTCAGAGCTGCACACCGTGGCCAGCGGCTGAGGCACATAGGTTCCTGGTCCCACGGAGTTATTGTCCAGTCGTTGGGGGAAGGAAACACACTCATATCTTGTACCCACTCACACACTAAGCTCATCTCTACAGTCTCCTTTGACCATAGAAAAGGCTCCCTGGGGTACATGAGAGCATATGACAGGAAAGTCAGATCCTATTTCGGGACCCCAGAAAGGCTTCCCCGGGTGTAACATTAGGAAACCAACACAGCTATAACCACTAATTCCAATTATAGGCCTCCATCAGAGAGTGTTTTCCCAGCTGTATGAGGCCATGGGTACAAGAATACCATTTTAAACATGAAGAAAAAAAAAAAGAAGTTAAAAAGTACAATATTTTCCCAGGATAGTTAATAAGAAACAAAATACCAATTTGTCTTCCAAATAGAAATTAGATGTAAGGGCTAATCTTTAAAAATTATTGTTTCTTATCTTAAATATTTTCCAATGTGACTCCTGACCTTCACAACCACATGTTAAATCCTCACTATAAAAATCATATATTTGAATTTTTTTCCAAAAAGGAAGCTAGGGTAGGAGCAAGGGAGCCACTCAAGCATCAAGAACAGCGTGTGCAAAGGCCCTGCGGTCAGCAGCACAAATGAGGAACTAAAACGGCGTTCTAGTGACTAGAGCAATAAAATAAGGCAATGAAGCTGGAGCAATGGGTGGGGTCTTGTTTTCCACAGAGGAGAACAATTCTAGCAAACTTGTGACTGGAATGTGACCCTCTAGAAGATCACTATACAGTCTTGCATCCAAGTGCCCAGACTAGTACACACAACACAAAAAGCGTGTGTTCAGTATGTGGTGTTGAGAAGAGAAGTCCACACAGCCACTCGTTTGCAGACAGCTGGCCATCACCCAGTCTCCCCTGTTTTCTGGTGGGAAGGCCTGCTGGCATGGCAGGTCTGTCTCCTGGGAAATGGCCTGCCTAGTGCCTCACAGCTTCTGCAGATCCACCTCCGTGTACTCAGGCTGTCCCACCCTGCCTGGGTGCGGCTCACTGCCACCACTGTCTTCACTCGTCTTTCCAGGAAAAGCCAGCTCCTCCCTCTCAAAGGTTTCCCAGCCCACCTGGCTGTGGACTGGTTGACCTCGTGTACGAGCGAGCAAACGAATCGACGGGTTTGACTTTGATGTGACTGACACCTCTTAGTCACTTTTTGAAGCCACATTGCATGGGTGTGCTCATCATTCCTCAAACTCATCAACCTCCATGGGAAACCATTCCATGTCACTGATAAAAAGAAACTCAAGCTTAAGGGAACCACGTAACCCACCCAAAGATACACAGCAGAAAATGACAACACTAGGATCAGATGGAAGTCCCGTGAGCATCCTCCCTGTCCAATTGCTCACTAAACCATCTACCCACTCATTTTCCTATCCATTCATCTACCCAATCATCCATGTTCTGACCCACCCATTCCTCTACCTATACCCCAACCTCTCTCTACCACACTGACCCATCCATGTATCCACCCTCTATTCATCCATCCATTCACTGGTCCATCTACACACCTACCCAACTATGTATCTATGTATCTATGTATCTATGTATCTATGTATCTATCTATCTATCTATCTATCTATCTATCTATCTATCTATCTATCTATCTATCTTTCCATCTATCTATTCACCTCACTGATCTGTCCATTCACTTGTCCATCTACACACCTGTCTATCTGTCTGTCTGTCTGTCTGCCTGTCTGTCTTAGTCAGGGTTTCTATCTTGCATAGAACATCATGACTAAGAAGCAAGTTCAGGAGGAGTTTATTCAGTTTAAACCTCCACACTGCTGTTCATCACCAAAGGAAGTCAGGACTGGAACTCAAGCAGGTCAGGAAGCAGGAGCTGATGCAGAGGCCATGGAGAGATGTTACTTACTGGCTTGCTTCCCCTGGCTTGCTCAGCTTGCTTTCTTATAGAACTCAGGACTACCAGCCCAGGGATGACACCACCCACAATGGGTCCCACCCTTGATAACTAATTGAGAAAATGCCTTACAGCTGGATCTCATGGAGGCATTTCCTCAAGGGAGGCTCCTTTCTCTGTGATAACGTCAGCTTGTGTCAAGTTGACATACACAACCAGCCAGTACTCTTATCTATCTATCTATCTATCTATCTATCTATCTATCTATCTATCTAACTGGCCTGTCCATCCTTTGACCTGTCAATCCACTCACCCATTATGCACCCACCAACCTGCCCATCCTACTGACCTATCTTATCTACTCACCTGCTCAACCCATTGACTAATTCATCCATACACGTACTTTCCTCCTCATGCATCTGCCCGCCATCCACCAACCCATCATCCTCCCACTAATCGGTCCATCATCTGTCCACTATGTGTCACAGATTGTCCTAGCAACTTGAGTTATAACAGCTAACAAAATCTACACAGACCTTCACTTCATGGAGGCTTTAGTCTGTTTGGAGAAGCATAAAATAAACCAGGTATGTAATAAAGAAGCCATTTAACAGAGCAGGCAAGGGTGGCTGACAGTGTCGGTGTTATATGTGTGTGGTGGTGGTAGAGGGGTGATAAGCCAGCCCTAAGAGCAGAGAATGCTCACTACCTAAACAGCTAAATGATGATCCCGTATTGCAAAGTCTGTTGCACCGCTGGACCTGGGTGCTGGCGACACGAATGGATGCCTGCACATTGCTCACCTGGACATGATAAGTCCTTAGAATGTACATGCCCGACAACAGAATCCCAGCAAGAACTGGCCATTTGGTGTGATCCGGTAGGCTTTCCGTGGGGTGTGGGAAGCCGTGGCACAGCCTTTGAGCATCTCTTCAGGAACACTCGGGGGCCAGGCCAGGAATCCAGCTTCCTGTCAGTGCCAGCCTAGCCCATAGCTCCACCTGCTCCTGCTGAGGTCATTTCTGTGGGATGCACCAGGAGTGGCAGGCCGATGCGTTGGCAGGGAGGGCCACCAGTGGGAAGTCCCAGTGTTCTACCCTAATTTTTAAAGACACGCCCTGTGTGGCTTGAGCCTGGGTTCCCGCTCATCATTTGATGCAGCTACAGGTTAGCATCAAAAGACCTCCCCCACACTCTGACAAACAGCCATTTTTTCCAGACATAAAAGCACTGAGCGGCCACCAACTGACCATCTATTATGAACCAAGACAGAGTACCAGACACAGTGTAAACGGAAGTGAGGGAACCCAGCAAGCACAGCCTGGGAGGAGATTACCACATAGCCTTCCTCCTCTGCATCTCCTAATGTCCTACTCAGGTCCAAGGAGAGAGCTCTCAGTCCTGCTGGTCACCACAACGGTTCTCATCTTTTACAACAGGGGTGCAAAGCCAAGGCAGCTTTTGTTTGTTCTTCAGGAAGCCCGTATTCCATTCACACACAGTTTCCCAACTTTCATTCATCTCTGATCTCCAGGTACAGTTATGGCAGAGCCACCTCTTCTTTTGTGTCAAGGGAGTTTTATATCCACAAGCCCACCTCAAATGGAAAATATCTGCTATCTAACCTGGTGGAAGTGTTATAGCACCACAGCTCAGGAACCCAGCAATCCAAAGAGTGAAGGTTGCTTCCTCTCATTGCAGAGAATGATGGGAGCCATGTAATGGACCACATGTCATCAGCTAGAAAAAGAAGAAGATTTGGAATTTGAACAGATTTTTTTTTTTTTTGCCTCCTCATAGCATTCAGAACAGCCTAAACCTAACCAACTGTATTTGGTCAAGTTCTATTTTTAAAATAGTTAATATTAAAAAAATAAAATTGGGACTGATGAGCTGACTGGGCAGGTAAAGACAGTTGCCATCAGTTCTTGCGTTCAATCCCCAGGACCCACATCATAGAAGGAGAAAGAATGAACTGTCACAAGCTGTCCTCTGACTGTGAGAAAATGATGTCAGAATCCAGCTACTGATCAGGTGACAGTATCTGAGCAGCCCCTCCTGTCTCACAGACACCCACAGGTCCCTCACGGAGACTCTGCTTATGAGTCTCTAGCTAACAGACTTCCATGAGCCAGGGTTTCTCACTTAGGGAAGAGGGGTACATCAATGACTGTTGGTGGCCACATATCCTGTTCCCCACCTCCTCCCTTCCTCCTACCTGGCAATCAGAGAACCAAGCTCAGGTTCATGCTATGAAACCTCCCTGTCTTCAGAAAGGCATAAGAAGAGACCCCACTTCTGTCACATGGGCCCTAATTCTTCTCTTCAGAGCCCTGCCCTCTGCCATATTGTCTGTCTCTGGTGCTCAGGCCTGAATTCTGTCAGTCCTCAGATCCCCAGATATGCTGCTGTCTGTCTGTCTAGAGCCTTAGAAGTCTTCTGATATCTCCCCCAACCTCCAACAATGCTAATAATCCTTAATCTTGAACATGTATTAAGTACTTTAAAATAGTTATTTTTATTACTTTTTAGAATTGTATGTGTCTCGTGTGGGTATGAGCATGTGAGTACAGGCGGCAGTGGTGGATATGTTCAGGGCACTGAGTACAGGTGCCACGGAGGGTTGTGCATCTGAGTACAGGTGTCTGTGGAGGGAGGCACTGGATCCCCTTGAGCTATGTGTGGCAGGTGAAATATAAGGCTAAAGTCTGCCATTGGGCAATGAAAAAAGGAAGGCGGGGCTGAGAGTTTCAGAGAGAGACAGGACAGGGACAGACAGAGGACAGAGCTGAGGAAGAGGATGAGCCAGATCCATGTGATTTGAAATGGCCAAGGTAGCTATGAATATCATAGAAGAGCAAAGAGAGTAATGTAGAGCAATTTGTCCAGTCTAGGAGTGTAGCTTGTATCAATATCAATTGGCTCTGAGTTCATTGTGTGGGCATTTTGTGGGTTGAGAATTTACTGATATAAATCTGACTGATAATTGACAAGCCTCTGGAGTTTTGATTTTACTTGATTATGGGGATTTGTGACCGCTAGCTACAGGGTTGGATGACTGAGAAAAACGCAGTTCAGCAACAAGCAAACTGTGGGAATGGACCGGGAAGACCGCTGCGGCAGGAGAGTAGCCGGCGATAGCGTGGGTTGACTTTTTTTAATATTACATACAACAGCTATAAGACATCAGTACTCTCCCTGACCTGCATGTGCATACACTGATGAACCCCAATCACTCTCCAACAATAAATGTAATGAAACTTAAAAGAACTAAAGAGAACTTAAAAGAACTTAAAGAGAAAAACATAATCTTACATAGAAAACAAAGTCAACTTAACCACAGGCAGAAAGTAATTATTTAAACAGAGACAGTGTAAGCACAGGCCTGGGAAAGGGAGACCTGTGGCACCCCCTCTGGAGAGTTACCATGCTAAAACAAAGCACTGCTGTACAAGGAATTGCAACTTCTCCAGGCACCCCAGAAAAAGGCTGAGCAGATAGTGCCCGCCAGGGTCGGGGCTGGGGATAGGGTGTGGGTTTACACTTCAATGCTCAGCTGAATTAACATCCTTGCTTTTGATTCATTGTCTTCTACAAAACCATAACTCTCCTTCTGAGGGGCTGAGATAAGGGGGGGGGGATGTTCTCTCCCTGATCCAGCCACACTGGAACTAATCTGTTCTCCTTTACCAATCTGTTTCCAAATTTCCTCTAAAACCATGAGGCAGTTCATGAACCTAGGTGATCCAGGTAAGACATTAGGCTGGGCCACCCATCCTTGGTGTGCCAATTAAACAAACAATGATGAAAAACAGAAGAAAAAAAAAGAGATTTATTCAATGTGACCATATTTGGGAAGAGTGACAAAGAGATCTAAGAACTCTTCCAAGTCCATCTTTGGAGTCCCGACAGGAGACTCAGTTCGGGTAAAGGTGTGGCCCTGCCCATCACTGACCCCTCATTGTCTGGGTTCTAGTCTGTCCTCTGAGGTGGTCTTCTGACAGGCTTTTCAGAACTGTCGAATCGCTTTGCTTGGAGACAAGCCCCTCCTCCAGCTGGCACCAGGTTTCAGCCTTTTCCTTCTCTCCTGGGGAGTTGCAGTGTCTTGGGATCCACTGCTTCAATAGTCTGATAGCCAAAGGGAAGGGGACAGGAAATCTGTAGAGAACCTCTTTATTTATGCCAGGCAAGTTACAGAATGACAACAGAATGTGTCCAGATCAAATTCCACCCCAATGAGTCAACGCTTGTGGATCTAGCCTGGGAAAGCTCTCGGGAACTTAGTAATGTTGATGGCCCTAGGCTGAGCCCTCCTCCTTAAAGAAATAACAGAGAACCATAGGACTTTGTCTTATGGCTCCATGGGCAGAAGCGGTTAGGGTTTAGATTGGGAGAGGGGTGAGGTTTGAGCCAGAGGTGCAGAGTGGAACCGTCTTTCAGGCTGGCTGGAAATACGGGCTGGTGGAGAGTGAAGGACAGAGAGCTCCAGTCTGGCCAGGGAAAGCACATCCAGTTCATGTAATGATCCCTTGTGGGGAGTCAAGAGGGGAGACATGTTTTGTTGGAGTCAACTGGGGTCACCATACTAGACTAAGAGACACTGTTTGTTTGTATTTCTGGCCGAGGTAGGTGTTTGGGACATCTCAAGGACATGTCTGGAAGAACAACAGGTCTGGCTAGTTTGTGAAGGACAGTGGTAGCCTGTCCTGACTGTAGCCCTTCTCCACTTAGGGATTTGATACCTGGAAGAGCCTGCTCCAACAGAAGGCTATGTACAGGCAACATGCCAACTACTTCTGTGAGCTGAGAGAAACAACAGGAGAATCTAAGTTCTGGGGTCAAAGGTGAACCCTGTGCCTGGGCCTTGAGCCAAGGCAGAAGCCTCATTTATGTGCCTGACTATTTAGCTTCATTTGGTTAGCTTTTATTTTTGTATTTAATCTTTGGCAGTTCTAGGGCTTGAACCAGTGCCTCGCATGCACTACGCAAGTACTCTACCACCTTGGATATAGTCTTAAGTTTTGGGATTGTTTTGGGTTTACAGAAAGTGTTGGGCTAAGGCATGGTTTCCAGTCCTTCCCTAGATACATCATATTCCATTATCATGGAATCTAGTCACACAAGTCACAGCAGTGGCGTAAGCATCATCACCAGGCCAGTGAGTGAGCTGTGAACGGTATTTGAAAACCACCAGTTTCCACCTTAGGCATCCTTCCTTCTGCTCCAGGGTCCCATCCAGGGTGTGTGACATCATGGGTGACACCCACAAGAGTGTCTCCAGGGCTTTGAAGAGACTGAAGGTGGCAGGGAAGCCCCAGAGTCACATGGGATGAAGCTGAACTCAGGGTGGGAGAGCATCTGCTTGGTTTGGGGTGCTCAGCAAGTCTTATGATTAATCCAGTGCTCTCTGAGAGGTGGGGATCTAGTGTCCACCAGCAGGGGCCTTAAAGGGGGATCGGGTGACTTGCTGATTGTTAGGACCTAGGCAAAGTGTTAAGGACTAGATGGAATGTTAAGGACTAGGTAACGATTACTTGGCTAGGCTGCCATTAGAAGGAGACTTTCTTATGTTTCTGCTGTTACTCGGAAACTTTCCAATGCCAAGACTGATCACATATTCTGTTATGTTCTGTGACTTTGGAAACCAATCCCGGTAAAGTCAGTAGAACTGTTTTGTATAGTTACCCACTGTACTGGCTGGTTTTGTGTGTCAACTTGACACAAGCTGACGTTATCACAGAGAAAGGAGCCTCCCTTGAGGAAATGCCTCCATGAGATCCAGCTGTAAGCATTTTCTCAATTAGTGATCAAGGGGGAAGGACCTGGACTGGTAGTCCTGGGTTCTATAAGCAAGCAAGCTGAGCAAGCCAGGGGAAGTAAGCCAGTAAGTAACATCCCTCCATACATGACCTGTGCATCAGCTTCTGCTTCCCGACCTGCTTGAGTCCCAGTCCTGACTTCCTTTGGTGATGAACAGCAATGTGGAAGTGTAAGCTGAATAAATCCTTCCTCCCCAACTTGCTTCTTGGTCATGATGTTTGTGCAGGAATAGTAACCCTGACTAAGACACCCACTATAGCTTCGCATGCCACTGGGGTATGGGAACTCCTCAGGGCAGACGAAATGGAGAACGCCAGACTGCATTACCCTATGCCACCATTGGGTGCTGGGTTCCCAGGAGGCACTGATACAAGCTCAGGGCATGGGAACCTCAGCCCAGGTTAGAAACAGCACAGGCTAAGGCCGAGGAGTCACAAATTCCCAAACTCCCAGGCGTTCAGATGCTACTGGAAACCACACAGAGGATTTGGGAACAGAGGGGGCTCATGGGCCTGCGAGGATGAACCCAGGGCTGTGGAGAGGGCACTCTGCCTTATCTTAGCAGTGTGACTGTCGAGGAACATGGAGGGGCTTTCTGCAAGAGACTTAGGTGACTGCTTTGTAGACAAAGGGTTCCTCCATGTCCCCCACAGTGGTTCTTGATGAGAGAGACAGTCCATGCTTATCCATACCGTTTATTGATTATTCATTGTGAAAAAGGGTTGCATACCACTTGTGTAGGGTAGACCAGAGATTAAATACCTTTTTCAGGAAGAGAAGCTTATTGGGTAAACCCTCAGGGCCCATCTAGATACCTCATTAGCATGGAGAACTCTGTTCTGTGCTATGTGACTCTAGTCATATACTCTATGTGGGGGGCTGTGGTCAGGGTGTTACAAGCCAGGAGTCAGGCCAGAGGTGTGTAAAGCACCTACTGTCCTCATGTAGAGGTGCTGGGCTTCTAAACCTACCCAAACCTTATCAAGGTTCCTGGCTTAGTCCATTGCCCCACAGCTCACAATAAGCTTAGACCTGAACCAACCACCCAACAGCAATTCCTGCATCCATGCATAAGCTGCCCCTGGGATGGACCCCAACATAGGAGAGACACCTGCACAAATATCAATAACTATTTGGAATAAGACTTCCATTTTGGGTAGTGGTCGAGTAACGTTTAAGTTCCCAAGACCTCCCTGGAAACTGACATTGTACTTAGGCAGAAAGAGACATGTATGTGGGTAACTGAATCCTGGTTGGTAAGTTAAGACATGATTTAGGCAAGTCCCATCCTGGCAGACAAGTGAGGACATGAATATTAAACAAGGCAAGTCCCTTGCCACAGTTGAATACCCTCAGGGTGTGGTGGCGCACGCCTTTAATCCCAGCACTTGGGAGGCAGAGGCAGGAAACCAAAAAAGAAAAAAGAAAAAAAAAAGTTGAATACCCTCACCAATGGGAGCAGGATAAATATACAACAAAGACATGTTCCTAAGGAAATCCCCTACCCCTAAATTCTGATAGGTAAAATAACTTGGCGTAGATGTTTGTGGATTTGGGGCGTAAAAACCCTGTAGAATCTCAACTCAATGTCATGGTTCAGTCCCCAAATGCGGACTGTGGCCCTGGTGGGCCAGTGGTGTATGCTCCACAAACTGTCCCTGTCTGACTGAGATGGGTGTTCATGTGTTTTGTGAGGCGATTCCTGGACCCCAATGCTGATTCCATATCCCCGCAACACCCGCTTAGTCTCAGTGCCCATCAGAGACTGGTTGTTTTGTTTGCCAGAGTCCTGTACAAATCCTATGAGTGTCCCTCCAGGATAAAGGTCATCTCAGAGTAGAAATCGCTCGTGTCCCATCACATGGAAAAGATAACAGAGAGAATTCCTCAGGACCTGGGGGTCTGTTGAGACCCAAACCCTTCCTTATCTCACCCTTGGTTTGTCCCCAATTGTTAAGGTGAGGTGACTGCTGGGAAGGCTAAAGAGCTACACTGAAGAAAAAGGTCACCAGAAGCTTTGAGGAGCATCTCCGCTGGGCAGCTCCAGAGTGGGGACAGTCGCCTCAGCTGTAGAGGCTACCAACCATCAGACTGAGACTTGTGGTGGAGTGGTGTTCAGTTTCAGTCTTGAGGTAATAATCTGTTCCCCTGTTCTGAGGAAGGAAAGGTGAAATGCAGATACTAAACAGAAATGTATAAAGATGTAGACAAACTTAACTATTTTTACTCTGTGGTGTGTGTGTGTGTGTGTGTGTGTGTGTGTTGTGTGGAGGGGGGTGATGTGTGTTGGGCACACAAATGCCATAATGCATGTAGAGGCCAGAAGGCAACTTTCAGAAACCAGTTCTCTCCTACCATATTGGTCCTAGGAATTGAATATAGGTCATCAATCTTGTCAGCTAACAGCTTTACCTGCTATGTCACCAGCCCTTAGAAATAGTTGATCATTTATTTACTTTTAAAAGTATACTTTTTCCATTCTTAGGGAATAGAATCTATTGTATGATCCTGGCTATCCTGAAACTTGCTAGGAAGACCAAGCTGGCTTCAAATGTACAGAGATCCACCAGCCTCTACCTAATGACTGCTGGGATTAAAGGTGTGTGCCACCATGACTGGCTGTACAGCCACATTTTAGGGCTATGAAGCAGGCATGTCAGCTTGTGTTTATAATCCCAGTACTTGGGAGTAGACATTGGTAGTAGGCCAGTAAGTGAACTGTGAACTTTATTTGAATTTTACAAGTTTCGTCATTAGAACTCCTCCTTCTGCCTCAGGATTTCATCCAGTGGTTGGAGGGTCTCTAGGTCAAGGCTACCCTGGTCTATACTACCTCAAAAATCTAAAAAAAAAAAAAATAAGCATCTTTATAAAACCAGAGTTGGAGTGGACACATCCAAGATTATGAGGACGATAACAGACCCAGTAGACAAGAAGAGATGATTCTAGATCCTTCTACTTCTCTCTACATTGCTGAAGAGGTCTCATGGAGGATGATGAACTGGGTATAAGCTCATGATGATGACCCTTGGGTAGTCCTTTGAGAACCTGCCCTTTTTCCCTCAGTGTGCTACTATGGTAGGCTTAGAAATTGTAAAAGAAATAGACCTTTACTTTCTAAAGCGACCCTGAAACCCCAAGACCCGAGACCTCTGTGCTGAAGATGATCTCGATGAACTTCTTTCTGAGTCAAGGACAGACACTGGGGTGGAGGTGAGCATGTTGGGAGACCCGTCAGTTCCTACTCTTAGGTCTTTCCTAGCTTTCCCTAGAAACTCTTCTGTGCTTCTGGGTGGGACCACAGGACCTGCCCCTGATGAGAACCCTGATTAGCCAACCATGGGAAGCCCCAAACTTTTCAAGCTGCTCTCCTGTCACACGTCAGCTGTAAGACTTGACAAAAGTCACCAGACATGGACAACTCAATAAGTCTGACCCTCTGGGTTCCTATCATCTCTCCCCTGGCCTCCCACTCCATCCTCCACCTTCACATCCTCTTTGATTCATCTTCCTCTCCCCTCCTCCTCTTCTCTAGAATGTGTATCACAGCTTCACTCTGGGGAACCACACAATGTCTAGACATCGTAGACAGGAAGAAGACATATAAGGAGGCAAAAAGCCAAGTTTGCTTCAGGCATTTGATAAGGACGGGCAGAGTGTGTGATCCAGAAAGACTGCGGTGGGAGGGACTGAGTTGTAGTTAGTGGCTGGAAAGGAGGATGTCAGGTGAAGACACAGGGAGGGTGGTCTAATTGTAAATTCATAGGAGATCACATTGAGTGAGAAAGAAATGACAGAGCTGCCTTCTTTGTATTGATCACATTTATTGTCTTTATTTAAACACACACAGAGAGAGACACACACATATACACACAGACACACACACAGACACATACACACACACATACACATACACACATACACAACAACACACACATAACACACACACACACACATCACACACACACACACACACACACACACACACAGAATCCCAAGTATTAGGTTTTCTACCAACCCATACAGATTTCTTCAACCATTTTTTTATTCTCTGTGTCCCCTTTCCTTTCCTGACCAGTATTCCAATTACACATGTTGCAATTCCTATTTCTCCTCAAGATCATCTTGGCACTTTTCTTGTTTGCTTGTTTATCTAAGTAGCTATCTTTGCTTTGGTATGGTCCTCCTGATACATTTTCTTTCTTTTCAAAAGTTTTATTTTACTCTTTCTTTAAGTCTATATGTCTATTCCTCTGTGTGTATGTGCCCATGAGTGCAAGTCTCAATGAAGCCAGAAGAGGGCATCAAATCCCCTGGAGTTAGAGTTATGAATTGATATGAGCTGCCTTGTGGCCTGGGATTAAACTCTTGTCCTTTTCATGAATAGAAAGTGCTCTTAACTCTTTTAGATCCATCTTCAAGATCATTGATCGTTTCTTCTGCTGTTTTAGATTCACCGTATACATTTTGTTCTCAGTTATCAAATTTATCCTCTCAAGATGATCAAGTTGATCTATTTTACATTTTCCCTCATATTATAGTAACATATTCTATGTTTAGGTATATTTTTAACAGTGAATGGAGCTAGAAAAAAATCATTCTGAGTAAAGTTCAGACCCCAATTGACCAGTAACATGGTATGTATTACCTATATAGAGATGATAGCTTTTAGTTTCTGATAACCAAACTATAATTCATGTACCCACAGAGGTTAGGTAATAGAGTCAGTGACTCGGGGAGGAAAAGACTCCCCAAGGGAGGGGAAATGGAATATATAGTTATGGAGAAACAGAGATGAGAGTGATGGGCAGAGACTGCAATGGGGTAATCAAATGGAGAGGAAGAGGGAAGAGGGGGTAAGTTAGAAACAGGTAAAACTAAGGGTCAGTTGAGGGGTCACATGGACACCTGATACAATAGAAGCCTCTTAAATATATATACACATACACATTACTACATCATGACATCTACATCACATACATATACATTATACATATACATACATATACATATACATATAACATATACATATACATATACATATAAAACAAGAAATCTAAATGGAATCACCAACTAGCCAGGGAAACAAAGCCCCACTAGATATCTCTCACCACGAACTGAAGCCTCCAGTGCCAGAAATAGATTACATCTAATTGAGTTGTTGTCCAAAGGGGCCTCAAACAACCCAGGCTATTTCCAAGGTTATCGATCACTTCCATGGAGTGATGCTAAGGCCCTACATAGAGCCTTCAACCCTATTGACTAGCGTTCATGATACTCAAAGGTACTCTGAATACTACCAGAGGAGAAAGGTAAACACCACCTCAGCTACAAACCCTTCAATCTACAGTGGTGACCTGCCTGCAAGATAAGTTGGTCCAGTAGAGGCACAAAAGTTATGGAAGAACCAACAAACATCTGATTAGATTTAGGGCCCACTTCAGGAGCTGGGATCCATGTCTGACATTTCTAGGTGGCCAAGAACCTAAGAGTAGATGAGGACCTAGGGGGAAATCAACCCTGTCACCACTTACCACAACCACTTACCACTGTTCTGCTAAGTGAAGATACAAATAATGACTCCTGATGTCATTCTGCTTGCCTCCTAGATCAGTGTCTTGCTCAGCCATCATCAGAGAAGCCCCCTCTTACAGTAGATGGGGACAAATACAGAGACCCACAGCAGGAAAATGTGCAGGGAGTGAGAGACCTTGAAGCACTCCGTCTCAAATATGATGAACTCTGCAGAAGAAGTAGGAGTAGAGTCAATGGGGATGGAAGACACCAGGGCAACAAGGCCTTCTAGTCACAACAGGAGTGACACACATGAGACTATGGTAGCATGCCCAGGGCAGGGCCTGCATAGGTCTGAGCCAGACAGAGGGTTCCAGAACTGAGAATGGAAAGTGGACACAAGCCCCCATCCCAGCTCAGAAGCTATCTCCAAAGGACAACCACTGTCAAAAGAAAAAAAATTAATTTTCTCCAGCTGTGTGACCACTGGATATAGAAACCTAATTTAAGGGCAGGGTCGATGCCCAGCAATAAATGGCCAACACAAAATAAATTCAATAATATTTTAGAGGTGTTTTTGTTTTATTGGAGGGATTGTTTGTTGGGTTTTTTTGTTTTATTGTTGTTTGGTGTCATAATGGTTTTTCTGGGCTCTTTTTCTCCCTTACAGATCTCTTGTTTATATATTACGTTTTCTAAGTTTGTGTTTTTTATGTGATTTCTCTGTGTGTGAATGTGTGTGTCTCTGTGTGAATGTGTGTCTCTCTGTGTGTGAATGTGTGTGTCTCTGTGTGAATGTGTGTGTTCTGGTGTGAATGTGTGTACTCTGTGTGTGAATGTGTGTGTCTCTGTGTGAATGTGTGTCTCTCTGTGTGTGAATGTGTGTGTCTCTGTGTGAATGTGTGTCTCTGTGTGAATGTGTGTGTCTCTGTGTGAATGTGTGTCTCTCTGTGTGTGAATGTGTGTGTCTCTGTGTGAATGTGTGTCTCTGTGTGTGAATGTGTGTGTCTCTGTGTGTGAATGTGTGTCTCTGTGTGTGAATGTGTGTCTCTGTGTGTGAATGTGTGTGTCTCTGTGTGAATGTGTGTCTCTCTGTGTGTGAATGTGTGTCTTGTGTGATCTGTGTCGTGTGTGAATGTGTGTCTCTGTGTGTGAATGTGTGTATCTCTGTATCTCTATGTTTTTCTTCTATTTTCTTTGGTTCCTTTTTTCTCTGTTTTATCCTATTCTGATTTGTTTGGTTTTATCTTGTATTTGATCTTTTTTTTTTAAGATGCCTGTTTGTTTTCTAAAGAGAGAGAGAAGAAGTGTGCATTTGGGTGATTGGGAAAGTGGGAAGACTCTGGGAGGAGTTGGGGAGGGGAGACTGTAATCAAAATATATTGTTAAATAATTACTTTCAAGAAAAAAAAAATGTTATAGTATACTCTAACAGAGTGCTTTAAAATCCTGCTGTGAATGCCTTAGTATCAGTCCTGACTGGGTCTGTTCCTATTACCTCATTTTTATTCTAGCAACAATGTATCAGTTTCCTATTGTGAACCAGAGATCTGTGGAAAGGCCGTGGCGTATCCAAGTGCTTGACCGGGTGACTAGAATCTCAGGATGGTGGGAAAATGGGATGCTGTGGATCACGAACCAAAGTTATCTCCAGCCATCTACAGTCCTCTTTACAGGCACTTGCTGTACATTATCTCCGTGTCCTGCTAACCACTCAGTTGGAATGCACAGCCAAGCTTGCCAGACCTCTCAACCTCACCAACCCCAAAGCAAGACTGTGACAAAGACCTGAATTTTGTAAAGGGGATTTCCCACCTGATGAGCTCCCACAAGGCCACTGGTACAGGAACTGATTTGTGACTTTCTTCTCCTATGTGACAGTAACATGCAGCCTGGTCCATGGTGGTGGATGTCATTAAAGGTCACTTGAATTTGTCTTTTCCAGCCATGGCTGAGGATGAGTGATATTCATGTTTCCTCTAAAGCACAGGTTATTTTATACCAACATACTTTGAATGTCTAGAGATTTTGGGCTGGATGTTGGACATTATAGCATTCTTTTGCTGTCTAGCTTTTGTTATCTTCCTTTACGTCTACTGATAACCACTTTTAAAACAAATAAGTGACTTGAAGTTCTGCTTGGTCCTGTCAAGGCACGCTTTTGATCCCTAGGACTAGTCTAGTGTGACTCTAAACCACAATTAGTTCAGTTCCAAAGGCAAGATATGACATCTCTCAGCTTCTCATGGGGTTCTTCACTTGGATGGTCTTAACTTGAATATGTGATTTTCTGTGTCTCACTGGTTTTATAGTTTTCATCTGTTTACTCAGGGGTGAGTGTGTCTCTTGATGTCCATTTATAGGCCAATCCCATCCCTCTGTTTTGGACAAAAGTGCAACCCAAACCTCACACATGCACTTCCTGTAACACTGGAACTCGGTGGAGCCGAGAGTTTTCATCACTCTCTGGCCCGGAGCTCTTCCTGCCCATTTCCAGTCATCACCACTCCTCAGAGGCAAGCTGCTCATTTAACTCAATTTTAACTCAGTCACCCGTTCAACAAGCACTCACAGAACACTTAGTGTTGGCCAAACAGTCGGTATGCAGGGAAGACAAGACAGGTAAGGGCCCTGACTCATGGGGTGTACAATACCACAGAGAGATGTGAAATCACAACAGTGGCAATTGTTTTGCCAACAGGCTGAAGGTGACATAGAAACATCTACAGAGAGCCATTTCCTTCCCATGGGTCATCAAAGACAGCTTCTTTGAGGCAGTGGTGTGACGTAGGATCTCAACAACAAATTGGAGTTCACTGGGAGAAAAATCGGAAGAAACATACTCCGGGAATAGGGGTCAAGCAAAATCAAAGTGATTATCCTAAAATAGAATTGGAGGAGTCAAGATTCAGGAGCTCTGGGCTGTGTGATGGTGATGGTGTTGAAGAGGCCCCATTTTGGCAGTTGAAAGACAGGTCAGAGCATTGAGGGGCTAGTGAGACTCTTTTGGGAGACAGAACCACCCAATAAGAGTTACAGCAAAACCTTTGATAGCATCTGCATCATTGCTGCCACCAGTCTACCTGACAGTCAACTCTTCCTCATTCTCCATGTCTTACTTGAGGTAAATTGACCAGACTGGTGATAGATGGCACTAAGAATGAGGAAGAGGCAGTGCAAAGATGGTCCTGAGGCCCAGGTAGCCTGGTGGACGGGTACCACTGATGCAGGTGCTGATAAAGGCTCATCTGCAACTCTCCTCAGGAAGCCGACTGGGAAAGTTGATTCCAGTTTGGTCTACTGTGCTGCAACTGGCTTGTAGCATCAGGAGGCACTGGCAGATGGGCAGTTAGCAATGCAGGAGCTCAGAGGGAAGGGACCTGGCTGGAGATGAAAAGTGTTCATTTGCATTCTCTTCCTAATGAAGCCGTGGGTGTGGTGAGATCTGTGGGGGAGAGGTGAGAGCTGCCAGCCAGCTGCTAAGGCCTGCTGGCTTATAAGGATGAGCTGGAGGACAGGACCCCATCAAGGGGAGGAGGAAAAGGAGGAGGAGCACAGGTCTGAACAAAATCCAGCTGCCTAAGGGCTGAGTGGAACAGGAGCTGAGGTCGCCTTTGTTGTCCTACAGGGAAGGCAGGTGAGGTGAACACTCAGACACCTTCAATAGCTGTACAACATCTGGGTCTGGTTTCTGTGGTTAGAAGCCAGACTGTAAGCTAAAAATGACGACGGTTCAGGGTTAGGGACACTTGCGGATGGACAAGGTGGCAGCAGAATGGATGAAAGGAGGGAGGTGATTTTGTTTGTGGGTTCGTTCTTATGGCTACACTCAAGCTTGCTTAAAGCCAATATCCAGGCTGGTGGGGGAGAGAGAGTTTTGAAAACAGAAAATGGAATTGGAGATTCTAGGATGGTGACAAGGGGGATGGAGAGAAAGCTTCCTCTCCCTAGGAGACTGAAGACGACATTGGCTGAGGGTTTGTCTGTGATGTGAGGTGGGAAGAAAGGCTGGCTGGGGGGTCATTGTGTGTGTGTGTGAATGGGTAATGGCTGTATGTGTCCTCTGTCTGAGTGCAGGTCTATTAGAGAGATGTCTTCCTGCATTTCAGTAGGAAAGGGACGACCAGTTACCCATCAGTTGACCCTGGATGGAGGCAACATCCCCAGGTATGCTGGACAAAGAGGAGGCATATGAATGGGCTCTACCAGGCTGAGAGCCACCAGGCTGGGGCATCTTACACAAGCTGGGTCATCAGGTGGGGAAGGGTCTGGTTGGACAGAATGTTCTGTACCCAAGCAGGGTCAGGAGCTACCTGAGGCTGAGAATTGTGATAGGAGAACAGAGTAGCTGGACACCTGCAGGTGAGTGGACACAGTGGGAAAAGAGCGTACATGACGGGAGCTTGGCTGTCTCTCCTGTGCTCTGAGGGGGCTCTGAGGAACTAGGAGTGACATGGCAGCTTTGTATGAGGAAGCTGCCCTGTCAGTAGTGTGACGAGTGACAGGGGGAGCAGGCATTTGGGTAATAGCCCTGAGAGACAATAGAGGGAGGGGTAAAAGCCAGGCTAATGGGAGGGATGGGCTCCCACAGGGCATGTCCAGGAAAGACAGGGTCCCTGTCACCCCAACAGGTGGAGCCCACTGGCAGGGTGTGGTGTGCACACACAGTTGTGCTACAACAGGGCATCGGGAGGGCTTGGCAGGCCTAGGAGAGAGACAAGAGTTGGGACCGCCCTGGGATGCTGGAGCTGTCCTTTGGATGAGTGAAGAGGGAGTGGGGCTGGATTTGAAAGTTGACAGAATGAGCCTTGGCGGGAGATGTCTTCAGAGACTATGATGCTCCGGGGTCTTGGGGAACTCCAGGCTTTTCAGGAAGGGTCTCTGGACTTGCTTCCTCTGAGCTCCTACATCATGCAGCAGCTCCCTTGAGAGCAGGAGGCAGAGACAGCCTCTTCCCACTATACAGTGGATATCTCTTCCTTTAGCTTCATCCCTCTCCAATGGTTATCAATAGTGAAGGACAGTCGGCACCTTCTTTGTCGCTTCCAAGTACAAAGCAAGAAGAAGCTACTTCAAGTCCTGGACCTTATATATCATTGAGTGCTATGCAGACATCATCTCACTTTTCATCAGAGCTCCCCTCTGTGTCAGATGGGGGACAGTGAATTGGTATTGCTGGGCAAGAGAATGCAAGGGACTAGTGGGAGGTAACTGACAGTAGATGGTGATTACTGTCAAGTTCGGACAGACGGATGGACAGCAGTGAGCATCAGGATTGAAGGTAGAGGGCAAGGTCAACCATTGGACAGTGTTTGCCTACACTGCCAAGAGGTTCTGAATGCAGAGATGGTCAGGATTCTGGGGAATGTTCCACTGAAGAGCACACAGTCAGAGAGAGAGACAGAGAGAAGGGGGAGGGAGGGAGAGAAGGAGAAAGAAAAGGGGTCTTCAGGACAATGCAGGAGAGAACAAGGAGAAGAGAGAAAAGAGTGTGTACTGGAGCTCAGGTTGGCTGTTTTGAGGTTGGCTGGCACCCCGTAGTGTGCTCTCTGGGATGGAGAGGCAAAGCTCTCCTGGTCATCCTGAGCTCAGCACAGAGCAGACTGATAAGAAGCCAGGAAGTGAGGCTTAGAGACATCTCCAGTTCCAGACAGGCCTGTGCAAAGCTACAGAGCCAAATTAGAAGTTTGTAAAATTTGTAGACCTTGTAAGTTTCCTCACATTAGACGCTGTGGAAACTGTCTGACTGTCCCACGAGGCCAGGTATGGCACCGACCAGGAACTATGTGGATATCTTTGTAACTCTGAGCACAGGGGTTCCTATCGTCTCCCTTCCCCACATCTGATGAAATAATTGTTCCACTTGTTGGCTAAATACTTGTTTCATGAGTGAAGTCTTTCCTTCTCAGCAGAAGTGAAGTGTAAAACTGTCCTCATGGCAAGAATAAGTGGCAGTTGTTCACACTGTAAGTGACCAGAGAGTCAAGCTTGACAGAGAGTAAGGGGTTTGTAGAGGGGTGGTGGAGGGAAGGTTATCTAGAGCATAGAGAAGAGGTTATGAAATGAGGAGAATGTTCTAGAGAAGTTTTCAAAGCTCATGACTTTCTGGGACACATGCTGTTTTCTTTTCCCTTTTGACTTGGCCCAGATCGCTTTCAGCCCACTCTCGTCACCCTTCACAGAATCTCAGAGTCAGGACACAGAGTCAGAGCACCTCTAGAAAAGTATATTAGAGCAGAAATCGTGCAGATGGTGTAGGGGTGATTTGGGAAACTGGACAGGGTTGGGAAGCCTAGAACAATGACTGCACAAAATCGTCCTATATCAAATTGTCTACACCAATTAAAGCAGTAGCAGCAGTGGAAGCCATGTATTGAGTACCTACTGGACCACTCTCAATTGGTCAACTGTGTAAGCTGGACTCCTGTTTACACAAACTAAACTGAAGACTGATTCCTTGAGGGAGAGGTTCCTTGCTCATGATGAATGTCAGAGCTGATATAGACCCAGCCCTGTTCTACTGGAGTTTCCTACTACCATTCAACCATGGAGTCTTGTTGAAAGAGAAGATGACAGCAGATCAAGTTGTTTTTTCATATCTCGTGTGTGTGTGTTGTGTGTGTGTGTGTGTGTGTTCCCGTGCATGGGAAGGTCAGAGGACAATCCTGAATGTCACCACATGAGTAGTACCATCCACCTTACTTTTGAAACAGTGTCTCTTGCTGGTCCTGAGTCCATCAAGAAGGGGAGACTGGCAGACGAGCACATCCCAGGATCGGTCGCATAAACACACCAGGCTTTTTAAGCCTAGGCTCTGGGGATCGAACTCAGCTCCTCCTGTTTGCAAGACAAACACTTTACTGACCAAGCCCTAGGTTTGCAGATCTTTACCTGCTTTATTTATAATAAGAGAACTAGGCAGCAGGCTAGGATCGGAAGCCATTCAGAGTTCTACAGCTACGAGTCATGGCGGTACCTACCTGTAATCTCAGGGAATGGGGAAGGCGAGGCAGGAGGATTGCTATGAACTCCAGGCCAGCCTGAGCTCCATAGTCAGATTCTGTCTCAAAGTAAGAGAGGGGATGGAAGGAAAAAAGAGGGAGAGGAAGGGATTGAAGAGATGGGAAACACAGAACAGACAGCTGGTTTTGGAAGTGTGAGCTTCCTGATGTTTTGAGCAGCTGGCTCCAGCAGGAACTGCCCACTCCCCCTGCCCCAAACCTCAACTAGAAAGACCTTGGAGAGTAAGGAGTGGGGGGTCAAAGTGAATTAAGTTTGGGCTATATATGTTTTTCCATACAGAGTGAGCTGTAACCCAACTTGTTATGTAAACAGACTGCAGCCTATCAGAAGTGACCAACCACAGATGGCCAACTGTTCAAAACACTGTCAGAGAAGGTGGCCACAAGCCAGTTAGGCTGTCCTCAGCTCACTCATCCTTTCCATAGGTCACCAGTTGTCACTGTGGATTAAACCTGTCCATGTCCTTTATTTATTGTATTGTTTGCCTTCTCAGTCTCCGTATGTAGCCAGCCAGGCATGAACTCATAACCATTAGCACCTCCACCCCACCCCAGTTCTGGGGTACATGCCAACCCTATCACATGTGCCTGTTCCTTTTTCAGACAGAGTCTAACTATATAGCTTTGGCTGGCCTGGAACTTGCTGTGTAGATCAGGTTGGCCTCAACTTCAGAGATCCACTTGCTTCTGCCTAGCTCCTGGGTGCTGAAACTACAAGCTGGCCTTCTGTCTTTTGGGGAAAACAAGGTGTCCTGTAGCCTAGGCTGGATTTGAACCCCTATGTAGTAGAGGATAACCTTGAATTTCTGATCTTCCTACTTCTACCTTCCAGCAATACTTGGATTGCAGGTATTTGCTCACCATGCCCAGATTAAGTGGCTCTGGGATGGAACCCTAAGGTTTAGTGCAGGCTAGGTAAACATTCCTCGAACTGCACTGCAGCCCTGTGGCCTGGTTTCCATGTTTTCAGAGGCATGTATACAATGGAAATGCACGTGACTGGGCATAGATGGGTAGATCTGTCCCATCCTCACAGAATGTATAGGAATATTTAGAGGCATCTCTGAAGGGCTGGAAGTCACTTCTGACTTTGAGGATCAGGATTCTGGTCCTCATGATGGCAAGGCAACATGCTTTCACTTTCTTCATAGTTTATAGCATAAATGGAGGAAATCAGAAATCATAAAAAAAATCTGGGGATCAGGACGGAGCCCTGACTGATATCCAGTTAGCATACAGCCTCATTTTGTGACCTGTGCTAAGTTATACAACCACACCCTCTGAGACCTTATTGCTCATTGTAGGATCAGAACCTACACACTACGGACTTTGCAGAGTTTCTGTGAGGCTCAAGGGAGACTCCATAGCAGAGTGGGAGGTCCCCACCTGAGCGCTGAGCTTACCTCCCCACAATGGGTCCCTTCTGTTTTACAGCCTCCCTTCCTTCCAAATGGGCTCGTCCTTTTACCGAGTTCTCCTATTGGTTGGTTTCTGTGCTCCAATGTTCTGCATGTCGTCATCCAATCCCTACAACCGTGAGTCCCCCCACCCTCCCTCCAAGAGGAACCCAGCCTCCCAGGTGTCTCCTAGCAACACCAAGTTCGCCTTCCTCTGTACCAGAGGCTGGCTCAGGAAAGTCCAGGTCAGAATATCCTCTTTTCTCCTGTGAGTATCTCCACTTCCCTGGCCATGCTGTCCCTGGGGGGCCGCTCAGCCACCAAGACGACAGATCCTCGGAGTCTTGGCTTCAACCTCACGATCATGCGGGAGCCCACCATCCACCTGGGCTTCGAGCACCTGGTCCGCTCGCTGAACGAGTGCCACAAGGGCCGGGACTTGCGGATGGGCATGTCCTCTTCATCAGGAAGGAGTTGCAGTTGCAGGCCAAGTTTCTGGACAGGGTCAAGAAGCTTTATGGGACAAAAGTCTTTTCTGAAGACTTCTCAAATGCTGTCGCTGCCCAGGCCCAGATCAACAGTTATGTGGAGAAGGAGACCAAAGGGAAGGTGGTGGATGTTATCCAAGACCTTGACTCTCAGACAGCCATGGTCTTGGTGAACCACATCTTCTTTAAAGGTGAGGCTGATTTACTCTTTCTTTCTTTTCTTCATTTTCTTCTTTTCCTTTCCCTTTTTATGTACTTGGATGTTTGTTTGTTTGTTTGTTTGTTTGTTTGTTGAGTCAGGTCTTATGCATTTCAAGATGGCCTCCATCAAGTTATGTAGCTGAGGATGACCTTGAATTTCTAATTCTCCTGCCTCCATCTCCTTAGAGCTGGGATTATAAGTGTGTTCGCCAAACCCATTGATGCAGTAGGGACTGAACCCAGGGCTTTGTGCAAGCCACACACCTCTGCCACCTAACAGAGACACGACCCCAGCCCATCCCTGATTTACATTTCTTTTCCTTTTGGTGTTGTGTCGTCAAGGAAACAGGTGTGTACAACAAGGTCTAGACAGCAGGGTGTGCCTGAGTCCTCATCAGCTTTGCAAGTAGCTACCTGTACACTCTGTCTTCTGTTCCCTCTCTCTAGCTGCCACTCATTAATTAATATGGGGCCTCGTTTATCTCTGTGCTAGCATGAAGCAAGGGGCTGTCCTAAAGAAGCTGCACTCAGCAACGAGGGCCCCCAAATGTCCTCTGGAACTCTTGAGGAAAAAAGAGCTTGTGTTTTGGCACCAACGACAGTCATACTACTCCCTGGACACCTCACAGCCGTGACACACTGGGCCCTGTCTGGGGCCAGTTTAAAAACCCAGTGGTGAGAACAGTTTCAAAGGTTTGGAAGTGTAGACAAGCTAGTCTGTCACTCATATCTATCTAGAGAGTCACTGTTTACAAAGCCACCGCCATGAAGGACACTGCCCTGAAGCCGAATGAACATCAGCTCTGAAGGCACATGACTCTGAGTCTGCTTTCTCCCTCTGCCCTTTCTTGTTCCATGGTCCTAAGTGTGACTCTGAAAAATATCTCCCGAGGGGCTAAATGCCCACTCTAAATGCCAGTCTCTGCCTCTTGGCTGAGCGATCACTAAGCATACACAGCCTCACAGGACCATGGCTGAAGTTGAGTGCCTGGGCTTCAGAGCTGTGTGTTCTGTTGTGCCATGGTTCCTTCTTCTCCTCCATCCTCTCATTTACCCGAACTCCATTTCCTATTAACCAATCCAGTCCAGCCATTTGTCTGCCATCCACCCACACATCCTCCAAACACAAAAAGAGGGCCAAAAACTGACCTGCTTTCCTTCGTTGGTGAATACCTTCATTTGCTATATATCATCTTATTTGATTTATTTCTAATGAAAGGCCATGTGCACAGCTTCTGGCCATTTTAAAGTGTCTAAGTCAGGATCTTCAGTTAGATTCGCTAGCATCTTCACCAAGGCTGCATTGCATTGGAAATATAGACAAACTAGTGACTGTTACTCGTGTCTGTCTAGAGCAGAGGTTCTTAACCTCTGGGTCACTACCTCTTTGGGGATCAAACGACCCTTTCATGGGAGTTGCGTTTTAGATATCCTGCATATCAGTTATCTACACTACACTTTATAACAGTAGCACAGTTGTAGTTATGAAGCAGCAGTGAAATAGTTTTGTGGTCAGGGATCACCACAACTGAAGAACAGCATTACAGGGTAGCAGAATTAGGAAGGGTGAGAGCCACTGGGCTAACCCTTTGCTGTTTACGAGGACAGTGTGTTAAAGGACACTGTTCTGAAGTCGACCGGGCATCTTGCTCTTCCCTACTGGAGACCAGTAATCTACTCTGTATCTCTGCAACCTGCCTATTTTAGACACCTCACATGTCTAAATGACATTTGAAATAGGACTCCAGACCACATCATCCCCAGCTTTTGTGTGTAACTTAGGTTCACCCGTACTGTCTAACATTTAACAGACGTCAGTCTTTTTCTAGTCAGTTTCTCTTTTCTGTACTTTCCCTTTCTTTTCTAGTCTTTGTTCTCGTTGCTGACTGCTAATTTGACACTGTGAACAGAAGCCGGACATTGCTCCTGCAAGGATCCAAACACGTGAGCTAGCTCCCAGCTCTCATTCATAATAGCTGAAAAATACTGTCATCTGGAATTGGCAGCATTCTGTGTATCAGATGCTGGGTATGCAGGCAGATCCTACTGCAGGCTACTGTGAATACCTTACTGTGGCATTAGTGATCACTCATTTCGTGTGCATGCTGTTTTGAGGCTTTCAAGTGTGCACCCAGGAGAGAGCCCACTTGGTCATATGGTAGTTCCATTCTCAACTTTAAGAAGCTGGGAACCGTGTCTGCAGAGCCTACACTAACAGTGGCTCAGGATCCAGTCTTTTTCATAGCCTCACTCTATTTGCTTTCGTTTCTAAATTTTAGTTTATTTATTTAGTATGTTATTTAGTATGTGCGTGTGCATAAGTGCATGTACATGCACGTGTGCGTGCGTGTGTGCATGTGTGTGTGTGGTGTGCGTGTGTGTGCGTGTGTAGACAACATGCAGGAGTAGTTCTCTTCTTCCATCACCAGGGACTGAACTCATGTTAGGCTTGGCGGAAGCACCTTTATCCACTGAGCCATCTCACCAGCCCTAGTATTTCTTATTATCCATCTTTCTCTCAACAGCCATGATGCTGGGCGGTGATAACTCGCTATGGTTTCGCTCTGCATTCCCTAATGACTAATGGTGTTTGCCTTCTTTCCTAGGCTTATTGACTCTGTAAACAGTCTATCTCTGGACATTAACATTTTATGATGGTTCTTGCCATCTCAGCTTTTAGTTGCTGAGCTGAATGTACTCGTATGGAAGATAGGATACTCGGTGTCACTTCACTAATAGTGTCTGTATCTCCTCTGTGCTTTTCTCCCTCAGTGTCTACAAAGTCCCATCTTTTCTGTTGAAATTTTCGAGTTTACAGTTTCCCAGCTTTTAATTCATTTCTCTTTCATTCTCACTTTACTTTCCTAGGGTTGACCTGGGGAGTGCAATTGGCATGTAATTATAATGTAGTCTGTGTTTATAACAATCATCATTCCAACAGTTATAAACACTTTTTTCTCAGTGCTTATTTTTCCTCCATCCCTTTGATGTCGTCTTAAATTGTACTGATACACATGTGTGCCCACCAATATAGATTTATTATGATCAATTTATTTTGTTTTAAGAGGAATTTGTTTTTTGTTATGTGAATGAGTGTCTGTGTGTATGTGTACCACATGTGTGCCGTGCCTGTAGAAGCCAGAAGGGGGCACAAGATCCCCCAGAACTGGAGTTATATTCAGTCGTGAGCTGTCATGTAGGTGCTGGGAAAGGAACCTGGGTCCTCTTCAAGAGGACAATTAATGTTCTCAACAGCCGAGCCATCTCTTCAGCCTGGTCATCACTTTATGAGCTGCCTTTCTAGAGAGGACAACATAAGAGGAAAAACTATGCTCTCCTGTTTTTCTAGATTTTTTCTTTATTTAGGGACAGCATCTCACTCTATAGTTAAGAATTTGCCTTCTCCATCAATCTGGACTTGAACTTATAGCAAGCTCTCTGCCTCTGCCCCCAAGTGCTTGAATTCTAGGTGTGTACCACTACACCCACCTTCAAAACACTCACAACCGTCTTCCATGTTTCAGCATAATTTCCTTTGCTGGAGTGGATCTATGTCACTGTCCCACCCTGACCGCAGAGGCCTCTAGCACTGGCAAAAGCTCGCTTGCTTTGATTTTCTCTTACTATTGTTCGAGCTTTGTATTTTCTGATAAACCATCTGCTCATGTTGTTGAGGTCACCTGGAATGAGAGATTTCCTCTTTGCCTTCTGACTATGATGCATCTAAGTATGGAATCGTTAACTCTGTTGGAAGGTTTCTATAAACCAAGTTTTGGGAGGTTCTGAATGTTATTTCTTCCCATAGCCACCCTCTCCCTTTTCTATCTCTCTCCTCCTTTTGGGAGTCCTGTGATGTGTGTATTGCTCTGCTTGAGGGTGTATCCCAGCTTTCTATATTCCTCCATCATAGCCACCCTCTCCCTTTTCTATCTCTCTCCTCCTTTTGGGAGTCCCGTGATGTGTGTATTGCTCTGCTTGAGTGTGTATCCCAGCTTTCTGTATTCCTCCATCTTTGCCTCGGTACTCCTCACTCTACAGACTTATAGATATATTTTCTGGCTCAGTGTTTATTGTCTTCCGCTAGCTCTCATTTGCTGTGGAGTCTCTCTAGTGAAACTTTCATTTCTGTTACCATATCTTCCAACTCTACGAGATGACTTTGAATCATTTCTCTAATTACAAGCAGATGCTTATTAAATACAGTTTTAAAAAAAAAGCTCTTTGAGCATGTTCAAAATAGCTGCTTTGGCAGGTTTGATTAATAATAAACATGTCTGGTTCCCCTTAGGAATGCATGCTCCCCACCCCCTAACATTTGGGGCATATTTCCTGGTTTCTTTTCATATGTCATTTTTTGTTTTTTTTTTTTTTTTAAAAACATCTAAATATTTATTTTAGTTGTATGTATGCACATGTGTGTCATGTGATGAGTATTTAGACACACGTGTGGTTGCCTACAGAGTCCAGAAGAGGACGTCAGATCCCCTGGAACTGGAGATAGAGATGGTTGTTATTTGGAAGCTGATTTGGGTCCTCTGTAAGACCAGCAAGCGTTCCTAACCTCAGAGCCATCTCTAGCCTCTTTGTATGTTTTCAGCCCAACAATGTTAATAACGTAAATCAATTCTAAACGTGAACTACTTCCCATCCAGAGGGCTAGTCGTTGTTGTTCCTTGTAGCAACCTGTAGCTTCCTGTTTCTTCCGAATGGATTCTTTTAAAGTCCCAGCTGTCTTCTTGGCTGGGAAATCTCCCAGTCTTTGTAGAGGATCACCTTGTATGTATTGCGACTTGCCATGCACACTCGGCTCGGCAGTCTGTAATTTGGACTCACCCTTTATTTTCTGTCTGTGCCCCCCAGGCCTGCTGACAGTGAGAGCTCTGAATCACCCAGATAGTTCCCAAGCTGCCTACAGCTTTACTCATGTCTGGGGCCTTTTTGAGTTTGAGATAGGTGGGAGGTTTCCAAATCTCCTGTAAACACTTGATTCTTTAGACATGTATTTGTTTATCTCTCTGTTCGTCTTATCTCTTATCCATCCTCCAGACAGCCAGGAAGTGAGGACAATTGTCTGTAATTGAATATGATATGCACTCCCACACTCTACGGAGAAGGCATAAGGCATCGAGTGAGCCTCCATTATTGGTTGTGTGAGTGGAGGCCCCCATTACGATTCGGCCATTTGCCTTGAATGACCCTTCCTTGGGTCATCACGGCTGACTGGGACCATGTTTAGAGAAGGGTGGACATGCAGAAGGACTTGCTTTGTCATTTTTTGCCGACAGGACCTCCCTCCTCTCTTCTCAGTTTGTTTCTCACTAAGCTTTGTGGTTAGTGACTCATTTGTCTTGACTGTTATGTACTGCTCGAGGTGTTTCGGAGTTCTGCCTGCTACTGTCTTGGCAAATATCCTCGGGGAGATGGTATTTGCCTTGGCTGAACCCCAAGTCAGATTAAATACGGATGGCTTCTATAAGTCATTCTTTTGGTATTGCAGAAGGCAGGTCAGATAAAGACAATTCTTTGAGAATGAGTCTAGGGCTGTTTTTGTTTTGAGATGGTTTCTCTGTGTAGCCTGAGATAGCCTCAAATTCACAATCTTCCAGCCTTGGCCTCCCCGTGTTCAAGGGGTTGCAAGCGTGAGCCACTATGTACCACTTGAGAATGAGTCTTTAGAGTATTCCAGCCCCATTTTGATTTCAGTGTAAATGTGGGCTGTTATTTTTCAAGACCACAAAGAATGAAGGATGGGTGTGGTACTAGAGCCTGTTAGAATGTCACAAACTTTACCACTTCTAACACAACAGAGTTTATTTTCTTTAGTATTTTGTTTGTCAGCTATAAGCATCTGAGGATTTTTCAGAGTTCTAAAGGAATAGACTTTGACCACTGTTGGCAGATGTGTATAGTATCAGATACTATGTGTGTGTGTGTGTGTGTGTGTGTGTGTGTTGTAGTATTAGATAAGTGGAGTGTATTTATGTGTCTGCAAGTGTAGTGTATGATGCGTGTGTGCATATATGGTGTAATATTGTATATGTGCAAGTGTATATTGTCTGTGGGGTATACGTAGTGTATGTTGTGTGTGTGTGAAAGTGCATGTAGAGGTGGGAATATATGGCATGTGTTGTATATTTAGGTGGGGATGCAAGTGCATTTATGGTATGTGGGACGTATTTATGTGTTTGTGTGTGCAGGTGGTATATGTGTGTGGTATGTATATGTATGTAGTGTATGATATGTGTGTTATATATATGTGGGGAATGAATGTGTGGTATATGTGATACACGTATTTGTCTCTCTATGTGTAGCACATTGTATGATGTGTGAACATGTGTTATGTATACATTTATACATATGTACATTTGTGTTTGGGGGGGTATAGGGTGTGTGTAGGGTATGGTGTGTGTGTGAAGGGTATGTGTGTGGTGCATGTGTGTTATATGTATGTGTGTATGTGAGATATAGATTGTGTATATAAGTATGTGTTGTGTGGTGCGCACGTATGGTATAGTATGTGTGGTTCATATACATGTGTGTGTTTGGGATCAAAGTCTGGGCCTTGCAATGCTAGTTATGGTTGTTTTTATGAAAAATTGAGTTTTTAGAGGTCCTCATCTGCCTGTTTTACCTGGCAGGTTTCAGGGACATAAAGCCTCCTCTTCTTCACATTGACTTAAGCTGTCCCTTCTTTTGCACTGATGTAAGCTCTCTCTTCTGTTGCACTGATGTAAGCCCTCTCTTTTTTTCTCCACGCTAGCCAACTGGACCCAGCCCTTTAGTGCTGCAAACACAAACAAGAGTTTCCCATTCCTTCTGAGCAAGGGCAGCACTGTGCACGTTCCCATGATGCAACAGACCGAGTTGTTTGCTTTTGGAGTGGACAGAGAGCTGGGCTGCTCTGTTCTGCAGATGGACTACAAAGGAGATGCCGTGGCCTTCTTTGTCCTCCCTGGCAAGGGCAAGATGCGGCAGCTGGAGAAGAGTCTGTCCGCAGGGAGGCTGAGAAAGTGGAGCCGCTCGCTCCAGAAAAGGTAAGCATCACTGTCAGCTTGCCGGGAGCTGTTCATCTGAGGATAGAGAGTGTGGTGGTAGCTATGCAGTGATGACTACTGGGTACCAAGCCTCCTCTGCCTGCCAGACAGTGATGTTGGAACTGTGTTCACACAGTACCACATGAATGTCACTGTCATCTGGTACACAAATATTTCCTCATCCTCTCCTTCCATCTTTCCAGATGGAAACAGACTCCTTGAAGGTAAGTGGAAGTACTGGTTACTTTTCTGTCACTGAGACAAAGCACCATGACCAAAGGCAACTTAAGGAGCAAAAAATTTGCTTCAACTTACACATTCAGAGGATGAGAGTCCATCGTGGTGTGGAGTGTAGGCTCAGAGTGGTAGGCATGGTGACAGCAACAGGAAGTTGAGGGATAACACCTTTCATGGCAAGCATGAAGCAGAGAGTGAATCAGGAAGTGGGTAAAGCTGCAAATGCTTGAAGCGCACCCCAGTGAAGTATTTCCTCAAGCAAGGCTGTACTTGTCATAACCTCTCCAAGTGCGGCCACCAACTGGGGACCAAGTGTTCTGATGCCTGAGCCTGTGGGAGACATTTCTCAATCAAACTACCACAGTGAATCATGCAAGGCTGCACACACAAAGATTTTAAGTCTACACAAGGTTCACTCCAGAAACCAAGTCATACTGAATTCCATGAAGCTATTTTTATAAAAGCAAACAAGCAAACAAACCAAAGTCTTGGTGCTCATTGCTCACTTATAGACAGAGGAGCACAGTGCTGCTGAGTCACTGAAGGTAGAGATTGCTGAGTCACTGAAGGTAGAGGTTGCTGAGTCACTGAAGGTAGAGGTTGCTGAGTCACTGAAGGTAGAGGTTGCTGAGTCACTGAAGGTAGAGATTGCTGAGTCACTGAAGGTAGAGGTTGCTGAGTCATTGAAGGTAGAGATTGCTGAGTCACTGAAGGTAGAGATTGCTGAGTCACTGAAGGTAGAGGTTGCTGAGTCACTGAAGGTAGAGATTGCTGAGTCACTGAAGGTAGAGATTGCTGAGTCACTGAAGGTAGAGGTTGCTGAAGCCACATTACTCCTTAGAAGTGGTAAAGAGTATCTGGGAGGTATTAAGTGCCTAATAACAGCAATGTTGTTAGGTCTGTTCAAATTGTAGAAAGAACAAGGAGATCAATCATATGATACAGAAGATTATTGAATATTTATTTTTAGTCTCTTCGCATGACTCCTTGATATCTTCATTATCCTCAGTGTTTGTCATCTAAGAGGGAAGAAAAGATGGGGCTTAGAATAGTAGTCATTTAAGGAAGATGATGACCAATGCCTGGAAGGGCAGGCATAGTACCCAGGAGCTTGTGAGCAGAGGGAGCTTGTTTTTGTCAGGGGAATGTTTCAAAGGTACAGGGATGACACCAGCCACAAGCATGAACATAGGGATGGCTAAAGTCTGGGCTGGGTGTTTCCAGACTCCTGGCCTCTTATTCCAATGCAATACAAGATGACACATTTCAAAACAGCAGGAAACTTCCTTCAAAGCAAAATGATAATCCAGGTCAAAAAGAAATGGGGTGCCAAGATTACTAATGAATCACAAAAGTAAGGCTTCTCAAAGGCCCCAATTATTGTTTGGGGCTCCCTTTTATGAGACTCAAGAGGAGGAGATTGGGTACTAACAACATAGCAGGGATGGTTCTCTGTTTTGATTGATAGGATCTATCAGATAATCTCCTGTTTGCTGTTCATATCATTCTCATCAAGCATCTCATTGTGACCATACACACATACAATTCTGCACAGAATAAGATGGTAAATAGGGAGTTCTCCCTAAAAGTTCACATAATTTGCTTTATTGCATGTGCGCCCAAAGCCAGCCTAGACCGTTGCCCCCACACAACTCCTGATTGTGTTCTAAGACATGTCACCAAGGAGTTCTTATGGGAAGTAAATCATTCCATTGATTAAAGCAAGTGTCTACACAACTTTCTGCAGGTTGGGGTTCACAAGTGGCCAATAGGTTGCTAGGTACATTGTCTGGAGGGGTATGTGTGCACAGCCCAGATCAAATGGATTCCAAGCTGTTCCCTACACTTACCTGCCTCGGGGTGAACACAAAGACATAGAGGCTGTGGTGGTGGCACTTCGGATAGAGGCACAGCACTGACAGAAGCGGAAGGTGAAGAATGACAAGGCGCTGCAGGCTTGCCCAAGTTTCTTCTCTTCTCCCGCTGCACTGCTGCTGTGTGGTGGAGAAAGACAAAGCCTCCAGGAGGCCACAGGAAGGTAGAATGCAGAGGGAGCCAGAGAACCCAGAGGTGCCCAGGCCAGCAGAAGGAGGAGTTGTCCGTGGTACTAAATGTCAGGGAGGTTTGTCAGATGAGGCTTCTCTCCAAGGTCTTGTGCTTTTCTTTCTGTGAGCAGCTAAGCACATAAACATTGGCAAAGCACTGCAATTGAGCCTGACCATCTTTAAAAATAAGAGAAATGCTATTGAATGTGCCCAGGAGAGCAACTCACGGTAAATGCCCGATAGATGAGTAGTGTTTGCTCTGGGCTAGGGAAACCATGGCAGAAGAAGAAAACATGCCAAGCTGTAGGTTTGTGCTGTCCAATACGGTAGCCTCTGGCCACAAGTGGTCTTCCATATTTGAACTTAGTAAAATGGAATAAAATTAAGGATGGTGAGATGGCTTAGGGGGTACAGATTCTGGCTTCCAAATCAGACAGGCCTGAGTTTGAACCCCAGGATCCACAAGTTAGAAGGAAAGGAGTGACTTCCAGAGGCTGTCCACATCATACACATATGAAACACACCCCACACACACACACACAACTACACATACTACATACACACACACTACCCCACACACTATACCACAAACTACACCACACACAAACACACATACTACCCCCCACACTACACACACACACACCATTGCACACATGTGATGCCAAGCCCCATCAATCAATCAGTATAACCAATGAATGAATTAAAGTAAGAGTTTAGCTCATTGTTTGCTGTAGGCATTCATCAAATTGTTCAGTAGCCACATGTGCCCAGTGGCAAGTGTATGGACAGGGCAGGTGTAGGTATATTCCCAGCAGGGTACAACTCTCTGAGGGGTTTTGTCACCCTGGGAGATTATCAGGGTATGCTTGTCTCAGGGAGTCCTGCTGGGCAGGGCCAGGTGATGTGGTTGGTGCCTAAGCTACCATAACTTCCTGATGTCCCCATTGGTGTCTGCTGTGGTACCCATGCTGACCCATCATCTCGCCCAGGTCCTCACTTGATTATAGGATCCTTATGTTTTATTCTGATCCCCAGAGATGAGCTTGTTCATCTGGGAGACTCAGAAACAGAGCAACCTGGTTTTTGGGACTGGGGTGAGTAGACTTCTCCGGCACTCAATAACAGATCTGGAGAGATGGAGATATCCTAACCTCGTCTCTTCCCTTTTTACTCTCCATAGATGGATCAAGGTGTTCATCCCCAAATTTTCCATCTCTGCTTCCTACAACCTGGAAACCATCCTCCCCAAGATGGGAATCCGGGACGCCTTTAATTCAAACGCCGACTTCTCTGGAATTACAAAGACACATTTCCTGCAGGTTTCTAAGGTAAGTTGATGGAGATATGTGCAAGAAAGTCCACGCCAGAAAGGACAGCAAAGAAAAGATGTCTATCTTACTGCGAAGGTCACAGGCTGGAGAGGTGAAGGTGTTTAATGGCCAAAGGAAAGGCCAAGTCTTGTGGCTGTGAGGCTTGGGCTTCCATGGTCACACCATAACCTGACTCACAGGTACGCATAATCCCTCTTCAAGAAAACAATCTGTGCTTCTTTGAAAAGCAGGTCTGCTCCTAGCAAGCAACATGGTTGCCACATACCCGCAGTGAAGAACAGACAGGCATCTAGCATCTCTTCCTCCCAACATCACTGAATTCCCAAGCAAATGTTATGGCAACCGCTGTCCAGGTGCCTTTTGTACCTGTAGTTGTGCCATGTGTCCTAAAGGGAGAGGGATGGATCTAAAAGGCCAGATTTTTTTGGTCCTCTTGTGAGAAATTATTGATTTCAATTCGCAAGTACTATAGCAACTGTTGCATCTAAAATTGCTTAGCCTGGTACAATCGGATGACCCATGTCCTCATGCCCCACAGAAAGTCTCTTCATTTATTGGGTTGTCTGTTTAGTCTCTATCCACATCCAAGTCGATATTTGTCAGGTTTTTGCTCTGGTTAATTTATATGTTTATTTATATGTTAATTTGATAATGGATTATATGATGGTCAGATATTGTCCTGAGTTCATTTTTGTCATTGTTCCCCTGGGAAAAAAGACTGAGAGGTCCCCCATGGGACATGATGAGTCCAATAGAGCTTTACCCAAGGAGAACACTCATACGCATCTGAAAAAGTGTCCTCACGGACAGTTCCCAGCCCATGATGTTATCTTGGCCGTTGGTCTCGGGTTGAGAACCTCCTCCCCGGACGAGAAAGCAGCATCAGCCTTTGGTAGCAGGAGGCTCAGGTCACAGCTTCTGTGTTGGGAACCACTGACCCCTGTTCTCCCATTCACAGGCTGCTCACAAGGCTGTGCTGGATGTCAGCGAGGAGGGGACAGAAGCCGCGGCAACCACCACCACCAAACTTATAGTCCGCTCAAGGGACACCCCATCTTCCATCATCGCCTTCAATGAGCCCTTCCTCATTCTACTTCTAGATAAAATCACAGAATCCATTCTCTTTCTAGGGAAAGTTGAAAATCCCAGGAAGGTGTAGGTTGGAGGTGAACTGTTGGCTGGTCTCACACTGATACTGCCCAAGAAATAGGTGTGTGTTGGAAGACGCTTGCAGGGTGATATCAAGACGCTTCCATGCTTGAGGCCAGCGCAACTCCAACAGGAGCATATTGGCTTCAGGGATAGCACACTGGGGCCGATAGAAGAGACACCAGGGCCTGATCACCCTGCCAGTGACCCCTCCCACCTGTTTTCCTACAAATCCTTTTCCTGGAATGTGACCGAGCAGGCAGGGCTCCATTCCTCCTGGAGCTCTTGGAAATGATGACACACAAGACCCAGTACCCTTGCTTCTATGGCTGGCTTCCAGCACTGCATTCAATAAACCTGAAATGTGTGGCAACAGACCTCATCTCCCCCATCACCAGGGCCCTAATCTGAAAAGGAGGGATTGCCCACTCCTGAGTGGCTGGGTTGCCAAGGTGGCATTGTGGTGGCTTCGTGGATTCATTCTCTCAGTTGAGCTCTTCAATGGCTCCTGACATGCTAGGTCTAGATGAGAACAGAGAGAGAGAGAGAGAGAGAGAGAGAGAGAGAGAGAGAGAGAGAGAGAGAGCATTCAGTAGCAATGAAATGAATCTGTGGACAGAAAGGTTGTGACAAATTAGGGTAAGTGTCACAAAAGCCATGTAGGATGGTGGGGACACTCACGGGAGAGGCATGAGAGGGGCACTGGGGAGGCCCTGTGGCTGAGCATTGTGTGTCATAGACATGCAGGTAAATGGAGAGGAACACACACTGCCTGGGAGGGTGACCTAGGCCTGGTAAGGGACCGGAACAGAAAGCTCACTGGGTTTCTTAAGCAGGAGCGTAGCCAAGTGTCTGTGCAGTATGTGTTGTAAAGACCTCTCCAATGTGGCCACCTTTCTGGCCCCAAGACACCCTGACTGTGGCTGTTTATAGTGACAACAGCCTTGCATATCCTGAAAGCCACACTGAATGCCCTGGGCCTTCTGCCCCGCCCCCACTGCCAGGTGTCCTGTGTGGGCTCCTGGCCACTTCATTTCTCAACACTGGCATGTCCCCTGTAACCTTCAGCAAAGCTCGGGTTCCTTTTCTGAAGGCAGAGGTATCCCACCATCCCAAATGCTGGCTTTCCCAGGCTGTTACATAGGGGAAAAAAAAAAAAAAAAAAACAGAAAGACTTGTGCAGGCTTTCAAAGGAAAGCCAGGTAGGGTGCCCTCTGCTGGGCAGCAAGCAAAGTGCAGGCTGGAAGGCTTGAATGTTGCGTGTGAGTTGTGGATAGAAAACCTTGTCCCCATGGGCTGGTCCATGACTTCAAAATCATCAGCAATAGAATGTCAAGAATGACTAAGCTTGGCATGACTGTCCTACCCAAGATGACTAACAGTATTCTAAAGGCAGGCAGAGCTAATAGAAACCAGGATGACAACATTTTCAAAGGGCATCTAAACGAACAGTCAAACTATAGATTTCCAGTACTGAACCCAGAGTACCAGGCTCTGGGCTGCTCATACAGTTCCAGAGGCACCTGTACAACGTTTCTAGCTGTGATGGTTGGGATTGACTGTCAGCTCGACAGAGGGAAGCTTCTGGGGGTGTCCATGAGGGGTCATAGCTGTGATTCATTGAAGTAGGAAGGTTTGATTGTTGAGGGGTGCCATTCCTTGGGCTCTATCTCAGACCAAATACAAAGGAGAGATCCAGATGCAAGCATTCATTGCTCTCTGCTTTCTGTCTACCGATGCTGTGTGACCCGCTGCCTCAAGCTCCGGCCACCGAGACCTCTCTGCACAGAACCTTTGATCCATGAGGCAGAACTAACCTTTCCTTTCTTAAGCTGATTTCACCGGGTTGTTTATTGGTCACAACAACAAGACTAGTAACTATTACTCTGGCCAAGTTCTATGTCCCTACATATCAGGTGTCTCCTTGATGGGCTGTCTTTCTCTGTTTGTTTACACCATTCGCTGTTCTCGCTCACTGTGTATTCTGCTTGCGCAGGGTGTGCAGAACATGGGCTCTCCAGTGCTAACCTTCAGGGTGGCTAGCTGAGCTGGATCCATGGCAGCTACCAAAGCACCTTAGGATGTAAATAAAAGCAATGGCTGCCCATTGCTGTCTGTGCAGGAATGTTTTAAATATTGTAAGCCGTGCAGGCACCCAGGCTAGGGCACCAGGCATTTGGAATTTCTAAGTGGGTGTCCGTTCTTCACCCTCAACTCAGTGTATCAGTCTGCAGGCATTGAACTGAACTGAGCACCTACTATGGGCAGAAGTAACACCTACTATGGGCAGAAGTAGTGCTGAGACCGGGGTATGGTGAAGCATCACTCCGCACTGTGGAGTTTACAGTGAGGTAGGGGGAGGAGAGGAAGAGTTAGCAGTTGCTAAGACGAAGGATGTTCACATGGGCTGAAAGCACTCTAATGAGTACCGACATCAGGAAGACCACAGAGGGCACCATTGTTGCTTCAATTGGTGTCTCTGTCCCGCAGGGCACAGACACGGGTAAGAGCTGCTTCTAGGGTCTAACATTGGGGACCTCACAACCAAGAGAGGTACCCAGCATGCAGGCAAGAGGCAGAAGGGACCAAGCTCAGGTAGGAAGACTACAGAGGGGCTTCAGGTGGGGCTCTCTCAGACAGAATGTAAAGGCAGCCCTGCCCCCACACCCACTGTGCACCCTTTAGGACTTCATTTAATCTCCACGTGCTTTGTCTTCACTCTTAAGAGCCCGCCTCCCCACCCCCCATGTCATCAGGTAGTCCAATGAGCAAGCACACTGAGAGTGCCGATGAAGACTCATCCCAGATCACCGGAGCTCAGGGAGCACTACCCATGCATTGGTGCTCCTACAGAGGCAGATATCCGGAAGATGGGGAACAAGGATGGTTCTGATAAGCTGGGAGCCTTGGAGAAAGGCGGGCGTTTATGCAGAATGTCTTCCGCCCGCCTTCCCACTTCTCCATCCTCAGAGGCATCCATGACACCTGACACCCGGCATCTGCCATCCTTCCTGCAGTTAAGAATCGGCTGCAGAAGAAACCGCTCCATGGTGCAAGCTTGCTTCTGGGCGATCACACGTCTCTTCTCCACAGCCCAGAGGAGCCGATATGAAATATGAAATATGATCATATTTGATCAGAACTATGGCCTTCTTCACTGTCATGGGCAGTCCATGCCATACTGACGGAGAATGGGAGTCTCTTTTATTATTAATAAAGTTTGTTCTTAGACAACTTCATACATATATGCAATTCATTCTGGGTATTCTCTCCTACCATCTCTCAACCCCTTTCCTCCTTACACGTATTTCCCCATACTTACGACTTTTTATTTTGTTTCATGTCCCGCAGAGTTGAACTAAGGCCATCTGTGTGACCCTGAGTTTGGAACAAACTCACTACCAAAGCCTGGTACCCTCAACAGTGGGTACTCAGCTAGATCACATGCCACCCTCTCTTCCAGAATCTGTTAGTTGCCAATTGGTCATCAACGTGATAAAGTGAGTTTCTGTGCGTCAAACGTGTGTATCTGCAAGCACACACCTGTGCCTGCCCTGTGCCAACACAACACACACGAGCACCAATTATGTGCGGGTTATTTTCACAAAGATCCCACAGACCGAAGGGAAATGAGGCATTCTGCAAATCAGCACGAGAAGTGTGGTGACACACTGTGTTACAAGTATGCCCAGAAGAAGTGACACAGCCCAGGCAGGGATGGAGGGGGTGGCTTTCTGAGGGAGAGATCTGGGCTGAGTCCTAAGAATGGCGACGGAATGAGTGGGCACTGGCGTCTGTCTGAGAAGCAGAAGGCAGGAGGCCGGCATTCTAGGTAGGAGAGAGGGGGTGTGCACAAAAGAAACAGGGCTCCTTTGCTTATCAGCGGTTGTTTGGGGCGGAGCGAGAGTAGTTTCAGGGGTGGGAGGTGAGGTAGGAACTTGGCAAGACAGTGATAGCCCGTGAGCATCTGGGAGAAACGGGCTCTCTGGAGACTGCCAAGGGGAAAACAAACACATTTCAGAATGGAGAACAGGTGGGCACTGCGGGGCCTGCAGTGAGGAGGCAGAGAAACCACAGGCAACATAAGGGGGGGATGAGGTAAGTGCAGCCAGGGCTGGGATCCAGTGCTCCGGGGCAGGCTCTGTCACAGGCAGGGATGCGTGATCATCCATGAAAACCCAAGGCTATGCTGGTCCAGCCAGTGTGAGGTGCCTGTGTTGGGGATAGGCCCCTCAAGAGAGCAGTGTAGAGAACCAAGCAGCAAAGCAACCGTTGTGAGGGTTGGGAGTTCATACACAGCCCTTGGTTCTAGGAAGCAGTCGATGAGTGGAGGGGAGATTCCATGAGTGGATGCAGCCAATTCATCTATCATATCAGCTGCCAGGAGACGCAGAAAGTCAAGCTACCAGGAGGTCACATGTGTTGGGCACCTCCGGCACCCATGTGTCATCTCTACTCACTCTGAGGGCAACTTGCAAAACAAAGGTGGTAGGCCCTTACAGAACAGGAAGCTGGGCTCAAAAAGAGGAAGCGGCCTTTTGAGTTGTCCCATGGCGGTTTAGTAGGGAGCAATGCTTTACTCTCAGAGCATACAGTGCCTAGGCTTGGCTGAAGAAAACAGTACCAGAGTCTTCATAAAGAGCTCTGGTGAGGGGGCACCAGAGCCTGGTCTAAGGTGAGAGAACATGGTCACGTGACCTCTCCTCCCTGACTCAGGCCTGACTCCATCTCTCCCACACCATGTCTTCTGCTCCCCCACAGGACCCTTGCATACAGCCACAGTAGGAAAGAGACATAGAGCCTCTCAGTTTCCATTCCCAGTTTCCCTGTTCAAATCCAGGTGGCCAGGCTTGGTACAAGTGCCTTCACCCACTCAGCTGTTTGCAGGTTCTGCATGGCAGGAATTTGAGAGCATCTCCAGCTCTCTCCCTGAGAGAAAGGCTCTGAAGGGATATTCAAGATGAGGGGAGGAGCCAAAAGTTACCCTCAGTCTCCAAATGCTGCTTCAGGGAGAAGCTGTGTCAAGTGGATCGGGGAGAGTATGTGAGAAATGCAGGCTCCCCCTTTCCACCAGAGAACCAAGGGCAAGCTCCTGGAATACTTTATGTGTTTAAAATGCTCCTTGCTGGTGATATTGGCTGGTAGAATTAAAGACTTCTACTTTTTAATGTTAAGATGTTAGTTTTATTGTGATCAAGACACATGCTTGGTAAGAAAGCTTTCAAAGGGCTTGAGGGTATAGGCGAGTCGGTTAAGCGCAGTCTTCTAAGCAGCTTCGCAGCATGCATGTACATTGCTAGATGTGGTGTGTGTGTTTGCAATGAATGTCACTGGGGAGGCAGAGATCCCTGGGGTCTCCTGGGCAGCCAGCATAGTTCAATCAGCGAACCCTAAGGCCCAGTATGAGACCCTGCCTCATAAAACAAGGTGGATGGCTTCTGACCTCTGCCCTCCACACAGGCACACACACACACACACACACACCACACAAGAATACAAAGTCACCTCTGTCCTATCAGGGAACAACTGTCTCTTAAACAAAATAAACCTCAACATCAGGTGTATGTGTGCGTGCGTGTGTGCATATGTGCGTGCGTGTGTGCATGTGTGTGTGTGTGTGTGTGTGTGTTTCACATGAGTACAGGTCCTTTGAGAATCCAGAGAAGGATGTCAGATCTCCTGGAGCTGGAGTTGCAGGCAATTATGAACCACTTGATGTGGGTCCTGGGAAGCAAAACTCCGTTCCTTTGAAAAAGCAGTACATGTTTTCTGCCTCTGAGACACAGCTCCAGTGGCCACTACCTAGTCTTTCAACACTTGCTAACCTCCTCTCCCACACCTTCTGCACTCTGCACAGATTATACTTAAAGTGCCCAGAACATGATGCTTGGTATGGTGGCAAAAGCTCAGAGTGACTTGTGAGCAAGCCACTTGGTGTCATGCTTCTCTCAGTGAAGTCGGGTGGCCACACTTCCTCAGGGTCTCACAGCTAGCGTGTGCTGGATCCTACAAAACCCCCAAATACATGTCAGAATCTCCAACATTTCCTGACCCTCATCACCACCAATGGCACAACACCCTCAGATGGAATGGGGCTCTGAAGCATGAGTCACTTGCTTGTCTGTGGGACCAGCAGCCAGGACAGCACTTTGAAAAAATGTCCCCTTTGTCCTATTTACCTTCCTGTCAGTTCCAGGAATCGACCTGAAAAATATCGACCAGGCTGCTATAGTCTTCAAACACTATTGCTCTGTGGGCAGGAGGCTGTACGGGACTGTGGAGCTGGGCTTCTCTGTGAGTATGCCTTTACCCAAAATGAAGGTGGGCCATCTATCTATCTATCTATCTATCTATCTATCTATCTATCTATCTATCTATCTATCTATCATTATCATCTATCTATCCTACCTACCATTGGCTTTAGAGGCAGACATGGGCGATGAGTCCTGCCTCTGAATCTTGAAGCTAAAGGTTCAGGTTTTCAGGCATCTTCTCTGGAAAATTCAGCCACAGGGAATCTTGACATGTGAACTGCCGATATTCCTGGCACACCAACATAAACATCTGGAAGCTAAGTGGCAACTTTATTAGGAGCTCGGTTATGGCGACAGGCCTGCGCACAGAAGCCCAGGTTAGGGACGTAGCCTCGCAATTCTAAGCCGCAGTCTCCCTGCGTACACAGCCAAGTTAAGCGTCTCTGTGACTTGAGGGTCTCAGGAGCATTAGTTTAAACAAAAAACAGCAAACTGTCCTGGCATTTGAGGAAGATTGTGACTCTTGACATTTCGTTAGCTTCCAGGTGTTTGAGTCACAGGTGGGAAGCGGGGATAATATAATCATTGATTACCCAGGATGCTCCGCCCATCTAGGCCCTGCCCACGCATTTGTAAATACCTCCGTCTGCAGACCAGTGACGAAATGTGCCCGATGTACCCAGTACTTAAAACAAACACTTAGAAACCAGAAGGTAATAACTCAGGAATAGGGTTCTACATTTTCTCCGAGAATCGACATTGGGAACAGAGTTCAGTGCACTAGATTTCCAGTGCACCCAGCCTCGGTAGAAACGGGACAAAATCTCCTGTGGTGTATTTCCCAAGCGCCAGTGCTTTGCAAGTTAGGCTTCATAAATCACATGAGAGGGGTGGCATTGCCATTTGGATTTTGCAAAAGGAGGCCCTGAGTTACAGAGAGATTATCAGTCAGAGAGTAACTGCAGAGACTAGTTCAAACCCAGACCCCTTGGCTACAGTTCCGTCCTCCTTGGAAAACATATCCTTCTGAGTCGCCTTGGGGTGTGGTGTAGCAGGGTTGAGAGCAAAGGCCACGAATGTCTCCCTCACATTTTCTGCCCTTACTTTACCAGAGGTGGACCAATTATTCAATATCATTCTTCAACCAATTATTCCACATCTTCCTCTGGTTTTTCCCATCTAAGGAAAGTCCCAAGCATACGAAACTGTCCTTAAGCCTCTTACATGGAGCTGGTGCTCAAGGGAGGACTTGAGGAGAAGCCAGCCTTACTTTAGCCAGCACATAGCGCTCACCTTCTAAGAGCAGGTGTCCGGATTTCTGAGTTCAAGGCCAGCCTGGTCTACAGAGTGAGTTCCAGGACAGCCAGGGCTACATAGAGAAACCCTGTCTCGAAAAACCAAAAAAAATAAAAAAATAAATAAATAAATAAAATAAATAAATAAATAAATAGAGCAGGTGTCGCCTATAATCTGGTTGGACACCAGGGGGCAGTGTTCCATCTGCCTCTTCCCTTGTTTAGCTCCAGCAGGTGACACCGGGTCAAAGGCACAGTGTCAAAGCACTGGGCAAAATGCACAGGTGTTGCCCATGGTGTGGTTGCTTTCAGGACACACTAGAAACAAAAATCAGCCTGTAGCTGCTGTGTAAATAAAAGGTAGAACGAATGCTTTGAAGGGATGTGGGAAAGTATCAGGGTCCAGAAGACACTGGGATGGAGGGGGGGGGTGCGGGGACAGAATGTCCTCTGCAGTGCTGTAGGGGTGGGGGACACCTGTAAGAGAAAAGAAGGAACTAGAGTAAAGTGGGCTGCGCCTTGCTTTGTCCACACTGCAAGCTACACACACACACACACACACACACACACACACACACACGCCACTTCACAATCCTCTTCTTGCTCCATGAATCCTGTCAAGGTGACCAAAGGCTACTCTGATGCATCCCATAACTTAAATTAGAACATAAGACACTTGGCATTTGCATGAAGGGGGCTGCCTCTGCACGCAGGAGCAGGGGTTTAAACGGATGTGCTTTGCCTGGAACTTTTGGAAACTGCAAGTCCAAGATTACAGTCAAGGTGATGGCTGTGTCCTTCTGAGACTGCGCAGGAGAACTTGATCCAGGCCCCTCCCTGACACCTGGTTGCTAGAACCTTCAGAATTTTGTGGTTTGCACTAGGTTCTCATTTCCCCCTGTATCTTCCTAAGATCCTCCCCAGATACTTCTCAGAAACCAGAGTCCCTTCTTTCAGGGACCCTAATCAGAAGGTTAAGGCCCACTTTACTGGACTACCTTATTTACTTTATCTGTAATGTCTTCATTTATAAGCAAAGCAGCATTATGAGGGTTGAGGTGCTGGGAACTAGGCATATGAATTTGTAGTAGGCAAAACTCAATTAGTAACAGATGTTTTCAAAGCCCCTGCATCCTTACATATGGATGTTTCTGCCTCTGCACACAGTGTAGGTGGCACCCCTGCATCCTTACACACATGTGTTTCTGTCTCTGCACACAGTAGGTGGCTTTCAGGCAGTTGGAACTGTGGAGACAGACAGAGCCCACCCCTCTTTCAGCTCTCCTTCCAGGAACCATCAGTTCAGTTCCTTCCTCCTCCTTCCCAGGCTGCCCTCATCTCTCTGGGCTTGATTGTTGATCTAAGCTAATGTAAGCCTCAGGTGCTGGGCCTTTCCCCTTGGGGCCAGAATGAGGCATTGCACACCACCGTCTTTCTTGCTACGGACTGCACTATTCCACACTCAAGGGGTCCAACATCACTCAGGCCTGTATAAAACATTTGCTCCCTAGTACACCTCTTAGCTTGCAGTCACATCAGCATCTGCCTAGACAGACACTGGATGTTGCCCCAATCATGACCTAAACCAGTGGTTCTCAATCTAAGGGCTGCAACCACAGGTTCTTTTTGGGTCACACATCAGATATCCTGAATACCAAGCATGTACAGTACAATTTATAACAGTAGCAGAATTACAGTTATGATGTAGCAATGACATAATGTTGTGGAGGGGGTGTCACCACAGCATGAACTGTCACAGCATCAGGAAGGCTGAGAACCTCTGCCCTAAACTCTGAGAATCTTGGAATTGTGTTGATTTCTTTTTTTTTTTCTTGTATTTTTTTTAATTATTGGATATTTTATTTATTTACAATACAGATGTCATCCACTTTCCCCATTTCCCCTCCCTAGAACCCCTTATCCCATCCCCCTCCTCCTTTATGCTTTTATACTATTTTAGTTACATGCATGTATTAAGGTCAGTTCTAGGTTGAGGGTCTAGCAATACAATAGATGCAAATAGTCAAGGAGCAAAGATACTCAGTGTCTGGAACACCTTTAGACCCGATGGAACCTTGGATATTATATATGATAGCAAAAATCAACGGGGTCCAGAAGAATGCAGAAAAAAATAAAAATAAGATGGAAGGAAAGGGGGAGAGAAGAATGAATGAATGAAAGATGGAGCAAGAGAAGAGAATAACATGGGAAAAGAGGAAGAGGAGAACAGGACAGAGTGGGGGAAAGAAAAGGGAGGGGGATGAAGGGGAGACAGGGAGGGGGATGAAGGAGGAGGGAGGGAAGGAGAGAAGGAAGAAGAAAGAGGGAGGGGAGGAGGGAGGGAAGAAGAGAGAGAGAAGGGAAGGAAGAAAGGAAGAAGACCGGACTGCAGGATCTATTTTTCCAGCTGGAACTCCAGTTGCACTCCCTACACACACACACACACACACACACACACACACACACACACACACACACACACTTTCCCTTGTTCTCTGCAGTGAGGGATTAGGTATGGATGGTGGCTTTAATGTAAGATCTGGGGTGATGGTGTCATCTACCCAGAAGACCAACGTGTTCCCGTCTTCTTTTCAGATGATGGCGCTGGCGTGGCTGTGGCTGCTGTTAGCCGAGGCCCTGCTTCCTGTCCACTGTCAGCCATTTTCTGCCCATGGAGATAAGAGTCTGGGGGCACCTGGACCAGCCAACCAGCAGCCCCTGGAGACAGCACCCGCCCACCACAGGGTCACGCCCACCATTACTAACTTTGCTTTGCGTCTATACAAGCAACTAGCAGAGGAAGTCCCAGGGAACATCCTCTTTTCTCCGGTGAGCCTCTCCAGCACTGTGGCTCTGCTTTCCCTTGGGGCACATGATGACACCCAGGCTCAAATTCTGGAGAGCCTGGGCTTCAACCTCACGGAGACCCCAGCAGCCGACATCCACCGGGGCTTCCAGAGCCTCCTGCACACGCTTGACCTGCCCAGCCCCAAACTGGAACTGAAACTGGGACATTCCCTGTTCCTAGACAGACAGCTGAAACCTCAGCAACGCTTTCTGGACAGTGCCAAGGAGCTGTATGGAGCTCTGGCCTTTTCTGCCAACTTCACGGAAGCAGCTGCCACAGGGCAGCAGATCAATGACCTAGTGAAGAAGCAGACCTACGGGCAGGTGGCGGGCTGTCTCCCGGAGCTCGGCCATGGCACTCTTATGGTTCTCTTGAATTACATCTTCTTCAAAGGTGAGACCTCTCAGACAGAAATATGCCCCTCTCTGTCAGTCAAGGGCCTGCCACGTGTGGATAAAACAGTTCCCCTACCCTTGTGTAGCTCATGTCCCCCGTGGAAATAGCAAAAGAGAAAAGACCGTTCAGAGGAATGACATAGGTACGAGTCTCAGAACTCTCAACAGAGACCCTGGCCAGGGTGTAAGGATCAACCTTCCAGAAAGGGGGTGCCTAGTTCAGCGTGGAGATGCATCCCTCCACTTCTAGCATTTTGAAGATTGAGGCAGGAATATTACAATTGTTATCAGTCTGGATTACATAGAGATCCTGACTTGAATGAGCAAATATGAATGAATGAATGAAAGGCTGAGGAGGTAGTTTCTCTTGCCTCAGTTTCCTGAGTGCTTACATTGCAGGTGTGGGCCACATACCAGCTTCAAGCTCTTTGCAGACACTGAGGCATCTGGTCAGAGAGGGTTGATGTCACATTTCAGAGACAGTTGATGTCACATTCCCATATAACCTAAGCTATGCCTTCAGAATCAGACCGCCAGTCCCAGCTCACACCCTTTATGGCTGCAGAAATCGGGTGCTTCAATCAATTCGTGCCTATTACCTTACTAAGAATGCATGCTTCTTATTCATTCCTGATGACTTAAGAGACAGTGCTTTGGCGTAGTGGTTAGAACCACTGGTTGCTCTTCCAGCGGACCTGGATTCAATTTGTGACAACTGTGTGTAACTCCATTTTCAAGGGATTTGGTGCCCTCTTCTGGTCTCCTTGGGTATTGCACATACATGGTGCATAGACTTACAGATCAGCAAACATTCATACATATAAAATAAAAATAAAATTTTCTTTAAAAAAATAGAAATCATGTCTTGTACAAGGAAGGCAGGGCTATGCCTTCCACAGTATGCTTTGTAGATGAATTCTCTCAGTTCACTTACCCCAGAGACTTGTTCTCCTGCCTCCTGGCTTCCGGCCCTGCTACTTACGCACTCCAGAGGACGTCACCATCCTGCATGACCTTGTGGATGTCTTCCAGAGTTGCTTTCTTGCCCGTGTGCTCATGGTTCTGTGGATTTTGTACCCTCAGCCAAGTGGAAGCATCCCTTTGATCGCTACCAGACCCGGAAGCAGGAGAGCTTCTCCCTGAATCAGAGGACATCGTTCCGCGTTCCCATGATGCATCAGAAGGAAATGCACAGGTTCCTGTATGACCAGGAGGCATCGTGCACTGTCCTTCAGATCGAATACAGCGGCACCGCCTTGCTGCTGTTGGTCCTCCCTGACCCCGGGAAGATGCAGCAGGTAGAGGCTGCCCTCCAGCCAGAGACGCTGAGAAGATGGGGCCAGCGGTTCCTGCCCAGGTAGGTGCCCTGAGGTGCTGCCTGTCCTTGCTCACAAGCTGGGGCAGGTCTCTTCAGTTCTAGCCCCAAGATCCCATTTGCTGGGTTTGCACACTATCTCACCCTTGACTTCACAAATGTCTTCCATGTGTCTTTGGTCTGCAGATTTCTTCAACTGTTAAAGCAAGGATATGTTACCGACAGCATGGGGCTGTGGGGGATGAACAGAGCTAATACTTAAAGTCCTTAGACGGGTACTAAAATATAAGTGCTTTCTAAAATGTCTTTTTATCCCTTCTTGGGGTCCTTTCCTCTTACTTCCTTCTTTTTCATATTAATTTAACACTTTGAGGTAGCTAAGTCTGTCAAAAAAAAAAAAATGCCAGGCGGTGGTGGCGCACGCCTTTAATCCCGGCACTTGGGAGGCAGAGGCAGGCGGATTTCTGAGTTCGAGACCAGCCTGGTCTACAGAGTGAGTTCCTGGACAGCCAGGGCTACACAGAGAAACCCTGTCTCGAAAGACAGAAAGACAACAGAAAGAGAGAGAGAGAGAGAGAGAGAGAGAAGAGAGAGAGAGAGATCCAAGTCTCCTTGAATCTGGAGACAGGAGCTGACACAGAGGCCATGGATGGGTGCTGCTTACTGGTTTGCTTCCTGTGGCTTGCTCAGTCTCTTTTCTTATAGAACCCAGGACCACCAGCCCAGAGATGGCATCACCCACAGTAGGCTGGCCATGATAAGCGTGATATGAACTGAATGTTCTACAAGTGGGCTGTTCCCAAGAGTGTTGGTTATTACCAGAGCCCTGACAATTAGCAAATAAATAAGGGGAAAATATAATAATCTCAGTAAAGGGGTAGATTTACTCTGAGTTAAAAGAAATCTCTGCATTCATCGCAGGAAACATAACAGTCTGATGGTGAGAATGGGGGAGTCAGGCTTTGGGTTCAGATGCCACAGCCCTCTCTCTGGGTCACTGGTTCTCAACCTTCCTAACACTGCTGCCTTTTGATATAGTTCCTCATGGTGTGGTGACCCCCCCCCCAACCATAACATTATTTTGTTGCTACTTCATAACTGTAATTCTGCTACTGTTGTGAATTGTAATGTAAATATTTTTCAGAGATAGAGGTTTGTCAAAGGGATTGCGACCCACAGGTTAATAATCTCTCTGCTCTAGATGCTAGCAGCAACAACAGGGTGTGGGCATCTCCCCGCCATTTTCCAGAAAAGCTCAGGCAGGTGGAGCAGGGTGATGGTGGCTTGCACTGGGACAGTGTCAATGAATGGATTTAAAGTACGGTTGGGAAACTGAACCTGAGGCACCTGCAGATGAATCAGATGTAGAGGTGGGATACACAAATGATATTTACTCAACCTGGTAACTGGTGCTTCTAATCAGTGGTACCTTGCGAAACTCTGGCTAGTGTCTGGCACCTAGAAAGCTCTCCACATAACGAAGACAGTCTTGTCTGCCAGGAAACCTCTCAGATCCAGTCATGAGTCATTGTGCAGGTCTATGTGGAGGGAGATTTGGGTGGGCGTAAGTAGTGGAATAGTCAACCATAGCAAATCACGTCACAGGAAGAGAAGACCGATCATCCCACAGGCTGGGAGATCCTGCTCTACTCATAGTCAGGCTGCTGGCAGCCAGGACACCGGCAACACCCAACAGAGCAACTCCTTTTCTCTGATTCTCTGTCTAGTCTGTTGGATTTGCACCTGCCAAGGTTTTCAATTTCTGCAACCTACAACCTGGAGGAGATCCTGCCCCTCATTGGTCTCAGTAACCTGTTTGACATGGAAGCTGACCTATCAGGAATTATGGGGCAACTCAACAAAACTATCTCCAGGGTAAGGCAGGTGGTGTGAGCTTGGGGAAGGAGGGGTGTTTTTCTTCCAACATGAAGTGCATTGGAAAACCAAGGTTCCCCAGTCCTTTGCCTAGACTGACTTTTGAACACGTAGTCTTTACGGAGTTTACTCATGGACAGCTCCGTTTCCATCTCCCCTTCCCTAGATCCACTCAGGGCAGGAATGTAGGATTCTGTAGACCACTTGAGGTCATTCACAGAGCCAGAATTATATCAGGTGAGGGCTAGCTGTCTTTTATTCCAAATAATTTCCCTTTGGGCACCAGGAGCTCTGTCTGTCTTTGTATAGCTATAGAAAGTAACAGAGCATGAACAGGCAGTGTGGCTGTCAGCGTTGCTACGGTAACAAGCCTCCTCTTCATCCCAGTACATTAGCACGACAGAGGCTTATTGTGAGAGTCCCTTCCCACAGGAGGTGGAAATGATGTCCAACTATTCTCCATTAGGTCCTACAGCAAACCAAAGCAAAATTTCATGTGGGGAGCCACTGAGTTCTTTAGGCAGGGGTGAAGGGTTACTGGCAGGAGACTAGGTGACCCCCAAATCAGCTTACATGGAAAGTCTTCACTCAGCATAGATAGAGCCCTTCTTCAGTCAACTCCCTCAGCTATTTACTCTTCCAGAGCCCCTGGCCCATGTGTAAACAGAGCAGAATTGTGTACAAACGGCTGAGAGGAGCTGCTGGAGTCTCTGACGAGGGCTGGACGGCTCTCTTCCTCCCTCCATCTGTGAGGGAGTGTCAGCAGTCAGCAAACCCAATCCTGACTGACTGACACGTGTAGGCACGAACAAGCAGTCCGATAAAGATGGCAGCAGCTTTGCTCAGAGGACTGCGTTCTACACGGCCTATCTCTAGCGGTACGTGTATCCTTGAAGCACCTTGCTGTGTAGCACTGGCTACAGATCTGTTGCTCAGACTTCTCCAGATGAAGTTAAAGGAAAAGTCCCTCTCTCCAAGAAGAGGAAGACAGAAGAAATATACAGTGGCTCTTAACCTTTCCAGCCCCGACAGGCCTACATAATGGCTGCTCACAGCCACTGCCTAAAAGCAGGTCTCCTGTTCAGGCAATGAGAAGAGGCTGTGTTCGCTCTTGATGGGAGGCAACACAACTCAGTGGAATGGCCAAGCATTTGTAGCCCTCTAACAGGAACGATAGTCTTTCCCAGGAGGAAAGTGGTCCAGGCCCTCCCTAGAGCTTAGCTTGGCTCTTCTGTTTAGGTTGAAGATGACCATTGCCATTGGAGTCTTTGTTAGAACCTTATAAGGAAGGGACTCTGTCTCGCATTTGGCTTTAACTCTCCAGCAGAAAGCTAAGTGCGCACCCAAGGCATGCAGGGATGTGGACTTGTGTCTGAGCATGAGTATATAAGGTCTGCCTGTATGTGCCCGGGAGTGTGTATATGTATGAGTGTGTGCATGTGAGCCTGTGTGGTGTGGATGATGAATATGAAGAAAATGACAGGCTTCAGAGAGCTTTCCAGTGACCTTGCCTGCCTCGGCTATCTTTCATAGACCTTTGTGATGTAAAGAACTCGTCAAGACCATTCTTCTTTTAAAGTCACAGAGTCCTTTCTTGCTAAGCAGCTGTGAAACGAGACCTTTAATATTCTATGCTTAGGGCGACATGGGGCTCAGTTCTACCCCAGCATTAGGGGCTGCTTTGGGCCACAAGCCATTTTTAAGATGAGAAGGCAGAGGGAAATTATAAATGGTAGGTGAAGCTCAAAGAAGCCTGTGCCCTGCGTACCTACATGCCAAGAAATGCTCCTGGGGGTAGCTGCTGGGTTTGAATCTGCATGGCACTTAGCTCCTCAATGGGGCTGAGGCTGCCTCCTGTCAGGGGACTCAGCTTAGGGAGGTGATATATATATATAAGTTGTGGTTGTTTCTTAGGCAGGCTGGACCCGAGGGGCCTGAACAGGCTCTGGGACATCGTCCAAGGGTTGGGGAGATGGCCTCTGCCCTCAAGAACCATGAATGAGTGCTGATTCTGTCGTCTTCTCTCCTAGGTGTCACACAAGGCCGTAGTGGACATGAACGAGAAGGGAACTGAGGCCGCAGCTGCCTCTGGCCTCCTCTCCCAGCCCCCATCCCTGAACATGACATTAGCCCCACACGCCCACTTTAACAGGCCCTTCCTGCTTCTGCTCTGGGAGGTGACCACCCAGAGTCTTCTCTTCTTGGGGAAAGTGGTCAACCCAGTCGCTGGGTAATCATGGTGGGAGGCCACAGGAAGGCTAGCCCAAGGATGGCAGGATTCCTGTGCTGAAGTTCTAATAAATCTGAATTTGGCTGTGCAAAGTCCCTGAGCTACACTTGAAGGAGGGCGGGTGATGTCTAGGGCAGCTGTCCATTCCACAAGCTTTTCAACCCTGTCTGTTCCATTGCAGATATCTACTGAATGTCTTAGGGAAAGGGACATGGGAAAAGGCCCCAAGGACACACAGAAATGAGCAAGCCAAGGGATGGCCTCCTGCAGTGTCACCTGAGGGGAGGCTGGATCTGGGGCAGGCGGGGCTTCAAACCATGTGCCGTGAAGCAAAAGGTGTCAGGAGAGATTTCATCATTGATCTAACGAAATAAGAGGCTGAATTTGAGAGTCAGAAAAAGAGCCTTAGAAGCAAGGGGTACCCCAAGTCTGAATAAGGCCAAGAGGATTGGAGTGTGGTGGATGTGGGGGTGTATCAATTAATCAATACATATACAAACAACACACACAACATACATACATACATACATAACACACATACATACTTACGCATAGGTGTAGCTTCAAATCTAGGCCTTATGAGTAAGGGAAACACTGGCGTTTGTCTTTTAGTCTAGATAGTTCTCTCAATACAACAATTAATTCCAGTTCCATGTGGGGTTTGTTTTTTGTTTTTTTTTTTTTTTTTTCTGCAAATGTCATGATTTCGTTTTTCTCTCCAGCTGCATAGAACTCCATTGAGATATGCCCCACGTGCCTTTCATCCGTCTATCTGTTGATGGGCAGATGCGGAGTGGTTGGCTCCCCTCCCAGACATTGCTTATAGAATAGTGATAAACTCAGAGGCACTGACATCTTAGTCTGTGGGTCTGCACCCTCAGACAAACGTCCTAAAATTAAGTTCTCAATCCAGCTCTGGACAGCCAGAGTGGATATCAATAAAAGGCTTGGTTACTGAGTGTTTTGTGATATCCGAGCCGCCTGGGCTGGAAGGTGCCTTGACTTCATATTATTTGCAGTTAGATTTAGTGGGCACATATTTGTTTCAAATTCGGTCCGATAAAGGGAATTCCCAACTACCTTTCATGTAGAGAGAGGCACTGGGAGATCTCAATCCCACACCTACTTGCCCACCAGCAAAGTCTGATACTGCCCCCTGCAGGTTACAAGGAGTCATTGACACATACCAGAATGTCTATTTAGCTGGTACTCTGCCGCTAGGTTAGTTGAACAGAGGAATCCTTGTAAGAGGGTAGAGTTGCCAAATATGATACAGATCGCCTTGGTAAATCTGAAATTTAGGCAAGCCGAATAAATGTGATTATGTAATTAGTCCCTGTGACATACTTGGGCCATATTTATACCCAAAACATTTATTCTTCTTGGGCGCTATTCAAATTAGTAAGTTGCCTTGCGTTTGTATGGAGGCATAGAGAGCCCGTGGGTCAAAACTCTTCAGTGCATCAGGATGAAAGTTACATGGGGACTGAAGGGCAGGCTGCTCCTCATTGGGGCAGAAAAGGAAGTCAATATCAAAGCGAGTAAACAGCTCCAGTGAGGAAGTTGGGGGCATTTCCTAGACACCACTGCCCACTCTGAGAAATAAATACCCAGAATGCCAAGAAACACTTGCGGCCTCAGCAGAGAACATCTTGGGTTTTCTCGTCAGTAAATTATATTTTCCTTCTCAGGTTCCAAAGTTGATTGAGACTGTTTTCAACATGGGCAACAGCGCAGGTCACCGCGCAGAGAAGAGCAGGGGGACTCCAAAGCCACTTGGGCTGTAAAGGTAGTTTGACCAAGTTCGATCCTGCCAGTCTTTCAGGAATAATGATGTTTGGGCATTTCAGGTCTTGTCCTGGTGTTTGTACAGAAAATTATCAATGTGGTAAATGAGAAGATCAGGGCAAACACCCAAGATGTGAGGTAGATCTTCAGATGCTTCATCCCAGGCTTGCCCATGTCCACTGCTCCTGCCTTGCCAAAATGATCCCACAGTAGCGGGATTTCTTCCATGGTGACGTAGTTAGCGCATCCACCTGTGTCTGAGCCTCGGCATGTCCTGAGAGTCCTTCCCAGGGACAAATTCCCCCAGATCCTGATGATCTGGACTGTGCCCAAAAAATGAGAGTCTACAGTGAAGGAGGAGAGGAGGAGGGGGCTCTCATGACAGAGGAGGGTTCGTGGCCCTAGGAAAACAAGGCACAGAGAGACGTGGGTATCATCCTGATGGTGACAGAGGAGAAGACAGAAAAGAAAAAAAAACAAGTGAGCTCATGGAAGACCTCCCTTGCAGCAACGGTCATATGTGTCACTTCATGCATAATTCCATTTTATTTCTTGGCATTTTGATGATTTTTTTTTCTAGATGTTTTCCTTCATTGACGTAAGTCACATTCATGGTATTGAATTTCACATAGAAGTATTTTTAAGCACATCAACTACATTGATCATCTTCACCCCAGACTCTCTCCCTGTGGCTTCCTCGACCGACTCCCTCACCAATCTCTTCTCTCTCTAATCTCTTCCGCTTTTGTTACGTATTTGATTTAAGTTGAAGGAGGAAAGCCCGGAAGTCGTTGTGTTATGATTCCTGAGGAGGAGGTGATCTTAAAGAGAGACTGTGCAGTCCAAACCTGGACAGATCCCAGACTGATGGATACAGGGAAGTTGGGAAAAGCAAAGGGAAAGAATTGACATAGATAGATTAGATAGATAGATATAGATAGATAGATAGATAGATAGATAGATAGTAGAGATATCTAGAGATATATATGAAACCTAAAAAATCTAGGGCCCATAATAAAAGATTTCCTTAAAGTCATATCTTCTAGCTTATAGCTGAGTCTGTTTTTTTTCCACTTAAAATATTGATCTCCAGCTGCACCAGTTTTCCAGCAAATGACGTAATTTCATTGTTCTTTAGAGCTGAATAAAACTCCATTCTGTATGTTCAGCACAAGGTCCAGTCATCTGTTGACAGGCAGCACCTGGGCTGATCCCATTGCTTGGCTACTGTAAATAGTAAACACAGAGGCACAAGCATCTTGTGGTATGTTGACCCAGAGCTTTCGAAGCCACGGTTCAGGATTCTTTTCACGTTTGTGTATATGTGTTCCGTTATCAGCTTGTGGGGTTCGGAGTGCCTGTGTAGACTTTCGTCTTATTAAAAAGAATGTCTCTGCTGATCTCACACGATGCAATTCGAATCCGCTGAGCTCTGAGAACATTGGGGGCTTCCTTAGCGCTTACGCAGCCATGTGTGCTGTTGTGTGTGTGCTGCAATTGCTGGCTTTCATATTTGAGTCTTTGAGCTCCTTCTGGGTAGGAAAGACATCTGCATCACTAGTTTCTGCCACCCCAGCAGCGAAGATATAACGGGCACTCGGAGTGGCGACAAGGGAAAGAAATGCGTTAAGTTGATGATCTGAGTTACATTGCAGCTGTGGGTGACAGGGGTCAGGCATGTGTTCACCTTGTACAGGGAAGTTCTAGCAAGCTGTGCATGTGAGTTTGTCCTGGTCTTGCTACATAACTACAGGTGTTGCAGTAGCAATCAGGGACTAGGCCTAGACGAGCCCATACCAATGGAAGGAGAAAGAAGCAAAGAGGCAGGAAAGCTGGAGGAGGAAGGCCCAGAAGACATTGCATAATGATTCCTGAGGAGGGGGTGATCTTTTATTTTGACTATTATTATTAATTATTTTTTATTTTTTTACACTCCAGATTTTATTCCACCCACCCCCACCCCTGTCTACCCTTCGACTGTTCCACAGCCCATACCTCCTCCCCAACCCGTCTCCACAAGGATGTCCCCACCCCCACCCTCACCCCCACTTACTCTAAACTCCATGGTGCCTCCAGTCTCTAGAGAGTTAGGTTCATCATCTCTGGTTGAACAAGACCCAGCAGTCCTTTGTATATGTTTTGGAGCCTCATATCAGCTGGTGTATGCTGCCATTTTGGTGGTCTAGTGTTTGAGAGATCTCTGGGTTCCAGATTAATTGAGACTGCTGGTCCTCCTACAGGGTCACCCTCCTCCTCAGCTTCTTTCTGTCTTTCCCTAATTCAGCCACAGGGGTCAGCAGCTTCTGTCCATTCTTTGGGTGCAAATATCTGCATTTGACTCTTTCAGCTGCTGGCTGGGTCTTTTGGAGAACAGACATGATAGGTCCCTTTTTTTTGAGCACTCCATAGCCTCAGTAATAGTGTCAGGCCTTGGGATCTCCCCTTGAGCTGATCCCACTTTGGTCTGACACTGGACCTTCTTTTCCTCAGGCTCCTCTCCATTTCCATCCCTGCAGTTCTTTCAGACAGGAACAATTATAGGTCAGAGTTTTGACTGTGGGATGGCAACCTGGAGGGGTGATTTTAAAGAGAAATTGCACAGCCCAAACCTGGACAGATCCCAGGCTGATGGATACAGGGAAGTTGGGAAGAGCCAAAGGAAGAATGAAATTGCCCGTAGCTGACTAGCTCACAAGTTTCAACAAGTAGCAGACTTTTAACGGCTGGGACCAAGCATGTGAGGTGAGAACATTCTCTGAAAAGCACTGAAGCTTGTAGCTCCTCTGGAAAAACACTGATGCTCCACCGAGCCGCCCCCAGCACTGGAGAGGAAGGCCTGCAGAGAGCCTCTGGCTGCACAGGACTGATGTTGGAATGTGCGCTCTAGCAGTAGGGTCTAACAGGGTCCTGCCAGGGATGCTGATGGGGGCCGGGGCTTCACAGTCAAGGATCTCATGAAGAAAACTCAACTCTGACAGATCAGGACGATGTTTCCTTGGTTCCTGCTGTCAGGTGAATATTTATACCCAGCCAGCGAAGCCAAAAGGCCCTAACATGGTGGCATCAAGAGGTGGGGCTTTGGGAAGTAACTTGATCGGGGATGGAGCTCAGGAGATAATCCTGGCGCCTGTACAATAAGAGGCACGAGAATTTGCTCACGGTATCTGCTCTCACTGTGTTGAGGATGCCAAGGTGGGGCTTGTCTAGTACCAGATCTGCAGTCACCTTTGTCACCAGTTAGCTGGCTGGGTCATTGGCCCTGCCCCTGAGAGATAGACATCATGGATAAGCCTCCCAGCATTTCAGGCAACAGTCGCCAGGCAGAGACAGCAGACAGTGGCGCCCTCTAGTGTTACAGTCTGCGCTAGCCTCGGGGATCAGCGCCCTCAGCTGCAGGCAGAGGGCATGTTTCAGTGTTCAATCAACCTTGGGTGTGAGATGTTTGCCTGTGAAATCTCGGCAGCTGTCTGGATTTCTTCTAGTGACTGGGGACCCGCTGAGTGTCTTTATAGCTCTTCATGGCCTTTGACTTCCTCTTCAGTGTCGGTTGGCTCGCTCCTGTCACCTGTCTCTAGTTCAGCAATAAAGGAGCCTCACCTGGAATACTCATAAGTCAGCCCAAGCAGCCTGTATGTATAGCAGGATGAGCTGTTTGGAGCAGTCAGAGCCTTGGCTCTTACAAGAAGTCACAATTGCTGAGAAGTTGTGTTCCGATCCAATCAAAGCCCTACCCCTGAATGCCAGTCATAGTCACTAGGGAATTGATGTTTGGACGGATGGTGATCTTACCTTCTATTACCAGTCACAGAAATGCCAGTGAGGATGGCACAAGCTCTCTGACTAAGGTGAAAATGGTTACAAGAAGAGAGAGAGGGGGAGGGGGGGGGAGAGAGAGCAAGAGAGTGAGAGAGTGAGAGCAAGAGAGAGACACAGAGAGCAAGAGTGAGAGAGTAAGCAAAAGAGACAGAGAGAGCTAGAGAGCAAGAGCTAGAGGAAGCTGGCGAGTGAGAAGGGGGAGAGAGAGAGACAGAGTGAGTGAGCAAGTGAGAAAGAAAGAGGGAGAGAGAAAAAGAAAGACACAGACAGAGAGAATGAGCTGGCAAGAGAGAGAGAGAGAGAGAGAGAGAGAGAGAGAGAGAGAGAGAGAGAGAGAGACTAACTAATAAGAACTGTATTTTCAACCAGCCCTAGCTGGCTGGAGCTACAATTTCGCAAGTCAAGGAAGTCAGCTTCCTTCTGTATTTTCGGAGCCTTCTCAAGGACTGTATAGAACGTTCAGGAATGTCAGTACATTTGAAAGGGTTGTCTAGCTAGCTATCAGACTCCAGTCCTTTGCTCAAGGCAAACAGGGCAACAAGGAACAACCCAGCAGCTGCCAATTAGAAAACCAGATTTCCTCATCCCAAACATGTCTGCTTGTGTCCAGGAGAACGGACATCAAAAGCTTTGCTGATGCTGTGCAACCAGAGAACTTGTCATTAACACTAAGAGTGGTTTTCACAGATTTTAACAGTGCCCAGTGCCCTGGGGAGAGGTGGGCCACTCACCCACTCACTGCCCAACCCCAGAACTCTGAGCAAGGAACTGTGGTGTGTCGGCTCAGCCACAGCACCAATCATCCGTTAAGGCAGCCTGTCTCTGTCCTGTCAGGATTTGAAAACCAGTGCCTGTGATTGGGTGTTTCCTAAAACACAGAAACCACTCATAATTCTAAGGCCCAAATCAGGCTCCAGCAGATTTGGTGACCTGTTGAGGGCCCATACCACACAGTGGGCACCTTCTGTGTGTCATCTCATCATGTGAGAGGCAAAGAAGTCACCTTGGTCCTCTTTTACACAGGTCATAATTCCATTGTGAGGATTCCAGCCTTGTGGCTGATCACTTCTCAGTACTATCTCACTGGGTTGAGGTACTAGTGTGATACTGAGACCACAGCATAGGCTGATTAAGATAGCCCTCCTCGCCTATGCTCTGCACAAAGACAAGGCTTCTCTATAGACAGACAGACAGACAATACACCTGGCAGAAGATCACTTAGCATATGATTCACAATGAATGCCTAAGCCTCTTCATTCGACCTTGAGCTAAGCAGGGCATCCTTTATTCTACAGTGACTCATTAAAAGCACAGCATTGTGTCAAACACTTGTTTATTATGAGGCAAAAGGCAAAAATTGCCAAATTCTCAAAGAAATCCCACTGCTCTAGTTCCTGGGAAATGGAACCTGCCACAGGGGATTGAATGGAATCAGAACTGCATTAGACCTGAGCACTCTGAATGGGTGGGAGAGGAGGTCCGAGACCAGTGGAAGATCTTCCTTGAATGCTGGGGTCCAGCCTCAACACAGGATCTGGGTTTTCAACTGGAATAGAGATATCTGGAAGATGCATAAGAAAACATGCAGACAACTTTTCGAGCACAAGCTGACGAATTTTTCAAGGCTTGAACCCTCCCTCTCCTCCCCTCCTTCCCCTCCCCCTCCCCTCCCTCCCCTCCCCTTCTTCTTCTTCTTCTTCTTTTCTTCTTCTTTCTTCTTCTTCTTCTTCTTCTTCTTCTTCTTCTTCTCTTCCTCTTGCCTTTTTCTTGCCCCAGTCTTTTATTAGTACTCCAAAAGCAGGTAGAAAAAAAAAGACATTGTATAATCATTACCAAATGAAACTCAAAAGAATGACCACATCTCCCAAAGAATTAAGAATTACGATTTTCCCCCAAAGTTTCAAGCTTCCTCTATTCCCAGGCCTGTGGCCAAAATAATAGTAGTTGCAAATTTATCATTATTTAAACTTTAACTTTTGACTTATACTTCAGAGCTCAGAGCTCCGAGGTCAGCTACTTACATTTTCCTGTGAAGCTCTAATGATAAATGACATGAGAAGAGCTGCCAGGCAGTGGCCAGAAAGAGTTAACCCTTAACTCAACAGTTCTGCTAGCTTTCTGCTTCTGTACATTTGCACACATGACTCTCCTAAGAGTCCCACTGTTTTGACTTAGTTTTAGTAATATTCATGCATTCAATAGTTTCTTATCCATCTATATCCAAAGGAGATCAGGAAATCACTCTCAAATGTGCAAAACTCATTTCATAACTTCAATAGACTTCTCCTTCTGAATTAAAGTATCCCGTGTTTGTGTTCCTTTATTCCATGAGCGTGTCTCTTGTACTAATGATTTTTCATAATTCCAGCAAATTCCTTCACTTTCTGGTATTGAACCCTGTATGGCTCTAGCAGTACGTGGCTCTGTTTCATTTTCTAATATTTCTAAACATGGTTTCTTCAGACTTTCTTTGAAAGCTGAACATTGTTCTCTTGCTCTTGCTCTATCTTGCTCCCGCTCTATCCTCTTGCCGCTCCCTCTCTCTCCATGTGCTCATGGCCGGCCTCTACTTCTCTCCTCCTCCTCTTCCTCCTCCTCCTCCTCCTCCTCCTCCTCCTCTTCTTCCTCCTCCTCCTCTTCCTCTTCTTCTCTCTCTCTCTCTCTCTCTCTCTCTCTCTCTCTCTCTTTCTGTCTCTACTGCCCTCTTAACTCCACTCCCCATGCCCTGAATAAACGCTATTCTATACTAAAAAATAGAAAAAACAACAACAAAAAAAGAAAGCCAAACATTAATCTGGAACTACCATTGTGCAGTTATTGCATTGTTTCCAAGATGAGAACACACAACATGCACCTGGGCCATTAGGACTGTGCTGTGCTGTGCCCCTACACCTCAGTTTTTGATTGTTTAAGAATCATTGCATCAAGAAACATCACCAGAGCAGTAGGAGAAGAAAATAGGAAAGTCAGATATAATAGAGTAGTTATGCACATCAAGGCCATCTGAAAGGCAGTCATTCACAAATGAAATCTATACAGCCATTGTCCAGGACTAAGGTTAAGAGAAATGGTAGCAACTTTTTTACAAATGAGCTGCCCAGGGACTCCTGAGATGTCTCTATTCAGGCCTGCTGAGGGTAAGTTCCTTATTTCTAGTGGCAGGTCCCCTGTATCTCAGGGTCCCAGGCAGCATCCATGTCATGGTATGCTGTCCCAGCACTTGAAGCCCCACGCTATATTTCCACACCATCCACAGATGATAGTGCTCCTGGAACGGTCCACAGCAATCCTGCCTTCTAAGTGTGTGGTGGCCCATTGCTCATCCCCCTTTGTCATGGCTCTCAGAAGGCACTAGTTATAGATGTCAGTGTGTTGGTAGACAAGGTCTCTGGTCATTCCACATTCCTCTTGAGTAATTAGGTACTTCATGTTTGACACGTTCATACATGTAAACCGTGTGTTTTGATCATACTCAGCCTCTATTCCCCTTCCCACTTCCTATGTAATCTTTCTTCCCAATACATCCCTTCCTGCTTTCATACTTTCTCTTGTATGCTCCACTGGGTTTAGCTAGAGCTGCTCGCATGAATGAGCACTCTTGGGTGTGGAGCTAGTTACTGGAATGCGAGCAAATAAACAATAGCTACATCCCTGAAGAAAAATGATTCCCCTCCCCCAACTGCCACCAATTGCCAAAATCTCCTCAGCTAGGGGTTATTGACAGCTCCATCTGCTACAGATCAGCACAGCATTTCCAGAGAACCCAGGTTTGATTGCAGCAAGTACATGGTGATTCGCAACCATCTGTAACTCCAGTTCCAGGGAATCTGACGTGCATGGCCTCCTATGGCATCAGGCACACACATAGAGCACATGGTGGCATACAAGCAGGCAAAACACGTATACACATAATTTTGTTTTTAAATTTTAGGGAGAAACATACCACCACCACCACTGCCACCACCATCCCCACCCACACTTGCTGGCTGAGTTTTGGACAAAGACGAGAGAGAAAGACAGCTTTGGTCTTTGGCCAGGTGCTTTGATGGGGATTGACTAATGGAAAGATCTAATTCCTGCCTGGGCAGGGCTAGAAGCCCAGGGACAAGGCCAGCATTCACTAATGAAAAGACAGCTAGTCAAATAAATAGCAACCTCTAATTGCTGGCCAGGTTATTTGTTTGAACCAACCAGGAAGCAACCAGGAAGACTAGAGTTTGAAAAAAGAATCTCAAAATTAATTTTGAGGTCAAAAGCAGAAACCAGATGTGTGTGTTTTCAGGGGTGGGGTGAGGGGTGAGGTGGGGAGTTGGGGGGCGGGAGGGCAGATCTTCAGGCTCAGTAACACAGGATCTACCACATAGTCAGATCCGGATCAGAGAGGAGGCCTTCTCAGGTGAGAGGACAAGAATCCAGGTGGCCTGCAAGAGGTGCGGCTCACACAAAAGGATGGGACTTGAGAGAGATCCCCCTCCAGAGGATCAGAGTTCAATGGCGGGCGACTGGGATGGATGTGTGGTTTCTGTATTCCCTTTGGCTTGTGGAAATCCAGATAGCTTGGTCCTTACTCAGCCAAGCTCCGTCACCCATCGATTACTCATCTTCCCACAGCATCCCACCAAAGGACACTTGTTCCTGTTGGTGCAGACGCGGAGACCGACTGAGGACACAGCACCTGTAACGAAGTAGAGCACGAACCCGGCCTTCCTACTGAAGGTGACTCCGGTATGAGTGCTGTCAACTTCACAGGCTCTAGAGTCATCTAGCAGAGAAGCCCCGGAGCGTATGCCTGTGAGGGAGGTTCTAGACTAAGTAGGTTCTAGACTAAGCAAATAGAAAGACTTATTTTAAATATGGGAGCGATTACCGTGTTTCAAATTGGCTGTTTTGTTTTGTTTGGTTAGTTTTGGGGGAATTTTATTTTATTATATGGATATTTGCCTACAAGTATGTTTGTGTACCAGATATGTATATGTATATGTATATATATGTGTGTATATGTATATATATGTATGTGTGTATATATATATGTTTGTGAGTGTGTGTGTGTGTGTGTGTGTGCACGTGCATGTACATGCTTGCAGAGGCCAGAAGAGGTATCAGATCCCTTGGATCTGGAGTAACAAATGGTTACGAACAGCCATGTGGGCATTGGGAATTGAACCAGGGACCTCTGGGAAAGCAATGCTTTAAACCATCTCCCCAGCACCATCAACCTGTTTCCATGAGTATAGAGTATAGCAGGCTGCCTAAGGTGAGGTAACTCTATAGGATAAAAGGTTTATTGAGCTCATAGTTTTGGAGGTCCAAGGTCCTTTGGACAGACGGCATCAGAATAGTGGGAATACAAGTAAAGGGGAGGGATCACATTGCCAGGAAGAAACCCAGAGAGGCCAGAGTTGTCAGCTTGTTCAACGCTACAGAACTAACTCAGGTCTGCCAGAAGAACCTTAATCTTATCCATGAGCAGGCTCCAGTGACCTAAACACCTCTCATTAGGCCCTTCCTCATAAGGGTTCCACTAATTCAACAATGACACGCTGAAGACCCAAGATGTCCGACTCATGAGCCAAGAGCTCGCAATAGCCCTTGCAAGGGGTGAGGGTGACAGGGACCATAGTGATGGGGAAAGATCATGACATTCTGCATTTAACCTGCAAGTGAGACCACTAAGATGTCCTATTGGGACTGAACCAGGAAAGAGGATCTGATATTTTATCTTGAGCAACAAGCTGCAGTTATACAGAAGGCCAATTTATAGTCTCTCAGTTCCAGATTACGTTATTATTGCTCGCCCTGAGAAAACAGATCTGAAACCTTCACGTAATCTTTTTTTTTTTTTCCAATCTGGCTTGATCCCAAGCTCTGTCACCAAAGAGACCCCAAGAGACAGATGGCACCATGGTAGGGACTTTACCTTCTCAAACTCAGTGTGATTTCTAATAACAGACTCCTTCAGGTCACCCAGCTTCTCTGCCTGCAGATATACTGCTGTGCACAGTAGGTATCTATACCCAATGGCCAGCTGGCTCCCTTAGCCACCCATACACTTGATTCCTTTCTAGAACATAAAAATGCCTCTTTTAGGGCTAGACAGATAGCTCGACATTTCAGAATGCTTGTTCAAGGCTTTCGGTGGTGGGACTGGAGTACCAACCCAGCCACAAAAAACCTTTGATGTATAACCTGCCCTGCCTACTGGGATGTGCTGGAACAAGGGTGGCTCAGATCTTTTGTGAGTGGCCAGTCAATGTCTGGTCTACTTGAGGCCTATGCCATGAAAGGGAGCCCATCCTGACACTGCCAGGATAGCTAGGAACCAGAAGCTGGATGGCTAGAGATCTAGGATAAAACAAACACAATTGTCAAAAAACTATCAATGTAACGATTCCTAATGTTATTCTGCTATGCTCACAGATCAGTGTAGACCAATTGTCATACAGGCCTCCTCCAGCAGTTGATGGAAGCGGATACAGAGACCCATACCCAAACAGAAGCGATCGGGGAACCCTGAGGAAAAAAGGGAGGACTGTAGGAACCAGAGGGGTCAAGGACACCAGGAGGACATGGCCCACAGAATCTACTCAGAAACATTCACAGGGGCTTACAGAGACTGAAGAGCAACCATGAAGCCTCCGCCATGTCCTCTGCACACTGGGTTATATAGCTTAAGTTTATTGTGGGACTTCTAACTTGGGAGTAGAGGGCGTCTCTGACTCTTTTGTCTGCCATTGGGACCCTTTTCCTCCTACTGGGTTGCTTCATCGAGCCTTGATATGAGGGTTTGTGCCTAGTCTTATTGAATCTTGCTATAAAGTGTTCAGCAGATATCCCTGGGATGACTGGGATGGATGCTGTTTTCTGAGGGGCTATGGTGAGGGGAGAGGCTGGGGCATGGGGAGGAGCGGAGGGAGGGGAGACTGCTGTCAGGATATATTGAATGAGAGAAGAATTTCCTTTTTAAAGAGTGCTTGGTGCTCTGGCTGAACCCAGGCCTGGTTCCCAGAACCCAAGCCCGGCAGCTCAGAACCACTTCCAGGGTGCCTCTGGTCTCTGTGGGCACCTGCACTCACATGCACGCACACACACACACACACACACACACACACACACACACACCCAGAGACGCATAATTAAAAATAAAATAAAAAGTGTCACTGTTCTGTCATGTCCCCCAAGACACGATCATTACAGACAGCAAGAAGGTGTCTCCTCCTTTCACATAAAAACCACTGATAAAACTGTTTTATGAGGCCCTGACCTGACTCCTTGGTGCACGAGGCCTGCATCACCTCTACAGTTTCAACAGAGTCGTTAAGGGTCAGGTTAATAGCGATACCTATGGAGACAGGCTTTCTGACGATGCCTACTGCGTAGGAACTTTACTCTCTGTCTCCTCATGTTCCAGAGAGTGGATTTTTTATCCTTTTGAAACTGCATACCTGATATGGGTGCTATAAAAATACCTTGGGGTGGCGGGAGGAACACAAGACAAGGCCCACTAGTTCTTGCTTGAGTCACCATCTGATAAACACAGCGCCTCCGTGATGGCTCAAGAATCACCTAGCACAGCCACAGGACAGACATTGCTTGAAGTCAAAGCCAGGCAGACAATTAAACCAAATGGATCATTGACTCATAGAACTGAGTCTAGAGACATCACTATTTTCTCATGTAAGAGCTACAGTAATAGCAATAATAACAAATGGGCTGAATTTTAAAACAGGGGCATGGGCTTGACTAAACTTCTTAAAGGTTTTCATCATAATTTGAAGATACAATAATGACTGAGAGAAGACGTGAGAGGAGACAGAGGCGGGTCGTGGTGGTGGTCATGGCTAACATAGGATGGCTATGTGGAGGTCGGGTCGATCCTGGAGATTAACAGGAACATTTCCTGAGATGCCTACTGTGGGTGGAAGATAAAATCTCCCTGAATTCAGGGCCTACCATCACTAAGGATGACCTTGGGAGGATGTGGCGACTGGGGACCAGGCATGACATCCCCTCCGAGGTAAGCTTGTCACACTCTCTGCCACCTCCCCAGTGCAGAAGACTGAGTTCTTACTAGGTTTTCTTTTAAGTCTTAAGAGTCCATACAGCACTTGCAAGGTACGTAGTGATATTTTGACTTTATTCTATCCAACAAAATCTCCTAATGTTTCCCACGTGTTTTTTTTTTTTTTTTTTTTCCCTAACTACAAGAATCTCCCTATAGTTCCTGGGAAGAGCTCTTCCCTGCCTCAGGGCCTTTATATATGATGTCACCCCTCTGCTGGCATGTTTTCCCTTCCAGTGTGAACCTTGGCCCACTCCCTCAGGAATCATTTCCCTAATCATCCTGCCTGGACTGGCTTCCCACACACTTTCAGACTTCCTACCTCAGCTTTTTCTCAAATTCCCCCAGCGCAGACCTTAACCCTTGTGTTTTCTGCTTACTGTACCGGAGGACTTCTCTCCTGCTTACTATTACACTTTACAACATACTTCCTTCCTCGGGATGCCTGTAATTTTCGTAGTCACCCAAGTAGATCTTTCTAGTCCATGTCCCTCCCCCTCTGATGTTTCTGGAACTTCCCTGCAGACACGAACTTCTGTGGTCATGCTTCCATTTTTAACCCAAGGACCCATCATCAGAATCCCTCAACCAATAGGCACCTTTCTCCTTTTATCACAAGAGCACAGCTGAGCTCTAATTAAGCCCTCTCCTTGTATGCTGTCCTCTTCCAGCTCACCACACACCCACAGGAGAAGCGCGACAACGGGGCTCTCATGATTGGTCCCGCTGTCACTTCACAATTACTGAAATCTCAGGAGCACCCTCCCGCAGTTCTGGGCGGTCATTCCTCACTTCTCTAATCTGTTCCTTTCTCTAGCCTTCTAAGTAACTATTTCTTATGATCCTTTGTTTCCTCCACCAAAGCTGTCTTCTTCTCCCACCCCTGCCCATTCTTATTCTCAGCCTATGTTGTTATTTCTTGCTACACTGTAACCAGAAGGGAACTTCTAAAAGCTCTTTCTCGGTTCTTTTCCACTTGCCAACAAAGAAGCTCTGGGCTCTTCCCTCTCTCTGTGCAGAGGAGGAGGCATCTCTGCCCCCAACCACTGCCAATACAGCAATGGCTCTTGACCACACAGAGACAATGGTAGCAAGTCCTCTCTCCCACTCCCAGCCCCACCACAACTTCTCTCTCCACCTGAACATTTTTTTTTTCTCTACTAACAATACTTCTCCCCTGAAGGGGTTGGTATCGGGTGTCATGGCATGCACAGAGGTATATAAACACATTATCAATTTCCCAGCACACAGAAAGATGGACCCACCCGACATGCAGGAACAATACCTTTGAGAATTTGCATCTAAAAAAAAAAGGTAAGGCTGGCATTGGCTCAGCAGTCCAAAGCATTGATTGCTCTTCCAGAGGACTTGAGTCAGTCCTCAGCACCCACATGGTGACTCCCAACTGTCTGTAACTCTGGTACCAGGGGATCCAAAGCCCTCTTTGGGCTTCCATGGGCACCAGGCACACAAGCAGTGCACAGACACATTTGCAGGCAAAACACCCAAATACATAAAAACCAAACTAGAAGCCGTGAGTCTGCGTCTATATATAGCCTAAGATTTCGCTTCTAGTCTTAAACATCAGCCATGGGAAATCAACTCCTAATGTTGATGTGCTAAAAAAAAAAAAAGCAAAATCAAAACTTTAATTGGGCAAATAAGAGGTATATTATTTTAGCTAAATGGCATTTTTAGGATCAGAGATATTCTGTAGCTCTGGCATGATGAGACTTCAGCAAAGTCCCAATCACTTTCTGCCTTCGTCCTGGTTAACTAAGTTCTATATAGTCACAGCCCCATGCTTTTAGGGACTTCATCATAAAACATCTTGTGCAAACTGGCCATGGGATAGGAGGATACCTGAGAGACACCTGTCCTTCCAGACATCATGGATGAGGTGTCTGCTCTTTATAGCTTCATAGCACAGCACAAGACCCCCAAGTGGAGCATTGTGAGGTTAAAAAAAAAAAAAGCCAGAGACTCACTCAGGGCCTCCAGCACTTCAGTCCAGATGGGACAGACAGTGTCTCTTCTGAATGGCTCCAGACAAAATATAGACCCACAAGCAGCCTGGCTGTAAAGTGTTGCTTCCCATGCAACCCCAAACAAAGCGAAACAAGACACTGGTAAGTGTTACATGTCTCCTATAGCCAACTGAACCATTCTTTCTTCTAGAAGTTTCCACTCAGCCTGATAGCTAGCTTCCATAGTACCATAATACAGAGATACTGGTGTCCTGTTATGAGTGTCCATAGTTTCTTTGATGAGGTCAGTTTGTCGTCTCTGCAGTTGACAAACCAGTCAGTCATTTAAGGTGACCTTGTCCTATGAACATTGCTCAACTTCGTGTGTTCCTTGGGCTACGAGGATGCCAAGTCCAATGCTGGTTGGATCCTGGAACCAGGCATTTCTTTGTGGGTGGTTGCCAGTTACCAGGCTTGTTGACATCCGGATGAGACACTGGGAGTTTATCAGCTTGTCACTGTTCTTTTCCTGCACCACACGTGTATGTCCCTTTTGCCCCAACTGAGGTGCTGGCCATTCTCCCCAGCTTCACAGGGAGAGTAGGTGTGATGTACAAGTTATTTAAGTGCCAACTGCTAAGTTCATGAGCATGGTATGTGTGTGTGAGTGAGTATGTGTGCTTGTGTGTATTTGTGTGTGCGCATGTATGTGTGTACATCTATGTGCATGTGTGTCTAAGTCTGTGTGTGTCTGTGTGTCTGCGTGTCTGTGCCTGTGCCTGTGTCTATCTCTGTGTGTGTCTGTGTGTGTCTGTGTGTCTATCTGTGCCTATGTGTCTCTGTGTGTGTGTCTGTGTATGTGTATGTATGTATGTGTGAGAGAGAGAAAGGGAGAGAGAATTGTGTGTCTGTGTGTCTGTGCCTGTGTGTGTGTCTGTGTGTATATGTGCATCTGTCTATGTGCGTGTGTCTGTGTGTGTGCCTGTGTATGTGTGTCTGTGTCTGTGTGTGTCTCTGTGTGTGTGCCTGTGTATGTGTGTCTGTGTGTGTGTATGTGTTATTGCCCATCTCAGAGATTACAGATTCAGAGATCACTTACTGAAGAAATGACTGCTACTGCTCTCATCAGCAGGCAAGCATCTCCTTCTTGGGAAGTCTGGAAGCCAGACTGCCATGTCACAGATGCTAAACATATGACATTTACTGTAATGTTTGCCAAGTCTCCAGCAGCCCATTGTAGGGTGGTGCTCACCCACGGCACAGGAGGAAATAGAGATGGCAAACACTCTATTTGGAAACTGAACTGCCAAGGTGGTGTTCTTGGCAGCCACGGGGAAAGGTGTCTGGCAAGTCATAGGTGACAACTCCACTCCCGGCACAGACAGCTGACAAACACTGAGGAGGACAGGTTGCCCTCATGCTGAGAGCCTCACTGATGCCAAGGTTAGCTGAAGAGGAAAAGTTGCAGCAATGTGTGGAGATTGTCAATCTATGGAGATTAAGACTTTATAATCCCAGAACTCTGAGGGACCCAGGCCTATAGAGTCCCAGGACCTCCTAGGCATGTGGGTGCTCCACATGCCCATGAGCAGGAAGATGGACAAACAGTGTCTTTGCTGCTTCAGGCATGCGTGGCAGTGCTGGGATTGTACTCTACTCCCCAGTGACTTTTCTCATTCCTGTAACCAAATAGCTGGTGAAAACAATGGCATGATGGTACAAGTCCAGGGCCCCAGCACATGGCATGGTGCAGCCAGCAGTCAGGCTGGGGCTTTCCACCTATATTAAACCAACTCCTCACAGACATGCTCAGAGCTTCAACTACTAGGTGATTCCAGAACCCATCAAACTGACAGTAAATGACAACCATCATAATCTGGGGTCATAATTTGGAGAAGCGCATCAGGATACTGTTTCAGAACTGACCTAAGAGAGGGAAGTTTGCAATCCTCAAAGAGACAAGTCACAATATCTAAAATGTCCTGCTCCAGGGGTCCTGCCCCAGGTGTCCTGCTCCAGGTGTCCTGTCCCAGGTGTCCTGCTCCAGGTGTCCTGCCCCAGGTGTCCTGCCCCAGGTGTCCTGCTCCAGGTGTCCTGCTCCAGGTGTCCTGCCCCAGGTGTCCTGCCCCAGGTGTCCTGCTCCAGGTGTCCTGTCCCAGGTGTCCTGCTCCAGGTGTCCTGCCCCAGGTGTCCTGCTCCAGGTGTCCTGCTCCAGGTTTCCTGCCCCAGGTGTCCTGCTCCAGGTGTCCTGTCCCAGGTGTCCTGCCCCAGGTGTCCTGTCCCAGGTGTCCTGCTCCAGGTGTCCTGCCCCAGGTGTCCTGCTCCAGGTGTCCTGCTCCAGGTTTCCTGCCCCAGGTGTCCTGCTCCAGGTGGCCAATGACCCAAACGCTTAACAGGGAAACAAAGCTTCTAAGCATGGATCTCCTGGCATTGCCTTTGCATCTAAAACATGACTTTAGACATAAAAATACTGCATTCTCCAAGGTCTCTCCCCAAGAAGATGGCTAACAGGTTAATTTCCAAAAGCCAAGCCAAGCCAACTCCCAGGCCATGCTGAAAGTCCTGGAGATGTTCCTGGTGGGAGCAGCAGGAAGATAAGCAAACTATCCCAAGTTCTCACACCAGGAAACAACTACACAAGATCTAAGCCCAGTGCCAGCAGAGTCTGCTGGGCAGCGGGCCGCTTCCTCAGGCTGTGTTTCCAGGTAGGAGTTAGGAGGACCACGGAAAGGCACCATCTGAAGCTCACAATTAAAAAAAACAAACAAACAACCACACATTCAATCAGCATCCATTTGATTAAGTCAAAATGAAATAAAGGACTTTCTTACAGAGGCATGTTGTTCTTGTGGAAACATTAGCAATGCATGAGAAGATAAAGAACAAAGTCTAAGCGGCCCTCTCTAGTCTGCATTCTGGGATAATCACCCCTTGTCTCCTTATAGAATCTTCTATACACACACCACACACACACACACACACACACACGCATATATCTATACTTTTACCATTCATAATGTTATGAATTTCTCTGTTTTTTTTTCTCACTTTTTTGGTGGTTGATGCTTGAGACAGGGTCTCAATATATAGACCAGGCTAGCCTAGAATTCAGTATTCAAGCTGGCTTTAGTTTTGTGCAGATCCTTCTGTCTTTATTTCCTAGGTGTTAAGATGACAGGCATATGTCACCACACCCATCCTGTTCTTTCATGTCTCCATGTTCAAAGCAAAAATCCCAGGAGCAATGAGAGAGAAGTAGAAAGAGAGGCACATGTAGGTATCCCTCCACCTTAGACAGCCACTCCCAAGTCCCCCAGTGTCTTACATTCACTCATGCGTCTTAAAAGACCAACCTCAAAACATTCTAACTGCCATCTTATTAGTATATAAATACAACAGAACCACAAGGGGTTAACCAATTTATCCACAGTGAACTGAATTCTGATGTTTCTGGCTCTGACTGGTCCCCGAAGTCTATATTATCAAATCTTCATGGGGTGTCTCCAATGACATCATTGTCCCAGAGTACCTGATATATGGAGGAAGATGCACGTGCATGCACGCAGTTTGCGGTGGTGGCCTCCTGAGGGAGTCACAGTAGACAGAGGACTTCCTCATTGTGTTCTTGACTGCCTGAATATTGACCCCCATAACTTCCATCAGTTGAGTCTGAGTTACTCAACAGACCCTCCCCACAACTGCTTTCTAGTGCTAAGACCTGTGGATGGTGGAGAGGGTGGAAGGGCACCGCCACCCGAGCACATCTCCTAAATGTTTGCTCTGTACAGACCTTAGTGGCAGAGATAGAGTGAACTACGATGTTTGCCTCACTTGTCCAATACTCAGTAATTCCAAGCCCACAGCACAGGTTTACCTTCTCCATCCCAGCAGACAAAAGAGGTTGATTTCCTGGGTCCAGTGTTCAGGGCAGATTCGGACTATATTGTGTCTGTCTGACCATCTCCACTGTCTTCCCAGAAGCCTCAGAATCTTCAGGGGAATAGGGAAAGACAGATAGATAGAAATGATTTTAAAAATTAATGTACACAAAGTCTTACACTATATGTGAATACTCTGAGTAGCTACACTCTAAAAACCCCAAATGTGGTGACATACACCTGTTATCCCAGCACCTGGGAGGCAGAGGCAGAAGGCCTCATTGTAGACTAGTCATGCTACCTAAAGAATCAGCAAGAGTAAAGGGTAGATGTTACATCTTATGAATCTCTTCATTTTGATGCTACATTCTAGAAGCTAGATGCAAAACCTGCTAGATGGTATCAAAGTCAAATGCTGTTCTAGAAGAGCCAAGCCCAATCTTCAGAGAGGTGGGTAAAAGCAGACTTTACCATCAGGGAGATTGAGAGAGGGACGCAAGGGACTCTCTGGATGGATGGATTTCTTTTGTGTTTTGTTCTGAGGAGCGGTGACGTAGTTGTCTGCAGATGTAAAAATCTACTAAAGAGTGAATTCGGTATTTACTGTCTTCTGCATGTTAAAAATGCCTCCAGCAAAAAATGCAGCCCTCAGATGTAAAGGCAGGAGAGAGAGCATGGTGCAGGTCAGCATGCAGCAGTCGGGGTGTAGGGATGAAGGTGGCCCGGAGAGGTTCGCTGGCCATCCTAGAAGGCCTCTCTGAACCTCCCCAACAATGCAGGTAAGACAAACTCTTCTTATAGAGCCCTTTGGGAAAGAAGAACTTCTGCATACAAATTGGCTAAGAGGATAGCCATCAGCCAGGAGTCAGTCAGGGAATGGGACGATTTGCTGGGAATATGCCTGTCAGGTCACCAGCCAGGAGGTCAAGGTGAAAGCCAGGCTGGGTGGCAGAGAGGGACACCCACTCAGTGATGCAATCGCCTTTCCTGGCAGTGATTTCCTTCCTCGTGGCTCAGATCTCCCTATGCCTCCTTTACCAGAGCCTGTTTCCTTTCAGAGAAAAGGCAACACAGAAAGCAGGTTTGGCCACCTTGTCTGCCACCTCCTTTGCTCTAGTCTTCCCTCACAGCTCAAAGGACAAGGCATATAGGATTTTGTTTAATTATTACTTTTAAAACCTTTAATGAAACAAGTTCTTGCTATGTCTCCCTGGCTATCTTAGAGTAACCAAGAGTGTGCTCCATATAGACATCTAACATCCCAAATGTTCTCATTCTAGCAGAAGAGGTGCCAACCTTAACTACCAATAAGAGAAACACTGTATTTCTTCCCACTAATTAATCCACCTTCAGTCTTCTCAGATAACCTGTTCCATGCTTAGCACAAAACCAAGGCGTCAGAGAACATGATCTCCTAACTCTGGCAACTTACAGTCTAGGGAGGCAGCCAAGTGACTCACGCCACCATCTTTCAGTCAAATATCAGGTGACACTGTTTTTTTTTTCTGTCCCTTACCAGCCTTGTGGTGACCTAAAGCTGGACTCCAGTAAGCCTCTCCTGCCTCATCTACAAGGTAGAAATCAGAAAAGAATAGAACTGAGGGCTCGGTGTAGGACCAGCGTCCATGCGGTGCACAGAAGGACACCCGTCCTGTGTTACCTGTTCAGTAGTTGTCCACCACAGTGATTATGCTATAACAGATATGGACAAAGGCTACGGGTACAGACAAGAGAGAGAAAAAGAGGAAGGGTAGGCATGCACTATCAGCTGTTTCCACATTTGTCCTAAAGGATGTCCCATAAAAAAAAAAAAATGGCTGCAGAATGGTCAACCAGCCAGTCAGCCAGCCCATCACAGCATGTTCTGGAGGTCAGAACAGGCAGAGTTGTGAAGACAGAGACATAGCAATGAAGGTGGATTTCATCATTCCCTTGACTTCCCCTCCCCAACAGGGTTCTGCCCAGCTGCAGAATGGCAAAGCCTCTTGCCCAGAACTGACTCTACCAGAAGGAACAATTTTCTAAAACTATACCTTGCGAGGTTTGAGAAATGATAGTTTGGCCAGTAAGCTTCTACATCCGGACACTCAAGCAGACCGTGCCTGCCCTGTTTACTTATGACCAGCAAGCTTGCTGGACTTCCTGCTTCCTGCTTTCCCTGGAGAACTCAGTTTTCTCATAGAAAAGTGGCCTTGCTTCTTGACCCCAGGGAACAGTAAGCCAGCTTTCACATCCAGCCTGTGACCTCTGACGTGTTCATCTACCCAGTGGCCATATGAAACCATCTGCGCCTCGTTTCGACTGCATTTCTGATTTTTGTTTCTCAAGAGGTAGGGATGGTGTCCACTGCCTGAGACCATGCCAGTTAACAACTTTAAGGACAAGGCCTGACGCACAGTGCCCCATAAGTGACAATCATGATTCAATAGGCGATGCCCCATCTTAGAGTCCGTTTGAGGATCTGTGTGGTAAAATGACAGCAGGAAGGGACCTGGCGAAATAGAACAAACAGAAATGTTCAAGTTCAACACCAGAAAGTCAACAAAGTTAATCAATGGGACCTTTTCAAGCCAAGGTCTGAGTTGGGCAAGTTCTAAGAATTGAGGCCTATGTTGTTTGAGCCACCCCCGCAAGACTTGCGTCGGGCAGAACAAGCTCCAGACACCCAGTGGCTGTCCCTTGGCCTCTCTAGAGCAAGTCCTGCATATCCTGTCCTACAAGAGGTTTCCCAAAAATCTCACTCACACACCTTGTTTCCCACAAGGGTATCATCATGCCATGTCTGGAGAAAATGCACATGGGGCTTAAGCCAGAATCATTGCCATAGTACACGGCATCCGGAATATAAGCTGAGGTCAAAAAGAACACACACACACACACACACACACACACACACACACACACCACCTAAAGAGTTTCTATTGGGCAAAACATGACACATTAACTGCTAAGAAGGAAGCTGGGATAGGCTTTGTCTCTTAAAAACTGTAATCATGGTTTTTTTTAATGCATGTGAGTATTTTGCCTGCATGTTTGTTTTGAACTGTTTGTATGCCTGCTGCCTTCAGAGGTCAAAAGAGGGTATGGGATTCTCTGGAATTTCAGTTGCAGACAGTTGTGAGCTGTCACTTGGGTGCTGGGAATTGAACCCCGGCTCTTTGAAAGATCATCCAGCACTCTTAGCAGCTAAGCCATCTCTCCAGTCCTTGATCCAGAACTTCAGATGAACAAAACTGAAGTATGAAAAGGGCTTGCTCTAAAAACTAACCAACACACGAAGCCACAAGTTTCACCAATTTAAAAAGGAACTGAAGCTTCCAGCATCTCATCCTCCACTCCCGGGGTTAATGATATCATCATTTATGGTGCGTAGACTAACCTTTCCTTTTCTATGTGAGGAATAATGAGAAATAAAAACAGGAAGCTGTGAGTGGCCTACAGATAGTTCCACAAACAGAGTAACTGTCCATTCATAGGAAGCTTCCAGACTTGACAAAACCAAAACAGGGGAAGCTGGGGATTAAGATGTTGGAAGATACCAAATGGAGGTAGAGACTGAGCTGGCTCACTTCCTCGTCAGAAGATAAACCTGGACCACCCAGTTTGCTAAGTCAGATACAGCACACACTCCGCCAATAGCGTGGCCTCTGTGTGAAATGCCTGCTAACACTGCCCCATTCAAGTGTCATGATAACTAGAAGGAAAACCTCATCTCATTGAGGCTCAGAGATATGAGAAGCCCTATATACAACCATGTCTGCCTGGCATTAGTCATCCAAGTACTCTGCTGTCACACGTGGATAGAAAAAGGAGACACACACTGAGCCCTGAGTCCTCAGGGAGAGAGATGGCACCCTCTGCTGCCTCAGGCCTGGCTCCAAGGCATTCTGGGTAACTGGAAGCTTAGCTGTGAGTTGAACCTGAGAAAAAGGGTTGTCTTCCTGGCTAGGGGCCACACTCAGCAGGTGTTCTGCTCAGATCCTGTAGACCCTACGACCTGCTCAAAGGCCAAAGTGACATTCTTAGCTCTGCTTCACAGAGGAGGAAACTGAGTCATAAGGAACTTAAGTGGATTTGTCTAAAGTCTGGCGAAAAGGGTGGTGTGGAGGCAAGGCCAGAGTCCAGTGCTCTGTAGCAAGCACCTAGGAGGGTGTGTGTGCCTATACAAGTGACTGTGTGTGAGCTCATGTGTTTGTGTGCATGTGTTTCTCTCTGTGTGTTCGTGTGTCTCTGTGTGTATGTCTGGGGGGGGGGGTCAGTGTGTGTGTCTTTGTCTATCTCTGTGTGCCTATATGTGTTTGTATTTCTCTCTCTGTGTGTATGTGTGTGTGTACCTATGTGTGTATGCATACGTACTTGTACCTGTGCAAGTGACTGTGTGTGAACTCATGTGTATGTCTCTGTCTATGTGCATGTGTTTGTGTGTGTGTGTGTCTGTGTATATGTCTGTGTGGATCAGTCTCTCTCTCTCTCTCTCTCTCTCTCTCTCTGTGTGTGTGTGTGGCACGCATGTGCGCATGTGTCTGGGGCAGACTCAAAATGCTATTCCCAAGTCTGCTAGTCCTTTCCCTTACATCTTTGATACAATTGACCAGCCTTCTCCCAGCCCAGCCCTCCTCCCCTTTTGCTGCAGACACCAGGTTCAGTGCTCAGCCACTGTCAGCATGTACTCAAGCCCAGACATCTAGGCAGAACCGTGTGTAGGGTTTCCCTAGCATCGTCTTAAGAGCCCTTTTACTGTGGGCCTGTGTACTGGAGGCTTCCACAGAGATCTCTGACCTGGCCAGGTGCGAGGATTCAGGCCAAGGGGAGAGAGTGCCAGCAGGGAAGGGGAATCGCCTCCGATGCTGCCTCCACTGCTGCCTCCGCTGCAGCTGCCTCTATCTGTCTCTGCCACTCCAAGATGCTGCACCCTTCGCTCTGTGCTGAGTCAGGTTTGACTGAGCTGAGAGGCAGACTAGCCAGTGAGGAGAGGGAGTGCGGGGGGGGGGGGGGGGGGGGGCGGGGCGGGGGGAGGGGTGTTCTGGTGGCAGGTGTTTTGGTAGATCAGATCTCTTCCCAAGTGGCAGTTACAGTTCTTATGACAGAAGCTCTCAGAGGATGGAGTAGTTCTTGCACACCTTTATTCCTTCTGGATAGGATTCTTACATACAGTTTGGGGGTGGGTCAGGGTCTGGCAGCAGGTACTTCCTGTTGGCTTGGTCTGAGAGCTTGGGGAGACCTTATCTACATGTGGGAGGGCTTAGGGTGCTGCTCCTATACAACTGATGGCCACAGAACTCTCTGCACTGGGGCTGTCATTGCTGTGGCTACATGAGAGGACCTGGGTGCCCAGGAGCATGGCAAAACACCTTCTGTCCCTCAGGGTCACCAGGGTTTCAAGCCTGTGCTCAACCAGGACCAAGCTGCCTTTCACAGTCCACCAACCCACACTTTACCTCCAAATCAGCCTAGATATAGCCATAGACAGTTCTAGAAATAACCAGGGACAAAACTTTCCCCACTGTAGCCTGGGCTCCCCCACCCTGCTCCTTTCCATATTGGTCCTGAAGAGAAGGGGGGGCAGGGCATAGGGTTCCTAACCAAAATTGGTAGGTTCTCCACCTAAAGCCCCTGCTTGCCTCAAAGCCTTCCAATTTAGCCTTCATTTCTTTTTCAGATGGCCTGGGCCACCTACTGTCCCTCCTGACTCAGGATATGAATATACACCCACCTCATGCAGCATGCACACATGCATACATGCTCACACACACAGCTTGCGCACACACATACATGCACACATACAGCACAAATATATGCACACATGCATACATGTCATATACATAACATGAACACACACACATGCATAATACACACACTTACATGTACACATACACAGCACAAACACACAATACATGCACACAGACAACATGAACATACACATGCATACATGGATACACACAATACAAACACACACATGCATACATGTACACAGACAACATGAACACACACATGCATACATGCTCTCTCTCACACACACAGCTTGCGCACACACATACATGCACACACACAGCACAAATACATGCACACATGCATACATGCCATATACATAACATGAACACACATACATGCATACATGTACACACTTACATGCACACATACATAGCACAAACACATAATACATGCACACACAACATGAACATACGCATGCATACATGGACACACACAACACAAACACACACATGCATACATGCACACAGACAATATGAACACACACATGGATACATGCACACACAAAACAAACACACACTCATGCATACATGCACACGTACATACATGCACACATACACAGCATGAACACACACATACACACACATACATGCACACCCCTTCCCTAGCCTCGGGGGCTCAGCTGGGCACAGAAGAGTGTTGCAGCCCCTTGCTGCTGCAGTTCCAGGAAACCCAGAAAGATGTTGGGCCTGGGCTCTATGCCAAGAGAGTGAAATCCTTAAGCCAGGGCCACTGTTCCTCTTAGAGAGGGGACCAGTTCTTTTACAAGCCAGTGTGGATGAGCCATGCTGGGTCATACTGCATGGACACAGCCAGTACAGTAGGTGGCATCCAGTATTGCTTGGGCCAGGAAGGGCTAGTCTAATGTGCTCCTGGCACAGGGCGAGGCCCCTTCCTGCCCCAGCTCCTGCTCCTCCCAGATCTACTGCTGCTACCCGAAGCTGCTCTCCTCCCTGGCAGACAGACACTGGAAACGCTTGGCAGACTGGCTCTCTGATACCCTTGGGAGCCAAGAATCTGATCCTGAGGAAGAGTGGGAAATAGCAGCCACCAGAGGTGCAGGAGGCGTGGCTGCCCGGAATCTGACCAGGATCCTCAGGTACTGTTCTGGGACCTCCCACTTGTCTGCAAGCTGCTGCCTGCCTGAGGGGCAGTGTTTGGGGGGAGGGGTGCAGTAGAGATCACCTTCACCAGGTACAGTTCACCTAGTATGACAGCTGTGTGGGGCAGCTGGGTCACAAAGAATGGCCATTGAGGAAACAGAGGCTCAGAGATGGGAAGACCTGCTCGCGTGTGCAGATAGCATTGCACCACAACCACAGTCTGGTTCTCCAAACTCTGGGTAGATGTAAAATAGATATCCACACACACAAGGGACCAGAAGAAAGGCAGGTCTGGCGGAAGGGAACAAGGGGGTGTATGTATATATCCTATAGGAGGGAGAGCTGAGCTGTTTCCGGCGAGGGAGGTATACTGCCACTGGCTCCCCAGATCTGCAGAGTGTACTGAATGACATAATGCACCCACAGAATGCAACCCACCCTATACCTCCACCCCCCACCCAGGGACACCAATGAGACCCACTGACAAGGACATCATCCCAAATAGTTGTCCAGATACCTTGAACACTAGGCTCAAAGTTTCTCTTGAACTACTGTATGTAGTTCTTGCAGCAGCTTTGTGCCATCATGGTTCCCATCTTAGAGATGGGGAAACTGAGGCACAGGAGGTGAAAAGATTTGTCTGATGGGTTGAGGTCTGAACTGGGACACTGTAGAATCCTGTGGGACATCCATTAGGCAGAGTCCTAAGGTGGATCACAGGGGAGCCATCGAGTGGCAGAAGGTGGGAACGTGACCATCATTTATCCACCTGAAACTGCTGTGGCCGGCCAAGAGACAGGAGAGGGGGCGGGGTGGGGCGGTAAACCCACCACCCGTGCCCATCACAGAGCCCATGGGATATGATCGAGGTTTGAAAAGGATCAGAGTACAGAGACCATTAGCCTCAACCCTGAACTCATCCAAACCAGACAGACCTTCAAGAGCTGCGACCATCCTCTCCTTGCCCCAGAGCAGAGACTGCTCCTTCATAGTCTCCGAATCCCTAAGGAAAGTCCCCATCTAGAAGGAAAGTCCCCATATTAGCTTCTTGGAATCTCGTGGAAACAGGCACAGCTCGGAGGAGGGGAGGGTGGGGGAATGGGAAGGCTGGAAAGGACTTCTTAGACTTGGACAAAGGGCTTGCTTGCTATGTGCACTCTTTACTCAATGCTTTGTTACCCTTGGCAACCATGCTGGCATCCAATCTGCCATTCTGGAAATGTCTCTGGTTCAGAGAGGTAAATTAACCTGTCTGGGGGCAGCACAGCTCTTCCTTACAGAGCTAGTCTCTGCCCCATAGCCTGTGCCCTGGGCACTGCTCAGGAATGTCCTGTCAGTCACAGCCCATTTTCCCGCAAAGGAAACAAAGAATTCTATCTACACTTGGAAGGAGCAATCTCTCTGCTCTGGGCCTGTGTCTCCATTTGTCAGGTGGGCACATAACCTACTCTGAGCCCCGGGCGGAGGCAGTGAATCTTCAACCCCAGGCATCAGGAGGCAGATGACTCAGTAAATATTGATTTTGCTTGCATGGGAGCAATCCAAGCATTCCCCAGAAGAGTGCAGGACCAGCCATGTGATGTCTTCCTGGAGGCTGTGTGACTCAGAACACCAGACGCACCTTGGACACACGGGATGCTGTGTTTGTGAGGGATGGATGTTCTAACTGCTTTGCTTAGGGCTCCTTTGATTTAGGAGCAAAGAGAACTGAGCTCTTTCCCGAACAGTGTGGGTGGTACCTCAGTGCCAATCGATGGACTTAGCCCCTCTCTGTTTGCTCTGCTAATAACTGTGGTGACATTGGTTAATATTCACTAGCAAACATCCCCCATCCCCCTTGGCACCCACTGTTTAAATACAAGCTAGAACAGGGCTCTGTCTCGCCAGCCTCAGTCACCACTCAGCTCTGGGACAACGAAATGTGAGTACATTTTTCCCTGGGGAAATATTGGAGGGGCCTCTGAGTCCCTGCCCTCCCAAGCAGGCAGCAGATCTGGGACCAGGGCAATATAGGGAAGATAAAGTTAATCACACCTGTGGCACCTGGGCCTCCTGTTGCCATAGGAACATCAGTCTCTAGGGTCCCTTCTTGAACCATGCTGCCCAGTAGATAGTTAGTATCTTCAGATGAGAGGAGACAGAGACGTGGAGGGGCCAAGGTGCAGCCACAGCCATTTCCATGCAGACAGTGCCTGCTCTTCTCTGGCCTTTCCTGTGCGACCTCTCTCAGCCCCTCCCCCGCATTGTGGATAAGCAAGGTAAGGCTAGAAGGACAGCGGGAGGTGTGGCTCTCCACCTGGCCTCTCTAGGTACACCCAGACACACATACGGGGCCTCAGCCTATAAGTCAGGGTGGCTGTCCCAAGCATAGAGGCCTGTGAGCACCCTCTCTCTGTCTTCTCTCTCCTCTTTCTCTCTCTCTCTCTCTCTCTGCTGCTTTTTGTGTATGTTTGTACGCACATGCATGCTCATCATGTCACTGCCTTTGGTGGCTTGAGCCAACTTCCTGTGTGAGCATGCAAAGGTGCCCCATCTCTAAACAAAGCAATCGTGTAACTCAGCTCCACAGTACTCATAGAGGAGGCATCGTGCTTACTCCATTTTACAGATAAGAAAAGGGGAACAGAGAGGGTAATAGTTTGTCCCAATCACATATAGCCTACCATTCAAACTGAGGCAGCTGCTCCAAACTCCAGGCTCCTGATCTCTCTGACTGAGACATCTTCCCTCTGGGCTGCATGTAAGCTTGGATAGCTGTTAACTCTTTGCTCTATTAGCAGAAGAGTTTCACCCCTCCCCCAGCCAGCCTTGCTCTATGGAGAGTTGGAGGGGTTTGGCTTATCATCACGGTATTTTGTAATGTAAGCAAGAGTGAGGTGGCCAGATTCCAAGGATACCACTGGAAAAGCCAGAATAGGCTAATAAGGGGTGCTTCTGGGAGCTCTGCACAAGCCTTTGCACGCTGCTTCTCTGAACCAATCACTTTATCATCATCCGGTAACTGATGTTCCAAAAGAAGTGGTGTAAGGTCACACAGAGAGCAGCAATCGGGTCTCGAACCTGTCGTTTCAGCACTAATGATTTTGTCATGTAGCCAAGCAGTCCTCTGGTGTCTACTTCAAGTCTTCTGACTTCAATTTTGTACATAGAAAAGGGCTCGAACCTAGAACTAAACTGTGTGGAATTGAATACCAGCTTTTTTTCTCAGCTGGTTCTGTGGGGTTGAGAATGTAGCTTAGCCTGTTTGGACCTCAGTTTTTCTCCCCATAGAATGGAACTAATGTTAAGGGAAAGTTAGATGAGCTGGGTATAAAACACATTTTGTGTGAGCATAAAATGGAACTAATGTTAAGGGAAAGTTAGATGAGCTGGGTATAAAACACATTTTGTGTGAGCATGTCCAAAAGGACTGCAGTTAATACTTCTGTTTGCATAGTGCATGGCTTCTAATATGGGAACATGCACTTGACCCAGGGCTGGCATGACCTAGCAGGAGCCCTTCTGTCTGTGCTATTTAATCGTGACTTTGTTCCTGCCGCGCCCCATTCTTCAGAAGACTCTTTTGTGCAAACAGGAAGCTTAAAGAGATGAGGTCATTTGCTCCAGGCCACTGGCAGTAAGTGGCAGAACTGGGCTCCCACAGACTGTGGCCTGCTACGGTTGATTTTCTGGGCCCGTTGGGCTACTCTTGGTGGGTCATTCATTTTCTGCTCCTAGCTGGAATGGTACAGAATGAAGCAAGGGGAGGCACCACCTCTCTTGCCTCCAGAAGCCACACCCACCAGCCTCTGAAGTCAGAATGTCACCATGTGTGATCTCCAGCTTTTTGGCTTCTGTTCCTACACCACAAGATCTTAAACTTCCTCTTCCTCTTCAGTTGTCTGTCTTCCCTGGCTCAGGGACCTGGAGGTCATAGGGAGTCAGCAGGAGAAAGCATGGCTCAGGACCCTGAGATTGGAAGGAACAGGGTAGGATGCAAAATGAAAAATATACCTGACTGGATACTTGAGACCAGAGTCAGGCCTGTGACAGTGCACATCCATTGCCATAGTGATGTATTAAGAAACGCCTAGGGCAGGAGCCGAACACTAAAGGCCTTTTCCAAAGAAATTGAGATTGTAAACCTGTCCCAAATGTGGGTGCTCCATCCCATGGGTGGGAGTCCCAGACCAAATGAAAAGGAGACAATGAACTGACCTCTGGCCTTCCCTACCCTGTTTCCTCACCCTCTGAGGTAAGAGCCAGCAGCCACTTTTGGCTGCTGCCACCAGCATGCCTTTTCACCATGAAGCACTGTATCCCCTCAAACTGTGACCCAAACAAATCCTCACCACTTAAGTTATTTCTTCTCAACTATTTGACCCAGTCCTGGCATTCTCAAGTCTATTGTTGTGTCATATGACACAACATATTGACACATATTGTTGTGTCAGTCAGGGATGGGGGGAGGGTGTTTCTCCAGGCCTCAGCCCCTTCACCATCAAAGAAGGAAAAGGAAAGATGGAAGAGAGTGTGATCACCCTGGCAGGGCCCCTCTCCTTCCCCATGCTGGCCTTCCTTCCTTGAAGCTCAGAAACCCCCAAACAGAACACGTCATCTCATCCCCTGCTACACAGAGATCCTTGGAACTAAGTCCAATGTCTGGGATGAGGAAATAGTTCAGTCAGTACAATGCTTACCACACAGTTATGAGAACCAGAGTTTGCTCCTTAGAATCCAAGTAACAAGCCAAGTGAGGAGCCATGCTTTTGTACTCAATCCCAGCCCTGAGGAGATGGACACAGGCAGATCTCGGCCTTGCTGACTAGCTAGCCTAGTTGAATTGTCAACCTTCACCCCAATGAGACACTATTTCATAAGAAAAGTTGGATGGCACCTAAGGAGCCACACCTGAGGAGGACCTCTGGCCTCTACATGTATGTGCACACAAACATGCATAGGGCACATCCTCCTTTTAGTTCTCCCAGACCCATTCCATATAACTGAGGCCCCACTTCATCCATATAACTGAGGCTGCACAATCTGGGCTGTGCTTCCCAAATACTGTTGAATGCCTAGTGAATAGTGATGGCCATGTCAGGAATTGAATTGTCAGCCTCTGGCCTGAGGTCACTTGGAATGTTTTCTTGCCACCCTGTGAAGGCCCAGCCTCTCCATTAAGGTGGGGAATTTCCACGGGGCTCGCCAAAATCCAAACAAGAAGTAACAAAAACACCAGGAATGGAAATATACAGAACTAAATTCAGTGTGGTCTCCAGCCTTAACACAGCAGCCTGTTTAAGAAAATATCAACATGTACTACGCCACCCGTGTTCAGCTCTCCAGATTATTCACAATGAAGGACAGAAAGCACGGTGGTAACTAGAGACGTCTGTGCTTCATTGTGTTATATAGTTGGAAAGATACTTTTTACAGGTCAAGGGCAGGCAAAATTCAATATTTCTTGTCTTCAACTTTCTCCCTTCAGGTTTGCAGATCCCAAACTTGAGGGTTTCATTATATTAAGATGCTAATTCTAGCTGTGGGTCTAGGGAGTATGATTCTCTTGGTAGAGTGTTCACATAGCACACATGAAGCCCAGAGCTACATAAAGAGGTCATGGTGGTACACACCTGTCATCCCAGCATTCTAGAAGTAGAAGTAGGAGCATCAGATGGTCTGGGTCATCCTCAGCTAGATAGTGAATTTAAGGCTAGCCTGGGACACATGAGATTATCTCAAAAGCATAAAATAAAAAGATGGTGTTTTCATTATTGAACTAATAGCTAAGTATGTGGTATGGCTGCCTGACCATTCTTCATAGATGTGGCCTCAGTTTCCCCAACTATGAAGAGAGCAATGGGGTTGCAGACTAGTAGCCTGTGGCATGTAAAGAGAATTCCGTAGAGCTTGGGGCGGGGCCTGGGGGTGTGATCTTGACTTTGGCTGTCTCCAGGCAGAGTTGCCCCTCTGTGGTGCAACCCAAGACTTGCTTCACTCCAGCTATGCAACACGTTGCCCTCCCCTGCCCTCTTTCCAGCCTTTGAGCTTGCAGCATCTGCCAACCTTCCATCCCCAAGACTGCCCTTTGAGAGCTTGTCCATGGAAGGTCTGATGCGAAGACTTGGTTCCCTGAATTCTCCCAGCCCCACCTTGTAGGAGAGGCAGAACAAGGATGAAATGATTTGTCCTGGCTCACAGCACTGAGGAGTGACAGAGCCTGGGTTAGAACTTGAGGCCATCATAGATAGATCACCCCACCACACACATATGCTATAGTAAAGCAGAGACACTAACTTCTGCTCCAGAATTGAGTTAGGAGTAGTGGCAAGATGGCAGATGGGCTGCCAGAGAGGAGGCCAGCCCAGCCTGGAGCTGGGGTTACAGAGCAGCGCAGAGACAGTCCCTCTTTCAGGGTAAGCCACTGGGGACTGAGGTTCATTGTGGAGACTGAGTGTAGACAGCCCCTGCGTTCCTCCTCCTCCTCCTTTTCTATGCATTTATGATGCGTGTTGAATGCGTGTGTGAATGCGGTGTGTGTGTGTGTGTGTGTGTGTGTGTATGTGTGTGTGTGTGTGCGCATGCCTCTGTATAGTACCCGAGGAGGCCAGAGGAAGGTTGTAAATGCACTGAAACTAGCTCCAGATGGTTGTAACCTGTCACTGGAGGTCCTGGGACTCAACTGCAAGCCCTCTTCTAGAGCACCAAGTGTTCCTACCTGCTGAGCCATCTCTCTAGCCCACCTCGTTATTTCTTCACAACCTTAGACTTCCCTGTATGCCCAGGTCACCAGCACTCATCACCTCTCCTGTAAGGATCACCACAACATCAAACATGCTCTCCCTGGGGATCAGAGGTAGCACCCACACATGGATTCTTGAGAATCCATGAATTCTTCTCATGGATTTTTCCAGCTTCAAGTCATCATTAGTCAGACCAGAGTGTTCCTCTTGTAATTACTGACAAGGCCACTTCTCGCCCTGTGCCTTGGTTTCCTCCCTACAAAATGCAGTGGGTACCTGTGGCTCCAGGTTATTTCTGGTGGAAACCTAACTGTGGAGAGTATTGGTGAGGAACGGGACCACTCATCGGTGCAGCATTGATCTGCTGTGCTGTCATTTGTTAGCTTTGAGCACATAGCTTAACATCTCCCTTCCCAGCAAACTGAAGGCAGTAAGGCTTCCCTGCAGGACCCTGGGAGTTCACACATGTGAGGCTCAGGACAGCGCTGGGCAGATGGAGAGCATCCTATCTGATCTTGTTTACTTCAGTTTTCACACATGCTTGTGTGTGATGTGCGAACGTGTATGTGGAAACATACCTGTGCATATATGTATGGAGGCCTCAGGTTGATGTTGGATATTTTCCTCAGCCACTTTCCTCTTCATTCATCAAAAGTGATGTCTTTCATTGAACTTCTCACAGAGCTCTGAGATTCTGGCTAGCAAAGCCAATCAGTTTGCTCTATGGATGCCCTGTCCCCCACAGTTCTCCCACCCCTGTGCTGGGATTGCAGATGGCTATTATATCTGTATTTTATGTGGGTTCTTGACAGCTAAACTCCTAGTCTTACACTTGCCTTTGATAAGTGCTTTATCCACAGAACTGTCTCTATTTTCTTCAGAGATAGCAGTTCAGAACAGTGCTTAATCTAGGCTAGGCACAGCAACTGTTACTAGACCACGGTTACTTTTATATTGTGTCAAGTGGTCGCAAATAGGTGTCACCACAACCCTGACCTTGCATCTCTTTCTGTGTCTTGCAGGAAAATGGCACCTTCCATCTCATGGGGCCTCCTGCTTCTGGCAGGCCTGTGTTGCCTGGTTCCCAGCTTCCTGGCTGAGGATGCCCAGGAGACAGACACCTCCAGCCAGAACAAAACCCAGTCTCTCATGGGATTGCTCCAAACCTGGCGAACTTTGCCTTCAGCCTATACCGGGAGCTGGTCCATCAGTCCAATACTTCCAACATCTTCTTCTCTCCCATGAGCATCGCCACAGCCTTTGCTATGCTCTCCCTGGGGAGCAAGGGTGACACTCACTCACAGATTCTAGAGGGCCTGGAGTTCAACCTTACACAAATACCCGAGGCTGACATCCACAAGGCCTTCCATCACCTTCTCCAAACCCTTAACAGGCCAGACAATGAGCTGCAGCTGAACACAGGCAATGGCCTCTTTGTCGACAACAATCTGAAGCTGGTGGAGAAGTTTCTGGAAGAGATCAAGGACCATTACCACTCAGAAGCACTCTCCGTCAACTTTGCAGACTCAGAAGAGGCCAAGAAAGTGATTAATGCTTTTGTGGAGAAGGGAACCCAAGGAAAGATAGTTGATTTGGTGAAAGACCTGGACAAAGACACAGTTTTCACCCTGGTGAATTACATTTTCTTTAGAGGTAAGATGGCATAACCAGCTTGAGCTGGTGTCCATGGAGACGCCCATACATATTCTCAAGGACCAGTTTCTGAGCTCTCACTCCGGGCTGTGGCACTGTCCCATCACGTTCCCTACTCTCTGATGGGTAAACTCTGACGTCTTTCAAATCATCAATTAAGTTTAGAAATTAGCTTCAAACAATGAAATCCACTGACTTCTTTGAAGGACTGATCAGAGACTTTTTTGTCCTAACACTCACCTCCCCTACAAAGGAGAGTCTTAGAATGTGCAATCCTTCCTCAGCTTCAGAACCAATCATCCTGGTTATAATGGTCTGAAGAGAGTACCACTCCATGGAGTGTACTTGGGCTGCTCTTCTGTTGGATACCAGTATGAACTCTGGAAACATGGGCTCAAATCCAGTCACTATTGTCTATTAGCCTTGATAGTAGACAAGCCATTTTACCTGTTTGGGGTGTGACTGTCCATATGACCAGGGACAAAGCTAGCTGACTGCTGTGTGGGGATGAAAGAATTAGTGAGGTTACCCACTGTGCAGGACATAAGCACCTGATCAACTAATATCTTAAGCATGCCCTCCAGCCTGGAAGTAGTTAGGTCAAGACTCCCCAGAGAAATCACTTGAGTAGGGTCTTGGAGTAAAAACCAAGAGCTGCTCTGGCCTTCATGACTCCCTTGTCCCCTAGCAGAGTCCTGTGAAACAGAGTATCGGGCCAGCATAGTTTAAGTCCCAGCACTTTTGTGACAAGGGTAGGTGTCAACTTCTCCCCAACCCCTTCACCTCTTCCTATCCAAAAGAAAGGTGACACTAGGGTTCCTGATGCCCTTCTCATGCTGACAGCTTTGATCTTGGGTCCCTGAGATCATCAGCCTACTCTGACAGCTTCCGTGACGGGTCCCTGAAGGCCTTGCCCACTCTAGTGGCCTTGTTGATGTGTCTCTGAGACTTTGACCCATTCTGATGGGTTCTTGTTGGTAGTTTCCCAAGGTCCCTGCCCATTCCAGTAATCTTGATGGTGGGGGTCTTATACAGCAGAGAGACATCTGCACTGAACCCTTGGGTGTAGAAAGGGACTTGAGGTGCCCAAAACATTTGTCCTGAGTTGCCAATGGGTGTGCCTTTCCTGATAAAAAGCTAGCATATAGAATTGTCAGGAGTTCCATTTATAACCCCGTCACCTTTCTATAAGTATATAACAATTACATAAGATATTTTCTAGACACAAGGGGGATGGTTGCTGTCAGCTTCTGTAATCTGAAAGATCTGAGTTCTCCTTGAGTCTTGAGTTACCCTTACTAAACTCCCTGGGCAGTCTAGAAGGCTAGTAGTGACACCCCTGTGCACATGAAAAGCCAAGGGCCTGTGTCACCACCTCACTGGCTAAGGTCTCCTCTCACTCTCCCCTCTGCAGGCAAGTGGGAGAAGCCATTCAATTCAGAGCACACTACAGAAGCTGACTTCCATGTGGACGAGTCCACCACGGTGAAGGTACCCATGATGAACCGCCTGGGCATGTTTGATGTGCACCATTGCAGCACGCTGTCCAGCTGGGTACTGCTGATGGATTACCTGGGCAACGCCACTGCCATCTTCCTCCTACCAGATGAGGGCAAGATGCAGCATCTGGAGCAAACTCTCACCCAGGAGCACATCTGTCAGTTCTGCTAAACAGGCACACAAGGTGACTGACTCCCTGAGGAAGTCAGCGACCTTCCCTGAGTGTCCCAAAGAACAGAAAGTGCTTGCAGAGGGTGGACTCTAACCCAAGGCCACAGTTAAGTGTATAGGCCAGAAATAGAGATCTCTGGGAAAGTTTGCAGAACAAGGCTCTGTTCCTGTCAGTGCTCAGTGGGGCTGACAGGTCTCTAGGACCCAGTGGTCCTAGAGCGTGCTCCACAAGTCAGAGGACCTGTGCACTCTGAGTCCAGGCTCTTCTGCCTGTGAGAAACCATGAGCTACATGGAACTTCTGGCAGCCCTGAGGTTAAGTGTGGGCAGAGGTTGTGTCCTTGCTTCTTAGCTTGGCCTCTGCCTTAGGTCTAACACCCTAAAAGTGCAGAGAACTGGATAAGACTGAGGCCAGAAGGGGTAAGAGATCCTGAGGGCTGGTAAGACCCTATTGAGCCCTTCTCTTGTCCCTGTAGAAACTGAGATCTTAGCCTTCAGCTCTGTGAGAGTGAGGGGAATGTCACTCAGCTGCATTGACCCTCACTCCCCTGAGAATCAGAGAGGAGGGATTGACCAAACACAGCAGGGCATAATGAGGCATGGCTCCATGTTGTAAACACCCTGAATCTGCCTGAAGGGCTTCTCAGAGGAAGTGGCATTTCAGGCGCTTCCAGGAGCTTGAACTTTGAAATCCCACTGATTTCAACTTCTCTGCTGGAAGGGGACCGTGTAAAAGGGAAGTCCGGGAAGGTGAAGGTGCTCTCATGTCCTGCTGGGAGTAGTAGCGTGTTCAGTGTGAGAACCAGCGGGAAACATTCTCGAGTCTTGGCAGAACCCAGAAAATCTCATGAGACTCCTACAACTTTAACTCTTCCCTGCCTACCAGGTCAGCCAGTCTCCACTTTCCCAAACTGTCCATCTCTGGAACCTATAACTTGAAGACACTCCTGAGCCCACTGGGCATCACCCAGGTCTTCAACAATGGGGCTGACCTCTCCGGAATCACAGAGGATGCTCCCCTGAAGCTCGGCCAGGTGAAGTTACCCAACCACAGAGATGTCCTGATGTCCCGTGTCTATAGGGCAGCGCAGGGTGTTGGGGTAGCTCAGAAGAGGAAAGGGAAGCAGACAGAGTTCAGGCTGAGGTCTTTCTGAAGACAGTCAGGACACACGTGGACAGGGTGTGGTCAGATGTCAGCTGGAGGGTCTTCTTATGCAGATGGAATTATGGACCCTTCCCTGAGGTGCTGCCCCAATCCTTGCTTTCATCGTTGTCTGGAGAATTTGACTATTGCACTCAGTTTATATATATTCACACAGAGGCTTAGGCCTGGTGACCTCAGAGAGTGCTCTGGAATCATTCATCCCTGATATTTAGAGCTATTAGTGAAACATCCATTTGAAAGTACGAGTTCAACCAAGCTGGTTCAGAGAAATTAAAGTTCAGAATGGGCAGAATATTCTTAAGAGTCTGGCCATCAGAGGTCACCTTCATAACCCTTGTCACAATGTGCTCACAACTACACACTGGACAGGGACACTCGTGTAGGGGGCATGAAGTTCCTCTTCCCGAAGCTATGAGCTACATCCAAAGCCATGAGAGATGGAATCAGGAAGGGAGACCAGAGGGGAGTAGACCAAGGCAGGCGAAGAGTGGGAGAGGAGGAGAGGCCTTGTGGTCACCACGAAAGGGGGCTGGGGGAGGAGCAGGAAGAGATGAAGCGAGACGCAATCCCTAATGATGTCCTCCCTGGGTGAGTCCCATGTGAGATCTAGCCCCAGCCAGGAATGGCAACCACCCACCTCCAACTGGCCTCTGCTTCTCTCTCCACAGGCTGTGCATAAGGCTGTACTGACCATCGATGAGACAGGAACGGAGGCTGCAGGAGCTACAGTCATGGAAGCCATCCCCATGTCTGTGCCCCCTGACGTGAACTTCGACAGACCTTTCATTGCCATAATACTTGACACTCAGACTCAGACCCCCCTCTTTGTGGGAAAAGTGATGAATCCCACACACTAGTCACCCACCGTTCTCAGAAGTCATCCTCCCTTCTGGGTTGGGTCCTCTTCCCAGTGACATTAAACGCAGGCTGGCCTGGCCCATGCCTGATGCTACTGCAAGTCCTCGACTCTGTGGGGTTTTGTGTGTGTGTGTGTGTCTCTTTATGCCCTGAGTTTGTTGTGGACTTGAGGTCACAGTGTGTCTTGATGTCTCCTCCATCCATGCAAACAGCTTGTGGGCAGAGGACTGTGGCTAATACCACAGACTATGGTCCTGGAATCATCTGCTCTATAAAGCATCTATCATATCTGAAAAATGGAGGAGATCACATGATTCATGCCCAAAGACCCAGGGTCCAGCAAGTGTTCGTATCCTCTAGTGACTTCTCATCCTCTGTCCCCTGCCCCAGGCTGGAGTCCCTCCCACTGCCAGGGGGCCCACAGCCCATGCTGACCCCCACGGGCTCCTAGAGCTGCCAGTTCAGGGGCCAGCTGTTAGCTTTGCCATCTCTATATTCCATCAAGGCAGGATCACGTCCCCTCCCATTCCAACATGTCACCTCACCATGGCTGGCCCCTCCATCTAACCTGCTATTTTCTGAGAATGGTTAGGGGAGGTTATTGGTGAAGATTGCTGTACAACCATTCCCATGGAGGTATGAACACATGTCAACTCTCCCCAGACAGGGTACCAATGGTAACACTGCACTCAAGTCTAGCTTGGTGAACCAATGAATTTATTTACAGAGTGCAGCTGCATCACCGAAGAGCTCACCCCTGGCATGAGTGACAGGTCACGACAGCTGCATCCCTGGAGCATCCTAACAACTTGGAGGCAACCCTACAGAAGACATTTCTTTCCCCATCTATTGCTTATTGCTTTCATATGATCAGGGAGGGGCTTGGAGGTCAGGGAGGAGCTTATACATCCCATACCTTTTATAGACTTCCTGAGCCTTCTTCCCTGTTGTAGTATATGAGCCTCCTCCCATCCCACCAGAGGAAACTGTTTCAGGACAAAGCCAGTAGCTATGCAACTGAGTCCTTCCTCCATGGAGAGGAAGCGGGACCCCAATCTGCTCCTTCTCGTTTCTGTCCTGCCCAGGTGTTTGGGAGAGGGGCTCACACATCTCCTAGAAGCAGCCCCTCTGCCAGTGAGCAGGGTGGACATCTCTGGGTCTCAAGTGCACAGGCATAGCAGGCCTGATTCTATTTATTCCATGTCCCTCATCTTCATCTTCAGTTACAGGACCGTGGTCTGTGGACGGCTCCAATGGTCATCGCGGGGGGGGGGGGGGGAGTTCCAAGGCTGTGGGACAGAGCATGCTTCTTATAGAATGCGGGGTTTCTCCGTGGTCACTTCTATCTGACTCTTAATGGTCTCCATGTCCTAGCTCTTCCCTCCTCTGTCCTCTTCACTGCCTTCCAGGGATAGTCACATCTCCAGAGCTGCAGCAGGAGGCTGTCTGGAAAGCTACCCTGGTCACCAGGCCAGACAGTTCCAATGACTGCAACACCCATAAGTCCATTGGATGAAGCAGAATGGACCTATTGCCTGACTCTCCCAGGCTGCCCCTGGTATGGGAGTACCCTGCCCACCCTAAGCTGATTTAGGGATCCTGTCGACTACTCTCAGATCAAGAATAGACAGAAAAGCACAAGACTGAGTCTCAGAGCTCCCTGTGAGTGTAAGAGGTCACATCGTGTAGTTTCATATCGTTTAGCCTATTACTGGGTCCTGACTGTTGTCTGAACAAAGGGCATACTCACCTCTGGGGTTCCATCTTCCTCAGTTGCTTCTGATGACACAAACTCCATCAATCTCCAGGAAGGATTTAAACCCTGAGGGTCTGGTGATCTTTTTTCTGCTGGTCCCTGCTCTGTGTCCTGACTGAAGTTGGCAAATGTTTCTGAACCCTGTGCTTCATCACTGACAACCAGAATTTGAACTGACAAAGAGGCTTTGGCTCAGGAACTGCTCTCCTCAAACCAATGAGATGAGGCTGGGGGTTGAGGGGATTGGCTTTATTGCTCACCTCTCTGATCTGCTGCAAATCAGACTGACACTCCAGCTTTTTTGGCACATAGTCCTATGGCCACACCACGATGCTGGCTGAAGATGGGATGTGCTCCCATTCGCCCAATCTGCAGATGAGAAAAGTGAGGTTCTAGGAGGCTGTTTCCCTCCTCCTAAGACATATAGCTAGTAAGGAACAAAACCAGTTTCCTGGGAGGCACTGGTTCCTAGAAACCTCAACACTCTGTCCACTGCTGGCTGCGCACAGATCTAGTCCCTCCACACCCTGAGAGCCACACCAGGGTGTCTTCCTGCAATCCCCACCCCAACCTTCCGGGGAAACAGCACAGCTCCTACCTCCTATCAAGCTATTCTGACCCTCAGTGTAGCAGGGTAACTGAGCTGCCCTGTGTAGCCCAGGATACAGGTCTTCTAGTCCCAGGTCTGGCTGCCCGCTGTCCTTACACCCCATCCACCCAGCATCAGACCTACCCAGTGCATGTTGGTCCAACTACCTCAATTTCTCTGGTCCAGTTGAAATACCAGCAAGGTTGTTGAGGGGACTAGGTACTCCAGGCTTGTTCCTTCACAGGCAGGGACACCCTCGACTCTGGGACAGGTGAGAAGGAAGTGTAGAAGCAGACTCGGTGTATGTAGAAGCATGTAGAAGCATGACACAGTAATGGCCTTACATGCTCTACCTCGGTGTGGTGTGGCTCTGTCTGTCAGGATGCTTCAGGATACCTTGAGGTGGGTGGGGGAGGAAGGGAACGTTGTTCCTAACTAAACCAGAGGGCATGTTTTACCATACTGATCCAGATGAACTGGAATTTCTGGTTTTCAGGAGAAACTAGTGGGCTTTGAAAACCCTCCCACAGGTTTAGTTTTACCCGGGTTATTTTATTTATGGGTAACCAATGTTATTTTGGTCTGCTCCCCTGTGCCAGAGTTTATTGTAGGAGCTCAGGTCAAACCCATAATTTTTTCACTAATAATGTACAAAGCCATTGGTGGACATTTGTCCAAAAATAAGCACAGACATATGTTCCATCCTGGAGTCAGCAGATTGAGGCTCAGCTCACCCTGAAGGATACTGTGCTATGACCACCGTGGTGTCGGTCAGGACAGAACCTGGCATGGGGTCTGCATGCAACTCATACTCCTTTGAGAGCCCTGAGAAATAAGCTACAGCAAACACCCACCACCAGCGCCAGCACTCGGGTGCACCCTGCAGGCAGGGCATGGTTGTTGCGGTCCTTGTCCAGTTTACTAGGAGTGCAGTAAACAGCTCCTTGCCAGCAGCTCCTATGAGTAAAAGCTACATCTTGGAGGCCACTTGGTGGCTCCTAGTACAGGACTCAGGGAAAGGTCCTCTCTCCGGGGCAAGCTCCCTCACCACCAAGGACACTGAAACAGCCAGGTTTAGAGACACACTATAACATTAGGACGCTTGTGTTACCCGGGGAAGGCTTCTCAACTTCTCTGTTGATGTGTTTATAAAAAGAGAAAGAGTATGTTCTGTGGAGGTGTGTGGTGAGGTATGGGGGAAGGGGATGTCTCGGGGGTGGGGGGGAGGCATGCTGAGGCATCTCATTCTTCTGAGGGACCAGCCACACGAGATGGTATAGTATAGAATAGAGTTTATTCAGGGCATGGGGAGGGGGGTTAAAAAGGTAGTAGAGGCTAAGAGAGAGAGATCGGCCATGAGCATGTGGAGAGAGGGGGAGGGGAATGGGGAGAGAGGGGGGAAGGGATGAGAGGACAGAGTGGGAGAAAGAAGGCAAGAGCAAGAGAGAGAGCGGAGGGGCAAGCAGCCCCTTTCATAGTGAGTCAGGTATACCTGGCCATTGCCAGGTAACTGTGGGGCTGGGCTTAAACAAAATGCTAACAATATTAGTATCTACTCTTTGGTGCTTTCATGATGCCCAGAATCTCTCTGGATTCTGGTGCAGTGTGGAGGCGGTCTAGTCTCCCTCGAAGCGAGCACACGCCAGAGCTCAGCCAGCCGGGTCTAGAAGCTCCACTTTCTGCAGGTGTAAACTAGTCATTCTAACATCAGTTAGATTACAAACAAGACTCAATGCTACCTGTTTTATACTTTGTCTCTAGTGCCTGGTACTGAGGCCAAGAGACACCAGAAGCAGAGAAGGTCCTCGGAGAGGCACTGTTGGTATTACATGTCACTGATAGTATGTCACACTGTCACCTGAAAAGCCATTAGTGGAACTGCCTGGAGATATTCTAAGGCAGGAGTAGAGGGAAAGGAGACCTCCCTCTGCTTCGTCTCTATGTCACCAGGATGGCAGAGCATTTTGGCCTCTCCTACATTAGGGCAAGTAAAGTAATAAAGAATTCGGCCTCAGCTGGATTCAATCACAGAGGTCCAGGCTTCTTGTGGCTGAAGCACAATCCAGCTCATGATGACTGTGCCACCAGGTTTCATTAAAGTCACTCAAAGGTATCTACACCTATTAACCAAAACCCAAATGATGACAGGAATCTGAAAATGATGCTGAGAGGGACCGGGGAGACAGGGAGACACTCTGCATAAGATGGTGAGGGCCTGAGCTTCCAGCACCAGTATACAAGCTGGATATGCTATAATCCCAGCACTATGGAAGTAGACGTACCCTGGGCTTGCTGGCCAGCCAGCCTGGCTTAATTAGTGAGCTTCTGGTTCAGGGGTAGACCATCTCAACATAATAAGATGGACAGGAATAGAGGACAACACTTAATAGCGGTCTCTGTGCTCAAGCATGCTCACATAAACAAGGGCAGGTGAGGACAGCCTACCATAAGGGTTTCCTTAGAACAGCCTGGCAGTGCAGAGTTCCAGGCAGGGGCCACAGAGTTTACACTGAAAGAGGGCAGATGTCCTGATCCCTAGCTACCCATATGCCTTTGCTATGAGCAGTCAAAGGCACTCTACCAGACCCAATGTGCTGATTATAGATATCTGAGAACAGAAGAGTCTGAACTCGTGACACATTTAGAGATGATTCCATCATGCTACTTACAAGGAGAGCACACAGAACAAACAAAATTAGACGTCCAATAAGGAAAACCACTTTGCCTCTTCCCTCAGCTAGGACTCTCAGAATAAGTGCTAGGATTTAGTAATGTAATTGCATTTGTTTCTGATGCGTGACAGGTTTATTTTGTTGACTTGACAGGATCTAGAGTCATCTGCATGGGGGGAAGGGGAGGTCAGGGCCTGAGCCTGGGACTCAGGGGCGTTCTCTTGAGAAGTGCAGACTCTAGCAGGGATTTTTAAGGTGGATGCTACAGCAACCTGGACCTGCCTCCTGCCAGGAGGGAGATCTGTAGCTGTGGCATGGGCACATCTCGGGACATGTTTAGACATTTTCTAATGGTATCTACATCATATGTCATATGTTTCAAGTAGAGCGAGCATCCTACCCCCACCCCACATGTACCCCAAGTAGGAATCTTAGAAGGAAGACAAAGAAAGAGCATATGAAGGGGGAGGGGAGGAAGAATTGGAGGAGACAGATGATGAGGTAGAGGGAGACAAGAGAAGAGGGTCCTCCTTGGGTCTTGGTTGCCTTGTTAGATAGATTACTGGCTTCTCCCTGCCTCTCACTCTCCCGTAGCCTACTCTTCTTACTGCTCAAAGCACTTCAGAAACAAGGCCCAATGGACTCCTTCCAAGGGACACAGGGTTGCCCTGTTCTCCCTGTTCTTTCCAATTGACAGTCTTTCAGGAATAATAATTCTCCAATCGGAAAGCCAGGCAGCCATTTTCATTTTGGTTGCCGGTGGGACGTTAGGGGCGAGAAAAGTAGTTGATGAGAGGAGAAGCTTTGAAGAATGCCATTCTTAGGAGGCATTGGTGTCTGTCACCACAAAGAGCCCGCCATGATCTGAGTGCGGAGCCTACTGTGTGGCCTTGTGTCCTGGTGGCTTTCGCTAATTTGACACAAGTCAGCCACAAGTGAGAGGAGGTCGTAACTGAGAAAGAGACTATCAGATTGACCTGTGGGTGTGTCTGTAGATCACTGTTTCCTGATTAGTGACCCTGGGGTGGTGCCACCCTTGGGCAGGCAGTCCTGGGTGCTATGATAGAGCTGAGTAAGCCATGTGGAACAAGCCAGTAGGTAGCAGCCCTCTGCATCAGGTCCTGCTTTCAGATTCCTAGCTTGAGTTTCCTGCCTCGAGTTCCCTCAATGATGGACAGTGATGTGGAACTGTAAGCTGAGTAAACCCTTCCCTTCTGGGAAGGTTTGAATGAAAATGGCCCTCATAGGCCCATAGGGAGTGGCTCTTCAAGAAGGTGTGGCCTTATTGGGGTAGCTGTGACTTTGTTGGAGGAAATGTGTCCTTGTCACTTCCTGCTGCTTGTGGATCCAGATGTAGAACTCTCAGATCCCTCCCCAGCACCGTGTCTGCTGGCACTCTGCCACGGTTCTTGCCATAATGATAATGGACAAAACACCTGTAACTGTAAGCCAGCTCCAATTAAATTTTTAAATAAGTGCTCCGGCTCTCAGAGGAATTTGATGAGACCCTAGGGAAGGGGGCGAAAGAATGAAGAGACAAGAGACACAAAGGAAGAGAGCAAGTCGAGGGTTCTGATCAAGCTCTCTAACTTTAATTTCAGGCGGCAGGTTATAAAGACACAGCAAAATGGGAAGTTTAGGCAAGGGTCATTGCTTAAGGTTGTCCCACTATCAAATCCTCATTGTCTAAGAGCATCCCACTATCATATCCAACTCCCAGGAAATGCCAGACGTTCTTTGAGTTCCTGGGATCTGAGACAGTGAACGTCCTTTCTTAACCTTGTGTGACTAGGCTTTCCAGAACAGCAGGTAATTTCATGGGTTTGGCTCCTGGCAAGTAAGAGTTGCCATGGTCATGGCATCTCTTCACAACAATGAAAACCCTAAGATACCTTCCCAAGATGCTTTTATTCATGGTGTTTTATCACAGCAATAGAAACCCTCAGTAAGATACTTTGTGGAATGGTGGACAAGATGTGGGTCACTCCTGAGCCTCCCTGCCTTCACAAGCAAAAAGCAAAAAGCAAACAAGAACAACAACAAAAAAAAAAAAACCCTAAACCCTTCATTCTGTGGGTACAGAGCAGGTACTACCAAGTGCCAGCTGTATTATTTTGGTATATTTTAATCTACACAGTCAAGCAAGAACATATTCCAAAGAGACCCTGGTGTCTCTTCTGTGCTCAGAAGAGGCAGAAATTTTTGAAACAATGGATCCAGGAAACTGGAATTTCACCTGCTAGGAGAAAGGAAAGGTCACGTCTGTCCTGGGAATAGCTAGACGGGGGATGGAAGTAACCTGTCTCCCAGGAAGAGATTTTCTACAGTTCTAAAAACTTATCACATCACTCAATAGGAGGAAGCTGAGATAAGGATAATGGGTGGGGCCATAAGGATAATGGGTGGGGCCATAGGGATAATGAGTGGGGCCATAGGGATAATGGGTGGGGCCATAGGTTGACCTGGGCTTCTTTGCTTGCATCCTTATTTCAGGATCCTGGTGAGCTAGAGTCAAGGAAACTGTCTCTGGGTTCCTGTTCCTTCTTCCAGTGTAAATATCAAAGGAATAAATCTCTTGGCTTTTCACTAATACCCAACTGTTTAATTGGCCTATTGGGGATGAGTGGCCACACCTAGGTTGTTAGGATTGTCAGGGTCCCAGCTCTAAAGTTAAGGAGCCCCAAGCTACTCAGGAAAAAGCACATATTTTGGATATCAGATGCTCACAGGAAGTTGCCCCAGATGGAGAGGTTAAGTCCCAGAAGGTGCCATGCAGCTGCTGACGTGACAGCATCTGAGGGGATCTTTCCTGACTTTCCACTTCAGCACGTTTCCACAGCTTTTCCACCTCCACCCAGGAAAGCCGAGAAGTAAGACTTTAAGCTTTGTTTTAGACTCTAAAGAAAGTTTGATCTTTGGTAAATGTCTTCCTACTTCAGGCAACTCAACTTTACCTTCCTTTGGTTTGGAGACTCCTTTGAGCTACGTGAGTTATTTTTAAGCTATTTTGAAGACCTGTCAGAGTTCTCCTAAGCCACTTCCATTTTGTTGAACCCCTAAGCTGCATGGCAGCTCTCAGCTGTCTGGAAGCCCTTTGAGCAAGGTTGGTTTTCTGTTGGATAGCTTGGGCATCTGCTACCTACCGGGGAAGGTTGGTACATATTGGTCTTGTGGGGTTGGTTTATGAAGCCATTTAGTGTTCTGTAGGGGACATTTGAGACAGAGAGACAAGCGTTTCCAGGGGCCTCTCTACTATGATCTGTCAAACCATGGAAAATATCAAGTCTGTCCTGATGTCATCTGGGACGACGCATAGGATCATTTTCTCAGATGATTAAATAATTAAAAGACAGAAAAGGGAGTGTGAGAAGTTTCTTGTTTCCTTCTGTATTGCCAAGGCAACCTCTAAAAGAAAGCATCTAATTGTGGGCTTGCCCACATTTCAGAGAGTGAATGGGTGACCATTATTATTTTGGGAAGCATGGCAGCAGGCAGAAGACATGCATGCATGGCACTGGACCAGTAGCTGAGAGCTTACATCTGATCCACAAATTGAAGGCAGAGGTGAGGGCGGGGGTGGGGCGTGAGCTGAAAAGGCTTTTGACACCTCAAAGCTCACCTCCAGTGACACTTCTCCTCCAATGAGGTCACACCTCCTAATCCTTCCCAACCAGTTTCACCAACTGGGAGCCAGAGCACTCAAATATTTCATTCGAGGTAAAAGTAAGGGAACGTAGGCTCCTTTTGTCCCAGCCAGGGAATCAGTTAGTTATAGGTTCCCTTCTGACTGGCTCTGTTACGGTTGTTATATGGCTGGTGTTGAGGCTTCAATCTTTCTCTCTACCCAACATGGAATTCCTGGGAAATTAATTATTTGGGGTCCATTGTTTCAATAATTTAATAACAGAAGTCTTTTTTTTTTTTTTTTTTTTTTTTTAAATTTCTTGTCTCCTGTCAGGTTGGGTACAGTGTGCACCTACTGCCTGCTCTGAGCTGCAGTTTCCATGGCGGTATCTTCCACTTCATTTTCAGGTCATGTGGGTTTAATTGGTTGACTGAAATGACAGCCAGGCCCTCCAATTATAACAGTGCATGGCATAGTCTCATGGCCAGCCTCACAATCAGCCCCAGGCTCTCTCCAGAAGTCCCTACCACCTCCCTTCCCTGAAATCAGCTTATAAGTGTCCAGGGAAAGACCTCGAGGAACAGCCCGTGTTACACACCCAGCCTGTAACCTTCCTGCTGGCCTCAGCTGACTCTACGCAGTAAGTCCTTCACCCCTCCTCTTGAGTCCTCTGGGTTCAATATCCCATTCACACATGGGAAACCAAGGCACCCAGCTCAGCTATTATGGACAGAGTGAAGAGAACAAAGGCCTTGCTTTGTGTCTTAACACACAGTAGGCCCACAGTGTGTGCTAAGAAGGACTGGGACGGTCTTGGATCTCTTGTCTTCTTCTGTTCTCTGCTTATAGAGAGGCAAGAAGCTACCTTGGGCAAGCTTACCTCTGCCAGGCATATGATCCACCCTGGGGAATCCTCCTTATGGTTATCCAATCTGAACCAGAGACCCAGCTTGGTGACTCTATGAACATTTACTCCTCCAACTATCTTACAGGAGAAAGGAGTCTTTCAGCTCTGGATTTTCAGAGGTAAATTAGAGTACAGTCTGGGTCCTCATCCCTCTGCCTTTAAGCTTACCTTCCTCCACAGGAAAATGACCTTTATCTCCTAGTGAGAACTCCTGAACCTCAAGGAAGCACTAACTCCTGGCATAGCTGCCCCCTCTGTCCCCTCTTTTTCTTCTGGGTTCATGGACCCTGGCTAGTCCTAACTGTTGGCAGTTTGCTAAATCCACAACCCCACTTGAACTGCCCTAAGGTTGTATGTGAGTGTTCTCCTTGACATGTTCGCATTTGTTACATTTACACTACCAGGAAGAGGGGCCTGCTGTCCTCTTTGCCTGGTTGTGAGCAGCAGTCCAGGTCCTGGGCTCAGAAGAGGCATTTGGAGAGGCTGGGGACCAGAGGGAGCTGAACGAGACTGTGACCCAGAGTTTCCAGATTTTGGTCTGTATCCAAGAAAGAATTCAGAGATGAGACAAAGTAGGGAGAAAAGATTGGAAGAAGTTCATTAGATTCATGCACACATTCAGGAGCAGCATGGGCTTCTCAGGAAAGTAGCATCTCCTCATCAGCCCTTCAGAGAGCTCATTTGATGGATACCTCAGCGAAGGGTAGGATTGTTCAAGGGGGGAGATGCAGAAGAGGCAAGTTTCTATGAATGGCTCTGAAATTTCCTAGAAAGAGTTTACTTTCCATTCCTGTCCTTATTTGGAAGCTACAGATGTGGCACGGTATCAGATGCATAAGGGAGGGAGGGAGGGAGGGAGGGAGGGAGGGAGGGAGGGAGGAGGGAGGGAGGGAGGAAGGAAGGAAGGAAGGAAGAAGGAAGGAAGGAAGGAAGGAAGGAAGGAAGGAAGGAAGATCTATCTATGCTCAAGTGGTCTACCATATGATAATTGGGAGACAAGGAAGATGTCAGAAGTACATGCCATCTGAAAAGCCTGGCAGAGACTTTGATTAGGTTTTTGTCACAGCTGCTCTGAGCTCTGGCTGTGTGTTGTGGGAAAGATCTATCCTCTTTGGCCAATAGCTTCTCTGCAAATTACATGAGAACAAGTGGAAGCCACTCTTGACTGCTATGAAGCCTAGCATGTGTCTGTGATGGTTTGTGCTAATTGTCAACTTGTGAAAACAACCTAAAAATCACTTGGCACAGGAATTTCAGTGAGGAATTATCTAGTCTGGGTTGACCCATGAACTTGTCTGTGGAGATTATTTTGATTACGTTAATTGAGGCCATCCATTGTGGGTAGCACCATTCCGTGATGAGCTTGTCTGTGAGTATTATCGTGATTGTGTTAATTGAAGGCATCCACTGTGGGTGGCACCATTCCATAGGCTAGGCATTCTAGACTGGACAAGGAGGGGCGGGGAGAAACAGGAGCACTAACATGTACACATTCATTGGTCCTTCTGATGGTGCATACAATGTGACTAGCTGCTTCAAGTTCCTACCGCCTTGACTTCCCCACCGTGATGGACTGTACGTTGAACTGTGATCTACAAATAAACCTTTACAACATTAAGTTGCTTTGTTCAGAGTATTTTATCATAGTAACAGAAAAGTAACTAAGACGTCGATCTTGAACGTGAACCTTAATCTCTCTGGGCCTTGGATTCCTCATCAGTAAATGGAGGGTAGTAGTCATTGCCCACAGAACAGTGACAAGAAGGCAGAGTTCAGACCCATGACCTTCTAGACAGTGCAAATCGGGAGGGACATTCTCTGTTAACAACTAGATAAGCTAGGTAAGGTATCATAATAGAGATTAATACTGGCCTACAATTCTGCTTCATGGTCGAGTGTCCTTGCAGGCATTCTTGTGGTGCGAGAGATAAGAAATGTACCTTTGTCCCCTCTGCCTTGCTTCTTTCACTACACAGTCTCTAGTGTTCAATAATGGTTTTGCCCTGATGACGTTATCTAATCCCAATATCCCTTCAGGCCCCCATTCTAAACACAATAATTAGATTGAGTCTGTCCCCCTCCCAAGAATTTCATACTACAGATTAGACTCTAAGAGGTTTTTGAAGGAGAAAAACACATTCATTAAAACAAATGTTGTTCTATAGAATAATTGGAACAACTGAGCACATGGATGTCACTACTTTTATGTGTAGAAATCATCACGGGCCCTGATTTATGACTTGTGTCCCCATCTCTGTCATGCAGGGTAATGCCATCCTCTGTCTCACAGGGAATCCTTTTGCTAGCAAGCCTGTGTTGCCTTTTCTCTGGTCCCCAGCCTCAAGATCCCCTGGAGATGGATGTGGACGACCATGACCATGAACATACAGGGCATCTACCCTGCTACTGCGTCTCCTACATCATCATCCAGGTAGCCCTCAGCTTATATCCTAAGTCTGATAACTGGACCAAACATACCAACATCTTATTCTCCCCGCTGAGCATTTTGACTTCCTCTTTAATGCTCTCCCTGGGGGCAAAGAAGAACACCCATGACCAGATCCTGGAGGACTGAATTTCAACCTGACAGAAACACCTGAGAATTTCATCCATGGATGCTTTCAGCAACTTCCATATATCCTCCATCAGCCAGACCACAAAGAGCAGCTGACAGTGATCAGCAGCCTGTTCATTGACAAGGACCTGCAGCTTGAAGACAGGTTTGTGGAGGATGTCCACAGGCTGTACCACTCAAAGGTCATTGCTCTCAACTTAACGACACCCAAAGAGCCCAAAACCAGATCGATGAGTATGTAGAGCGCGAAACCCACGGGAAAATAGCAGGATTGGTCAAGGAGATGGAGGCAGATACAGCTTTTGCTTTGATGAATTACATCTTCTTCCAAGGTAAGGTGGGAGCACCAGGCTTAGTGGGCCTCAAGGAAGCCACCTGAATGTGTGTTCATGCCCCAGTACTGAATCCTTCCTTGACATACCGGAATGTAGCGGGGTAGGGCATCCCAGTGTGGTTTTCAATTCCTCACTCAGACATAATTCAGTAGCATCTATAAACCTATAAGGCGGGGATGATGGGGTAAAGTCAGTCAGAGCATCATCTTTGAGTTACAGTCATCATTGTCCTAATGGTACTGGGATCCAGCACTCACAACTTTACTGGAAAACTAAGAGATGGGAATTGATAAAAAGAATTTTTGTTTTAACAGTTTGGATTAGAACTAGGGGGAGAAAACCTTCTCTCTCTGCTTTGCCTGTAACAGTGTTGTGATTCATAGAAAGGATGATACCAAAGCCCAAAACTACACATGTGTACTTAGCTGTGCGGTCTCTGTCAGAACTGTGACAATGACCTTTTCCTAGATCATAGCTTCTTCCTTAGCCACCAGGGCTATGAGTTTGTCTCCCTCCCAGCACGGGGTGTCCTAGAGATATCTTAATTGCTTAGGGTCCCAGTTTCATGACAACAACTCTTTCTTCCCTCGGTCTTAAGGGTCTTGGGATGGTAACCCATCTGTTGTTGAACCTATGTGGAAATTCTCTAGATACACCTATATTTTAAAACAGCCTTTAGCAGACTACTAGAAACCAAGGTCCTAACATCTTTCAGAGATCCTTTTTCCTTAGACTCACTTGTTACACAAGTGATTCCATTTTAAATGTTAGATTTTTTTGTTTGTTTGTTTTCTTGTTTGGTTTGGTTTATGTTTAAACAGGGTCTCACTGTATCATCCGGGCTGAGTTGAAACCCATGATCATCTGGGTTGGTGTACCATGACCACCATGGTCTGTCATGACTCCATTTTTCTTCTAACAGTTTCTTTCCCTTTGTCTCCAAACCATTTTCTCTGAGCACATGGCTGGTTGATCATACAATGGTTTGACTTCAGTTGTCTTAGCTGTCACTACCAAGGTGAGATCTGTCCTGGTTGGTCTGATCCGATCCTGCAGTGGGAAGGACGTAGAAGGAAATCAAGGAGTCGATTCCAGGTGACATTTATGGCTAGAAGGAGGAGCACTTAGGCTGAATTTTCCAGGAGTCCATTTTTAATTTAATTTGGTTTTATTCATCATTGAGCCACTGTGTCAGCCTCTCAGAGTGCCTCCTGTTTAGGGCATTTTCATTACAAACTATTCTCCCACAGAATATCCACCGATTTCTAAGGAATTACAAACTAACTCTAAAGAAAGCTTAGCAATTTCCAAAACAATCTATTTTTTTATTACATACAGTATTACATTAGGGCTTGAGAAGTAACCAGTGTCCAGTGGTTTTAATTACTAGTGTGGCTGATGGGAATACAGTTCTCAGGTGCAGCTGCTTGTCTGTGATCCAAGCAATGATCAGAGTAGAACCAAAATCATGTGTAAGACTGAAAAGGCTATCATTAGAACAAGTTTTAGTTTAGATGATAGTAGATTGGGCAAGTGTTTTTCCTAAACTTTGAATCCTTGGAGCTTTCCATGTTGGTGGAACAGAAATGCACAAAGAGAGCAGTAATAACTAGTGATTTTTAATGCTAATTTATATTTTATTATTCAGGTGAAATTTAATAACTTGAAAGTTTCAGACTTTGGACAGGATTAAGATTCTGGACAGGATGAGTGGCCTTGAGTAGATTTTCTATCTGAAGTAGGAGACCATGTCTCATATAAACAACAGAAAAATTGCTGACTGAGTTGCAGCAAATGGATCAGAAAAAGGTTTAAACAACAAACCTCTCAAATTATGGGACCTTCTGTAGGAATGGTATTGAGTTCAGATGGAAGAAATAACCAAGAACTTTATTGATCATCTTGTAAAATTAAGATATAGGGGCAACATCGATTTATTATCTTGTGTGTATTAACCTATGAACCTTCAGGAATTTTCTATACTATTTAGACAAAGCTTATACACATAACACATTAAGCGATAGACACAGATAGATGGATGGATAGATAGGTGATGAGAGATAGAGATAGGTAGATGATAGATAGATGGATAGATTAGAAATATCTGATTACTTCTACCTCTAAGCCAAACATAATACAGTAACCTAAACAATAGGTGTAAATTTAAGCAAAATGTTGCATTATAAGGTTTAAAAGACACTAAAACAGACACATTATTTTTTAGGTCAATAATGTTTTTCTCAATAATGAAAATCCAATATATCACAGGAGTCATGGCTCAGTGGGCGAAATGCCACAGTGAGGATCTGAGTTTGTGTCCTTAGTACACATGTAAACATTGGGCATCACTGCGCCCAACTGACCATAACCCCAGCAATGGGGGACGGAGATAAAAGACTCTGGGGGGCTTGCTTAGTTCTTGCAGAGAAGCAAAATTAGGGTCCCAGTTTTCACATTGGGCAGTTCACAGTCACCTGTTACTATCCCCCCAACAGAGCTGACACCTTCTTCGGTCCTCCATTGACACATGCACTCATATGCACAGAGATGTGCATACATATATATGCCAGCACAGACACATACAAATAAGTGTAAAAATAAGTAAATACAATTTTACAATTTAAATTATGGTGGAGGGCAGTAGAGGACATCCTGAAATTAAACTTTGGCTTCCACCTGTACCTGTGGGCAAGTGCATCTGAACACAGACATGCACATGCATAAACAGAGCCATGCATGCCCTTGGGAGGCAAGGCCAGTGAGTCCTTATGAGTTGGAGGCCAGGCTAGCTACATAGTAAACTTCATGCTAGGCAGGGCCACATAATAAACTTCAGTCCAGCCTGAGCTACATAGTGAGACTCTGTTTTACCAAACACACACCTGTACATGAAAATCCCTGTATCTTTTCTCTTATGTGACTCATTTTTCCCTTTTTTTTTCTTGCTTTTTAATAATTTGAGACAATTCTCATAAATTGTTTTAGTTTGTTTTTTATAGCAAAATAAAACATTTTCCATTAATCTACAATGAGTTTAATTAACTGATTTACCAAAAATTTACCTCAGTCATATGAAGTAGAAGGCTTCTAGGAGACCTTAACAGCTTTACTTAATGTGAGAACTCACCTAACAACAAGCTTTGCTAGTACCGTGTAAACAGTATACAAACATGCACATGTATGTAGATGATTATGTAATTACACTCAAATCTAGTCAAACATCCATGAAAATAGACCCCCCAGATTCAAACACCATTTTGTTTATTTGGGTTTTTTTTATATACAAATTATGACTTCCCTGTTTGACGGGCCTATCTAGGGAGGTCCTTGATGTGACTTGATTCCCATTCAGACCTACTCCTTCAACAAATAAGGCAACAAGTGTTTTCTGTGGCTGTTCAGCCTGAGAAAGCCCCCCAACCCCCACCATCAGAGAAGATAGTCTAAAGACTGTGAGAGACCAAAGGTCAAGCGAGACTTTACAAATCAAGGATCCCTCCAAGTATGACACGGAAGGAATTTCCTCAGCCCCAGCATCAGTACAGACACTTCGCCCACAGATGTGTCCCCCGCCCCCACAAGAAGGCACCTTTGCTTCTTTTTTAATTCTAGTTAAAATTCACGACTCTAGAATATGAAAACAGACTGTCCAGACCACAAGGCATGAAGTAAAAGGAGAAAAAAGTTCTCAAAAAAAAAACAAACAAACAAACAAACAAAAACCCACAAAAACCAAAAAACCACTGAATTAGGATGGATATGGTGAGAAACCTAAGTCAGGATGTGCAGATGATGGTAACAGGCTGTAATGAAGAACCGGGCATCAGAAAACATATGTTATCCAACCCAGGCAACACTCCAGGAAAGTATTCACGGGGCCACCAACTCCCAAGTCCCTACTAGGAGTCACAAGTTGTGGCAGATATCACTATCAGCCTGCCAGAAACAACCCCCCATGGACTGAGTGGTCCTCAAAACAGTGCACCTTCCCACCCTCCTAGAAGTGAGCGTCCACTCTAACAGGCCTTTACAACAGATATCCCTCAAGTTTCCAGAAGTGAAGTGCCCTGACAAGGGTCACGTTTTCATCAGAGTCTATGTCTTCGGGTGTAAGCATCTTTGCCATATTTAGTGTGGATACCAGAAAAAAAACATCAACCCCTTTCCCTTTATCAATGTGATGAGGGTGATTTATTCACAGCCAATGTTATAAACAAGGAATGGGGAAAATCCCTGTATGTAAGACATGACTCACAAGCTGTTGAAATGTCCCCCATTATCCAACTACAGGGCTAGCTTGCCATGGACACTCTAAATCTCTTCCTCTGAAGCTCTTTCTTCTGGCTGGTTTGCCAAAAATGGTATCAGAATCTGAAGGTGATTGAATGTCACTTTGCCAGGAAAATAGGAAACAGTGCTTGGTTGAAGGAAATAGTTCATGTGCAGTCTTGACTGGATCTGGAGGGAGGATAAATCTCTTTATCTTTCCTTTGCTTATCTGTGTGGTGTGACAGTTTACAGGGGAAAAGACTGAAATAAAATCCAAGGAATATGAATATTATAGGTTTGGCTTCAAGGTACAACATCAGAACTAAGATTAATCCTTCTCTGGAAGATGGCTTTCTCCTCTGACACCAGAACTTTTCAACTACTAGTCTCATTCCCTCCGTGAGGTTTCCTAGAGAAATGTTAATTCCTTAAGGACTTGGTTACACTATTATATCTAGATTCACTGGAAATCCCTAAGGGGGTTGAATACCAGATACATGGCATTCCTTCAGTTGTCAGCCATACACACAAACTGCCACAGATGGCATGGAACACATAGTTCTTTGGGTGACTTCATTTGGTAAAGTCTGGAGTAACAAAAGAGTCAGCAGTGAAGTGTGCAAGATCTGGGTTCAAATCCGATCTTCACAACTTATTAGTCATGATATAATGACAGCCAATTCACATGCTTGGGATGAGAGTGGACAAGCTTATCACCAGGTAAGCAATATCACTGTTGTCAACTATCGCAAATGCTTGCCTTGACACCTACCGAATCGGGCAATTATTATTTATTAAGGTGACTCCCTAGTCCGGAGAGCCAGGCACTTCTAGCCAGCCTCTGATCCATGACATGCTAGGGACCCTTCAGGACTGGCTCCCATCCTTAGCCAGAGCTAAGAGTAGATAGCCTTAAACTTGTAGACAGACACAGTGCTCATTACCACAGTGTAGGCCAGGCTCAAGATAGAACAATGATCAGAATAGAAAGGTATCTTCTCTTCGGTGAAGACATACTCCACCCATCCACACATCCAGAACCTAGCACAGGATTTTCAACAACATGTGTAATCACTGAAGCAAAAAATAAGCTCATTCCATAACCTTGATTTTCAGTCTGGCTTGTTTGCTTTGAGTACTTGGCTGGTCAGAGCCTCATGAATCCATGGACCAAACATTCTTTCACTTCCTCCAGGAAGTATCCTGTAGGAAGGTTGGACAGAGGGGAGTCCATGCCATGGCTACAGCTCTCTCATATTCTCCACGCTCCCACAAGCAACGCAGCCCAGAGCACCAAGGAAACATCAGCCAAGGAGACCCAACTCTGATACATGTAGGGGAGACCTAGTGTCTGTCCTACACTGCTAGGAAGGCTCGGAGTTCCCTGAGGACCCTGCTCACTCTGACAGCCTTGATGAGGGACCCTCTTGTACAGCAGAGAGGGTCTTCCCAGGCACATACACTTTATCTGTGGGCCTGAGACAAAGATTTAAGGAACCACTAGGTTTTCCTAGGGTGCTTACTTAAGTACCACTTTCAAGGTATGGAAGAGCACCAAAAAGAGATTCCAAGATTTGAAGTAGGAGATGTGATCATGCCACTTGTCTCCATTTAGCATCCGTGGGACACTGCTAGAAAAACACAAAATAAAGCTGCTTCTTCATTGGCGTCAGGTTCTCAGAAATTAACCTACTATATCTTCCATTCTCTTCCTACCGCTGCAGACTATTTTTTTAAGGCCACCAAACATCCCAATGGGTTCATCCTTATCCAGTGTTACAACTGATAAAGCTGAGGCTAAGAGAGTGTCTCACAAGACTTAGTTAACTCTTGATCCCACCGCTAGCTAATATGCCCCTCTTTTCTCTCCAGTCAAATGGTATGATGATTTCGAGATTGAACATATTGCGGAATGGGAGTTCTATGTGAACAAGGACATGACCATGAGAGGGTCAATTTTTCTTGTATTAAGAGTTCGGTCTGTCTAGCTGGGTGATGCTACAGCATTATATGGGCGATGCTACTGCCTTCTTCATGTTGCCTGACCAAGGGAAGATGTGGGAGCTAGAGGAAACCTTGAATCAAAGACACTTTGAAAATATCTTACAGCTCGTTGACCTAAGATGATTTCCCTACTCCAGGAAGCCAGACACTGCTAGCCAGCCTCTGAGCCATGACATGACTGGGGTCCTTCAAGGCTGGCCCCCATCCATCAGCTAGAGCTTATAGACAGTCACAGCGCTCATTCCTGCAGTGTAGGACAGGCTCAGAGATCAAACGATGCCCAGCATAACATCTTCTCCTTGGCACGGACACACTCTATCCTCAGCATCCAGAGCCAGCACAGGGTTTTCAACAACAGCATATGTAATGGCTGAACAAAACCAAAGAGACAGGTCTCAGTCCTCAACCTCAGTCAGGAGTCAGGAAGTCAAGGTGAAGAGTTCATAGGAGACAAGAGAGGAAGGGCCTAGACCAGGAAAGAGCCAGCCACACAGAGCATGACTGTAGAAGGCTCTGCTCCCAGCAGTCTCCAGTGAGGTTTACTGGGTCCCAGAAAGCCAACGGTTCTGAAATATCCCTCTCCTGCGCCAGATCACTAACCCTGTGCATTAGTCAGGAACGCCATGTCCTGCTCTTCCTTGGCTGGGCCTGAGGTAAACTGTTGACAGGGGTTCTGTCTTACCTCTTGGTCAACACCTGCTGAGGCCCAGCAGCCAGTAGAAAGCTGAGTCAAGCAAGATGAGGATGGCCTGTGACAGGCCTGGGCCTAGTCTGTTCATAGACTAGATTTAGCATAGACCCTCCATGGACCTTGCCTTGTCTATGGAAACTGGACGCTGATCCGCAGCCTGGGGATTTCACACACAACAAGTCTGGAGGACTTGCTGGATGAGGTTGGGGAAAAGCTGCCAGGACAAGACAATCTACTGTTGATGCTATCCCAACAGTAAATAACGCCTTCATATTTTCCTACACCTCAGGACTGCAGATTTGTACTTTCCCAGATTGTCTGTAACCACAACCTATGATCTGAAGACCATCCCGGGCATACTGGGAATCACCGAGATCTTCAGCAATGAGGCTGACCTCTCAAGGGTCACACAGGATGCTCCCCTGAAGCTCGACAAGGTGAGATCGCATTGCAATGGCAGTATCCCAGCTGTCAGGAGGGTCGAACAGAATGTGAGGACAGACGAGACGTGAGGCTGAGGAAGGGGCTGAGGAACAGAGGCACGATTGTTCTTACAGACTCTACAGATGCATCTTGGAGAATGCAGGATCAGGGAGCAAAAGCAGGATAGGGAATCTATGCTCCCATAAAGATCGCCTTGAATGGGACATGGTGACTCTTAAGTTTATATTTGCCCAGGGTTGCTAATTCCCTGGGACTCGACTTCCCTACATTCATATAGAAAGGCATTGGTTCAGATCACCTTCAAAACTTTTGTCCCAGCACACACAGGAAAGGGAACATGTTTATAGGAGACTTGAAGTACAGCAGGGGCCCCTCTGAAGCTGACAGCCACACCTAAGGCTATAAGAGGTGTGGTTCAGGAAAGGAGCAGAGGCGAGAGGAGAACAGTCTTACTGTGATGGAGAGAACACAGAGGGAAAGGCTTCTACTGACCACTGGGGTTGAGGTTGAGGGGGCCACGGGTAGGGGATGACCATAGTGAAGCTTTCCATGAATGAGGCTTACACATGGGGCCTGGCTTCAGGCTGGGTTGGGTACAACTTCCCTCCAACCTACCTCAGCTTCTCCCCCTGTAGGCTGTGCACAGGGCTGTACCGACCTTCCGAGACGAAGTGACGGAACCTGCATGGAACACCAGCCGGAGTAAGAGGGACTCACCTCAAAACTTATCTATCCACTTCAACAGGCCCTTCATATTTGTCATTAAGGATGAATACACCAATTGTCCCCCTCTTTGTGGGAAAAATGATCAATCCCACAACAAATGATTGATTTCAAGTTCCAGTCACCCTCACCACCCTGTTCCAGCCGTGTCCCCTTCTTGCTGACATTAAACACAACCATGCCTGAGTGCAACAAGCAAATCCCTCTCCTTGTGGTGTCTGTGTCTTCCTCTGTCCCCTGAGGTATGTGGGGTCTCCAGGTCACAGTGGATTACAGTGTCTCCTGTATCTGTGTTTAGGAGATCCCCATGATGTCACATCTGAAGAGAGAGAGCAATGTCCCCTTCGGTTGGACTGTGTCATCTCACTGAGCCTCGCCTCTCCATCTCACCGGGACTTTCCTGAGAAGGGCTGGAAGAAATAGTTGGTAGAACTCTTTCTCCTCAGGACTGGAGCAGGACCCCAGCCTCTGTTACTGTCACTCCTTCTCTGCCAGAGGGGACTCACAAATCCTCCGATGAACAGAAAGGTCTCTGGGTCTTGGCCTTTTTCTCCTTCTCAAGCCAATCAGCCCACTGAGCACGAAGCCATTTCCTCTGTCTTCTCTAGTCATGTATCTTTTGTATATGGATGAATCTAGAAGGTCCATAGGAAGGGTAGGAAAAGCAGATCCTCCCATGTTCCAGAATCACCTTGTCCCACCTCTCACCTGGGCAGTGCAGGAGAGTTGGCCCTGCTGGCTTGGATGCTGGAGAGCTGGCTCTATACCTCTCTGGCTGTACAGTGATTAAGGTTCAGAAGAGCTGTCCCTGCCCCTTACTGGCTGCAGCATTAGGGAGAGCAGGTCCCATACCTCACCTAGGCAGTACCGTAGAGCTGGTCCTGTTGGCTTTGGCACAGGAGAGCCAGACCCGAGGATGGGAAACCAGGAGAGTGGGCCTACATGGGCACTGCAGTAGAGCTGGTCGTGGTGGAGTGGGCATGGAAGAGCTGGCCAGGGTGGGGACATAAAAACAGGAGACCTGGCTCTGCCCCTTGCTGGCTCTGGCACTCCGGTGAGCTGGCCTCACCCTCACCTGGGCATAGTAGGAGAGCTGGCCCTGGTAGTGCAGGTGGGGAAGAGCTGGTGGACTAACTGATGCAGTGGCCACCCAGGCCCAGATCCAGGGCTTGGAGTTGACCCACTCCAACATCCACCCCATCTGTGAACTGCCAGAGCGTGTGAAGGGGAGAGTCCTGCAGAACCAAAGCTGCAGGATCTCTGTGTCACACGAGTCCTGATGAGGGTTCAGCATTGATGGCGTAGCAGAAGCCAGAGACCTCAAACCAGACCAGTGATTCACTGCAATGAACATTTATAGGTAGAGCTGTTTGGGCAAAGATGTACACTGTGGGACACACTGTGACATACTGCAGCTTGTTTTTATTTTTTTTCTTTTTGGGGGGAGTGTGTAAAGGTGGAGGATGGATATGGAGGGACAGGGAAATGAGTGGGATTGAGGTGCATGATATGAAATTCACAAAGATGAATAAAAAGTTAAAAATGAATAGAATAAAATCCTCACAAGTCTTAAAAAAATTTTAAAAGAATTGGAAAATAAAACAACTCTGAACAACATACCTCCTCTTCCTCCTCCTCTTCTTCCTCTTCCTCTTCTTCCTCCTCTTCCTCCTCCACTTCCTCCTCTTCTCCTCCTCTTTCTCATCTTCCTCTTTCTCCTCCTCCCCTTCATCTTTCTCCTCCCTTTCCTCTTCTTCTTCCTCCTCCTCCCCTTTCTCTTCCTCCTCTTCCTCCTCTTCTTCTTCCTCATCTTTCTCCTCCTTCTCCTTCCCCTTCTTCTTATTGGGGAAGAAACAGAGTCTCACAAAAGCAGGGAAAACAGTCTACTACTATGTTGTACCCAGGCCCGCTGGTGGTGTATACAAATAAAGTTATCTTCAACAAAACAAAACAACAAAAACAAACAAACAAAAAACAACAACAAAAAAACCCAAAAAGAGACAAAAACAAACAAACCGAAAAAAACAAAAAACAAAAACACTACTTGCTTGACAGTTAGCTAACTGCTTGGGGCCATAGATTGCCTCTTGACAGATCTAATTTTCATGACTATTCCAACTTTACTCCCTGGTCCCTGCCCTTTAAGCTGGCTCATGAAGTTTCTCCAGCAAAGACTACAAGCTTTCACTTCCCAGAGTGTCACTGAATTTTTCATGACTGAAAAGTGTAGGCAGCCGTGTTTAAGATAGCACCTGGGATGGTTGCAAAGTCTTATGACTAGCACCTGGCGATGTAGGCAGCTGGCTTCCAGCGTGGCCAGCTCAGCTAAACTGGTAAACAAGTCCTTTGTGCATGCATCAGCCTCGTGCCCCTCCCGAGCGGGCTTATGCTAATGAGGTATTGGCAGCTTAACCTATCCTGAGAGAACACATCACCCAGCCCGCCTTGGGAAGATATATAAGCAGCGCGTTTCTGCTGCTGGGGGGTCCCCTGTCCCCATCCCGTCCCGGTCCAGTCCCACTCCATAAGTCAAGAGTCGTTCCTGGAATAAAGCTGACTGAGATGGATCCGACCGTGTCATGTCTTAATTGCTGGCCAAGGCAGACGCGACAGAAAAGTACTAGCCCCTATCCCACCTTGATGTGCTCCTTCAAAGCTGAGACTGTCCTCCCTCCCTCCCCTTGGAAGAAACCTCCCCCTAAACATCTCCTCTCTCTTTTCTTTACCCTTCCAAAGTTGGGAAATGTTTTGGTAGTAGCCTCAGGTGATAAGGAGTTAAGTCAGGGTGTACAGGACAATAGTCCCTAGCCATAAAAAGTGGCTTAGCCTCTGAGTGACCATTCAGAGCCACCTGCTTTGAGGTTTCAAAAGCCGGTGCCAGGCTTGGTATCTCTTCTGCATGTAGAACAGAATGTAGCTTCCAGCTACTTTCTCTAGTTCGTGTCTGCCTCCTGCCATGCTCTGGCCATGATGATAGCAAGCTAACCTCTGAAACTGTAAGCAAGCTCCAGGTAAATGCTTTCTTTTATAAGAGTTACCTTGGTTATGGTCTTCACAGTGATAGAACAGTAACTAAGACAGTCAGGACTGGATGTAGCACATACCGAATGCTTTTTCTGTATATACCAAGATGGTTATATAATTTCGATCCTTACATTGGTTAATGGATCAGGTTCAGCGACAGGTGTATATTGAACCATCCTTGAAGAGCTCATTAAAGTCCCTTGCAGTCATCTTACCCACCATTCCTTACCCATCATTCCTTTTCAAGATCTCTTGAATTTGATTTGCTAATTGTTGAGAATCTTTCTTTTTCTTTTATTGTTTTGTTAGGGTATAGGGGGTTAACCCTCAGATATGAGACTTTCTAAGGAGTAGCCAGGGTCCCAAGTTGTCCTTTAAACATCATGAGAATGATGGAAGAAAAACGGTAGTGTTTGATGGTCATTGGTAGGGACTGGGTGAGGGTTTACAAGCACAGATTGTTCTAACCACTAACACAGTAACACAGATCTCGCCTCAGTGGGAACAAGAGTCGAGTGTGAGAGTCTGTGACCTAGGAACACAGGTTAACTTACCCCAAACACATTTCAATATGAAAACAGTTTCATGGAGAGAGAGAGAGAGAAAGAGAGAGAGAGAGAACAAAGAAAGAAAGCTATAAATCAGGAAATTTTTAAAAAGTTTGATTGACTTCAATACTTTGATAGCTGGACCTTGGTAGTCAGTCTCAGGAGGGTGAAGTGGCCAAATAAGGGAATAGATCTTGGTGGCTAGCTTTAGGAATATATTTTTGTAAATTCAAATATGTGTGTGTGTGTGTGTGTGTGTGTGTGTTATGTAATAACATATATATATATATACACACATATATATATGTATACATTTATATATATATTAACCTATTTGTCACAAGAACACTAGGCCAAGCAAAGAGGTGTGCAAGAAATGGCTACTAAAAAGGCTAAAGATAACCCAAAGTAATTTACCTCCAGATCTGTAACAGCCACAAAACCCTAATCAGGCAATCAGCCTTGTCGAATCTCTAACACAGGTACTTTCCCCCTCTCTGGGAATTTTAATTTACAGTCCTTTGGTTGGTCAAGTTTTAACAGGCCACCTGCGGTGACCGGTGTTTTAAATCAGATTTAAGCACTCATTATGAGTAGATCACAAACAGTAAGACTCTAAGGTCGGGTCCACCCACTGTGTCTCAGGCTGGTCCTGAACCTTTGTGGGAACATGAGCAGCCTCAAGGCACCGAGCAATCAAACCATGAAGTGTTTGTACTCAACTGACCCAATAAAGTTCTTTCAGACCCAGGAATGGGGTATGCTTTGTTTGGTAACCTTATGAGATAGTTTTACATCAGGGGGTGTTCCCCCTGACACCTCCATGGAACAAGTGTCCTTCTGACAAGGCACTCCTGGAATCCCTAAACTAAGGGCACTGAGGTTGTGATAAGGAAGTGGGACCATGCAAAACCACAGCGTTAGGTAGGTTTGCTCGTCTAAGGACTTGATTTCTGACCACAGTTTCTGAAGAGGATACAATGTTCTCTCTCAGGTGTCTGGGAGTTTTTGTTTGTTTACTTCCCTTTAGCAGTCTGAAAATGTCTTTTCATCCTCTGGGGAACAGCAAGGTTCCCACTGAGACTTCTGTTATTAGTCTGAGGAAGACTCCATTACAGGAAACATTCCCACTTGTTTTCTTGCTGCTTCTATTACTCTTCACCTCTGACTTTTAACAGCTTGTTTTGAATGCTCTTATGGGTGCAGCTGGGAGTCTATGAGTCCCTTAGAGCTGGAGTCCACGTTTCTTTCCCAGGCTTGAGGAGGTTTGCACTATTTTATTAATTACACTTTCTTTTTTTTTTTTTTAAAGATTTGTTTTATTTATTTTATGAATACACTATAACTGTCTTCAGACACACCAGAAGAGGGTATTAGATCCCATTACAGATGGGAATTGAACTTAGGACCTCTGGAAGAGCAGTCAGTGCTCTTAACCGCTAAGCCATCTCTCCAGCCCTTAATTACGTTTTCTATTCATCTCTTCTCTCACTTGTATCACCATAATGAGAATATATATTTCTATATCAGAGTATCAACAGTCTTGTCAGATAAACCTATTTTTGATTCTCTCACTCCACAATCCCTAACTGGCTTATGTGCCTAAGACAAGTCTTGGGGAGTACATCTCAAGGGTAGAGCACTTGCCCACCGTGTGCAAAGATCTAGCTTCAGTTTTTGACACTAAAAATTATAATATATATTTTCGGGCATTCTTTTTTTTTCCTGCTTGATCTAGATGGCTGTTATTACTCTCAATGATATTTTGAAAAATACATACATTGGCTTCTTCATCTACAAAACCTGTTGCTTTTTTTTTTTTTTTTTTTTTTTTTTGTGATATCTGTGACTTTTATAGTTTCTCATTCAGAGCTTAAGGATTTCTTTATGTCCCTGAACTGTTGGTCTGGGTTCTCTTGTGTATCCCGAGTACTCATGAGAACTCTATTTTGAATTGCATTTTCAAGAATCACCTAAATTCCTTTGAGATTAGGAATTTCTGGAATAGGGAAATTCCTTTGCCCCATTGGAGATACCGTGCTCTCTAACTTTATCTTTCTTCTATCTTTGTGTGTCTGCCTGCTTCGAAGCAGCATCTGTCTTCTCCAACTCTGTTGGGCTTTGATTAATGGCAAGACTCTATTTCCTATGGGTCGGGCTGAGTGTCCGTGAGGTGAGGTGTGTTAAGTTGAATCCTGGATGCACTCATCGGTGTGGTTTCTGTGAAACTCTTCTATGATTCTATCAGCAATGTTTATGGCTGCACGGAAGACCTCGGCTGTAGGTGTTTTTTTTGTTTGGTTGGGTTTGTTTGGTTGAGTTTTTTGGGGGGGATTTCTGTTTTGCTTTTCTATGGTGGTATTAACACCAATGAGATGTTCTGGGTCTCTTTTGTCCCATCCAGAAAGAGATGATGGGTACACAGGGAGAACCTCTGCAAGCGGTGGTCTCTAAAGGACTTGTGTTTTTGTCAGTGTCTGGCAGCTGGAAGTGACAGTGGTAGGCAGAAGGGAGCTATGGCATATGACACCCTCTAGTGGTACGATTCTTTGGGTGGAAGCATGCCTTGGGTACCAGGATTCCTTAGGAGATAGTTACTGCAGGGCTTATCTCCAAATAATAAAGGCCCAGGCATCTCCCACCCTCCTGAATTCTGGTGATTAAATAAGGCTTTAGTACACTGTGCAAGGATTTACTCTCATCAAGTAAAAGAAGCTTTTCATGGCCCACTGGCTGATGCCAGCCAGACTGTTCACAGTCAAGAACTCCATGGCTGGTTCTCCTGGAAATTATATCCGAGGGTCACTGTCTTTTGAACTCAGTAAAAATAAGCCTACCAATTTCTTCTCACTTGACCTGTCTTGCAGCTAAAATTAAGAGCATAAAAGCATGGGTTCACATTTGACAATTGAAGATGACCCTCGTAGCTTCTAGAAATACACACCCATTAAACATAAAGATGAGGCTAAGCATGCAAAGTCTTCAAAGAAGAAGATAGGCTTGTAGGACATAGGTCATACAATAGTGAGATGTAATTGTCAACTTGACACAACCTACAATCATCCCTGAAAAGAGTCTCACTGAGAATGGCCCAGGGGCATGTCTGTAGGGGATTTCCTTATTTTAATTAAGGTGGGAAGGCCCAGTCCACTGTGAGCAGCACCATTCCCTATGCACAGGTCCCTCAACTATATCAGAGTGGAGAAACTTACCCAACTACAAGCAAGCAGGTAAGCATGCATTCATTTCTCTCTGCTCTTGACTGAGGGTTGGAAGCACCTGCCTCGACTTCCCCACAGTTATGGACAGCAGTCTGAAACTGTGAGGTAAAACAATCTCTTTCTCCCTTAAATTGCTTTCTGTCTGGGTATTCTATCACAGCAAAGGGAGTGAAACCTTAGCCAGTGTAGAGTCAATCACAGTCTGTCGCTTTGATGAGTCTTTTTTCTTAGCAGCTCCTACATTTCCAGCCTTTCTAACACTCTTCATTTCCTCACAGGGTGACAATCTGTGAAAGACTTTACCAAAAACTTACAATGTGTGAGGAAATCAAAATAATGGGGGGGAGGGGGTCATGCCAAGCTGCCCCAAACAAGCATGCAAAAGAGACAGGGAACGCTCCTACTCAGTCCAAGTCCTTTGGGTATTTGCAGTAACTACAACCACAAAATTCTCTGTATAGCCTTAGGTTTCTTTTGCTGCAAAAACATGTGAGATCAATAACTTGTAGAGATGAAATGTGGGATCAGGTCCATGGCTGCACACTCCTTATTTGAAAGCCATGGTCCATAGGAACCACTAGGTGGTGCTCTTTCCATCCCTGAAGATTATCGAGACCATGCCTATTTTATCTAACTTATATCTAACTCCTGCATGATTTAGGACTTTGCTAGTAATTCTCTCTCTCTCTCTCTCTCTCTCTCTCTCTCTCTCTCTCTCTCTTCTCTCTCTGTCCTTCTAAATAGGTTTCTCTTGCAGCTTTCTAGAATGGTGTCCTTAATCAGGTAGTCAGTAAGGCACATGCCTTTACCAAAGCTTTCCTAAGCACGCTGAGGTTCCAAGCAGCTGGAGGATGAGAGTAACAGAACACTGGATGTATAAAATTTAAAGACAACTGGGAAAGGTGGACATGGTACATCTGTCTGTAACCCTAGCACTTGGGAGGTAGAAGCAAGAGGATTAGTTCAAGGTTATCCTCAGCTACATAGTGGGGGTGGAAACCAGCAGAGTTACACGAGACTGCCAAAAAGAAAAAGAAAAATGTTGGAATTTGTAGCCAATCAGACAATGCACTTCATGGGGCTGTATGTGGTACTGAATAAAATCGAATACTGCTGTGTTCCCCAGTGCGACACCCTGGAGAGCCCGACCCACGTTGACTAATGCGTCCGTTTCATGGGCATAAGATACAGGAAACCTATTGCTCAAAGGCTGGGACATGTGTAGTCAGTCTGATGTCTTCTGTCCTCACTTGTATTTCTTCAAACCTCTCCCCTCACAGTACGGGAAAACCATGCTGCCTCTAAGGCATTCTTACGTCTGATGGCATGATGCAGTGCTGTGCTCACTTAAAAATGTGTGACCTCCCTAGTAGGACACATGGCTCAGCAGGTAACAGTAAAACCTGATGGGTGACCTAGGTTCTATTCCTGGAATCTGTATAAAGGTAGGAGAGACCCACTCCACAAGGTTGTCCTCTGACACCATACCTAGAAACATACACAAGCACACACATGCACACACATACAAATATACACACACACGCAACATACACTAATAATAATAATAATTTTAGTAAATTTATAGTATTCCACCATTGTCATCTGTGTATCGAATGATCTCAATGTCACAGCAACAGCAAAATCATAAAACATAATGTCATCATCTAACTGACTTGGCACCATGAAGTCATGAATACTATCCTAATAATCAACAGAATCTTGTGATGGCTGCAGAAAATGGCGGTCCAGCCCATGACCACAGTGGTGACCCATCACGATGCTCTTGGGCCTTTTGCTGGAAGAATAGAAGATAGAAGTGCTCGAATGAATTCACTTTGGCCCAAAAGTGACTGACCTACTTGGATGGTATGTGTGGTTCAGATTGACCTCTCTATAAAGAAAACTAGAACCTACTTCAATAAATACATAAATTGTAGCCTAATAATATGAGACTCTAATAAAGTTGTGACTGAGCCTCAGCCCATCACAGCAGCTGGATCGTAACCAATCCTAGGCAGAAATCTGCCCAACTATGTCCATACAAGGTAAGATGTGAGTGCATTAGGCTAGCCTAATGTCATTGCTTCCTCCAGTTATGAATACAGCTCACCTCATGGAGGGAGTGGCCTTATCCTTCTTCAGTCACCAGTTCTTTCATGCTCAAATGTCTTTGCTAAATTTTACCAGCCACAGGACATTTGCCCAGCCGTGTACCTGAATGTAGCCAGAGGACTTTGATGAGAAATTTGTAAGCAGGTTTGTAGCAGTGTAATTCACAGAAAGTGTCCTTCTGCACATGAAGGAAAAGCAAAAGGCACCTGGATTCCCCTTCCAGTGACCGAAATACATTCCAGAAGCAGCCAAGTATATAGAGTGGTGGGATTTATTTTGCTCACAGTTGTAATGGTTTACATCCAAGATCAAGCAGCCTTATCGGTCTAGCCTCTAGTGAAGGCCGCATATCACAGTGGGAACAGACAGAGATATGGCAAACCAGAGAGAGTGGTTTGTCCCACAATTCCCTTGATGAACCTTCTTCCAAAGACTTAAGGACTTCCCACGATGTTCCACCACAGGCTGTGGGATGTTACTATAGATACCTTTGGGGTGGGGGGTGTGGACTGTTAGCATTCAGACCACCAAGGTCTCTGCTTCTAGTCACCGTAGGTCTCTGTATTTCAAAAAACCAAAAAAAAAAAAAAATGTTTCTGCTACTCCCCAAGAGCCACAATGTCTTAACTGTAGCAGGATTGCTCAAAGCCTAACCACCGTCTCACCTGAGACTCAAGGTGAACTGAGCTGATGACCTGCAAAAGGCCAAAATGAGCAACACATTCCCAAGATACCATGGTGGAGCAAGCACCAGGAGAAGAGTCCTGTTTCTAACGTGATAAAGAGAGAGAAAGGAAGTACGGATTACTCCAAAGCACAGCTGAAAGCCAGTAGAGCAAGCACTGAATCTTAGGAAGTCTGGTTTCTGGGTCGCACTGGGTGGGATGTGGCTCAAGGGCTTGGGCCATCCTGCCCCTGTGTCCTTGCTGCTTGAAGACCACATGGTTCCTCCCTGGGGCAGGTTTTGTTTACTGCCTCCAGCTTTCAGTAGTGGGCACCTGCTGTGCTGGAGCCTCTGCTTTCCTTGAGTTCCCAGCGTTCTTTGATCACACAGCACCCGCTATCACTATCCCACCCGAGGCACCCTGCTTTTTCGGCACATAACCTGCTTCCATTTTTTTTTTCTTCTGGAATCGGGATTGGAAGCTTGTGATCTTATCTCCTGCTTATCTGTAAAACCAGCTTCACTCATGATCTATGGCCATGGAGTTGATTTTTTTTTCCAGTTTAATATGAATAAAAGAAGTCTGGGGCAGCCTTGGGTACACAGATTGCCTTGATCCCCTTTCCACAGTGTGCTCAAGGCTGGTCGTACGCTCCATCATTGTAGCCATGCACAACCTCAACTGCTCTGTTCTACGACAAACTACCTGCAACACTGCAGGACTGCTGGGTGCCCTGAGTGACGAGTGCCATCCCCCTAGGGCAAAGATCCTGCTTTCTTTGCTCCGGGACAGAGAGATCAAAGTAGGATACAAAGAAAACTCTGAGCTTGACGAAGGATGAAGTAGCTATGTCCTCATGTTCCCCCACCTGCGTTAAGGAAATAGCATGCGAATCAGAGGTGAACCTGAGAACTGGATTTGGCTGACAGTGTGAATCTCACTGATACTTGCTGTGAAGTAGGGACAGAGGACCTTCTGAGATCCTAGATAGAAACTCAGTCACTCAATCAGAAATGGGAGGTGCAGCTTACACATCAAGTCTCCTCCCAGAAGCCTGCCAAAATACTGTCTGCATACCCAAAGGTGGACCTCAGCCAACGACAAACACGTAGACATCCTCATGACAAGACTGAGGGGGGCCCAGGTACCATCCGGAGGGGAGCTGCTCCATGGTGGGGGAGGGGAATCAGTCAGTCAATATCAGGCCACAGGGTCAGCATGGAGTTTAAAGCCTTTCCAGAATCCTGAGAAAGGCCTAAAAGCAGCCACCCCTCCTCCAGCACCCCTGTGTAACCTGCAAGTTGAGCAAGGCTTCTGAAGGCTTAGGAAGGTCCCTAGGGTGCAAGGGACAGCACACATCCTCCTCAGAACTCAGTGCCAGCCTGAGATGAAGCCACATCATAGATCCCATGTGGTGGCTCCTGGTTCAGGAATTAAGGAAATGTGCTCTCCCTGAAGCAAGCCCCCCTCTCGAGCAAGAACAAAAATTCCAGCCAGGAGATACCAGGTTGCAATGTGAAAGAGTAGGCTGTGCAGCCTGACTTACATTCCTCAGCAGCTCTGTGCCTTGGGGTCTTTGCTCTCAGGGTCCTCCTCTGAGGATGTATCCATAGCCATGAGCAATGTCTCCATGGAGACACTAACATGACTCATTTCTCAGAAGTCCCCCTTATGCTGGTTACACTCTATAAGGAATAGTCCTGTCCTTGCCTCCTCTATCTCTGTCTGGTTATTCTCTTAGCCACTCTCCAGTGATGCTCTTTGGGAGTACATCCGGAGGCCAGATCCAAAGACTGTGTGAACATACCTATCCTGATTATATCACCAAATGCCTTTTTCCATGTCATTAACACTGCAACTTCCGGGCTGAGCCAAGAGCCCAGCAGGGAGACAATCTTCTCAGAGAGAGGACATGTGGGACGCAGAGGGCAGAAGAGAAGTAAGTGATGCTAACCATTAGCCTCCAAGATGGCCCTGAGTCTTATCTCCAGCACATGGAAAGATTGCAAGGATGTGTGGTGTACAGAAAGAAGGGAGATGACCAAGCTTCACAGAGGCCATCACTGCTGTGTGCAGGGGACTTTCTTGGATGACTCATGGCCTCCTTCGGTAGCTTTCTGAGGTAGGCTGCAATGGCCACAGGGCTCATCACCTTTCCCTTTCCAGATGGGTAGCTCTGGCTGGTTATGCTGGACTAAGTCAGCTCAAAGGAGAACAACCAGACCCTCAAGTCACATCATCACCTGAATGGGCTCACATGCAGCCCCAGGCTGTTCTTCGGCTCAGAGGGTCCTGGGCACATAGGGACCAAGTATCTCATACCCTCTGTCACCATATAAAACCCCAGGATAAGAGAATGAGGAACATCCGGTACGGCACAGCTAGCCTACAAGCCTCCCACTGGTCCCAGCGGACTCTGCTCTGTAAGTCCTTTGCCAGCCCCTTTCTTAGCTGACACCTGGGCACTATCAATCAGCATCCCAAGCTGGGTTGGCACCATCTGCACAAAAGGAGAAACAGGCATTAGGTGGAGATCTTGTGGGCAGAGCCAGGACATAAGAATAGCCTCTTTCTAGCATGTAGCACATAGTGGGGACGTTGGTGGGCATTGGTCAGTGTTGAAGTGCCTCTTCAGCCTAGGCTAGCCTTAGGCCTCCTGCTTTCCTCTGGATGCTCATTTCAGATCATTTTTTTTAAGGGAATCTGACTGTTTCCCCACCCACCCCACCCCCGACACTTGCCCTACCTTTGGAGTTCTTATTCCCTGAAGCTTTTGGAACCCAGATCTAGCTGCAGACCTAGAGTATGGCTTTGAAGTTTAATGGCCTTCAACTGCCTTAGAAGAGAAAGGCCTAGATTTCCAAATCCAAATCCCAGAGCTCCATCTGAAGTCCTTGCCCTTCTGCTCTCTGGGCTCCACCCTCCTGCCCAGGTGCCATCTGTCCTTGATCTCGTAGGAACTCCCACTCCCACGAAGAAGAGATGTGTTCATTAACTCCCCAGATAACCTGTGTGCCCCTCTGTTCCCTCCTCCACACTCCTTCTTATCTGGGTTCATAACCCAGAGTCTATCTCTGCTCCATGCCCCCAGCTAGTGTTGACAGCTAGGAGTTTACAAAACCTATCTCGTTCCTCCCCTGTGACCTGCCCTGAGGTCACATCCTGGTGACAGATTCATCGCTGGCTTTTATTCTTCTCACTCTCCCCCAGCTACCTTGTCTAAAAACAAGATGTAGACAAGTTTAAGTGTCTGTTGTCACAAAACGGCTGGTGTCAAAGTCCAAATCAGAATCTAGATTTGTTCTCTCCCTCCCCTCCTCATGCCCCTCACAACCGTGTTTCTCTAGAGGGTCCTGATTGTCCTTGACTGGCTTCAGGTGGCCAGGATACAGGCAGGGACTGCTGGGCTGCCAGAAGCATCATACCTACAAGTTAATGGATCCCCCCTACCAATAAAAAAAAACCCTCTTACTATTCTCTGGGCCCGTTCCTGAGCCTCAATGGGGGCAGTACCACAGGGACAGTCTCAGCTGCACACAGAGCACATGCCAGCAGCTGGAGACTAGCCTGAGCCAGCTCAGTTTTCCTGGCTGAGTAACCTTGATGAAGTTGTTAAACTACTCTGAGCCTCCCTTTTCCTTCCCTGTCACTCTGACAGAAGGAGCCAGTAGTCTGAAACCCATAGGTTATGGCCACAACCGCCTCCAGAACCTAGTTTATCTCATAGGCTCAAGATCAACAGGAATCCTCAGGCTCAGAATGTCCCGGAACTTGGACCAAAAGCAAGTTCACACTCAAGTAACCTACAGGGTGAAGGTAACTATAGTTAGGGTAAGAGGGAGATGACAGAACTGTGTGACATCATGGGGACCTGAACAAGACTAGGATGGGCCGCAACTACTCTGTGCTCTCTGTGTCAGCATCTTCTCTGCCCATGAAATCATGAAGGCGAATGGAAACCACCCACCCTCCTATGAAACACCGCACTCCTCCTCATCCTGGTCTGACCCCCTTGTTGGGTAACCTTTTGTGATTCCATTTTATCTACTATGCCTTAGTCCTCACCCCTAGTAAAATTGGGCTATGGCACTCGTGTCTTGCAATCACTGCAGATACAAGGAGATCTTCATAGGCTCTGGACCCAGTCAGCCCAATGTGGGATCTGGGTCTGCCACTCTGCCTGAGCACCGACTCTGGGATCGGGCTTCTACCTCACTAGACATTGGCTTTCTTGTCAGGAAACGGAAGGCCATAATCGCTTCCACTGTAGGACTTCAACAAGAAAGCAGTGGGGGGAAGGATGTGGAGGGTAAGACAGCCACAGCCATGCTTGGTGATCCTTGATAATCCTCACGGTAACATGGTAGGAGAGTCCAAACTCCCACATGTTGTCCTCTGACCTTTACATACTTTATGTGGTGCTCACATGTACATGTGTGAAAGCGCAAGCACTTCTGCACAGACAGAGACACACACACACACACACACAGAGACACACACACACAGTAAAAATTTAAAAAGAAAACCAAAGTAATGAGGTAATGTAACTGAACTCTCGTGACCGTGATGGTCTCCTCTGGTTCTTTCCATCATGAGGATGCGAGGCATTCCAGGCCCAGTTGGGCACTCAGCTTTAGGAAACTAGTTGCTTTTACTTGCTGTCAATGGTTGTGTTGGTCAGTGAGAGTTAGTTACCTTGGTCCTGATTTAGGGCTTTTGTACCCTTCTCTGTCTTACAGGAAAATGCCAACCTCTTTCTATCGCAACTTCTTCTTGCTAGCCAGTCTATGCTGTGTGCTCTCTGGCTCCCAGAAACCAGATGCCTCATACCTTGACAACAAGAACCAGGAGCTCACCCAATGCCAGAGAATTACCCCCATCATCACCAACATCTCCTTGTTCTTGCTCCAAAAAACAATCCATTGGCCCAAACTTACCAACATTGTGTTCTCCCCAGTGAACATTATGGCTGCCTTCGAAATGCTCTCCCTGGGAGCTAAGGGCAGCACTCACAATCAAATCCTGAAGGGGCTGAGGCTCAGTCTCAAAAACATGACTGAAAAGGAGGTACACAAGTGCTTCCAATATTTCATCCATATACTCTTCCATCCAAATCAGCAGCTCCAGCTGACCATGGGCAGCAGCCTGTTCATCGCTAGACATCTAAGGATAATAGACAAGTTCAAAAAATTGGTTACAGAGTCATACCACTCGGAAGTCATTCCCATAGACTTCAGGAACACTCAAGAAGTCATGGAACAGATCAACAAACATGTGGAGGAGCAAAGCTATGGTCATATAGTAGAGACAGTCAAGGAATTGCCATTAGACACAGTTCTGGCCTTGGTGAACTACATCTACTTTGAAGGTAAGGTAGGGGGGTGCGCTGGGAAGGCAACCACGGAGGTCAGAATCCTGGGGTTCAAGTTCTTCTTCTCAACCAAGAAGAAGTACTTGTCAAAGCAGACAGGCTAGAGAGAAGCCTGGTGGGCTCATAAATGATAGTCATATTGGGACAGTTGGAGTTCTGCTCATTATGGGGTCAGAAATGACGCTGAGTAAGATGTGTGTCATGAACATCATTTGACTAGCCCTACCTTTTGATGATGATTAAATCACACAATGAGTTACATCACCATGCCTTGGGAGTATGAACACCACTAGCTTTAAGTGAGAAGTGGTGGCGTTTTACATTGATTTACTTACTGTGTGAGTACATGTATACCTACACATAGAACACATATGGAGGTCACACCATGTACAACCCAGGGTTGTCAATTCCTTCCTTTTACTGTGGTTCTTACCTACCGTCTAGGCTCCAGGGATCAAATTCACTTCATCAGACATGGAGAGCCCTATTACTCAACTACTCAATAACCATGATATCCCAAAGAGAAAAATAAACAAAAAAAATTATTTTACTGTTTGGGATATGATCATCCAACTTTCATAGTGAAAGCTAGTCATTGCTCTCTGGTGATGGAAGAACTAATAGTTACCCAGAGCAACCAACTTCTGGCCCCCCAAGCCTGACATCCTATCTGAGAATATTTAGGTCATGACCCTTTAGTAGGGGCCAGGAATCAAGGCCAAAATGTCTTCCCTCTACCAGGCATTCCTGTCCCTGTGCAGTCTTGTACAGCTCTGCTGTGACAAAGTTGGGTCTTGTCCACACCCCAGCCCCGTTGTCTATTCCTTGAGGCTCTGTCTTCTCTGATGGTCTCAATGGTGACACTCGTGCACAGCTGAGGAGACTCTGTCCTGGCATCTGCACATATGAACTTTCCCATGAATACAGACTGAATGATTATCTGAAAGGGGAAGGGATCTTTCAGTAGCTAAGTTTGACTTTAGGAGCTTCCAGTGTTCACTGAGAATCTCCAGGAAAGGACAGAGTTGTACCTCAGTGATGGAGAGGGGGCAGAGTACATGGGAAGTCCTTAGTTCAGTTTCTACCACAAACAAGTCCAAAGGAAACTATCAAATATGCCTAATATCCAAAAGAGAAAAAGCAGGAAGGGAGGAAGGAAATTGCAAATTTTCCAATAATTAGTCCAACACAAATGTATTCTATATCTTCTACAGCTTCGGGTGATCATCACAAAGTCCCTTGGGCAGATTTTTGTGGTCACACTCAGCATGCCATTTATACTTGACGAGGCTGAGGCTAAGAGGGTAGCATGTCACAAGGGGCTAGGGGACCACTTGATCTGACACTTGGCTAAATTTTGATTCCCACCAGTCGCTGATAGCCTCTTCTTTCTCTCCAGGGTTCCAGAACAGTGATACTCAAGCTGAGTATGTTATGGAAGATAGGTTCTACCTGGATACAGGCTTGGTGCGTTTTGTGACCATGGTCCACCGCTTGGGTGACTTTTACGTACACAAGGATAGCAATATGTCCAGCTGGGTGCTGATGCAGCACTATGTAGGGAATGCCATGGCCTTCTTCATCCTGCCAGACCTTGGGAAGATGCAGCAGCTGATACAAAACCTGAGCCATGAGTACCTCAACAGCATCCAGAAGCACATTAGCCCAAGGTGATTCCCCAGTATGCAGACCTACTCAGAACTGTCCTGTCCTTTGAGGTCAATCACTCCTCAGGACTGGCCACCAGCCCAGCTATGGCAGGTGGACCTCATCCCTGGGTCACAGCTACTGTTCAAGATCTAGAACCTCTTGAAAGCAGTGCTGGTCAGGTTGTATAGCCCAGCAATGGTCACTGTGAACTCTATGGCCCTGGTGTTTGAAATTGCCTTTCCATCACGCACACTGCACCTTCCAAATGTGTACTGCAGGGGGTTATGAACGAGGATGGACTTTGAGATAAAAATCCCTAATTAGTATAATTTCCAGGACAGAGTGTGCACAAGGGATGTCAGTCTGACAATGTCTATAGAAGATAGTTGTCCTGGGGACAACAAAGAACTGCACCAACCCACTGAAGGAGAACAGTGACAGGGAAAGGCTAAAGGTAACATGGGAGGAATTTCCATAAGTTTCTTGGACACATGCAGTCCATTGATCAAGAAACCTTAAGGCAGGAATAGACATTGGTAAAGGTATTGTTCCTGGGGAAGCCTTCTGTCCAGAGTATTTGTCTGAATTGCTGTTGCCTTGATAAACATTATACAGACTGCTAAAAAAAGGATTGGACATGTGCCACAGAGTGTGATGTGCTTGGGCCTTTGACTCTCCTTGAAAAGGCACTTGTCTCAGAGAATGAGTTCATCTGCATGTGATACTTCTCGTGGTGGACACAGGCAGAGCTTGGCTGAAGAGGTCTAGAGAATGGAAGGTTAAGTGTGGATACCTGGGGCACGTTTGCTGGAGGCTCTGTCCTTTAATCACTCTTGAGTGTGGTTTTCTGGCTTCCCAAGAGCCAAAAGGTCAGAGTGTGTTCTCCATCAGTGACCCAGGCCCTGCTGTCCCTTTCACCAGCCTGAGGCAAGTGTAGGCAGAGGTGCCGCTCTGCTGAGCACAGCCCTAAGGCCCTGAACCTCCAGCAGAAAACAGAGGACAAGATGGGGCTGAGATTAGAACTAGTCACAGAACTGAAGACTATTTTGTTCCTAGGCCTCCTACAGTGTACAGGGTCACCCTGCTCTTCTCTGAGTAGTTAGCACTCCGCTGTATCAGCTCCTGCTAACTCTCAAGAGCATCCCCAGCTACCAAAGAGGAGATGAGCTGTGGTTCTATGTGAGCAACTTGAATCTGTCAGGTGGATTTCTCAGAGGAGTTGGAACTTACTGCTATGGTCAGAGACAACAAGCATTAATGAGAAAGAAAACATTTTCCCCAACATGGTGGGTCCCAGAAGAACAGGAAAGGCTATGAGACTTTGTCTTTCTTCCACTATGACAGATTTACCAGCTTATTTTCCCCAAATTTACCATCTCTGCCACCTATGACCTGATGACAGTCATGAGGATGCTGGGCATCACCCAGATCTTCAGCCACGAGGCTGACCTGTCAAAAATCACAAAGGATGGTCCTGTGAAACTGTCCAAGGTGAGTTGAGTTAAAGGTCAGAGCTGGGAGATGACTTCTCAGGAGGCAGGTGGTACCATGGTTTTTCCCTGAGATGTTTCTCTGACAATCTTTGCCTAAGGCCTCCTTCTACTGCTTGAGTGTTGGTTGGTTCATACTTATTTGGAGAGTCTTAGGCTCAGTTATTTCAGAGAATGTTCTAGAGTCTTCCACAAAGTGACAAGTGAACCACAAAGTCCAATTTATGAGTAAGTTAACCAAGGTAGCCAACAGTTCCTGTAAAATCTGTAAACCCAAAACAAGGGTGGTTGGCCATGAGCTGTAGATTTGGTGAGTTTGGGTACTCTGAGAGTCCCATTCAGAGTCTTTGACTCAATAAGCTAAAATCTATGCACTTGAAAGGAGACACAGAGAACATAGTGGGGCAGAGAGGTCCTTCCCCTCTGAGGTTTCAGGCTGCATCAAAAGGTTTGAGATAGAGCAGTCAGAAATGGAGAAAAATGAAAAAGCAGGCCAAGTCAGGGAAGGTTCTGAGTGCTCATGGAGAGAGGAGGTAACGGACAAGGTAAGGCTGTCCAGGAGGAGGTGGCCCAGAGAGGCACTCCTTGAATATGGCTCCCATATGAGGCTTGCTTCAGCCTAAAGTGGGGATGTAAGTCATAGTTTTTGACCTCTCTCTCTCTCTCTCTCTCTCTCTCTCTCTCTCTCTCCCCACTAGGCTGTGCATAAAGCTGTGGTGGAAATTGAAACTAGAAAGATTGAAGTCCAAGGAGTTCCAGATGTACACAACACTTTGTGGCCTGAAGTCATCACTGTGGTGTTCAACAGGCCCTTCCTACTCGTCATCAAAGACGAAACCCTCAACCTCCCTTTGTTCATGGGCATAGTCAGGTATCCCACATCCTAACACACACAGTAACGCTTGCACGTCAGTCTTTCTACTTTCTCTACCAGGTTCTCATCCTAGATGACTTCAAGCTCACATAGTATATGAATTTTTACAGGAAGGCGAATTCTACACACCCCAGATAGAAAAGGCAATGACAAACCAAAATAAAATAAAATAATTTTTTTTTAAAATCCAAGTCCTGTTTGGTGAGTGAATGAATGAATGACTCCGTTGGGGTTCTTTACAAGAGAGTGAGCATGTGCATATTTAAAGGAGCATGAGTGACTTTAGGGAAACTGAACTTCTGAGCAGCCTCACACAGCAACATGGGTGAGACGTCTGGAAAGCGGTGTGACCAAAATTCCTCACACAACTTGTGGGCAGCTACACAAGTGAAGAGATGCCCATCTGGGCAGTTATGCCTTGCTTATGTGGGAAGGGGCTGGGTGAATCTTGTTTCTAGAGCCTCTGAGGTTCTTCTGATTCCATGAGAAAATGTTTCAGTCTGGAAGAAGAAGTTACACAATATCTGGCCCCTTCCTTGGCTTCCTCTTCTAACATCCCTGAGGCTTAGATGGTATGGTCCTTTTCTTGTGTGTAGAGATAAGCATTGGGTCACTAAGCGACAGTAGCTGGGTTAGCATTAATAATTTGACTGGCAGTAATTCAGTGTGGTAATCACCATCCACTGCAAAAAGAAGCTTTCCTGACCTAGGCTACCAGTAACAGTAATCCATGAGAATAAACTATATGTTCAGAAAGTAAACTGACAGACGCATCACATACATTTAACAAAACAATGACACCAACCTCCTATTGGGTCTCTGACCTCCTGAGCCACAGGTTTTGGTTGAGACCTACAGTATCAAATAAGGTTTCCCTCCTGTAGAGTGTAGTTGGCTCCACCTACCAGCCATATTATTATCCCACCACATCTTAGTGACTGTTCTATTGCTGTGATGAGACACCATGTCCAAGGCAACTTATAAAAGAAGGAATTTAAATGGGGGCTTGCTTACAGTTTCACAGGACATAGGCTTTTTGAAATCTCAGCTGCCACCCACAATGATACGGTTCCTCACACTGCTGTTTTACTATTTCTCAGATGCTTTACTAATGCTACACAGTACTCCAAGGTTAGCAGTATATATAGAAACTTTTTACAGAGGGTGAGAAGAACCCCTGAATCCCTTTAGGTTCACTGTTATCCATCACAAGCCAGTGTCAATCAGTCTTGGGATTTGGCAGCTAAGGATATGCTACAAAAAACAATTGTAAAAGCTAGGCTAAAGATATGACCCCAGCACCAACCAAAGAACATACATGGTCTGGACCTAGCCTCCCTGCACATATGTAGCACATGTGCAGCTCAGTCTTCATGTGGGTCCCGAACAACTGGAGCTGTTGGCTGTGTATGGGATATGTTCTTCTAACTGATCTGACTTGTCTGGCCTCAGTGAGAAAGGATGCACCTAGCCTCACAAAGACTTGATTGCCAGGGTAGGAGGATACTGCTCAGAGGAGAAAGGGAGAGGAAATGGGGGAAGGATTATGGGAAGTGGTGACCAGGAGTGGGGCAATGAGTGGATATAAGTTAAAAAAAAAAATAAGATATGACTTAACTTGTAGTGTTTGCCTAACATACACTGGGTGCAACCTGGACTGGGCATGGTAATTCATACCCATAGCCACAGCACTTGGTTGATGACTACGGGAAGATGAGCAGTTCAAAGCCATCTTCAGACTACACAGAAAACGCTAGGTTCAAGGCCAGCTTGAAACAAAAATCAGGCCGGGCGATGGTGGCGCACACCTTTAATCCCAGCACTTGGGAGGCAGAGACAGGCGGATTTCTGAGTTGGAGGCCAGCCTGGTCTACAGAGTGAGTTCCAGGACAGCCAGGGCTACACAGAGAAACCCTGTCTCGAAAAAACAAAAAAAAACAAAAAACAAACAAAAAAAAAAGAAATATATGACACTCTATCAACACACACATAACCGTACCTAACCAGGTTTAATAGAACATGAAAATACCGCCTGTCTTAGTCATTCGATTGAAAGAGCAACGTTTGGTACAAATGCAAGGATGGGAGACATTGCTTCTCCCAGATCTCCTTAGTTCACAGGCTCGTGGTTCTCCATGAGCCGTCTAGCTCCTCATCCTGGGGCACTGCCATGGGACACCTCATATTTTCTTGAGTTCAGGTCCCTAATGATTATGAAATATAAAGCAGCAGCAGGAGGGCTTGAATCACATACACCCAGTGCTGTAAAAATATAACTTTGAATTTCTTAACATCGTCACACAAAAATCTATACCTACTTAAAGTACGAGATTGGTTTTGCTTTCTTAGTCTAAAAGAAGGCACAATAATAAACAGAGATCTCATTGGGACTAAGATGCTTTATAATTCTTGAATGCATGAAGGAATGCTGCTTCTTGCTCCTTCCACCAGCCTCACAGACCTGTTCATCTCTTGGTTTTCTGGCTACGGGATCCCTAATATAATAAGGATTCAGATGTTATTTAAATATGGATAACTGTGAAAATATTTCATTCTGCTCCACAGCTATTTTATGCTGTTTTATTTTCTTGATAACTCTGAGAATGGATTATTACACACCATCTTCAGACCACATTCAAGACAGGTCAGAAAAAAAAGCATACAGTGGCTATGTACTAGCAAAGACATAAATAGTGAGGCATACATTTTAATGAACTTTGATTAATCGGAATAGACCTTTGTAACCTTGAGATTTCATCATCGTAGAAAGAATATTTTAAACCAGGTTTGTTTGGATCACATACACAGGACGTTGTTAAAAAATATATAACTTAGAATTTTTGACATCATCACATAAAACTTCATACCGACTTAAAATATGAGATTATTTTGCTTTCTTAGCCTAAAAGGAGACACAATAATAAACAGAGAACTCATTGGGACTAAGGTGTTTTATAGTTATTGCTACGGACATACACCCAGTGACTGGTTTCCTCCAACCAGGAAGCTCCTCACTTCCCTTCAAATGGCATCATATGAATCCATTCACAGATCAGGCCACAGGTGAACTCAAAGCCCTCATGATCTATCAACTCTAGAAAAACCGTCAGACACACCACTAGCTGTCTGCGCCTTGCCAATTCCCTAGGGCTTTCGAAGTCCAGCCGAGCTGATCATCAGAACTACCCAACACACCACATGCTCCAGCAATGTCCTCTCTCCTTTATTCCAGAAGGAATGAGAGGACGGTGAAAGGTATGTTCACACTTCTGTTCAGGATAGCATGGTACACACAAGTTGAAATAAACCCCTAAGCCGTGTGGGGCTGGACAAGCAAAAGGTAGGCAAGCATCCAACAGAATATCGTCCATGCATTTAAAAAGGCCAAGAACTGTGTCTTCACGGAGTGAGTGTAGAGCATGCTGTTACCACATGGCAGCCTCTGCAGCCTCAAAACCCGCACAGGCCTGCCAGGCACAGGACGGTAAAGGTTAGAGAGGCAGGAAGTGCTGCTTGCATGTATGCTTTACATCTGGATCTGGGTCTGAGTCTGTCTGTGTATTTTAATGCATGCATCTGGAAGTATATTGCATGAGTTACTCGGATCATATGGACACATGAGGATGGGGAGATTTTATCCTCCTTGTCTTCAAGGCAAAGCTAATCCTCCTTGGAGTGGACATCAGCATGTCTCTCTCTCTGCTACACCAAAGATCTCTTTTGTAGTTCCAGGCTATTATCCCCCATCTGTCCTAGACAATTGGGCTTGAATGCAATACAGCACAGGTTCTAGTACACATGAGAGGGTGCCCAGGCTGGGAGTGGGAATGTTCACTCACTTCTGGCAGGTAATGATTATTGAAGATACCAAGGTCAGGCATATGTATGAACCCATAACCTCCTCTCAGCAACTCCCAGAGATAGGCTGCAATAGCCATGGGATTCCCACTCTCTCCCTTCAAAAAGGCTGGCACTGGGCAGTTCTGCTTCACTAAGTCAGTTCAGAGAAAGATAATGAGATTCTAAGGTCACTCAGGGCAACTCGTAGCACACCATCTTCTGGTCAGGGTTACAAGCTGCCCAAGGCTGTCCTCCAGCATGAAATGTTATTACACACATAGGGACCGAGTGTCCCCCATGCTCTGCTGTGCCTCTAAGTCACCAGGGCGAGAGCTTAGTGCTGCATGACCAGCCCACAAACTTCTCACTACCTCCACAGATTCTACTCAGTATGCCCTTAACCAGCCTCCTTCTGAATCCATGGAGTGGACACTGCCAACCTCCCTGCCTACCTTCATAAGTCCTCCACACAGAGGAAGGTGAGGCAGAGATTCAACTCCTGAGGGCAAATCCAAAGGAGAACAAAGACCTTGTTCTGGGCTCTGAGCACACAGAATACCCACTACTGAATACTGGGTCGGGCTGACCTGGTGTTTTCCCTCCTTGGGGAGGTCCTGGGCTGGCACTGGATCTTTGTGTGGCTCTACCTGGGGTGGAGGGGACTAAGGAGACACCTCAGGTAGTCCTATCCATCTCCCCCATCCCCACACCCAATATATTCTCAGCTTGGGCATCCTTTGGTACCCAGTTCCAGGCCCCTTTACCCAAAGCCACAGACCTCAACCTTTGCTTGTTACACAAACTTACACAACTCCACACACAACTCTCTAAGAGGAGAAAAATGTTTTGTTTTTTTTTTAAAAAAATAACTGCAACCCCTTAGAAGTTTGTTTCCCAAGACTCTCTATGGACAGCCCAGAACCCTGGGCCTCTTCTATCTGCCCCGGGGCAAACTGCCCTTGATCACCTGGGAAGAACTTCTGATCTACAAGGGAAGATATGCTTATTAATTCCTCACTAAGCTGTTGCCCTCCCAACTCCTCCACCCCCGTTCTCATTTAAGCTCCTGTTCTGATTCTGACTTCACAGCACTCAGGCTGATCCTAAAGGCTGAAGCTTGCCAAACCTACAGACTTCCCCCAAGATCATACCCAGGTACCAGTAACCAGATCTGTATTTCTATAACTAATTCCATTGTGTTTCTGTTTGTAAAATAAAGCTCAGAAATCTCCATTACAGGTCACATGGGTTCCAGTGACATGGCTTTTCGTTAAACGGGGCAGTTTCTCTTGCATTGAATTATTGTCGATGAGAGTGCAGACAGCCTGCTATGTATGAGACCTGGCTCTGCCAAAGTCCCTGCTCATGAACCTTAAACATATTCTTTAACCCCTCTGGCCTAATATGTTCTCATCAAGGAGTGGAGAACTGTGTAGGTCCCGAGCTGGGACTGAGACAGGAAGGCAAAGTACTTTTATATGTCAGGGAAGTACAGACCAGGAAGACATGACTTGCCCTGAGAGGTATCACTGGGTCTTTTAATAATGAGGCTACAAAAAGTGCCTGGCCCAGGTTGGGCGCACAGCACAGTAATCGGAAACTGTGGTTGTTTTTACACATGTCAATCATTGGTTAGTGGAAGTTGTCATGGCTCTGACTCTGGGCTGTGTTCATCTTGCAGGATGACGGCACCCTTTTTCCCCCATGGACTCCTCTTGCTAGTAGGCCTGTGCTGTTTGCTTCCCCTAACCAAGACTACATATTTATATGAAGAACTCTATGAAGACCCAAGCATTGATCACTTCCAGTGCCGGAAGGTGGTTCTCACCATTTGCAATGTCTCCCTCACCTTGTTCAAAGAGATGGCCCAACGGTCGGCAAGTGGAAATATCTTATTCTCCCCTATTAGAGTCATTGCTGCTATTTCAATGCTGTCCCTGGGAGCCAAAGGTAACGTAAGCAAACACATCCTGGAGGCTCTGAAGCTCAACAAAACGGGCTTGCCTGAAGCGGAGATCCACAAGTGTTTCCGGTATCTTCTCCGTGCTCTCCACAAGCCTGAAGAGTTTTCGCCACTAAAAAGTGGTAGCAGTGTGTTCATCCACCAGGGCCTGACACCAGTAGACAAATTTGTGGAAGGAGTCAAGGACCTATACCACTCTGACATCATCTCCATCAACTTTACAGACAGCGGTAGGGCCAAGACAGAGATCAACAATTACATGATGGAGAAAAGCATGAAGGAAATAGAGAACATCGTCACGAATCTGAAAAGTGACACGTTCCTGGCTGTGGTGAACTACATTATCATGAATGGTAAGGGTGTATCTATCACTTGGCTGAGCTGGCTCCAGAGATGTATCCAAATAGATGCTCACATTCCAATGTTCTGTCTCCTCGGAATCCCAAACTGTAGGATGGTAGGATGCATGCATATATCTTCTTCAGTCTTTCACCATTAAACAGCACAATAATTTCCAGCAGTCATTGAGTTTGGAGGATGATGTATTAAAGCCCTAGGCTGGGCTTGACGATCATTCTCTATTCTATATATAAATGCTCTTTTGAAATCTGTGTGAGTAAAACAAGAGAATCTGCAGTACTTTCTAAGACAAATGATAGCTCAGTATACATAGGGCAGTTTCCATAGGATATGAAACAGTAAGCACTATAGAGTGGGTCAGTTTTGGAGTCTAAAAACATTGGCTTCAAATGTGGCTTCCATCATTCATTTCCTGTCTACACTGGACAAGTCATTGTATCTGTTTGTGGTATGACTGGCCATTTCACAAAGGTAGCCCGCTGCTCTGAGGTGATGAAAGAATGAATGAAGTTTCACAGTGCATGGAACTTTGTGGAGTATATACACTGGATCAACTAAAGTTGATCCCAAGCACGACTAGGTCCTGCTTGGAACTGGGAAGGTCAGGAGCAGCTCTTCCCTGAGAGTCTATAGCCTGGAGAAGAAGTCAAGGCTAAGGGCTGCTCCTCTTCACCAAAGTTCCCTTTCCCTTGGGCAAAGTCCTGTCGGGCACAGCAAGCAGACCATAGCTTCAATCCCTTCCCATGATCCCTTCTTTTCCAATGAGAACATGGGGTCAGGGTCTCTGAGGGGTCTTCTCATTCTGATGACCTCAAGAATAGGTTCCCAAAGCACTTACCTACTCTGATGGCCAAAATGGTCATCATCTTCCATAGTATCGGGGAGGCTGCCCATGCATATGCACTGTATCTGTGGGCTCAGGAAAGGACTCAAGGTACCGTAAAGGTTTGTCTTGAATATAGACTGAACCACTGTCAACAAAGGACAAGGAGCCTCCAAAAGAATGGAGTACACATGTGACGTAGAAACCTTGGCCCATTTCAATTAGCATCCCCGGAGGAACCATCGAATAAACGTAACATATTTTTATTTAACATTTAAATAAAATAAAAATATATAAGATTAAAATAAAATAGTAAACCTTCTCCCAAGGTGCTTTAGCTTTGGAATCTACCAGAATATACCCAGATTCTACACACATTCCAAGCTCAAGTGCCTCTCACAAAGTTCTAGTGCCATATTATATCCAGGAGGCTCTGGGCGCTTTTCTTCTGATATATTCACACAGACCTAGGCCTACCCCTGTCTGACAGCCTTCTTCATCTTCTCTAGCCAAAATTAACAGCGACTATGGCTGCCGGTTCATCAACGTGAAGGACTACCACTTAGGATACGGAATGACGATAAAGGTACCGATGGTCCATACCGTGGACTTGAATAACTTGTTCCGAGTGGAGGACCTGTCTAGCACGGTGCTGGTGTATTCTCTGCTTGCAGGCAACTTTGCAACCTACTTCATCTTACCTGACATAGGGAAATTGAAGAAAGTGGAACAGAAGCTGACTTACCCACACTTTCGCCGGATGAGACGACAATTATCACTAAGGTGATCCCCAGTCCCAGGAAACAACCCAGAGGCACCCAACCTCTGATCATTAAATAACAAAGGCCCTGGAAGACTGACCAGAAGCTGGGGCCACAGACACTTTGAGCTTCCAAGCAGACTCCGTGTTCATTTCGGTAATGCAGGCCAGGTTGATTGACAAAAACAGTGTTCAATATAAAGAGGTGAATATGTTGCCCTTGGGGTATCACACCCCATATGGACATACAACATAAAGAGATGCAGAGGCCAGAGCAGGGACCACAGTTGTATATCATGTATACATGTAGTGTATATTATGGCTGAGCCAAGAAGATAGAGATGTTTCTCAGACCCTGGCCACATTAAAGGTTAGAGGTTAAGGTGGACAGTCCAGGAGGGTGTTTTGGCGACAGGGAAGGAACCTGTATGGAAAACCTCAGGAAAGAGAGCCCAGGGCACAACTATAAGAGACTCAATTCTTCTGACACTCTTGCATGGGGTTTATTGGGTCCCTAGAGCCATGCTCTACAAATCAGTGCTTCTGGTGCTCTGTAAACAAGTCTGGGCCTTGCTACCTGTAGCGTGACACGGGCTATATGAAACACAGGGACACTCACGCAGACCCGAGTAAACTCTAGTCCTTCACTAGTTAGCAGTTCTACTCAGCTGCACTGACTCCCACCCTCTTGAGAGTCGAGTCTTGGGGGGAATATCTGGCTGGGTAAGAGAGGTGACCAAACACTGCAGGAACATGGTTCCATGTCAACACCCTGAGTCTGCATGAGGGGCTTCTCTGAGGAAATGGCATTTTAGGGACCACCAGGACAAGGGTACTGATTCTTTCACACTAAAGAAAAGACTCCTTTTCTACACCCCAGGATGGTTGATTTAGAGGCACCAGAACTGTCATTGTCTGAGACCCATGACTTGGAGTCAGTGATGAGCTTACTAGGAATCACCTATGCTTTCGACAGTAACACCACCAGCTCAGTGGTCATGAATGACACACTTCAGAAGTCCTTAAAGGTAAGTCACCTCACAGTGATGTTCCTGTGTCTGAGCCAAATAGGGTAGAGGCGCAGCTCAGATGTGAGGCTAAGGGTAGCTAAGAGAAAGGATACAGACCCAGGCAAGGCTGAGCGCCTCCAGAGGGACCTTTGGGGTTTATCTGGAGGATGGGGTCAGAGGTCAAAGCTGCAACAAGGAGATTCTTGTGCTTCAGATAATAAAAGTAGCTCTCCTGAATGGCCTCCCTGAACCTCAATCTCACAGATGCCCAGGCCAATTGAGACCGTGGGGTTCAATTTGCCTACATTCATACAGAGAGGATTGGGCTTGCTGACCTGGGACATGACCGATGGTCAGCACGGTCTTACCACCTGTAGTAAGAGAAGTAGAAGCATGTTATTTAGAGCAACTCAAGGATCAGAAGCATTATTGAGTTTTCCAAAGGTATCACTGGTTCAGGGAAATTAAAGGTAGTGCAGGATGGGTACCCTTGCTGTCTGGACTCAAGGCCATCTTCAGAAACCCTGTTCCCAAAGAGCTCACAGCTACACACTGGAGAGGGGGATCCTTGTGCAAAGGACATGAGATACAAACGGCTCTCCCACTGTGATGCTGTGAAATGCTCTAAGGCTATGAGAGATGGAGTCAGGAAAGGAGCATGAAAGGGAATGGGTCAAAGCAGGCAAAGGCGGGGGGGGGGGGGGCTTTGAGTCACCACCTTGGAGCAGGCTGAGGATGGGGTAGTACCATGAAGGGTAGACACAAGCCATTAGAGGGTCTTCCTTTGTAAGTTCCACATGTGATCTTACCCTAGGCCAGAGCAGGTATTGCCTGCCTCTGACGTGTGCTTCTACTTCTCTTCCTACAGGTGGTAAGTAAGGCCGTGCTGATCCACGAGGATAAGTGGTCAAAACCCGGTAAAAGCTCATGCTTTAAAAATGATGGATCGGTTGATGTGGGTCATGTTCAGTTCAACAGACCTTTCCTAATCTTCATCCAGGATACAAAAAATGATGCCCCCCTCTTTTTAGGCAGAGTGGTAAATCCCAAAAACTAACTGCTCTTGGGAATCAGCCTCTCTCTCTCCTGAGAGTCGTGTCCCCTTCTTGTTGACATTAAACACAGGGTGGTTTCACCCATGCCTGAGTGCAACCAGCAAATCCCTCTCCTTGTGGTGTCTGTGTCTTCCTCTGTCCCCTGAGCTATGTGGGGTCTCCAGGTCACAGTGGATTACAGTGTCTCCTGTATCTGTGTTTAGGAGATCCCCATGATGTCACATCTGAAGAGAGAGAGCCATGTCCCCTTCTGGTTGGACTGTGTCATCTCACTGAGCCTGGCCTCTCCATCTCACCAGGACTTTCCTGAGAAGGGCTGGAGGAAATCAATAGTCTGTAGAACTCTTTCTCTTCAGGACTGGAGCAGGACCCCAGCCTCTGTCCCTGTCACTTCTTCTCTGCCAGAGGGCACTCACACATCCTCCAATGAACAAAGAGGTCTCTGGGTGATTTTCTTCTAGCTTCTCCTGCCAACCAGGTCACTGGGCTGAAAGCTACTTATTTTATTCCCCTTGTCCTCACTGACCATGATGGCTCTAAAAGGTCATAAGGAGAGAGACCTACATGAGAAGGACACCTTCCCTTTCCCTGGGTCCCCTGAGATCTTCCTGAAGTCATATGCACCTGCCCCTACCCCTTCTCCAGGACCTCAATGTACTATCCCAAGAATAAATAAAATCTAGTGCCTTGTAGTAGATCTCAGGGATCACCCTTGTCATCAGGGCCAGGCAGTCTGCTCTATCCTCTTCAGCCCTCAGCCTCGCTAACTGCCTGTAGCAGCCAGAATCCCCCTCCCAAGAAATGCACCTACTGCCCAGAACTCTTCTGTGCTGTGGGAGTGCTGCCCTCTTCAAGCTCATCTAAAGATCCCCCTGCCCCGCCCCACCCCCATCCTGACTCCATGAATAAATATGGACAGAAAGCACTGGCTTGAATCCTAAGATTGTTACATTTTAGATTAAAAAAACATCTCATAGTTGTGTGATTTCATAGGACTCGGTAATTAGCACACACCACGTGTTTCTCTAAAAGCGACACCTCTCCTTATACCAATGTCCTAGTGCCGCCAACCTCCCCCAACTTCATCAAAGTTGAGACCATCATAACGGCTGCACTGGCTCTGGACTGAAGGGTAATCAGGACCTGGGTTCTGGTTGAGAGTGACACACACCAGATGTGTGACCTCTGTGAAGTCATCACACCCAGAGCCTCCGTATTCCTCTTGGGGATAATATAGTCTATTTTGATTTGGTATGGTATTTTTTTTCCATCTCAGTAGCCCATGTGCCATTGTGCGGGATGATGTCCTTCTGTTGAGAGTATCCACTGGGAATCAGACCCCCCAGGAGGTACTTGAGAACATCCTTTCCCTGAATTTCCATAATAGCACTTCACAGATCTGATGAGAAACGAGGCACCATTCTCTTCGTTAGTAAACCGAAACCAAGGAAGTCAAACTGAGCTGTCACTTGCCAGTGGTTATGGGGCTGCTCACCTGGACACAAGGAGAAGCTGGTGGTAGGGTTTTGTGGTGGGCTAACGTTTGGCACTCGTCCAAACCTTTATGTCAGTCTGGGTATTGTCTCAAAACGTCTCATGCTGGAGCACTCTGGCCTTGAGTTTAGAACACGATGCTTCCCTGATCCTCGCAGCTGTCACTGGCAGCCGGGAATAAACCACGGTCCTCGACATTCGACATGAGTACAGAGCGAGGTCACTGGGTGGCAGCCCGTATTATTTGAACAGCTTTGCCCTCTGCGCAAGAACTAGCGCTTTGGGGAGAGAGTCAGTGTTCCCTGTTGTGTTTGTGTGACCTCCGATGAGAAAGGTCTCCACGTTGGGGTGTGTGTGTTCCTATAGGCATATCTGTATGTGCTGTGTGTGTGTGTGTGTGTCCTTGCGTGCATGCGTGCACAAGCTTCTGTCATTGTCAGTCTTTGTGCATACCTATATTTGTGTCAGAGAGCATGCTGCATCTATTCGGGAGGCATGATACCTGGAGCATGTGGACATGTCAGGATGAAGGGCCTTTACTCTCTCCACCCTCAAGGCAAAACTCCTCTTCCCTGGAATGGACACCAACTGTCTTTTTTCTCAGCCATTCTAAGGACCCCTTCTGTGGCATTAGGCACTTGACCTATCTCTTCTCTGTTGCCAAACAGACTACAAGGCACCTGTGCCAGGTCCTTGTGTGAGACCTCCCAGGGCAGGAGTGGAAGTCCACGCAGTGACAGTAGTCAGTGAGATCTTACTGAAGACACCATAGCTCAGGCACAGCCATAGGTCCCTGATGGTAGTTGCTCTACTCTTAGCGGCTCCTTGAGGTGGACTCGGGTAGCCCCAGAACTCTCTCCCTTACCTGATTTCAAATTCTAGCTGCTTCTACTAGACCAAACTTAGAGAACAGCCAGGTCTCATCTGGTCACAGTGGCACATGGCCAGGCTCACAAGATTCTCCTTCACCAACAGTCCCCTAGGCACATAGTCACGAATGCTCAATTCCCACTCAACTCGTCATTCCCCAGAGCTACAGCACAAGGGACAGTTGGTGCTGAACACCCAGCCCACATGTCTCCTGCTGGCCTTGGGAATCCTGATGAGTATGTCTTTCATCAGCCTCCTCCTGAGCCCATGCGGGGTGGGGGTGTGGAGGAGTTGCCAGCCACCCACCTAGTTGAGCACACTTTGTACAAGAGGGACTCTGAGGAATCCAGCTTCAGCTGTGACAGAGCCAGAGAAGGGACATACTATGTGCTCTCCAACTTACAGCACCCTCCCAGACCTAGGCTGACTGACCCTGGGCCTCTTGCTCTCTGGTCTCTGTTGACAGAGGGTCTGGGGCACACAGGGCACCTGATCCTCTTGTACTTGCCTTACTTGTCCCCTAAGCAATACCGCTGGAATCTAAGTCCAGTCATAGACCCACACCTTGACAGGGATTGAGTGAGCCCTAACCCATCCCTCAGTTATGGCTGATAAAGACATAGTTCCCCAAACTGCTCCTGGCAACAATCCAAGATCCTCTCACTCCTTTGCTTTCTGGGCTCATCCTACTGTCCCAGGGACCCTTTGATCTCCTGCTGGGAAGTCCAGAAAAGGGAGACAGGTGTGTTCATTAACTCCTCAGATAACCTGGCTGCCCTTCTGTCCCCCTCCTTCCCCTTTCTTATCTGGGTCCATGACCCCATCCTTCACCTTTGGTGCCTTCCTGGTCCCCTGATCTGTTTCTACTGCTGTGTATCTCTCCTCACTTTAGATATTTACAGTGTATCAGACATGAAAGGCAGGCGTGACTGAAGGGCCATCTGGAGGTAAGCTAGGATACCTAATGGAGTCTCTAGAGATGCCTTGGAGCAAGACAAAGAAGACACTGGCAGTGCCAGAATAAGATCAGAGAACTAAACAAGAAGGCTGGCAAGGGAGCTCCTCAAGAAGAGGCACAGTTCAGATAGTAAGGACTAACCTTCAAAGCAGACACAGAAACACAGCAAATATAAATATAGAGAGCTACCAAGTAGACACAGCCTTTCTGAATAAGACAATCCCCAGAAATCATAAAAAAAGAATTGCTGTTGGACTTTACAAAGCGGGGATTAGTGCCATTCAGCTCACCATGACAGAATAGCCATCGTGCAGTATGTATGTACCAAACAGCCTCCTGACAGACACTGAACCGAGCGGACAGACTGATGGCTCTTCTGTCTGTCATCATAGTAGGACAACAACCAATAATCAACCAACAATCAGATAGATGATCGGTAAGGGAGCGAAAATCCAGAAGCCATCTAGAACATTCTACCAACACATCATCGCACACACTGTCCTCCAGTGCCTACGGACTGATCCCCAAGGATGTGGACACCAGGAACCTAGAATGGGACCATGAGAGGGGAACAGAGGCTTTAAGGGAGAGAAGGAGTGCGGGTTAGAGCACACGTATGGTATGAGGGTGAACTGGGAAGTGCTGGAGGCAGGAGGCTTAGAGTCAGAAAAGGAGGAAGAAGAGTAGTTGGGTAGAAAGTGTCAACCAAGACATGATAGGGATGAAGGTGCCTCAAGGAAACCTACTACACTGTAGGCTATTATAAAATAGTGCATTGCATTTCACAGTAAAATATGTGAGATTCAAATATAAATAAAGAAAAATGAAATGTCATAAACACAGTCTTGAGGAGAAAACCCAGCAAATGATAGATAGAAGAAAGCAAACTTTAAAAAAAATAAAGAAAGAAAAACGAACAGAAATGGCCAGTGGAAATTTGTAAGACTTCCTAACTTTTTGCCATTTAAAAAAATTATAAATCCAATTAAGAGCCTGCCATTGTCCACTATAATGGTTTGCATATGCTTGGCCCAGGGAGTGGCACTATTAGGAGGTATGGTCTTGTTGGAATAGGTGTGTCACTGTGGGTGTGGACTTGAGACCCTCACCTTAGCTGCCTGGAAGTCAGTCTTCTGCTAGCATCTTTCAGATGAAGATGTAGAACTCTCAGCTCCTCCTGCACCATGCCTGCCTGGATGCCGCCATGCTCCTGCCTTGATGATACTGGACTGAACCTCTGAACCTATAAGCCAGCCCCAATTAAATGTTGTCCTTGTAAGAGTTGCCTTGGTCATGGTGTCTGTTCACAGCAGTAAAACCATAACTAAGACATCCACCTTCCCAATCAGCACAGATGCATGGCATTGGTGTCTAGTGCTATGAGCAGGTGAGAAAACAGACCCTGTCCTGCTGTGTGAAGCAAAGGAAATCTCTGCAGGCTAATCAGAAGACACCTAGGTAAGATCTATTAAAGGTAAGAGAAAAACACTCTCCCTTTCAACTCAGGAAGCCCGTGCCTGGGAATTTACCACACAGGACTGTTAGCACACAACATGACATTCTTTCCCATACAGTACCACTCAAAGAGGGGAAAAATCCACATGGAATCCTTTTTTATAACTCAGGACATCCCTGAACTAAAACGTAATACAACATTTTTACAAGGCTCTGTGTGAGGCTGGGGAGATGAATGAGTGAGTAAAGAGACTCCCATGCAGTCATGAGGACCCCAGTTTGTGTTTCCAGAACCCATATAAGAGCCATGTGTGATAGCATGCATAGCTAGAATGCCAGCATTCCTACTACAAGATGGGAAGTGGAGGCCAAGAGATCCCTAGAATCTTGAGAGCCCCCTAAACTTACAGCAGCCTATAAGAGATAGTGTTTCAAACAAGGTAGAAGGTAAGAAGAGAAAGAAGAGACACTTGGGGTTTTCCTCTGACTCCCATACATATAACACAACATGCATCCCCACCTCTCAAACATATGTACCACCTACACATGCAAGATTTTATAAAAGGTTCTGTGGTGGCTAATATGGGAAGATTGCTAAAACGTTAAAGAAAGTCTAGTGAAAAGAAAGAGTGCATGTATGTTTCTTCTGTGAACACACATGCTAATTCACTTGCCAACCATTCACTGAGCATGTATTATGTGCCAGGCACTCATGTGCCACCAGGAACAAGACAAACAAAAATACATATCTATAGGAAGGATGTGGCCGAGGGATTCGGGCACATATAGCAGGTGCATGTAGAGGGGAAAGGTGATGAGTTTCATGGGGCAGCATGCTCTGCTGGATGTGGGGAGTGCCAAGGCGAGGAGTCTGCTCAGATGTAGAGGTCAGAAAAGACAGCTCTTGGTGCTCCCTTTGCCCACTGCTAAGATGTAAGTCAGTGAACAGGCAGTTCTCTCAGAGCAGTGGAGACTATGCCAGGGTGGAAACATACCATGTCACTTCCTTCTCTAACATTAAAAAAAATAATAATAATAACATAAATTTAAGGAGTAAATGAAAGGGTTGCTGGGGAAATAAAGGGCAGAGGGGCCAGGATACTCTAGGGGGCCAGGAATACTCCAGGAAGAGGGATACTCCAGGAAGAGGGATACTCCAGGAAGAGGGATACTCCAGGAAGAGGGATACTCCAGGAAGAGGGATACTCTAGGAGGAGGGATGCTTGAGGAGGAGGGATGCTTGAGGAGGAGGGATGCTTGAGGAGGAGGGATGCTTGAGGAGGAAGGATGCTCCAGGGGTCAGGATACTCTAGAAGAAGGGATGCTCCGAAGGCCAGGATACTAGAGGAGGCAGTTCTCTTCTTACCCAGATGAGAGCTTGACCTGTAGGACCTAACTTCATCAGGTTACCAAGAGAGGGTCCTGGGTCCAGGTCAGGTATTTTTGGAGAGTTTTGAATTAGTCTTCGCTGAAGGACTTCTCAGAGCCTTTCCCATCTAAGTGGGAAAAGAGACTACATTGTTCCTCAAGTGTCCTGACCATGGAGGCAACTCCTTCAAACCACCTTTGCTCTTGAAATGGAGACACTCAAACAATGCTGTACTAGGGAGGCAGAGGAAGGCAGATCTCTAAGTTCAAGGCCAACCTGGTCAACAAAGTGGAATCCGGGATAGCCAGGGCTACACAGAGAAACCCTGTCTCCCTTGCCCCCCAACAGGTTTTTTAATTATTTTTAAGTGGTGTGTGTGTGTGGACCCCAGAGCTCCCACCACTGTACACATGGTTCTTCTGCCTGTGTGCTCATGTTTCCTGTGCTCAGAGACACAAATGGCTTCAGGAGCCCTCTGCCCCCAACACTCACAGCCTGCATGGAAAGACACTGCTGTGCTGAGACACCAGCTGACATGCTTGGTTCAGACTGACATCATCACAGCAGGTGGTGACACTCCACTGACATCCCCCATCCTGGGCATTACACGGAGAGCAACTGAGGTCCAGGAGATGAGGTGAATGGTGGGACTGTCCATGGAAGTTGGTGGCCAGGCCCTCGATTGCACAACTTCACATCACCTTGAGTCTGTTAATATTAACCTACGCTCCAGGCTAGGGTGGCACCGACGGGACCCAGTCATTACCCTCATACGGTTGTTTTGTTCATCTCCTTGGCTAAATCACCTTACTTTCTTTTTTTATTTTCCACAGTAATCCTGCTCAATCCTCCACAAACATAGAGGCTTTTATTTGGGGGATGGAACAAGGGACTTGAGCATGCGCTTCTCTGCCCCTGAGCTACATCCACCATCCAATACATGGCTTCAGTCTCTGTGGTTACACGAGGGGATGGATAAAAACTAAGAGAGTTAGTGAGAGCAAAGCTCCTGAGGACATGGCAAGAGTTGTCATCCCCAGAGTTGCCATAGCGAACCGTATTTAATAGAACCACTTTACTAGCTGTACCATGAAAATTGCTTCTAAAGGGATATTTCTTCCTGGTGGGTATCCGCTATGTTTGGACATTTTTTTGTGGGTGATTGCTTGTTAATGTTCCCAGAAACTAGGCCAATTAAGTCCTTTAAGTCAGTCAAGTTGTCATCCATTGAGTGTCTCACACTAAATTACACATTAACTCACACATCTTGTGCTGTGTATGTGTCAGTCCAGGATTGCACGCTGTGTACCCTGTGTGAGAGCCATAAAGGTTCAGTAAATGGTTCTGAATTCCAAGTGTCTTTGCAATGAGAGACAGGATTTTATAGACTTTTTACTGTCCTCTTATTTGTTCAAAGGATTGTCCTGGAGATCACCATGGACAATTGATACAGGCTGTGCACTGCACATGGGTGCCTACATTGAGTGGTCCCCAATGTGGGTGAACTTATGGTTAAACATTTGGAAATTTCCACAATCATATAAAATCCCTTGTTATACTACACATGAAGAGACAGGTTCTGGCAGGTGCTGACGTGGATTGAATTATATTTCATATGTTGAAATTCTTACCTCCAGTAACAGAGAAAAAGGACGTATTTTGGAACCAGGGTCTTTCCAGAAGTAATCAAGTGAAAATGAGTATGTTGGGTACATTTAATGTAATCAGTATTCTTATAAAAAAAAATAAAAATAAAAGGAAATTTGGGTGAGAAGGCGTGGACCTGGGTAAGCCACTTGAACACACAGTGGATGTCAGGTGAGGCTACTGAGAGATCACTATGGGATATGAACATGAAGATGACTACCTGACAGGCAGGGAGAGGTCTGGGCAGGGACGAGGAATGAATTCTGTCAATAGCATGTCCGGCCTATGGAACTGTATAAAGAAATGAATTCCAGGTAGGGAGCCACCCATTTTGTGGTATTCCACTGTGGCCATCACAGCAGAGTAACACAGTCTTCAGAAAAGGAGGAACCTGGAGATTAACATGTCCTAAGCATATCTTTGTGTCCTTAAACTTGAGGATCAATGGAAGGAGGGCATTCAGTAGAGTTTAGGGGAAGGAGGTCCCTCTTGTAAAGTTGGGAGCCTGGAAAACGAACATGTACTAACATCTGCCTTGAGAGAAATGAAGGAATAGACAAGTATCATCCCCTGAGGTCTGAAGGGAAACTCATGTTCAGGACTAAGGCAATAAGCATGGAGTTATTATCATGACTGACTACGGCCACCCAAAAGTATTGCCCAAATAAGGACATCCAAGAAGAGGCATTTTGGCTTGGGGTTCATTCCTTGAGCTAGCCGCTCATGAGCTGTGTCTTACTGGGTAATACACTTGAACCCCTCTTTGCCTTTCACAAAGGCAGGGGTGCTCATAATTCCTTCTAGGGGTTGAGGTTGGTTTTTAAACAGGGTGCTACACCTAAAGCCCCAGGCATGCAGTAGGTGCTCAAGCAGTGGGAACAACCACCCTGAATCAGCATCGAGATTAGCCAGGTGAGGTTCAGTAAACTGGCTCAAAGGCCTATTTGTTCAATAAACAGAGGCAGGTGAAGGTCAGAGGCATGTGGGTGTACATGTGTGGAGATCAGAATCAATACTCAGTTGCTACCAGGTGTTTCTTCCCATTGGAGAATTGGTTATGGCTTTCCACCAGTGCCCAGAGAAGGCATGGTAAAGCAGAGAGTTCTTTATGGTGTGGAGCATAAAACACATAGGATGAGATTTATTAAATAATTTTCATTTTGACTCCAGTGCGGTGGCCCTTGGGACGGTCCAGGTTCTTCCAACCTACACTTCCTCATCTCCACGAGAGCTCTGGCCTCTGTGAATGGCAAGCACTGGTCTATATGCCAGTCCTTCTGCCCTCCTGCCCATGGTGGACATCACTAATCACCATGGCTCTATTCCTTCTCTGTTCAAACAATTCCAGAAACCCCTACCACAACAATCCTCCAGGATGTAACACATAGGACCCAAGATGGCAGCCAAGATGGAAACAGCTTACCAAGTAGTCCTAATAATCTCTAAAGTGCCTCTCAGGCACTGGTTGTCTGAGCCTATTTGTCTTTGCTAGAATTGACTCATTATGCATCTCCCAAGGTGTCTCTCTGACTCTCTCTCTCTTTTCTCTCTCTCTCTCTCTCTCTCTCTCTCTCTCTCTCTCTCTCTCTCTCTCTCTGTGTGTGTGTGTGTGTGTGTCTGTCTGTCTCTCTCTCTCTCTCTCTCTCTCTCTCTCTCTCTGTGTGTGTGTGTGTGTATGTCTGTCTGTCTGTCTGTCTCTCTCTTTCTCTCTGTGTGTGTGTATGTGTCTGTCTGTCTGTCTGTCTGTCTCTCTCTCTCTCTCTGTGTGTGTGTGTGTATGTGTATGTCTGTCTGTCTGTCTGTCTCTCTCTCTCTCTCTCTCTCTTTGTGTGTGTATGTCTGTCTGTCTGTCTGTCTCTGTGTGTGTGTGTATGTCTGTCTGTCTCTCTCTCTCTCTCTCTCTCTCTCTCTCTCTCTCTGTGTGTGTGTGTGTCTGTCTGTCTGTCTCTCTCTCTCTCTCTCTCTCTCTCTCTCTCTGTGTGTGTGTCTGTCTGTCTGTCTCTCTCTCTCTCTCTCTCTCTCTCTCTCTCTCTCTCTCTGTGTGTGTGTGTGTGGCGCGCGTGTGTGTGTGTCTGTCTCTCTTTTCCTCTCACTCTCTCTGGTGTGAAGGAAGGGAGTCTATTTCATTGTGCAGCCCTAGATGGCCTTGGCCTTACAGAGACCTGCCTGCCTCTGTGTCTTGAGGGCTGGGATTTAAAGACACGTGCCTCCATGCCTAGATATCACAATTTCAGTTTAATCAGAGCAAAAACAGAGAATTAATTAAGGAAGGTATTTTAATGTCAACTACTGGCCTCCATATATGGTCCAGCATATGTGTATGCACCCATGCATAACACACACACACACATACACATATCACATCACATCACCATCATAATACAACACTACATACACACAAAGTTTCAAACAGCTAAAAGTTATTATTTGGATGTGTTTTGTTGTCTACAGTTTGGGGTTTTGATATTGAGGTGATATGACTTCTAACAGATAAGGCCTGATGGGAAATTCTTAGTTAATTGAGGTTGTTCTCCAAGAAAGGGTAAGTGTAGGTCTTGTGGGGCATTATTTGGTTCTCCAGTTGCTTTCTGGCTGCTTGTCTTGCCTTGTGATCTCTCACACCTGTGAGTGCTCTAACCACTGTGATGTCACCCACACTGAGGTTGTCACCAGGGCCAACATCATGATGACCTTGAAATGCCCTTCCTAGAGAAGCCATTCCTAACCTGTGGGTCACAACCTCTATCTTCAAAACTATTTACAATATGATGTATAGTAGTAGAAAAATAGTTATGAAGTAGCAACGAAATAATTTTACGGTTGGGGTTAGCATGTGAGGGCGCCAGCATGAGGAAGTCTGAGGAACACTGCCCTGGAGCCTCCACAACTGTGAAGTCCATGAACTTTTTTCTTTTTAAGGTTTCCCAGCTGCTAGTATTTCATTACAGCAATGGAAAACAAACAAATACACTGATCCTTGGAGAATTCAGGCGACTTGTTTAAGGTCATTGATCTCAATGATGACAGAGTTCCAGGCAGAACTTAGTTTCCCTCAAGAGAGATGACGGCCCCAGCACAATCTGCCTCCTTTACCTCATGTTTCTGGAACTTTCTTGGGCTACTGCTAACTTGTGAATCCATGGGACACATCTGAACAAATGGCAGGCAATCTCATAACCACTCTACCCCAGTTCAATATCCTCCTTCATACTGGGACACTGGATGTGGTCCATAAAGTTCTGCTGGCTCAAACCTGGACTGCCATGACCTTTGCCCCACTGTGAGACATAGCAAGAGAGAGCTGAACAAAGACAGGGGAGTAGAGACTGGTGGGAGGAGCATAGGCTCTGGATATGGTACATGGTTCCAAATTCATTTCATAGTCCATTTGCCTGGCACAAGCTTCTTAGGAAATTTGTCTGACATCTCCACCAGTTTCCCAAATGCCTAGGGGAGGTAGCAACACTCACTTGCACCCATGGTAAGTAAAGTTACAATACATCAACACTATCCCATGCTCATTTAATGCATTGCCTGTGCTAACCTTCATGGCCTTCCAGAAAGATTCTGCGGACTGCAATGATCCTAGAGACCACTGAAGTGAGAGATCTGGATTTGAATCCAAGATCTTACTCTTGTTATGTTTCTCTGGATGAAAATACATCTACCCCATAGGGCTCTTGAAAGGATAAGCCAGTCAGTCAACACACGTCCAACAGCAGAGCTGGGAGTTTGTGAGAGGTGTCAGGCACAGCACTCAGCTCAGTGACCTGCGTGCCACTGGATGAAGAGGAAAGCTGAACTCATAGTATGAAGGGAGAAGGAAGACAGAGCAGGTAACTGAATAGACTCAGACCCCTCATTAGGAAAGCTGTGGAAACCAAAGCAAAGTAAGTGGCCTGCCCACGATAATGAGGCCTGACGGGGGCTTGAGGAGTACCTGGTTCAGCATCTGCCCCAAAGCCTGAGACCAAGAGTAAGGACAGGTGGCCCCAGTGGCTATGACCAACAAGAAAGGACATAGGTTGTTCTCGTGGCCCAAAAGACAGATCCTGGTGTCAGTGACACCCAGCCCAGGTTCAATATTCTCAACTCAGGATTTAAGAGAAGCATTGGAAGTCCCCTGGAGGGCACCCAGCCTCTCTATGTCACCCACACACTGACCAATGGCACTGGTTGACATCTATATTTGCCAACATAGCTCATGACTCCTTGAGTAAACAGCCTGGTTGGAGGAGACCAGCCAAATGACATCTCTAAAAACTGAACACTGTAGACTTTGGCTTGACATGATCTTGCCCATGCCAGGCAAGGCCTGTGCCCAGTCTTTCTGAACATGAGATTCCAAAGAGCACTGTTGCTGTGGGACTTTTCCTGAACTGTGACAGACCGAAGAAAAGATTCCAAGTAAGTCTCATTTAGTGAACCAGTAAGGTTACTGGGCCTTCTCACAGGAGCAAGGATGACTCAAATCTCCGTCATCAACAAAGCCCCTATGCTAGCATGCATGGTGAGTCATGGTAGAAGACTCCTTGGAGCTCCTGGCATGACTTACAAGGTGCTCAGCCTATGGAAGATTCTCCTCTATCCAGTAATTGTTACCAGTTTTATAACCTTGAGGAGGGGCCTTGTGAATCGTGTAAGTTTCAGGAGTTTCCTGAGCTCGGTGAGTTCTCTGTTGACTTCCTGAGTCGTTAGTGATTCTCTCCACCTGGCTGATCTTCACATCATCATCCACATGGTGCTGGCTTTACAGATAAGGAGAGTATAAGAGTTACAGGTTCACTTAGGCATCCGCACACATTTTTACATAAGGCCAGGGAGCTGAACTGCATGCAGGGGGAACAAATCCCACCAAGAGAGCCCCTGGGATGGGTAATAATGTCATGGACTGTGGGTGTAGCAGTTGAGCATCAGTGGATACCCCAGGATGCCAAAGATACCAGGAATGTGGAAGATCTGCCAAGAAAAGCCATAGGAAATGAGTAAAGCCCACCCAGGAAACAGGCTGTGGGGGCTGCAAACACCAGCCTATGGAAGCAGGGTGGCTCAGGCCTGTTGGAGTGCACACCATATCACACACCTGACTCTGCCTCCCTAGTGCCAGGATTAAAGGAGCATGCCACTACACTCAGCTAACCATGAATAATATTTAATTTACAAATAAAGATGAAATAAATCCTTGGCTATAAAGTCCAAAATTGGCTTACAAAATAGAAAAGCTTATAAAGGGCAACAATTATTAACAAACCTGGAGTGCCCAGCTTCCAGGCATGACCTGTAACCTTTCTTTTCCCATGGGAACAGCTTTCTTCATCCTTGGTTGGAAGTGATGATGCTGTCAACCAAGCACAGGGCTCTGGGCTCGGCTTGAGGTGTGGGGCTCAGGGCTCACACAGGGCTCTGCACTTGGAGCCCAAGGCTCAGAACTCATGGTGAGTATTCACAGAGGCACATTCCCTTGGATACTATGGTCGGTCCAAAGACAAACAGGTAGTCCTGTCCACAGTCCTCTGAGGGACTGAAAGAAACTCTGAGGCCAGACAGACAGACAGAACTTTTTTTCCTTTGCTGTTAGCCTGTGAGATCCACGAGACTGCATCAGCTGAGGCTCTGGAAGACTCTCCCTACTGTAACAGAATGAATATGGAAGGACTACAGGATGAGAAGAGAAGGAAAGGAAAGCTATAGGGACTGACTGGAGACCCTGCAGCCCTTTCCACTCTTTGCAAGTCCTATTTATGAGGAAAAACAAACAAAAATAATATTTCTTTGATACATGCTTCCTGCAATAAAAATGATCTGGGGAAGAAACACGTGAGTGGGAGGAAGAGTGCAGGACTTCGGGATGGAAATGGTTGCAGGACAACTCACTTCCTTTCCAGTCCTTCTCAATTTCCTTATTTAAAGAAGAGACACTGCTAAGGTCTATAGCTTAATGGCAGAGCCCTTGACCAGCACGCATAAGGTCTTGGTTTCATCCCCTGGTAACTACAGAAAAATCAAATTAAAAACAAACTAGGTCAAGTCAATCTCATAAAGAAGGGAGATAGTAGTAGACTGTTCAATGAATCATTGGGAGACCTGAGATAACCCAGGAAAAGTCTTTGGATGGTCACACGCTCATTCATGCATCTTTCTTTCTCCCACCCTTGCCTGATTCTTCCCCTTTTGGTGCCAGTCACCTGGCTCCTCACAGAGTCCATGCCACGACGCTTATCAATGACACCAGTGAGTCCCCTGCCAGATGGCACAGGGCAACCACAAACACTGATGCAACTCCAGCCACACTTTGATATTAAAAATAAAACTTCAAGGAACAGTGTTGAGTTAATTTGCAGAATTGCTGTGTTTACCCTCACTTTCTATTAAGCTTCCCATTGGTTGATGCTTGGGGGGTGGGGACCACCAAATGGGAAAGGCCACTGCCCCCTCCTCTAACCATTAACCAGCAAGACACCAGCAAACAAGATTTAGTGGGGAGTCTCCCCCAAGCCTTACTGTACATGTGCTAGGATCCCAGGCAGCAAAGCAGAGCCAGAAGGAACAGCCAGAGCCCACAACAGACGTGAGTCACCCTAAGAGCACCCTGTACCTCTTGCTCCTGCCAGGGTCTCTGCCTCTACATCTGCTGCTCTCCAAAACACAGCTATGCCTGAGGCTTTGTTACTTGAAATTTTTAATAGATGAACATGAGGACAGCTAGCTGTGTCGTGAGGCAACCATGGGGGGGACTTCTCAGTTTCCACAGTCCGTGGTTCAGCCACTGGGGTTTGGTTTCCCTGGGATTCTTACCTAACGGGAGGCTGTCCCTGAGAGCTGGGGCTATGTTTTATTGCCACCTGTTGACTAACGGAGGAGCCTTAGCATCCAGGAATGGGAAGGAATGTCAAAGCTGAGATGGATTAGTGCCAGGTAGCACTATTGGGTGAGGTTGTAATGCACAGATGGTATACGCAGGAACCCTCTAAAGAGTGCCCACACTCCCTGCCATAGTAGCTTGGCAACCAGTACTGGTGGTGATACAGCTGGAAGGATGTGCTTCTCTCTGCATCATACCAAGTGCTATGATGCCTAAATCCCTGCCTAATCCAAGGCACTTCAGAGAGGAGTGGCAAGGAAGATATTGCCAGAAAGAAACGCATGACCCTTAGCCTTTTTTGCAGACTGTCTTTAAAGAGCCACCTTGCTGGCCATGCGTTTTTCACTAGAGAAAGCACGAGGTGTGACTCTGAGGATGCGTCCCAGTCCTACATGGAAGCTTCACCCAGCACTGTTGTCCCAGCTAGACAATGAGATGCAGGATGACTTGTAAAGTGAGTCTGCGTAAATCATGCGCTGATGGCAGCCACACCAGGCATTCACAACAGTCTTCTGAGGCAGGGGGATTTACTCTCCAGCCTGCAGGTTTGACACAGGGGGAGTGAGGCACACAGCTGCAGCCAGAAACAGCAGGAAGAGAAAGAAAGCCCAGACTACTATTGACTGGGGTCCTTCCCCAAAGGGGATTCATAGACGGGTATGGCCCAGTGCTGAAACCAAGATGTCCCTGTGTAGAGCACAAGAGAGAAAGGGCAGAGAGACGGGGAGAAGAAAGGCTTCCTGGAGGTAGTGACCATGCACCTGAGTCTCAAAGGCCAAGAGAGAAAGAGCCAGGGGAGAAAAGGAACGGATGGGCCTAGAGTGGAACCACATGGGGTAGAGCCAAAGGGGGGCCATCTTTATCTCCAAGTCTCAGGCCAGGACAGAGCTCAGCAAACACTTGGGACTGTAGTGCCCTGCCCTGCGCCCTGCCCTGCCCTACCCTGCACTGTCCTGCCCTAACCTCTGACCTGGCTTGCAACAGAGTAAGGATGTGTGTGGTGGGGTGGGGGAGGGAGACCTGTGATGCCCAGCCGTGCTGCAGCCAGATGGTGATCAGTCCAAAGTGAGAAGGACTGGGTCATGAGGACCTCTAGCCCGCATCAGTGAGGGTGAGTCTCTGAGGGGCCTGGGGAACTCCTGTAAACTCAGCTTCCACACAGCAGTGTCCTACCCCAATCTCACTTCAGTCACAGATGCTATCTTTCTGGATTGGGTAACTCCCATAACATTGGATGTCTAATTTTGATCCATGACTCATTTTTGTTGTTGTCTGAAAACTTCATGCAGGGATGTGTGTTCTGACCAGATCTACTCACCATTACCTCCCCTCCAGGTCCAACTCTCCCATGTTCTACATCCTACCCAACTTCATGTGCTCTTTAAAAAATAAATAAAAAAGATACTGAGGCTGCTTCATGTAGCCAATATGTGCACAGGAGTAGGGCCATCTACTGAAGCATGGCTAGTCTCTCACGAGTGGCATTACTAAAGAGAACTGATTCTCTCTCCCAGGTGCCATCAATGGAGAACTTCTACTCAGATTAGCGTGCCTCTCAAGTCTACCTTATCAGAGAAGCTGCTTTTTTTTGCCGCAGACAGCGGTTAACACAAAGACCATCAACAGGTCAACGTCAAGGCTTTTAAAAAATCACACAGAATGTAAAACAGTGGGTCCGCACAGTAAAAGTTCCAATGGCCCCCAGCTTGCCGATTGTCGGCACGCTGCCCTTTGGCGGTTATCTTTACCACTCACTCCATCAGCTTCCAGTTGATATCCGATGACTTTTCCTTCTGATCTGGAATCCAAAGGAAACCCATTTTGCAGAGTTTAGTAATGTGCACACTGGGTGTGCTTTAGCGATCCCTCAGTTTTGAAGGAAAGCCTAGATCCTTGGTTGACAGTTTTTGTCTGCTTGCTTGTTTTTCTTGCATGTTGAATATATGACTTGTGTAGGTACTTTAACCTATTTGAGTTTCTGGCTGCCTACAGACAAGTTAATAAAGTCTATTTTGAGGTTTCCTTTTTAAAACTTGCACGGGACTACAAGCAAAACGCTCTGGGATGTGTTAGGCACTTAGCAACCGCACCGAGTAAAACACTTCTTCAAAGGAGGATCCTGAAGCCCAGGGCTCTGGTGTGATTGCCTGGGTCACAGACAATGTGAAGGAAGGATGGGGACAAAATGGGCCTTTCATTCACACTGCCATGTGCCCCTCACTGTTTAACTGCCATAGCACCTAACAAGCACTGTTGATTTGGCAGGGCCTGGTCAACCAGAACAATGTCGCTCGTCCTGTATATCTGTCTCCTCTGGCTCTGCACCAGTGGCCTCTGGACTGCCCAGGCTGACACCTATGAGGGTTCAAGTTCTCACCGAGGTCTGGCTCCCACCAATGTTGACTTTGCCTTCAACTTGTACCAACGCCTAGTGGCCCTGAATCCCAACAAGAACACCTTAATCTCCCCAGTGAGCATCTCCATGGCCCTGGCCATGCTATCCCTTGGCACCAGGGGCTCTACTCAGACCCAGTTTCTCCAGAGCCTGGGCTTCAACCTCACAGAGACATCTAAAGTTGAGATCCACAAGAATTTCCAGAGCCTCAGTTTCCTCCTCAAGCAGTCTGAGTCTGGCTTGGAGATGGATTCAGGCAAAGTTATATTCCTCCTCCAGAACCTGAAACTGAAAGACTCCTTCTTAGCAAACATCAAACACTATTATGAGTCTGAGGCCTTGAGCATCCCTTCCAAGGACTGGACAAAAGCCAGCCAACAGATCAACAAGCATGTGGAGAATAAGACCCAGGGAAAAATTGAGCGTGTGTTCTCAGACCTGGATAATCCAGCCACCCTCATCCTGGTCAGCTACATCTTCCTTAAAGGTATTGCTCTCCCTTCCTTATCGTCCTAATTCCACTCCACCTCAGATCTCTCTAAAGTCCCCAAAGCCATCCCACTCGAAATGGCCTAGAGCTCTCAGCCATCTCTGACAGGTCCAATCACCTAACAAATTCCAGTCTCTATCAGGCTGGAACTAAGATAGCCACAGTGCTATTCTTGAACACTTCTTAAAAGAGTTGTTAAAATTATACATTCCAGAACTCATAACTGACCTCCTGGGACAAAACCTCTACAGGACAGCCCAGAAGGCATTATGATTGTGTGCCCTCCACCAATCTAACATCGCTTTGGAGGCATCTCATCCCAGAGAATCAAATCTGTGATTCTTGTACAACACAGATTCTCAAGTGAAGGTGATAGTTCCACTTCCTAGGGACAATAGGCAACCTTGGGGAACAGGATTTTATGTCACAACTAGGGGTGGGGTAGGATGAACACACACATCACACACAAATGCACAAACATACCCACAAACACACACATGTACACATATCAAAAAACAAACACAGCGCACACACACAACACTGATAGACAAACACATATACCACACACACCACACAAACATACAAACATATGCACACCACACAAATACACATACACACAAACACACAGAGCACACCTATGCACACACAAGCATATGTAGAGAAAACATACAAATACACAAACGTATATGCAAACACACAACCATCCCCCCATGGTGCCATCATCCCTAAATATTTTGAGTATCAAGGTTGAAAGCCTTGGTCTAGAATCTTCTACTTTTTCTGTCTTCTCTAGAGATGAGTCTCAGCTCTTTTCTTCCTTACAATACACAGCACGCATGCACACACACACACCCCACACAAATGCACAAACATACCCACAAACACACACATGTACACATATCAAAAAACAAACACAGAAAAAACACACAACACTGATAGACAAACATATACACCACACTCTCTCAAAGCTGATATCAAATTCGTCTCCTCTCTTTGAGCATCTTGCTCCCATCAAAGCCCATGTGGCCTTCCAATATAGTTCTGTGACAACTATGGCAGTCAGGAAACTGGAATGGGTCATACTGCTAGGAGTGAGCTCCTGACAGAAGAGACTGAGGGGTAGGTGTTGCAATCAGACAAGCTTTGACTCATTCTAAGGAGCGACATTCTGTCAGAACTGACCAGTACTACAGCAAGCAAACAGGTTGGATGGTGACCCCACCAGCTGAAGGCGAGAGAGACTGTGGGCCTGAAGGCATACTGTATCCTGACTCTACACACGGGAAGCCTCATTGTCTGCCCTCTTTCCAAGAGGCAGAGGTATGAGCCTCCTCCAGGAATTGACCACACTGTCCAGGTAGTTCATTTCCCCAAAAACCAGCTCCTTTCTCTTCTTACCAGAGACCCTGAGTTCATAGCTTGAGTTCTAGGACCACCAGAATTCTCAGCTCTGAGGCCAACTTCTAGCTTAAGTGGGACTTTAAGTGGGCTCAAGGCCATTTTTTTTTCTCTTCCCTTGCCCCTCATCCCCAACCTCTTGGGTTTGGTAGCCAGTCTCAAGCATAGCTAATCCTCAGCCATCAGAGAGGCAGGGAAAAGAACAGCCCAGCCTCCTGCTGATGCTCCACCCAGTTGCTTGTAGAACGGGCATTAAGTCCCTGGAGATCATCACATCTCTGGAAATCTAGGGCTATTCCTGGCACACTGCAGGAGCTGCATAACTGGTTTCTGCAGGAAAGTTGATGATCTACTGCCTCAGAAGACACTGTCCAAGAATTATTTTTAATTTCCACGTCTACAAACCTAATGATGGATACCGTCCCATCTCTTCTCCCTCATATCTTCCAAGGTACATGGAAACTTCCCTTCAGCCCAAAAATACTAGAGAGGAGGACTTCTATGTGAACGAGACAAGCACTGTGAAGGTGCCCATGATGGTCCAGTCAAGCAGCATTGATTACTTTCATGATTCAGAGATCCCCTGCCAGTTGATACAGATGAACTATGTGGGAAATGGAACTGCCTTCTTCATTCTTCCAGACCAGGGCCAGATGGACACTGTCATCGCTGCACTTAATCGGGACACAATTGATAGGTGGGGCAAGCTTGTGACCCCAAGGTAAGCCCTGCAGCCAGCATGTACTTTCTGTACGGCATATGTTTCTGGAAAATGAGGCGGGTAGACTTTTTTTTCTCTCCACTATACACCTCCCCCCGTCCCCATCCACACATACTCAGGTCTTACTTTCCCCATAGGCTGTGAGATTCTCTAACCTGGAAGTTAAACTTATGATTCCTCTCTCCAGAGGTAATTTGGGATATACCACAAATCCGTCCCACTTTCTTGTGAATTTTATAACCATATACATCTTGTATATTATATTTTTTATATCAATTCCTTAGAGGGATTGTCATCAGACACTAATCTCCCACTTTCCTCTATTCTTTGCTGGCTTATTATAAAGCAAGCCTCCTGTAGATCTTCGTGACCTCTGAAAAGTACAATGCCAATTGCATTGTACTTTATGCATCCTGAGCAACTGACTACAGTAAAAAAAAAAAAATCATGGAGAAACAACTGTCCCGGTGCTCACTCAGTGTGAGCATGATGCTCTAGCTGCATTACTTACTTAAGAAAATGTCTCATAAATGAGTTTATACTTTCACATCTAGACCTTGTGGTGTGAATGATCTAACCTCAAGGTGTGGCTCCTCTCTCATTTTTAAAATTCAGTACTCAAGAATGAAACCAAGGGTCTCTTTTTTTGTAGACTTACTACCAATAACCCCTTTGTAAACGCAGGGTTTACCCAGACTGGCTGTGAACTTATTCTGGACCTCAAGCCGACTTTGACACATCAAACTTCGGCTCTGGCGTCTGGAGTTGCTAAGATGACAGGATTTTGACACAAAGTCCAAGTTCATTTCTTTGTAATTATAAAAATATCTTTAACAACCATAACCTCCCCTCCCTGTTCACAACTTTTAACGTGTTCTTTCTCTGACCAGATTGTATATATATATATATTTTAGATCTTTCCACTCTGCTCTTTTGTTCTCAATCTCACTGTAAAAATCTGGCCAAAAGCAGCCAGCAGAGCCCATGTCATGGCCTGACTACTGAGCTGCCTTGAAAAGTCCAGTTCTATGTGAATTTGTTCATCATCTTTAAATCCATGCAAGTCTCAAGGCAAGGACAAAGAGCATATAAGTTGATTGTCAGAATGTAACATGAATGTCCTTTTGTCCTGTTTCCCACTCAGCTCTTGTTCCCAATTGAAACTCAAACATGAGCAGTCTTTACTCTCTAGATAGGACCGTTTTGTTCATTCTGCTCTTCTGAGATCCCACCCTAATCACATGTTAGGCTCCTTTTTACAGACTTCTAGAGTTTCTCTAGCCCATGTCTTCAAGTATTTCCAAATTCCTCAAGCCAGCTCTCAAGACTTCTAAACCACATTGTCAGGTATTCACAGAAATCACTCGACTCCCGGTACCGTGTGTGTGTGGTGTGTGTGTGTGTGTGTGTGTGTGTGTGTGTGTGTGTGTGTTGGTTCTTCCTTCACTGCTATCATGAATACTAGAGAGAAGCATTTTAAGAGACGGAAAGATGTGTTTTTTGTCTACTGCTTCAGAGACTGCAGTCCATGATAATTTGGCTGTTGTTTCTGGGCCCATCTGTGGTGAAGCAGAACACTGGCTCCCCTTTGCCCCTTTTGTTCAGTCAAGACACCCAACTCTCATTTGGGATGGGTCTTCCATCAGCAGTTAAACTTCTCTGGAAACACCATCACAGATACACCCAAAAGTGTGTCTCCTAGGTGATTCTAAAATCCAATCAACAATGAAAAACAATCATCACAAATCCACCCCTGGACAACTTGGTACTCAAAAAAAAACAACATCACTTTTAAACTATTAAATCCCATTACTGGCCCCTATAGCTACATAGCCACCTCATAATGAAAAATGAATTTAATAATTCTTTTAAAATTTAATAGGCTTAACAATATTGACACTGCTCAAAAGTCAAAAGTTTCTTTGAGACTTGAGACAAGTATCTTGACTATAAGTCCTTGTAAAATAAAGAAACCAGTTTACATAGTTCTAATATACAACATTACAAAGTAAGATTTCCAATTCCAAATTGTAGATTGGAAAAGGAGAGACAGAACAAACAAGACTGAAATTCAGAAAGACAAAAACAATATCCTGATTTCATGTCTGGCATCTGGGCTTTTGGTGGCATGACCTAGGCTCCAACAGCTTTGGGTAGCCCCATTTCTCTACTTTTTCTGCTTGTATATGATGTAGTCTCTTTCCTGGGATAGTACTACTCTGTGCCTAAAGTTTTCCTTGGCAGCTATCCCCAAAGCCCTGTCATTTTCAACCCTCTGGGGTCTCCATTGAACCTTCACCTAGCCTGCTCAGGAACTCTGCATAGGAAATCTATACTATACATTGTTTGGCTTCAGAGACTTTCTGGAAAGTTGGTGGTAGACTCTATGACCCTTCAATTTTACATTTTTCATGCCTACCAAATTCTACAATGTGAACGATGTCAAGTTCTGCTGCCAGGGTGAGATGCCACCCGCTGAACCACAGATGTCTGATACTTAAAAGATACTTTTCCTAGGCAGCAATTTTCTTACAGGCATCTTGAAAGCTCTATTATTTCAGGTGCTGTCTTTTCATATGATAATGTAGAGCTCTTGATGAGTGAGTGGGGACTTGCACTCACTCTTTTCTATTATCCCAGTGCAGAGTTCCTGGCTTCTCATTAACAATGTTAATCTCTTTAACAAAAATATAATCACTTTATCTAAACCCATTCTTCTATCCTCATGATAGTTATCCAGGATAAGTTCATCACCAAACTGTGTATTCTCCACACCTTTCTGCTCTGGTTTTCTGATATCTCTCCTTGTAAATCTGAGTAAATTCAGCAAGTAATAACAATACCACAATTTAAATGTTCTCTTGAAAGGAATCATCCAGGGGGTACCTTTCCTGTATCCATAGTTAGTGAGTCAGGCTGATGGTAAAAAGGCTGGTGGGATCACACAAAGAAGTAAACATCTCTCTGGGGAAGGATGTGCTGCTGTCTACTGCCGGGCCTAGCCTTGAACCCTCTAACTTCTTTTTCTTCACCCTGAATAGGCAGATGAACCTGTACATCCCGAAATTCTCCATATCTGACACCGCTGACCTTGAAGATGTGCTAGCAGACATGGGCATTAAGGACTTGTTCGCCAACCAGTCAGATATCTCAGACACCACTGAAGACATTCCCTTGACATTGACGGTATGTGTCTTGGGAACCTTTCTCCAAAATCTACACTAAAAATCTTAATAGTAAACAACACATCCCATTTGTTGAAGGTCCCATAGGTCCCAAGGAGAAAACCCCATGTCCAAGCCCCTTCAAGCACAGTTCAGTAAACAGAGGCCCAGCAAGAAAACCACCACACAGAAAGCTAATGACTAGGGAGAGTCATAGCCATCTTGGCTATCATGGGATGGGCAGCTACCCATCCCATGAAGTCTTACAGATGATGGACACTGGACAACAAAATTGTCATGGCAGAAGTGAGAGCAGCCCCTGTTAAACAGAAATAGAAGACACAGTGAAGGTCTCCCTAACATCACACCAGACCTTCTACTCAATTTCACGTTTCAGCTTGATGTTCTGAATTCATAACTTTGCTCAGAGCGTTTTGAATGAACGGGTATACATCTACTGTGTACCTGTGCTAGGATCTGGATCTGTTTTCATTACTCAGATATGGACACTGTCCTCCAAACAAAAGGGTTTGGGGTGCACGGAAGCCTTACTTAGAGATGTATGAGTTCAATAAATGTGTTGTGTGAATGGGTAAAGTCCTTGAGAAGGCTCAGCCACACGAAACTCTCCTTCTTACAACTAATTAATTTATTTTTAAAAAGAACAAGAAGGGATATTTTTCAGTATAACTGTACTAGAGGTGCTGAAGGATTGACTGCTCTAAGCCCTAAAGAACACAACACTGATGGGAGCTTCAAGTTCATATAGGAGCAGTAGACATTGTCCCACTGCTAAGGGATCCTTAACTCAGAAAGGGCAAAGAGTTCAAAGTTCTCACAGAGTTAGCAGGAACAACCATTGACAGCAACAAGAACAGTGGAATATTTGACCTTTTGTCTGTCAACTCAAAAATCCTTGAGACCTACTGCAGAGGTCCATTCCAATCATGGCTCAGCCTCTGCCTGACTGCAGGAGCCAATCAGAGAGAGACCCAGAGCCTCTCAGACTTGCTGTGAAATGAAGCTGATGAGCGAGTTCCCACCCCCCAGGGGTGCAAAGAATACATTGGCTATCATCCAATGGTTAGTTGCCAGGGTGGGCTCTGTCCCAGGTTTTCTAAACCAGCTGACCATTTGGCTGTCTTCAGAACTCTATCTAATGTTAATAATTAAAGGGAACGTATCAACAGTCAGGGCTTTACATTTCTGCTTCAGTCTAGGCTTTCCTAAGCTGAGTAGGCACAAGCACATCATATACATTCCACTCTGCTGTTTCCATAGCAGATATGCAGATAGACAGAATGCAGTCTCTTAAAGCCTAGGATCTGTCAAGAAGAGCCCAAGATGGTGCACAGGACTTCCTCTGACCTTTTATGGTGGGTTACGGCAGACAGGAATCAGAGCTGCTGCTTTGATATGGAGCAAACACATGATGTTTGCGGCACTTTGGCTGTTTCACTTTCCATAAACAGACAGTGAGATGTCCATGTGATGAGATATGAACAGCTCCTGCCTCGTAACAGGGATTTATTTCCGCCTTTGGCATGTTTCTCACAGGTAGTCCACAAGGCCATGCTACAACTGGATGAAGGGAATGCACCGTCTGTTGCCACCACCAGGACTCCCCAATACGGGCCCTCTGAATCACTCACCCTCAAGTTCAACAGACCCTTCATCCTCCTGATCTTTGACAAGTTCACATGGAGCAGCCTAATGATGAGCAAAATCACAAATCCAGCCTAAGAGCATGTCCTGAGAAGCCACAGTGCCATCTGACTTTGGGGGCATAGAAGCCTTTCCCCAGTCTTCTTCAAGGTCTCTCCAACCCAACCAAGTGTTTCTACTTTTAGATATCTAGTAGTGAATAGCCCTTGTTGCTATTCTCAAGACATGTCAAACGAGAAGGAACCACTGAGAAAGAAGTATTATTAAAGGATATTTTTTGCAAACTCTGGAGTACGTGGGTAGTTGCATTCTGAAGAGGGTGTCCCTTCTCTTGGTTTATATATAGGTGGTACTTTATCAGTGCCTCACATGGGGAAGAGCAGAGATAACTCTCTAGGGCCTTTCTAATTCTATTCCTGAAGGTGCCAATCTTGTGACCTCATGTGACTCCCTGATAGGTTTCAAATACTAGGTTTCAAAACAAATCAGTGAGACATTTAATTCATAATGCATAGTCCTACCACAAGATGGGTGAGTCCAGTCGACAAAGCCACCTCTCTTTCTGATGGAAGCAAGAATGTAGGGGCACCTTTGATCTCAGTCACAGGTCCTGAGTGTAGTGTGTGGCTTCAGAGGGAGACCGGCCTGAGACAGAGCCCAGCCAGGTCACAGAGTGTTTCTCAAATGAAACCAGAATAGTGTGGTTGTCTTTAGAAGGTTTGGGGAAGAGGGGCTGGCAACTTGTGGACACACCGTGGAAGAGCTGACAGACAAAGTCTATCGTGGTGGCCGGCACAGAGTTGGCAGAGGAGAAAGCAGTTGTGTAGTATCAATTCTAATACTTGATTGTTTTCCTGTTCTTACTACAAAGTCAACACACACACACACACACACACACACACCACACACAAGATTGGGTCAGCCATGCTGAGGCAATTCCTCTGCCTCTTCCCAGAGTGCCCCATGTGACCATGAACAGAACGCTGTTTCTGTCCCAGCATGGCTATGGTTTTCTTTTGTTTTCATTTTTGTTTTGCTTCATTTTTTTTTTGCAAGTCAAAAAATAATCAAACCAAGTTCATCATCCCACCCATCCTTAAACATACTATGTGTGTGTTGCATGCGTAACATCGTTTCAGACTATGTATTCTTTTACGAGTGGAAATTGAGCATGAATCAAAAGTGTCATTTGAAATCAATAAGGGGAAATACTTTATTAAGCTGTGTATTGCTTGGGAATCACTAGGGACCGAAAGAAGAGTGTAACTCTTTCTCATCCTTCAAACAATTCCAGATGAATCAAATATTTGAGCACCAAAGTTGAAATCATTAAATCATGAAGTACACGGTTTTAAAACAAACCTCAAAAGGATGCAGTATATTTAAAACCCAGAATTGCTAAAGAAAGGGACTGCTGCAATGAACTTCGTAAACGAAGTTCGCTCCGTTTAAGAGATAAACGAGGGAGGGATAAAAATATGAAAGTTGATTTCTCTATCATGTCACATAATATTTTAAAATGCCAGGAGGAGGTTGTGTTGGGTTGGGGACAATAAGGGCTGGTTGAATATTTTTCTTATGTATCTTCCCAGGATACTATAAAACCGATACTGTTATCCATAAAACTCCTGTGATTCAGGCTTCCTTAGAGCATTATCATCTGAAATCAAAGCCCCAGGAGAGGATGGATGCAAGAGACAAAGAGCCACTTGGAAAAATATCCTAGTATTATTAGGATGTGGGGAAGGTAGACTATAGGGCTGAGTTGGTGGGAACAGGTTACTGGAAGTGTGTCGTGGGGTGTTACATCTTACCCTGGCCACTTCCTCTATTCTGTTTCTCTGTTTCCTGTCCACCATAAGGTAAGCAGCCACCTCCTCCCATGTTTCTACCACCAGAGGGTCCTGCAACACTACAGCTCCCCAATGGCTGGATTCGAGGATCATGGTTTTGAAATGTCTGAGTTCTGAGGAAAATAAACCTTCCTTCCCCCTTTAAGCTGTTTCTGTCAAGCATTTGGTTACAACAATGAGAGAAGCTAACCACAAATGGCCGCGTGTCTCCTTTTGTTTGTTTTTTTCTCAAAACTTAATGAAAGTTCTAAGTGCGCAGGTCCAACGGATGAGCCAATCCACAGAAGAAACACAAAGACCTCAGGCAAGGAGTAGCATGACTGAGCATAAACAGAAAACTCCTAAAATCACACACACACACACAGAAAGATGCACTGCACACAGAGGACAAAGGTTAAGAAAGAGGAGACTGGATTTCTCATCCGAAGTTATGCCAATCGGCCGATGTGCTGAACTGAGAAGCATACTCTAATTCTGTTGGATTCCTACTCACACCATACAACTTGAAGTTGACAGAAGGCATTTGTGGCAAGCCTAAAGTGGAAAATGTACAAGCATATCTAGGCAGAAACAAATCTGAGTTTCTTACTGCCTGGGTGGAAGGACAACCAAGGGACATGAAAGCCAATGCCACTGGGAGATCTGAGAGTAGACTTGAAGCCAGAAAAGCAGTGTAATTAAAAAGATTTGAATTATTGGATATTATCAACACAATATAGTAACCTATACATTTGCTGGGTTTGGTGATTATATGATGGTTAGGTGCACTTTGGTAAATTCAAGGATGCTTAGAAGAGAGAACTAAAAACTAGAGCTCTTGAAAACTCTATAAAGAAAGATGTCTTTGAAGTTCTGAGACTAAAGGAAGGCAGTGATAACAGTTTTCAGAAAGAAGAAAAAGACCTTTTGAAAATGAAGGCAAAGGGCTCAGAGGGACAAACCAGAAGTTAAGAACACTGGCTGCTTTTCCAGAGGAACCAGGTTCACTTCCCAGTACCAACCTCTCAGCTACTCTAACTCCAGTTCCAGGGGATCAACGCCCACTTCTGGACCATGTGGACACTGCACACACATGGTGCACAGATATGCAGGCAACACATCCATACACATAAAAAAACATGCGACAGCATGAATTTCAGAAGACAAAAGATGAAACATATTACAAATTTTAAATATATTTTAAAAGGAGTTATTTGGGCAGAAAGATGATTCCAGATGGGAACCTATATCAGAAAATTGAAAAGCATCAGAAATGTAAATATGTGGGCAAAGGGGGAAGTATTTCCAAGATATCTTTAAACTATAAATTATTGTAACAGGAACAGTAACAATTTGGCATGCAAATTATCAGTGTATTGCTTGTCAGCTCGAAGTCCTTCTTCCATCATCATTGCTCTGCAAATCAGTTTTTAATGTGTCTGTGTCCCACTTTGGGGCAATGCTGACTTTTGTCAGTAGAGGGCGCCAGAGAGACGTTGTGGAATAAAGTGGCTTCACTTTCCTGGTTCAGACCAAACAAGTGAGACAGAGCAGTAGGTGATAATTAGAGACACACAGACAGATGATAGATAATAGAGATACAGAATATAGTCAGAAGGGTGGCTAGGTGAGTAGATACATGCAGACAGAGGATGGAAATATACATCTGAAAAATAATCGTTGAAAGATAATTTTCTTAACTATATATCTTGAATGCCTGAGTAGACATATACCTGATTCTTAAAGCCAGAACCTTTCTTACATAAAAAAAAAAAAAAAAATCATTAAATTGAATTTTACTAAAGCAAAAATTAAGAAAAAAATATGTGATTATATCCACTGTCATTTCACACTGTACTGGATTATTTTCAGATGATGTGATTAATTAAAGACAAGAAAGTAGAACTGGGGGAAAAAGGAATAAAACTATCTGCATTTTCATGCTGTAGCCATATGCCTGCGTTGTTAAATAGACAAAAAGATACCAAAGTCTATATAAAAAAAAATACACATGAACTCCAATGATCACACAAACTCAGTAAATGAATTCAGCAAGATGTCGGGTTATAATTAGCATAAAATGATACTTTATATCATAATACAAGGCAAAGACATAACCAACACAAACAGAAAAAGACATGCCAACATGGTGCAGACCCAAAAGAAAGTAGTAACCAAAATACCATCATGAGGGATCATATCTAAATGTAACAACTTCAATATCCTAACACTTTGAGTGAAACATACATACTGCTTCCTATAACTAATTCACTAAGTTGGGAATGTAACACAAGTGGGAGAGTAACATTACATACGCTTCCTGAGAGAGACTGTTCAATTCGTCTACATACTGTCCCTTCCTGAGAGAGACTGTTCAAAATCATGTACATACTGTTTTCTCTTATGTAATATATTAACTTATTGGTTCCAGTAAAGATACCAACAATTTTTTCTCATAGTTCTGACAGTATGACATTAAAATCTATTTTGATGCCCAGAAATAGATGCCCAGAAAATCCCAAGGATTCCAGGACAGCAATAATATAGAAAAGCTACAGGATCAGGAAGAAGAGGAGAGAATATTATGACAGACAGAATGTGGAGGACCCAGACTCCAGAGGTAAAATGCTGGTACCAGTACATGAACACACAGGCAGACTGCCGGTGTAGGATAAGAACTTTAGAAATGGGATGAGGGACAGTCGACCAAAACAAAGTGTAGTGGAAAAGGCATGAAAGCAAACAAAGGAAACCTGCTGCTTTGCAAGACAACTTTAAAATATTTTAAACCATGATAATAATATCTAACTCATTGGTTTACTGTGATTAAAATAATACATAATTAAAGATGATTGATAATTAAAGGGTAAAAACAGAAAGTCTGAAAATGACTCAAGCACAAATGACAATAATATTATTTGATAATAAATGACTTAAATAACTGGAACAACTGAATAACCATTTAAATCAGGGACAAGGATGGGGAGAACAGATTTTGAGCCATTCAACATGTGAGACATCATGTATGTGAATAGAAAGGGTGACTTCGAAGCGGATGACAGTGTTTCTGATTTCTGCATGAATGAGGCCTCAGTGAGATAGGAAGATACATGTGTGTCTGTCCTCAAGAGTATTCTGGTGTGAACTGTGAGTTCAAAAATGATGAATAGGGGGTCCCAGCCATGTCTACATGGTGCCACATGTCAGGATGCTCTCTTGGAGATTACATATGTTACTGTGCACCTGAGTCTGTGAAGACCACAGTAAACTCAACTTTGATGAATGTGCCAGTCAGCTACCTCTTCCATGGAGGTCTCTGTGGGGGTGAAGGAAACCACGACTACTGTGCCTGCATTATGTAGTGGATTCACAGGGACACACTGTGAGACTTTGACACCTCATTGTTGGTCAAAGCCTTGTCACAATGATACAACATGTAAGATACTGTTGACAGCTATATTTGTCACTGCTGGCCTGGATACACAGGTGCCCTGTATGAGACATAAATGAATGCAGTAGCAACCCCTGCCAGTTTTGGGGGAAATGTGTAGCCCTATCCTCAGATGATCAATAGGGACACACTGCAAACCTGCCTTCCTCCTTCACCTACCTTGGAGCTCAGGCTATGTTTGTATCTGTCAGCCTGGGTTCACAGACAGGAGCCTAGCATAACTGTTCTCTGAAAGGTTCCACTCAACAGCTGACCTAAACAAATGCAGACACCCATAGCCAAACATATGACAGAGCACAGAAGTCTTGTGGAAGAGTTAGGAGAAGGATTGAGAACCAGAAGCAGAGAGGGACTCCACAGGAAAACCAACAGGGTCAACTAACCTGGACCCCTTAGGGCTCTTAGAAACTGAACCACCAACCAAAGAGCATACATGGGTTGGACCACCTCCACCCTCCCCTACATGCACATACATAACAGATGTGCAGCTATGTCTTCATGCGAATCACCCAACAACTGGAGTTGGGGCTTACCCTGACTGGCCTCAGTGGGAGAGGATGTGCCTAGTTCTGCAGTGACTCCAGGTGTCAGAATAGGTTGGTACCTAGGAGAGGAACCTCCCCCCAGCCCCCTTCGCAGAGGTAAAGGAGAGGGATGGTGGAGGAAGGGCTGTGGTGGGAAGCATGAAGAGGAGAACTGCAACCGGGATGTAAAGTGAATAAGTAAATTAATGGAAAAAAGAATAAAAGAAACAGAGACCTAAACGTATAAAGAAATGAAGCTACCCAAATGTGAAAAGGAAAACATTCCTGTAAGTGCTTCTGCTCTGATGGAGGGTATCCTGAGACATGGGGGCCCAGGAACCACACAGCTCTGAGAGGAAGCCTCCTCAGCAGAGCATTGCAGCTCCCAGGGAGAATATCCCTACCTGAGCTGAGGAGCTCAGGAACCTCAGCCCTGCCCCTTCTCTTCCCTTCTTCTCTCCATTGCTTCTGTTCTTCCTGGACTCTTCCAATAAGAGAGTCACATCAGGCAAGAATCTAATGAAAGAGATTTATTGGAGGGTCCAGGCTGTAAAGGGACAAACCCAGGAATGGCAGCCCTCTGCTCCCCAGAGTGGACAGCAGGGAATCAGACAAAGGGGCAGTGCTTATATAGAATTTCTGAGGGGGCGGAGCATCTCAGGGGCAGAGATTTCCAGCGTGAGGATTGGTGGGATTTCAAGTCCTGAGCTTGAGTGCTCTCAGGGATTGGTGGGTTTTCCTGCTCAGGGATTGGTGACTTTTTTTCACCCCCTTTTCCCTGCATGAGGCCCATTGGTTAGGGTGAGAAGTCCTCCCTGGCCACAGCCCGCTTTTGCTGAGTGCCATCTCTGTGGAGCGGCTAAAGGGTGTCAGGTTTGAGGTGCAGTTCCTGAGGGGCAACTCCCGCAGTGGTGTTTCACGAAAGTTGTAGGCTGAGGCAGGAAAGAAGGTTTCGCCACCGTAGACAGCTCCTCATGCTGGCAGTAGGCTGAGACAGCTCCTGCCGCGCCAGTGACAGCTGCAGGCTGAGGAGACGTGATGCCACCATTTTACACAGCTCCAGATGGACATTTCACTGTGGCGGCCATAGGCTGGAGCGGGAAGGAGGGGCCTGCCGCTGCCTTGACGGCTTCTGTGGCTCGCTGCTCAGGGACTGCAGTCCGTCCTTTACTCGTTTCATTCAACATGATCCTGAGCTGCTGGTGCTGTGGGGAGGGCTATACAGAGAAACCCTGTCTCGAAAAAACAAAAAAAAAGAAATAAAAAAAAAAAAAAAAAGAAAGCCGTCCAAGTATAGGACCGAGTTCATGGGTAGAGACAATGACAGACATGCCTTTGAAGGTTATAGCCCAGCCTGTTCCTGTTCTCATGTTCTGTTTCCTGGTTTTCCAAGATTTGGGGAGCCTGTGCTACAAGCTCCCCTTGGCAGGATTTTCTGGACCCGCAGCAGTTCAATAATGGATAACATAGAAGCTTTGTAATATTTTAAAGCTTAGTTAGGCCTTTTAACTAGGGCAGTCTCCCAGCCAGCTATCTAGTTTAACCCAACTAACCAATCCTGGCGCATCCTACTACACGGCTTGCTCTACCTCTGAGGTCTGCTCTGGTCTTCTGGTTCATCCATTCACCTCAGAGTCTGCTGTCAAACTCCTGCTTCTGCTTTCTCCCCCGTGGCACTTCCCTGCCCTGAGATTCTGTCGTCTACTTCCTGCTGCAGCTATATACTATCAGGCCTTTATTACAACTCATCAGTAGTGGAAGAATCTCTGAACAATTCTAGATTGCCTTAGGCAGGTGAGGAAGGACAAATATTTACAAAACAGAAGATTCAGTGATGAACCATAGAAATGGCAAAACCAGTATCCTACCAGTACTCGATCTCTGCAGAATTAACCATTGAAAATATAGAGACATACTTTTCCACAATGTGAACTAAAGGTTACCCCAACACTCTCCACTGCTGTAAACACTACACGAAGGTGCTATCCTCACTACGACAGATTGAAACTTGGAACCAAAATAAATGTTTTCTTCTGTACATTGCTTCTGTCTGCTATTTTGTCATTGTAATGAAAGAAAGCCACTAGTGCAGAAAACTGGGTCGGTCAAGAAGGGGCCCGTTGCTCTGGTAAGTCTGACCTTGTACTGCAGCCTTTGGAACAGGACTGTGGAAGAGTTTGAGGCTGTGGGTAAAGGGAGCCCTGGAGTCCTGTGCAGTCAATGTTGGGGCTGGTAGGATTCATGAAGGCAGGAATGCCGATACCATCTGAACAGCAGAAATTGTTCATGGCTTCCAGGTGGCAATGGGGATTCTACTGGGAACTTTTAAGCCACTCATGGTGAACTTGAACAAAGAATCTAGCTATGTTCTGCCCGTGTGCAGAAAATTTGAGACAGGGGCTTAAAATAATACACAGACTTGTTTGGCAAGTGAAATTTCAAGACTGTAACATTCAGACCATGGTGGTTACTTGTTTGTAATGATAATTTAGAGTCTGGGCCTCCAGGGCACACAGCCCAAACAGAGCTGCCTAGATGGTCCCCCCCCCCCCCCCCCCAGGTTAGGTCACACAGAAACTCAGAGTGCTGTAGCCGAGGCACAGGGTGGGGTGGGTGGGATGGAGTGGGGCAGGCTACTCCTCAAGATCAGCACAGAACTTGATGCCATACAATTTCTGCAACCTTGAAGATTTCCAGGGTTCTGGGGTCATGGAAATCTGCATCAGAGTTCCAGAGAAAAACCATAGACCAGATAACATGGGACAGAGCTGGATTTCATGTATGGAGAGATGTGCTTAGGTAAAAACTTTCAATGGAGACCCCCAAGGCCATGTGTGCCACAGGCAGCAGAGATGCAGGGGTGGAAGTGACCACACCCTTTGGAGTCTACACAACGTCATCACTTGTCACGGCTGGTTTTGGGTTCTCTCTGTGGCGCAATCTTTCCTGGCTGTTCCTCCTGTTACTCTCTTTTGGAATGAGGATGTTTATTCTGTGCTGTGGTGCGCTGTAAGTGTATTACTCGTGATTTTATGGGGACTCACTGCTAAGAGTTTGCTTTGAGTCTCAGAAGAGACTTTGGATTTTGGACCTTTGAACGGTGTTGGAAACTGTTAAGACTTTGGGACCAGTGGAATGAATGTTGCATTATCAGATGGCCCTAAGCTATGTCAAAAGCATGGTTTGGATGTAAAATATCTCTGTATAGACTCATGTTTAATCGCATGGTACCCAACTGATGGCACTGTTGAGGGCGTTTGTGGTTCTTAGGAACATGGAACCTAGTTCATGGATGTAGAACACTTAGGGACAGACCATTAAGGACCATAGCTGGACTCCGTTTCTGGTTTTGTTCTCTATTTCATGATTCACTAAGATGTGGGAAGTCTCTAGCACATGCTTCTAGCATCAGAAAATCTGCTGTGCCTTTCCTGCCTGTCATAATGGATAGAAACCGTGAGCCAAAATGTATCTTTCCTTCCTTAGATAGCTTCAACTGGGTCGTTTGTCAAAATGATGAGAAAATTAACTGAGAGATTAGTCTATAATTATAATTACTTTATATTTATATATACTTACTTTATAATATGATATATAATAATAATTTATTTATATATATAAATAATATAATTTATATATAATAATATAATTTAAATTTTTTAATTACACAAAAATGAGCAGAAAGACGTGAACACAAAGAAATATAGAAATAGCGATTAAACACTTGGACATACGCTCAACCTCACTTAAAATCCACCAACTAAACTACACTGAAATCCCACTTGCAAACGACTGGATTGGCAGAAATGTGAGTGCAAGGTGGTCAGCCTGAGTCTGAACTCGTCCTTCTCACAAACTGTGGTAGAGGCCAGACTTGCCCTGTGAAGGGAATTTAGCAATACACTCCGTGTTTGCTTTCTAAGCCTGATGTAACCAATTACCATAGACCAAGTAGCTTCAAACAACAGAAATGAAATCATGCAGTTGTGGAGGGCTAAGTCCAAGAGCAAGCTTTGTCCATGTGCTGTCTCCCTCCTAACTTGGTGGGTGCCAGCAACCCTCTGCATCCCTTGGCTGTGGACCGAACTCTCATTTCTGCATCCATCTTTATGTGGCCTTCCCCCCAATCTTTCTCTACCTTACTCTCTCTCTGCATTTCTCCTACAAGAACGTTCGCAATGTGAGACAGGGCCCTCTTCATTAGAGTAATCTTTTCCTCTCATCCTTAACTATACCTACAGAGACTATTTCATCAAATTCTGTCCACATTTACATGCTCTGAGACTTCTCTCTCAGAATATATTTTGGGCCATCCCCATCACTTATCATCTCCTTATCATCTCACTTAGTGCAAAGCTCTTTTCTTAAAGATGCATTTATTTTGTGCGTAGAGTGTTAACAGGATGTGTGTGCACCATATTCATGCCTGCTGCCCATGGAGGTCAGAAGAGGTGTTAGGTTTCCCGGAACTAGAGTTAACAGATGGCTGTGAGCCACCATGTGGGGGCTGAGAGCTAAACCTAGATCCTCTACAAGAGCAGCTAGAGCTATCAAGCGTGTGTGCGCGTGCGCCTGTGCGTGTGCATGTGTGTTCATGTGCACACCAACCTCAAGGCATATACTGTCTTTTTCTTAAGCTTCTCTCCCATTTAATGTTCAGGCTTAAATCTACATTAAAACCTCTTCTTGGTCAACTCCAACTTTATTATAAAACAAACTAACAAACAAGCCTTATGATTTTAAGCATTTACCTTTGATCCAGAAGCCCTGCTTTGAAACATGTAAGCTAATGACATACATCTGGCACTTTAAAAATAATCTCCCTAAAGTATTTTGTAATTGCAAAACATTAAAATTACTTAAAAGCCCAAACAGAGGAGCTTGGTTGAGTAAACACTAGAGTACTGTGAAGTCACATAAGGAAGCAATCATCCCTCCGGGCATCATGATTTCATAAGGAAGAAAGAAGGAAGTACAAACACATCTTTGTTCTCATATAAAGAAATACAAGAAGAAGGAACTGAAAAGAAAGTGGTTAGGTGCTGCACAAGAGATGGGGAGGGTAAAATGGGGTAGCAGGGAGTGTCAGGATAGTGGGTTTCTTCTTGCATCTTTTTATATGGCTTAGACTTTGGGAATAATAGTAACATCTTGCATACTCAACAATACAATTAAGATGGCAAAATTCTCAAAGCCAAGTGAAAGGAAAAAAAAAAAAAAAAAAAACAGAGAATCTGCACATTTCAGATAGCCACACAGAAGGGGAGAAAAAGAATTGAGCCAAGGATCTTCGGAACATGATGTCTGGACCATATGCTCCCCCTTTAAAGGAGAAAACACTGCCACAAACCTCTAAGTTTTCTTTGTGGATTTGCCTTTCATAGTGGGGTAAGCATATGACACGGTGATAGTATTTATATGTCTTGTGTGCTGAGCAAAGAAGGGAAATGCAAATATGGAACGGGAAAGAAGGAAGAGAGCTGGGAGAGGGCTCAGTGGGAGAGTACTTGCCTAGGATGTGTGAGGACCTGCGTTCAATCCCCAGCAAGAGAGAAACGCAGAGGGAAAGGAGATGGAGACAGAGAAAGACAGAGGAGACAAAGTCACTACTAAGACAGCACAGAGGGGAGAGACAAGCAAAGAGGAAGGGAGATAGAGTGGCAGGGAAGGGAGGAGAGGGAAGGTAAGGGTAGAGTAAGGAATAGGACGGGAGGGGAAGGAGACAAGGAACAAGCCTATATATGAATTGGAGGCATAAATGTGTGGCTTAGAGAAACACATACATGTAGACATAATTTAAAAAACAAAACAAAACAAGCAAAAAAAAACCAGGTGAGTTGAGAAGCATTGAATATACTTGAGAATCCATGCATCAATTTTAATAGTGCTAATAAATAAATATACTTACTTTATGTATATCAAAAATAGATGGAAAGAGTTACATGGGACATGCACGGTATGGAAAGAGTATGGGAGAATGAAGCATGTATGAATGAAGAGTATGGGAGAATGTACCCAGTAAGGATGAAGGCAACCAACAGTCTTTCTATGAACTCAGCTTGGCATGTGTACATCCATCCTGAGCTGCAGCTACCACGATTATCCCAGCATGAGCCTAGTTAGTTTCCCTATGTAGTTTCCCAACTGCCTGTAAACAGACCAATCATTCGTGTGGTACATAGAGAGCTACAAGGGGATTCTGGTACCCCAAATAGACCTATCTTAGATCTTAGTTTAAGACATCATTCCAGCGCAATGAAGACACTAATCCTAGCAACCAAGAAGGCCCACATTTAGTCCCAGTAATAGAATGCACTTGGACCTGATACTACCCAGGGTCATGCTTCTGTCAGTAAGTCCACAAAAACCACACTTGATGTCAAAGTGATCTTTGGTCTGCCCACCCCTCTACATCAGATCCAGGTTGTTCCAGAAAAATCTTTCAGATCCCTATCCTAATTGTTCTTTAGTTACTTTCATCTCTCTTCCAGGAAACAGAAAAAGAAGTCCTGTGGTCAAAACAAGGGGTCCCCCCAAAAGGCCCCAAATATCTCAGATAATTGGTGTTGATTTTTGTGGTTCTCCACATTCCTGTGATAATTATTCTTCAGAAGATGATGTAGGCAAGAGTGAAAAATGAGAATAAATGGGCATTTCTGTCACACCCCAAAGGTAGAACATAGGAGTTTGCTATTCCATAAGCTATGGCCAGGACTTGAGTTTGACATGGTGACAAATTCTACTGGACTTGCTGTTTGCTTTAGAGAAATGTGATTACCTTGGAATGTGGAAAATGGCCTTTTATTCATCCTGTAGGTGAAGCTTTCAGTATGGGTCAGATAAGAATAGCTGGAGGCCACTCACCTGACAGAGCTCTGGGCCTGTCAACCGAAATGTCCCACTTCTTTGGATTACTGCCTCCTGACACTAAGGCAAACTAACCAATAATGATCTTTAATAAAATATACTAATCTATGTCATTGTTGTGGTTTGAAGAACTGAAAACACCTTGGGAGTCCTTGGTTCAGGTAATATGTGTTAGCTAACCATCTCTACCCATGAGGAAGAGCCTGCCAGCTGGTGATCACATGTCTGCTGTATAAAACCAGTCTCCTCGGTCTGCTTTCTAGCAAGATGGCTTTCAGGATGACAGGCCACAAACTTCCTGTCAATGGCTGCCTTCCTGTCCAATGACTGGCCTCCATCATGAGATGAGCAGATGGCCACATCTGCCAGCACAGAGATTCTGGAATATTCCACTTATTTAAAGACATGTTATTTTCTTTTGCCTTCATGTTATAATTGGAATATTATTGTTTCTTTTCTGTTTTATTATTTGAGAAATCCATTTATTATTTTCTTTTCCAGATAGGGTCTCATGTAGCCCAGGCTGGTCTTAAATTTGCTATGTAGCCAAGGATAACCTTGAACTTCTGATCCTCCTGCCCCCACTTACATAGTGCTGGGATTACAGGTGTGCTCCACTGTGCCTTATTTTATGCAGTGCTAGGGACCAAACCCTGGGACACTCAACTGAGCTACAACCCCAACCCCTATCACTGGATTTTTCAATTCTGTGGGTAGACTATATTAACTTTGTCTCACTTCAAGGATAGGAAGACACACAAAAAAACTTACATATGACAACCTCGTAGGTCTGAAAAGTTGTCTTACAGGGTGCCTTCCAGTTCAGGCTCTGAGAACTTGAGAGGGACAGTCTCAAGAGACAGAAGGTAGTACATTGACCTTGTGACAGGGTTTGTATTGTAAGACATGACCCAACAGGAATTCAGTCTCCACTACTGGACTGACAGTTCCTTTTGGACAAGAGAGTGGGTCTTAAATTCTATCCGAATCCCTTTATGGTTCTCAGAAGCAGCCATGAGGCCCAACATAACCTTCTTTCTAGAACCTTCATCCCCACCCCGGTAAGGGTGAGTCTCTTGTGAATTCTGGTCATGGTTGGGTCCATAGGACAAGTCTAGGGAATACCAGAAGTTCTTTGGTTTTCCAGAAACTCAATCATATCCCAGCAGGGTGTTAATCAGTAACAGTCCCAGAGGGTCCACACTTTGGAATAACAAATATTTACTGAAGGCTTCGGGCTGCAGAGCTTATGCTTGCCTCTTTGCTCTGAATGATCTTCTCGGCACCAGAAGTCCGGGACTGGTAAGAGATGGTGGATGGTAGGGGACCCTCTAGGATGCCTAAACAGGGAGGGGCGGGGAGAAGAGCTGCTCTTACTCTCTCCCAGTGGTCTTCAACGGGGAGTGGAGTGGGGTGGGAGTTAAAGGGAAAGCATGATGTTTTTCATCTAAACACCAACAGACTGTACATTGAAGTTGGGCTCTGGGTGGCATAGAAAGCATGTTAGCCATAGATAGGAGACAGCCAGGGGAGGGCTCTGAAGGCTTGGTATTTGCCTGCCACAGCTCACTGCCCAGGCAAGTGAGCCAGGGCTGGGGAGAGGCAAGTGAGGTACTGTTCCATACACATGCTCAGGGCTGAGTGTCAGGTAGATGGCCCATTTCAAGCTCTGTGTGACAAGGTGTGCCCTCCACACACCTGATGATGCCCTAGGTCCCAGGAGCACCCTGTATATATCGTAGACGGTTCCCATGATGATCAAGGACCTGGAAAGACAAGTTACACTGTTCAGTAAGCAGGTGTAGTAACAGCCAGATGTTACTGGGCTACTTCAGGAGACTTAGTTCTAAGAAAGGAGGACATTGTGTGGATGTGTTGGGAGGTTTTCCTGATTGCAGAGACAATGAGAAGTAACTATGGAATCGGGACTAATCTCAGGACTTAATTTACAAAGCAGAGCTAAATATCATGACAGAATTCTCCCAGGTAGCTCAGGCTGTTGGGACAAAATAGCCAATTCTGGAAGTTTAACAAATGTGTTTTTACAGTTCTGGAGGCCCAAGGTGAGGGACAGCATGGTTGGGCTATGGTGAGGGCCCACCTCCTGGTTTGCAGGTGTCAGTCTTCTCAGTATGTTCTTGGTGGAGAGAGAAGGCTCTCTTCTTCTTCTTATAAGGACATTAGATCACTCACAATCTCCCTACAATTCAGACCTCCTCTAGTTACTTCTCAAAGGCCCACCTTGCCATACCCTCGCCTCGGAGGACAGGGCCTCAGTTTTGAGTTGTGAAGGAACAAAGGTAGGTTGTTCATTTTAAAAAAAAAAAATGAAGGTATGGTACTGGAGATGTTTTGTACCTGGAAAGAGGTAATGACCCAATGCTTACAGCAATATGGTGACCTACTAAGGGATTTCACCATTATGACTGGGAAGCAATTCCTAAATGGTAACATTTGGGAAACCCAGCAGGGTTATCCAGGCTAGAAAGTGGGGACCCTGGATACTTTGGGGCCATTTAGCAAGGCAAAGGCAAGGGCCCAGGACATGGGGTTGGATGTGGTTTGTTACAGGTACAGAAGAGGGACTGGGAACAGCTGGAGAGCTTTTTGTCACATTTTGACTTAGGGTCCAATGGTCAGAGTGAGGGGCTCTGCTGATGGGAACTATCAAGCATTCCCAACACCTATGGCTTGAGTATCTTTGCCATCCAGGCCTTCCAACTGTCCAGTGGAGAATGAGCTATTGGGGACATCTGAGTGATGTACCCAGCCATCCTCTAGGACACTGGTAATATTCCTGTGAGCACAATGTAATGGCACAGCCCCAGAGCAAGTTTTGGATCTCAGCGTGCAGAGGAATCTCAAGAGAGGAAGGCACAGAGTTAGAGGGAGGAGTGTGGAGCTGGAAAGTCACTACCGGGTCAGGGTTAGGTTCCCTCAGGCTGCAGAACTGGGGTATGGACAGCCAGTGTGTGCCATCAGGGGCAATGAGACTAAGTGACTTGAACCCAGGTCTTGTGTAGAAAAAGAATCAGCTGTATTTCCTGCAGCCATCTAGGAACTGTGAATAGAGAAATGAAAGAAGACCTATCGGAACTGTGTACAAGAGATGCAGGAAAGGAGGGTCTTAGATCAGAAAACTGGAGAAGTCTCCTTCTTTTCTTGGCTGGATTCCCTCTTGGATCCTCCAAATCCCCAGTCAAAGGTGTCATAAATTAAGGTCATGTGACTCAGCATGGAGGGGCTGTTTGATATGCCTGATGGCTGGAATGATAAAGGAAAAGCTTGAAGCAGATCAGTAAATAGTCCCAGCTCCCACCTGCTCCTGCTCCAGACAAAAGGCCCTAACTGGCCCTGCCAAAGGGAAGCAAAGGAACAGAAACTGGGGAGGGACCACAAGCTGTTCAAGGAAGGACCTGCTCAAGAGGATGGGACTTGGAAGAAGTCCTGTAAAATGCCCCCCTCCTCCAACCAGGTGGATGAATACACCACCTATGTGCTCCAGGTCAGTCTAGGGTATAGCTAACGTGCAATAAATCCAGGAGAGTCCACACTTAACTTGGCAGAAAGGAAGAAGGGTCGTGGAGAATGTTTGCCTAGCAAAGATGTTTTATTAGGTGTTGTGGTAGTCTTTATTCTTTCATTCATTCATTCTCTCTCTCTGCCTAGGATGAAGGGAAGTGGCCCCTGGCCTCCACAGCTGACCACATGAGGGTGGTTTCTAGCCTCTTTCTTCCTGTCCTCCTGGCAGAGGTGTGGCTGGTGACCAGTTTCAATCTCAGCTCCCTGTCACCAGAGGCTCCCATTCACCTGGAGTCTCGGGATTATGAGAATCAAACTTGGGAAGAGTATACATGGACCGACCCCAGGGAGGATGAGAATGAGGAATTCTGGCTGAGGGCCAGCCAGCAGCTTTCCAATGAGACTTCAAGCTTTGGGTTCAGCCTGCTTCGTAAGATCTCCATGAGGCACGACGGCAATGTGATCTTCTCACCATTTGCCTTGTCTGTGGCCATGGTGAACTTGATGCTGGGGGCCAAGGGAGAGACCAAAATTCAGCTGGAAAATGGACTCAACCTACAGGCCCTGAGCCAGGCAGGACCCCTGATCCTTCCAGCCCTCTTCAAGAGGGTCAAAGAGACCTTTGCCAGCAACCAGGAATTGGGCCTTACCCAGGGTAGCTTTGCCTTCATCCACAAGGACTTTGATATTAAAGAGGCCTATTTCAATCTATCCAAGAAGTATTTTGATACAGAGTATGTGTCTACAAATTTTCGAAATTCCTCACAAGCCAGAGGGCTCATGAACCACTACATTAGCAAAGAGACTGAGGGGAAAATCCCCAAGCTTTTTGATGAGATGAATCCTGAAACCAAGTTAATTCTGGTGGACTACATCTTGTTCAAAGGTATTTTGAATCTTCTGTTGCCCCAGAGTCAAAAGAACCTGACCCCGTTTCTCCCTTTTCTTCTGTCAGTGAACAAATAGTACTAAAGGATGCTCTGCAAACATGGTCTCTGCTTTACAGATTCAGTATACATTGAGGAGGGACTGAGGCTTCTCCTGAGGCCCCTACTCTCACCACCTGTGGTCCTCAGTTTCCATAGCACCCCTGCCTAGTTTTCATCTAATGCTTGGAAGAGGTCACACAGAGCTATTGAGTAAGCAGTTTACTATCAGCAAGACTTAGGTTGCCTCTGGGCTCCCCATTCCCTGCTTTTGAGATCTGGGGCAAAAATCTCTGCCCTTGGATTTATCGTTATTGTCATCATTATAGTGTGTGGGTCTGTGCGTGTGAATGCAGGTATACCTGGAGGTATGTGCTGGATCCTCCTGGGGCCGGAATTGTGAACCACCCAACATGGGTGCTAGGAAACAAACTTGGGTCTTCTGTACAAGCAGTACTAGCTTTTATCTGCTAAGCCATCTCTCCAGGTCCCCTGGTCTTGTAATTTTACATAAAACTTGGGGCTCTCACTTGCTATAGTTATAGAGATATAAGAGCTGACATGCAATGTGCTACACACGACCTTTGGTACTGACTATTCACCACCGAAGGAACAGGTGTCGTATTCGTTCTTTCTGGCATTCAATCCGCAAGCAGAGTAGGGCCACTGTTTCCTTTGTTAAGGGGATGAAGGTGAAGGTTTGGGAGGCTAGTTTGAACAGGATCACACAATGAATGGCAGAGGCCAAATGCGAAGAGAATCCGATGATCTTGTAACCCCAAGTTCTTCTAGCCCTAACAGGGTATGGAGTGGATGAATCTGGAGCTTAAAGCTATACCAGGAGATTCCACAAAGCCCCAGGTAGAAAGACCACTTGACACCTCAAAACATGTTCAGTGAAGAGGGATGTAGAGGCTGGCCTCTCTTGCTTCCAAAGTCACATAAAGTGATGCTGAGTCGGACACATCCCCACTACCTGTAAAGCATGTTTACATATGGTCATGCTGGGGCCATGTAGCTAGGAGTCCCTCGTGCATCAGGCATTGGAAGCCATCCACCAGGAAATGGGGAACTTTTGGTTCTGTGATGGGTCATGGGTAGAGCTGAAGTTTGGTCTTTGAGGAATCTGAAGCCCGAGCTGTGGTCCATGCAAACTTGAAAAAGGAATGGCACTCTCAGTTGGGAATAAAGGGGGCAGGATACTCTCTCCTCTACCACTCGAGCAAGACCAGTGTGTTCTGTGGAGGTTTGTTTCTACAGGGGCTCTCTTCTGACTTGTTCAGGGAAGTGGCTGACTCCATTTGACCCCATCTTCACTGAGGCTGACACCTTTCACCTGGACAAATACAAGTCAGTTAAGGTGCCCATGATGTACCGGGAAGGGGACTTTGCCTCCACCTTTGATAAGAAGTTCCGTTGTCACATCCTCAAACTGCCCTACCAAGGAAATGCCACCATGCTGGTGCTCCTCATGGAGAAGACAGGTGACCACTTGGCCCTGGAGGACTACTTGACCATAGATCTCGTGGAGACATGGCTCCAGAATATGAAAACCAGGTATGATGCTTCCCCTGCCGCACAGACGGGTTTGCTGTCCCCATCAACACTCCTGACCAGTTTTACCTACTGCCTCATGGCTTACTGCCCATGCTTCCCAGTGTGGACCAATGTCCTGTGGGCAGAAGCAGACTCTGTCCTGCTTTCCACTTTATCCTGAACATCAATCCAGGTTAGGCCTAGCTTTATTGTTCTAATGAACAACAGTTGTTCAAATACAACCGTTGATCTCTTGAGATACCTATTGATTCCGTGTCTGCAACAGTAAACAAGCCAGGCAAAGGGAAACAAACAACACTGTAAGAGGAAAAAGCACCTCGGCAGGTGCAGGCCAAGGCCAGAGATGTTCTTCTCTGGTGATGAGGGGTGAATTTCATGGGTCTATCTGAGGAGAAGAGTGAGAGGATTCAGGGACAGCCACCCCAGGACCTTACATTAAACACTCAGAAAAGTCACGGGCTTTGCCTGCAGGAGATGGAGAGCCACAGAGGCTTCTGATCAGAGGCTCAAGGAGACCTGATTAACAATTCATACAAGACCCTGTGTTGAAAGCAGGCATTAATAAGGAGGACCATGAGGGAGCCAGTCAGAAGGGTGCCGGATAACTTCAAGATGCTGCCATTTGGACTATGGTGGTAGCAGGTGAGGTGACAAGACATAAACAAGACTCTCTGCCAGGAAGCAAGAAGTGGTAGATTTGATGACTAGATATGGAAAGGAGTGCAGAGCAAGAGAAAGAGAAAATAGAGACAGATCCAAAGAGGTATCTCAAGGATGGGTATATCACTTAGTAAGAATGTGAAAGGAACAGGCCTGGTAGTGTGTTCAGAGCCCAGTCCTAACATCTGGACTAGAAGTATTTCCCTAAGCTCCATGTGAAGGAGGCCAAGCCACAGTGAGGACAGAGTCTGACTCTAAGAGTTGACAGGTATATGGCTGGGGGTTAGTACCACCAGAGCAGGTAAGCCTGAACACGGGAGACCCTGTGTGGAGAGAAGAAATGGAAGGGCAAGGTAGAAATTCCAGTGTTCGCTGGAAGTCAGTCTACCTGCTGAGCACAAGGCAGAGAGCTCCAGTGAGAACCTCATGGCTGTGCCTGTTAAGTCTTGCCATTCACAACTGGTACAGAGATGAACTCAACTGAAGGTCCTGGCGACAGTTTCCACTTTCATTTGTCTGTCATTTTTTAAGTCTTTCAGCATTAGCAAAGGACTGAAACATAAACCCTGACAAACGTTTGCTGAGTGGTTACATTTATGAATTTAAACTTAGGACATGTCACATCCTCAGTTTTTTCCAGCTTAGAGCCCAGTCCAGCTACACCACAGGGAGAGAAGTGAGCAGGGGTGGATTTATGAGATAGCTGCTGTGTACCAGGCAAAGTTCTGGACACCTTTCATACGCCAATCATTCTATTCAAAAACTTTGACGTTGTTAGATGTATTTTTGACTACTCTTTACAGAGCAAGAAACCTAAAAAATTAAGGTTAATTTGATTTAATTAGCAGCTTTCACATTTTTTTTTGTTTGTTTCTGAGCCACAAAACTCATCTTTCCAAAATCTCATATTCTCAGAGAACTCACAACAGGAAAAATAAATATCTCAGAGCCTCTGTGGCTAAGAAAACAGGGTTAGTGGAAAGCCCTCTTTGCTTCCCTTGTCTGCCCATTCTCCAAGTTCGCTGGAAAAATTAAGGTCCAGGGTCCTGGGCTGGGAACAGCATCCTCTGACAGTCTTCTGGGATGCAGGAAGCAGCTAGGGAGTTGGATGGGGTGGTTTGAAACATACAGAAATGGACATTCTTTACTAAGAAGGACTTGGGAAGTGAGCTGAAGAACTAGATCATTGGCATTAACGTAGTGGTGCTTCATATCCCAGAAGTAGTTTCTCTGAGATAGAACACTATGAAAGGATCCCATGAGCTATAATATCCCATCAAGCAGAGGAAATAATCTTGAGGGAAGGAAGAAAACAGCACATGTCCTCAGCAGCAGCCCCCAGCCATTTCACCGTCGTCTGCCCGGTCCTTGTGTCACAGGAAAATGGAGGTCTTCTTTCCCAAGTTCAAGCTGAACCAGAGGTACGAGATGCACGAGCTGCTCAAGCAGATGGGAATCAGGAGGGTCTTCTCCACCTCTGCTGACCTCAGCAAACTCTCAGCCGCGGCAAGAAATCTGCAGGTGTCCAAGGTGAGTCAGTGACCATGCTGGGGCCGGGTCGTAGCATGCAGTGTCACTAAATCCAACACATACTTTGCAAACCATGTCGTTGTGATTACATGCCTAGCTGTGGCAGAGAATTTTACTCCGGTTCTAAAAACTTCAAGTAGTACCCACACTGAGGGTTCCAAAGACCTTAAACCATGCCACTCAAACACCCTTTTAACTAGGTTCTCATTGGAAGAGCCTCATCCCTCTTTTCTCCCAAGGCTTAGGGAAATATCTGCCCCTCATACAGACTAGTTTACAACCCATCAGTACTGTGTTGAATATCGAAAAGCTCATGAAGCTAAATACTATCTTTAGCATGAAAGAAACCCCCAGTCATTACCTGGTCACCCTCATTCCTTGTGATAGACACTCTACCTCCTCTATGATTAGCCTCAGAGGACCCTCTGGTTCTTCCTTTCCACACGTCTCCTGTCTCCTTTCTGTTCTTCAGACAGGGAACTCATCCATCCCTTCTTGGTTCTTGCAGCACTTCTGTGCACTGCAGTGAACCAGTTAGTATACCTGGCCTGGATTCGTTACAGCTCTCTCTTCCACATTTAGAATCGAGAGGGTTCACATTTCCCTATACAATTGTTAATTCTGAGAGATTTAAAATGGTATTCTAAGTGAATAGGAGTCAGTATGATAACCTCAGCCTGAGTACAGGCAACTAGGTACTTACCACAGACCCTCAGGCTGACCCCTAGAAATGTAACTGAGCAATACCAGGCTGCTCAAAGTACCTTCAAAGGCCAACAGCTCAGTTCAAGAATCAGCATCACGAAGTACATGTCCAATAAATACTTACTAGACGCCTTCATGTAGAGATTTACCAGTCAGGTTCCCTGGTTCCAAACCCAGCCTACACAACTTCCCATAGCCTCCTGGTATTGTTTGAACTTCTGAGGCACTCTCTGGCACAATCTCATGCACCTCCTAGCACAGATGGGCTGACACAGTGAACCCAGGAACATGGCTGGGTGGGCAGAACTGCCCATGGGAAGTTTCTGTCAGTTCTCCCTTCCTGTTGCCAAACAAATGTTCTTCCATGTTCTTTCTTTTTCTAGGTCTTACAGCAGTCAGTGCTTGAGGTGGATGAAAGGGGAACTGAAGCAGTGTCAGGGACACTGTCAGAGATTGTCGCTTACTCCATGCCTCCTGTCATCAAAGTGGACCGGCCTTTTCACTTCATCATCTACGAGGAGACGTCCAGGATGCTCCTATTTCTGGGCAGGGTGGTGAACCCCATAGTCCTGTGACTCGGGTTCAGCCAGAGGTGTCTGAACCACAAGACGCTGGTGGTGGAGGGTAAAGGGTATGTTCTCTGTAACCAGCCAGTTTGCTATGGCTGTTCTCTGATTAACACTGACATTAAAACAACTCATTCTTTAAGGAGCTGTCTGTGCAATCGGTCTGGCATTTTAAACTTGCTCCTGAGAGCCTTAGCTGAAGACTAGCTGGAGAGGGTCTCTCCTTTTCTCTGCTGTGCACATGCCTGGACTAAACAATCAGTATGGCAGCAGGTGTGGGTCAGAGGCTCTGGGGAGAACACGGACATTCTCCTACACGCATGCTGCTTCTTCTCCAGATCCTTCTCTTACAAAGTATGTGTTTTATTTTTAGTTTGTCCCAGACTTTCTCTCTCCTCTCTCTGTCTCTGTCTTTCTCCCTCCCCTCTCTCTTCTCCTCTCTCTCCCTCAACTCCTAGACCTGCATAGGCCTATAACATGAGACTTGGCTGGCCTGAAACTCTATGTAGATCAAGCTAGCCTTGAACTCACTGAGATCCACCTGCCTCTGCCTCCTGGGTGCTAGAATTAAAGGTGTGCACCACCATGCTCAGCTGTGTGTGTGTGTGTGTGTGCACGCTTGTGTGTGTGTTATAGTATGTTATAATCACAGAGTTCTTTCTTTTTATTCAAATTAACAGAAGATCACCAGAGTCAATCCTGATAACAGAGTCTGGCTCAATGGCACCCACTCAACTTCTGTGATCATTCAGTTCAATGATTTCATTTTATAAGGAAAACAAACAGGGGCCAGAGCAAAAGCCACATCTGGATTTTCATGAGTGACAGGCACGTTTTTCCTCTTTTCTTCTTACGAGTTTATACGTGAACATATAAATGCACACACTAACAATGACCTTTTAAAATTGCCTTCGTATAGAGATGAATACAGTCTCAATTATATTCATCTTTGCCAACAAAAAAAAATATACCTTGCTCATTGCTGATTAAGAAAATACCTTTGTGGGTCTTGATAGTGTGGAGAGTCTTGACTGTATACAGTGCAGGGCCCAGTGCTCATGATAGGTATGTCAAACCTTATATCTCAGTGGGAGTAAAACACCGGCCCAAGGCCACTCAGTGCGACCATGGTGAGCCAATCCTTCTTTCTTTTTCTACTCCAAGGCCTTGATACTCTACCTTCCCTTTCTAAAGCATCTGTCAGGGACTGCTGAACTGTCCTTTGCCTCAGTCACCCACTGTGCTTGAACAAAGGTAAGCTTGGACTTTGTCCCGGTATGAAAGGAAAATGAAGACACTCTAAAGCATTCTTAGGCAGCCATTTTCTAGCTTATAGAAATAAACACAGTGCTTTAGGAGTGAACCAGAGATTGTTAGATCTATCAGAGGCCAACGGGTCAGCTGTGCTGACTCAATGCTTAGCTGCGTTTGTATCAGCTAGTTAATACATAAACACACATAAAATGGATGCATTGATTTCTCACTTGGTGAGAAATCCAGAGTAACATGAGTAGGAGGGTCTATCAAGGGACAGTCTCAGCCAGATGTCCCCACCCCAATCTCAACATTAATTCACTCTTGCAGTTATTCCCTGGGATTAACAGATGTTCATTTAGGACCACACAACTCTGGGGCCTAGGAAGAGAGAGCAAGGATGGCTCCAGCTGGCACTCAGGGTACTTGTGCTCAATTATTCAGATATGTTTGTGGGAAAACAGTGGAAAGAGAAAAAAATTTAAGGATTTATTTTATGTATATGAATGTTTTATTTGAATGTTCATCTGCACACCAGAAGAGGACACTGTATTCCATAGGACAACAGTTATAGATGGTTATGAACCACCATGTGAATGATAAGAATTGAACTTAGGACCAGAAAGAGGAATTTGAAAAGAGTTTTATCATTTTTCTCATTTCTAGATGAAATCTAGAAAAGGAAGCCTATAGCTATACCATACTGAAATAAACATGGCCAGATCTAGTGATAGGCAGGTCACCACTGCTGCAGATGGAACGGAGCACTCTGTCATGCACCTAGTTAAGGGAAGATTAAGTCTTCTGATAAAATGAAGATATGAGTAGATTCATGTTCCTATCTGCCACTCATTTGCTTTTTAATCTTCATGAATATCTGTCTCTGGTGTATAATTTTAACAAAGATTCAAAAAAAATTTTAAAGGTTTTAATACTTGTGAAAAAAATACTTCCAAAAGTAATTTTGAGTAACTGTTTTAATTGATAATTTAATGCCTAAGCAATTGACTTCCAACTTTATAAGCAGTGGTGACTAGTCTCTGTCAGATCACTGTCCTTTATCCCACATATATAACAGTAATATGAAAAGCTTATAAGTACTAGGTGTATTATTTAACAACAGATTGAAGCCCTCCATTGTATCTAATGTAAACAGAGTCGATGCCAGCATGGTGAACCAGAATACTGGGAAACTGATGCAGCCTTGCTGTCCCCTTTGCACAATGACTTCTCCAGAACATATGACTAATGCTAGCAGGAGACACTGAATTTCCTTACATAGGACAGTCAAGTTTCTCATGGCTCCTGGACTTTCACTTCTGACTGTGCCTGATGAAAGGTATTGAGTCCCCGAACAGTGCCCCAAAGAGGCCATGGGAAGGAAAGGGATGACAAAGAATGAAGAAGCAATGAGCGACTGTCCCTGGTCATTTACAGTTGATATATTATGTTCCGCCAACTCATTATTTAAAGATGAACTGCCTTTTCTTCGTAGAGTAATAACTGTAGGAAAGTATTTAACACTTTTCTCACAAGTGCAGGTGTCTCATTAACCTCTGCTTTATTTTAAATAAGCCCATTATCCATTTCACATTATAAAAAGTAACCACGCACACGTATGCATTCACAAATTAGATCATCTTTATCATACATCAATATATCTTTAAAAAACAAGTATTTTCTGATATCAATATAGATATATGCTGATAGCATTTGAAATAGAGAAGCTGACAATAGCTTCATACATTCTATCTCAGGAAATGACATTTTAAAGTTAAGGACCATATATGTTCCACAGGCAAATTTTGATGGAAGTATTAGCATTAGTACAAATGGGTGCTGTTGACATGGTGTGAGCATGATAGCTTGGAATAACAGCTGATTCAAACTGGATTCATCATTTGACATTAAGGACAGATACAATCTAAAATGTAAACAAAGCATTTATAAAAGAAATTCGAGGAATTAACGAAATCATCAATCTATCATTTTAAAGGTATTTGTAGCTTTTCCTGAATCTTTGCAGATTTTCATTGCTAAATCTAGACTAGGGACGTCCAGGTGCTGATACCATCACAGAATCCAGGACCCATAGGACCACAGAGAGCTGTTTGGTTTGACTTTTCTGCTCTGCATAGAGAGCTCATAGAAAACACAGTGCCCTCCTTACCTCCTGTGTCCTAGCCCAAGTAGTTACCCAGGCAGTCAGTTTAGACAAGCAGGCTAATTTAGACTGCTGTGGAAAGTCTAAAGGCTACAACTTAGCATAACAAAAGCCAGCCTCTCCCATAAAGAAGGCACGTCTCTTACAGTCCAGCAAGCAGTACACACCTCAAGCTGGAGCTCCTAACACTGCACTGGAACACTGGGATTCAGAGCCTACATTAAAGCACATGTCATACCTCCTAGGAAAACCTAATTCCAAATAGGGTAAGTTTTGCATCAGCTGCACGGTGTTCCTTCCTCCCTTCCACACTTTAACAAGCCTGGCTGTCCGACGCTGTAGCCTTTCTGTCATCACAGTCTCTGCTGACTGCTTGCCTCCTTCACCACCCAGTTGACTTAAGGGTTGGATTTTCTGGATTTTCTGGTAAAAGAAGGAAATAAAGAGGAAGTAGAGAAGGGAAGGAAGCAGAGACCAAAAAGAAAACAGAGAACAATTATTCATATAAAGTAAATAATATAAATATGCTACTCTGAGTTAACCTACAGTATGATAATTCTTTTTTTTTATTGGAAATTTTATTTACATTTCAGATGTTTTCCCCTTACCCCCTTTTCCCCCTCCCTCCCAGGAACTCCCTATCCATTCCCCCTCCTCTTGCCTCTATGATGGTGTACCCACACCCACCCTCCCCCGTACCTCACCTCCCCACCCTCGAATACCACCCCCCACAATGTCCAGCCTTCATGGGACCAAGGATCTCTTCTCCCACTTATAAATAGCTCCCTTGCATATATAGCTGGAGCCATGGGTCCCTCCCTAAGCGCTCCCAGGCTGGTGGTTTAGACCCTGGGGGCTCTGGTTGGTTGGTATTGTTGCTTTCCTCATGGGGTCTCAAATCCTTTCAACTCCTTCAGTCTTCACTCTATCTTCTCTGTTGGGAACCCCATGATCAGTTTAATGGTTAGCTGTGAGCATCTGCCTCTGAATATGTCAGACTCTTGCAGACCTCTAAGGAGACAGCTATTTCAGGCTCCTGTCAGCATGTACTTCCTGACATCCACATCAACGTCTACCTTTAGTGACTGCACATGGGATGGATACCCCGGTGGAATGGTCGGCAAATGGCCCCTCCTTCAGTTTCTGTCCTGTATTTTGTCTCCATATTTGCTCCCTTGAATATTTTGTTACTTCTAAGAAGGACTGAAGCTCCCCCCCCCCGCCACTTGGTCGTCATCCTTCATGAGCTTTACATGATCTGTGAGTTGAATCTTGGGTATTTCTAGCTTCTGGGCTAAAATCCAATAATCAGTGAGTGAATACCATGTATGTTCTTTTGTGATTGGGTTACTTCACTCAGGATGATATTTTCTAGTTCCATTCATTTACATAAGAATTTATCGAATTCATTGTTTTTAATAGCTGAGTAATATTCCATTGTGTAAATGTACCACATTTTTTGTATCCATTCCTCTGTTGAAGGGCATCTGGGTTCTTTCCAGTTTCTGGCTATTATAAATAAAGCTGCTATTAACATAATGGAGCATATGTCCTTGTTATATGTTAGAGCATCTTCTGGGTATATGCCCAGGAGTGGTATAGCTGGGTCCTCAGGTAGTGATATGTCCAATTTTCTGAGGAACCGTCAGACTGATTTCCAAAGTGGTTGCACCATCTTGCAATACCACCAACAATGGAGGAGTGTTCCTCTTTCTCCACATCCTTGCCAGCATCTACTATCACCTGAGTTTTTTATCTTAGCCATTCTGACTGGTGTGAGGTGGAATCTCAGGGTTGTTTTGATTTGCATTTCCCTGATGACTAAGGATGCTGAACATTTCTTTAGGTGCTTCTCGGCCATTTGCATTTCCTCAGTTGAGAATTCTTTGTTTAGCTCCATACCCCATTTTTTAATAGGGTTATTTGGTTGTCTAGAATCTAATTTCTTACGAAGAGGAAATTAATTATGTATTAAGGATCACTCAGAATTTCATCCTGTGCACACCTAATAGCATTCCCTTTAATTTACACAACTTCCTTTACTTTACACAACTTCCTTTAATTTACACAACTTTTCATACATTTTCAATCTTGTATACACAGGAAATGACTCACATCTGTCAGCTGTCCCCCTAGAAGACAGCAGCTATGTGTACCCTGTACTTCCTTTTTGACACACTGCTCATTGATAGCAGAGGTGGCATTTGGTAAAGCCAGTGAATGCACTGCACAGTTTTTTGGGTTTTTTTTCAAGAGGTAAAACCTAAGGCAACACTTTTTGCAATTACTTCATAGGTCTATTTTAAATAAAGAGGACTTTTTCTTTCTAATTTGAATAAGACAGTCTCTAAATTGTAAATAATTCCTCATTGAAAAAAAAAAGACCAGTGTAGATACCAACCACACACCCAACTAATGGGCATGTGAGATCCACGTGGGCACAGCCAAGGGCTGCCCAGCAGGCATGTGTGGAGGGATGGCTGGGAGTGCTAGCAAGCCTTCCTTCAGACCCCTTGACGAAGTACGAACTCTGTATGAGCTCTCAGTGGTCTTTATTCTAGATTCATTTTGGTAACTATCAGTTATAAAAAGAGAAAATTCAGTCTGCAAAAAGGGAAAGAGGTGCTGAGCGATGTAAGAACAGAGAAGTATCTGGAATAAAGGAAAGCTGCCAGAAGATATTGGCTCAGTGGTCTTTACTTAAAAAACAAAACTAGTTTCAGTGATGCTCCCATGTTCCTCAGGAGAAGTCTGGGCTGTAGAAGAAGAGGGTCTGGTGTGACAGAGAAAGATCCCAGGCTACGGAACTGAGAGGCCCCTTATATGAGCGATTGTTGTTTGACAGATGTACTGAAGCCCAGGAATCAGGCTCACCAACACACAGCGGCTTTGCTCATCCTGGAGTTGGGTACATGGCTCCAGCTCAGAGTGCTGCTGCAAACCACCACCCCATGCCACTGTGCTCCCACGGCTCCGCAACAGGCTAAGGCTTTCTGTAGAAAGAACACCCTTCAAGCCAGCCCCGACACTGCACCATCTGAGTCAACTGTCCTAGGGTTATTTGTGCACCACTTTGTCCCACAGTCTTCTGAGCTCCTTAATATCTTTAGTTTTGAATTCTGAATGAAATGGAGCAACAGGATCTCAAGTTCTAGGCCAGAGTGTGCTACTTGGTGAGCCCCATCTCGAAAGCAGAAAGAAAGGAGGGGAGGGAGGAAAAGAAAGAGAGAAGGGACTGCACATGAGTTTAGTGGCATACGCTCAGGAGGAAATGTGAGTCTCGAAGTTTCCCTGTGATCTGAACAGGTGCTCTGTATCAAAGTGCAAAGTTGGAACTAAAGCTGGGACTATGGCCTGGGTGCCCCTGGAATGCCATCATGATAACTTTCAGGGTATCATATTCTTTTAAATGTTCAAAAAATAATAATTCAAGCAAGATGCAAATAGCACACAGAAAGAAATCATGGGAGAAGGACACTGGCCCTTCCTATCTTTAACTTCAAAGCACAAGTTTTGACAACAAATATTTTCAGCTCGCTGAGCCCACACTTCTGGGCTCCGTGCGGCTGTGACATTTCTAAGTAGCAACAGCTGCATCTGCCCGGTAAGATGGACAGATACTATGGTTAGGTATCTAGATACCTAGTAGACAATGTCTCTGCCATACGTTACCATAGGACCTCTTACACACACTGACACAGTGAAGCTCACACTGCCATCACCTCACATCACCTCACTGGAGACATTTTCAGTTCACTGAAGTGTGGCAGAGGGAAGGAAAGTGCTCTGAGCCACACAGCACACTCAGCAGTGGGTCACTTGGTACTCACAAGGTAGCCTTCCGTGGCTGTGCATCTTTACTTCCGCTATTCTTTGGATCGGCTGTGTTACCTGGCCGCGGGAAGTACTGGGCAAGACAGGGTTGGGAGAGAAGGATGCTGGAACACTACTGGCATTGCGAGTCCGGAATGAGTCATCTGGAAATGGAAAGGCAGACATGATGATACACTCAGAAAGATGTTCACTCCTGACATACAATAAAGTGTACCACATTAAGATTTGACATGTGTATAATCCAGTGCCATTACCACAGTCGAGATGTGAAAACATGCTATCACCAAATGTCCCCCTGGGCCCATCAGTCACTCCTTCCCCAACTCCTCTTCTACAGACCTCCGATTTTCCTTCATTAAAGATTACCTTGCACTTTCTAGAACTTTACATAGAAAGACTCATAGAGAATATACCATCTTACTTTTTTCATGTGATCAGTAAAATTGAAATTCATCTATATAGGAATATCAGTGCTTCATAACTAACGTTATCTGGATGGCCTAGCATTTGTCCTAAATGCTCACTGACAGACATTTAGCTAATCCTGGTTATTGACTATGATAAATAAACCACTATGAACATTTGTATATAAATCCGTATGTGGCTATGTTTTAATATTACTCAGTGAATGCTTAGAAATAGATGTGCTGGGTTTTTTAATGTGTCTAACTTCAGATGAAATTGACAACGCACTGTCTCTGTCCTTTGCGGAGTGGAAGCCTGTAGAGCACTCTTCAGCCCTGAACTTCGCATTATAACCGTTTGTATTTCAGACATGTTAGTGAGCAACAAGCAGTCCAGCATTTTCCCATTGCTACTGCTTTGTTTGTTTTGCTTTGCTGCAGGGTCTCCTAACCACAGATGACCTTGAACTCCTGATCCTCCAGATTCCCACTCCCTAGCTTCTCGGCTAGGACTGCAGGCACAGCAGCGGCACTGCAATGTTCCACTTCCTCACTGCTTTTAGTTCGTCTTCCCTAATGACTGGCGATGCTAAACATCTTCTCGTACACATACATCTTTACCTTCTTAAAATTCACATTCAAATCTTTTGTTCTTTTGAAGCTTAGCTGCCTAGGCTTAGACTTCTCTGAACATTCTTGAAACAAGTCCTTTTCAGATCAGGTACGGTATGCATATTTTCTTCCACTCCAGTGACCCTATCTCAAAATCCTGAGTTTTAAACTCTGACACAATATACTATGTCACTACTATTCTGCTTATGGTTAATATAAACATCTATCTGCTCCAAAATAACAGACTTTCTTCCATACCTTCTTAAAAAATTTGCAATGTTACCTTTTGTGCTTAAGTATACATTTTGAGTTAATTATTTCTATATAAGGTGAAATATGAATTGAGGTTGGACTTTGGGTTTTCTTTAATAATAAGTACCCAATTGGTCTAGTGACATTTTTGAACGTATCACCAGACATGGTAATGACATCATTAAGTAACTCTCATGATCAATGCACTTCTGATTTCCAGTGATATTCATGGTCTACCATGTTGATTTCTGTGTGTAGATACCAATGCTTTAATTATAGAAAATATCTATTCTGAAAATAAAAACACTTTGCAAACTATCTGCTATGTTATACATAGTTTTCATAAGAATAAAACAAGGGAAGACAGAATACTCAAAATAAAATGTAGCTATACTCTTAAGATTTCAGGTCCTATAAAATTAAAGGCCACTATTATCTATTGTAACATTTATCAATCATTATTATAGCTTTTAACCAATATTTCCAATATATAAAATTAGAAAGCCACAGGTTAATTTTTAGTAATATATTCTAGATTTTTTTTTATGAATATTTCTGTCTTCTGTAAAATCCACAAGTCAGCAAACCATGGACTTTGAACCAAACACCTGCATAGGTGGTTAAGTTTATTTGGCATGCAATGCCTATGGTTGTGGTCCCACTGCAATGGCAGAGTTGGGTGACTGTGGCTAGCCCACAGTGGCTAGAATATTTACAACCTGGCCACTATATGAATCTTCTGGCCCTTGAAACAAACTTCTGGGTACATAAGATAGTAGATGGATCCTGCTCCACTTCTTCAGAAATTACTGGGAATGTCTGTCTATGCTTCAGCAGGCACAAAGACCACAGCCAAGCAATCATACCATTAGTCCTTCTCTCTTTACAAGTGTCATGCTCTGAGTCTTGATATAGTTAAAAAAAATAGTATATGGCCAAGTATTTCCTCGATTGCTGTGCTACGGTAACACTAAAGGCTCATTAAGAGAAAATGGTTGCCTCCTACCCAAAAGAATAGAATCTACCTCTGGATGGAAGTATACCATTGTCTGCTCAACCACAACTCAGGAAGAATAATTCATGATTAAAAAGCTAGGAAGAATAATTAGATTACATGAGATTATATAGTTTTTTTCCCAGAATTCCTTCCCCTGTGAGGTTCTACTGGATCTGCTCAACTGCCTGTTCCTGACTCAGAAAGGCATAACTTTTCTTTGTCTTCTTTCATCTCTTTTAGATGCTTTCTCTAGTACTCTGGATTCCCTAATTCTTTCTCTCTTGTCTGCACTCTGGCTTAACTCGGGCTGCATGATTTTGTCTTTTTCTCTTCTCCATTTCTCCTCTCCTGGCAGCTGCTAGGACTTACAGCTTGCCTATCCTGTTGCTTTTCTCTTAAATTCTAATAAAATTGACCTCAAGTTTCAGTTTGTTTATAAATTCTTTTGTTAAATAAATAGACCGAGAACCCCAAAAGGGAACCCCAGTTTCCCCAGTGACAGGAACAGTTTAATTGCTTAAAGACTTGATGAAGACACATGTTTAAGAAAAACATCGTATCTAGAATTAGAAAGACAAGCTGCTAAAAGAGGGTAACAGCTTATTAAAGTAGCTGGTTTATGTTTATGTTGCTGCTTACCAGTTAGTGACAGCATGGCAGTCCTCACCAGCCCTGAGACGGAAGACGTGTGCGCTAAGGTGGAACTTTTACTAAAAAAGAACGTGACTCAGTTAGAACATAAAAGCACAGTTTTCAATCTTAGTTACCTAATACTTAGGGTCCTTTAATCTTGTTCATCTCCTCCTCCCCTCTTCTTCCTCCTCTTCCTTCTCCTTTCCTCTTCTTCCTTCTCTTCTTCCTCCTCTTCCTCCTCCTGTCCTTCTCCTTTTCCTCCTTTTCTTCCTTTTCCTCCTTCTCTAATTCCTCTTCCTCCTTTTCTTCCTCCTCTTCCTTTTCTTCCTCTTCTTCTCTTGCTCTTCCTGTCCTTCTCCTTCTCTTGAAACCTGCCTATTGTGTTTATCTATTTTTTTTCTTACATTCATGCTTCAAAATACACACCTTTTCTACAACTTTAAAGCATTTCCTTTGCTTCATCAAAACTACAGATTTTCTTTTGATGCTCAGCAATGTTAGGAAAGATCAGTTAAACCTTTCAGGGACTAGCTTATCTTTAGTTAGAATCCTTTTTTGATATCCTGAGAACACTGTTGACTAGGAAAATGCATGGGTCTACTGTGATGTCAAAAGCTACTAGAGCTGAAAGTCTGGAATAAGGTATAACTGATAATAGAAAAGAACAGGTCCTTCAATGTGTTCTCTATCTTGAGAATATTTTAAAGGCATTTGTGTCTTCTTTTTACTAGAAAATATTTATTGAGATTTTCATACAATGTATATTGTTGTTGGTTTGGTTTGGTTTTTGGTTTTAGATACAGGGTTTCTCTGTGTATCTGCTGATGTCTTAGAATTCACTCTGCAGACCAGGCTGGCCTGAAACTCATTGATCTGCCTGTCTGTCTCCAAATTCTGTATTAAAGACATGTGCCACCACCACCACCCAGTTTATATATTTTGTTCATATTTCCCCCCTACACTCCTCCGTCTAACTCTTCCTAGATCCACCCCAACCTATCTCCTCACACTCTCCAACTTCATGTCCTCCTTAAAAAACAAAACAAAACAAAATTCAACAACCTACCAAGTACTATCTGTGCTGCCCATAACTGTGGGGTCATCCACCAGAACAGAGTTGACCCACCAGGGGTCACAACCTTAAAGAAAAGAGATTCTGCTTCTCGAGAACCCATCGGCCGCCAGGCTCCTCAGTTAGGGTAGGGACTCTATTGCGAGAACACTGACTAGCCTGACCTTGTGTACAGGCCTTATGCAGGCAACCTCATGTTTTCTTAAGACTACTTTGCTTTTCCAAGGACCTACAACTGTAAACGCTATATGCACATAACGCAAGTAACAGACAGTGGTAGTCAGCTTCTCTTCTAACCATAACTGACTACCATTTGGACTTAGGCTATAAATGGAAAGCAAATATGTATTTGCTATCAGAGCCCTGTTCTGACCGCCTCACTGGATGAACATGCCTGTAGTTTCTCTGTAGAAATGATTCAATGCACAACCATGTGCAGCCTGCTGGCAAATAGAGCATGCTCATAACCATCTGAAAGTTAAGAGGTATGTATAGTATATTCCACTTTTCTCATAAACGATGGGTATAGTCTTTAATATTATTATATAAAATCATGGTAATAGTCTTCTGACAATGCAAAGATACCTATTTTTAACAAATAGTAAGCATCTATTTATAATGTGATATAAATGTGAAATAATTATATTATCGTCAGTTCATAAAAAATTCAAAATTAACTGATTATAGTGATATTAGTATTTCATGTAAATAAATATGATGACCAAAAAAGATAGTTAAGAATAAAGAGCTGACAGCACATACCTAGTACACTTGTCTAAGGTGCCGTATTTTGCATGAAAAGCTTGATTATTAAAAGATTGGCTTCGAGTCAATTTGGATTTCTTGATTTCTTTGCCTAGAGTAAAGCAGAAAGAAGAAAAATTCAGTTTCTGGTGCTGTTCCAACCCCAAAGTTGTTCCAATCCCAAACTCCTCAGGGCATACCATTTCCAGAAAAATCCAGAAGGATCAGTTTTTACTCCTCAGTCTGAGCTGACTAGAATAGCTGTCATTCAAACTACCCATTACGAGTAAATGAAAAAGTTAACTGGAAAAGACTAAGAACACATTCACAGTGGAAGGCATAAATGGCTTGGCAGGATGAAGATACTCTGCACAGGAATTTCAGGCAAGGAGATGAGAGAGCCTGAACTCTGGGAAGCAGAGGGGAATTGTTCTCCTGGAAAGAGACTTACAATCTACAGATCAGATGACAGAAGAGACAATCAATGATAGACAGGACTGCACCTTAACCTTGACCACTCAGATATGCATAACTGCTGCCCCCTAATTAAATCTTAGCCTCATCACAGGACCCCGAAAGTGGACTTTGCAGTGAGGTAAGAAGAGGGTATCATGGGATCTTTGTTCCTCTTCCCAATACAGCCGCACTGAATAAATCTCCATTTCTGTTTTCACTATTAAGAACATAAATGCTCTTAAAACATATATCTAATTTGTCTTTAAAAAAAACAAAACCATTTTATGAGCCAGTTAGTGATGGTGCATGGCTTTAATTCCAGCACCCAGGAGGCAGAAGCAGGTGGATCTCTGTGAGTTCAAGGTCAGTCTGGTCTAGAGTGAGTTCCAGGACAGCCGGGGCTACATAGAGATATGCTGTCTCAACAACAACAACAAAAGGCATGGATCATAACACAGAATTGTTTCTTACTTGTTGATGGGGTGCTAGAAGAGGGTCCAGGAACAGAAATGGGCATGTTCTTGGACAGGCTCTGCGTTGGTGTTCTGGAGTCTCTGCCTAAAATAAACTCTTTTAAGTTGTATAATTTCATCTGACTTCTATGAAATCACTATCTCTATTAGCCAGCACTATTATGCAAACACTCATACTTTACATCCTCCCACACTTCAATCTCTGCTGTTGAAGAGCAACTCCACAACCTTACAACTGACATCCAACATGAAGTGTCCCTTCCAGAGGCTCTGAGCCTATTATTGTTGTTATTATTATTATATGCCTATTATTATTATTTCACATACTCCTAATACCTATACCACATTAACCAGCCAATTTTCAAAAATAACTTTTTAAATAAAGTATAAGAAATTAATTTTCCCTACCAAATTAAAATGTAGCATAGTCTTTTGGTATATACAGATACAAATATTACTATAGTATTGATAGTTCCAAGGCCAAAAGAATGGAATCCACGTTTAGGTGGAACCTGGGTCTGCTCCCTTAAGAGTTAATCCAGTTGTGCTGGTCAAGAACCATCATACTTAAGGAAGGCAGATTTGCCTTGATAATGAGATGGGAGGAATAATTTCATCTGACTTCTATGAAATCACTATCTCTATTAGCCAGCACTATTATGCAAACACTCATACTTTACATCCTCCCACACTTCAGTCTCTGCTGTTGAAGAGCAACTCCACAACCTTACAACTGACATCCAACATGAAGTGTCTCTTTAATGATATAATATACTTTTCCCTCCCAGATTCCTGGTTTCTGTGCAATTGCTTACAGAGAGCTACAGGCACACAGCTGTCTGTCAAATGTCTGCTTTTCCTCTTGCTTTCTCAGCATGGTTTCCCTAAAGTGTTGGGCTTCACTCTCTCTCTAAAGCTCCTCTCCCACTACATGGGCTCCTCTCTACCCTATGGTTCACCTCGACTCCAGCCTAACTCAAATGGCATGACTTTCTCTGTTCTTCTTCTCTATCTTCCACCTCCAAGATTAACAGCTTGCCTGACCCAAGGTTTTTCTTTTAAATACCAATAAAGTTACCCTTGAGCTTCGTTTTGCATGTATTCTTAAATTCCTCTGCTGAAAAGACTAAGACTCCCAAGAAATGCCCTGATTCCCCAGTTATCTTTAACTCTGAAGCAGCACGGGGAGGGAGACACAGAGCACTCACGTTTCTTCTCGAGGTTTTTGTCACTGGCCAACCTCCCGTCATTCTGATGCTTCTCCTTCTCTAGCTGCTCCTGTTGGGACACAGCCTTGTGTTACAGGTGCAGCTTGGGAGCTTGTTCTGGAGAACATGACTCTCAGCTTCAGAGACACAAATATACCTCACAAAAAATACCCTTAAAAATGGGTTTCCCCTTTGGTGCTGTTTAAAGAATTCAGAGTTTTGTTTTGTTTTGTTTTGTTTCTGTGGCCTTTTCACATCACAGAATATTGCCCTTGGGAGTTTGTCCAACTAAAACAGTGACGCTGGCATCGTTCTGTAATGAGCATTTCTTTCCCACAAGGTGTTTAGTGTTTCTCATCAGTGGAGCATTTGTCTAACTATGGTTAATTAATCATGCTTATGTCAATCCTATTTGGCAAATGACAAAATAGCTTTCTTTAAAAAGTCTGAGAGGAAAGAGAAGTCTACCAAACATATTTAAAATATCTTACTGAAGTATGATATGTAGAAAAAATCTAAGACTGTAAACTAAAGATGTCAGGAAAATGGCATTTTCACACTAAAGATGCTGGAAGGCTGGCTGCCCATCAGCTTGTGATTATGGGGCTGGAACACTCATAATAAGATAAGAGCCCAGTTAGCTGGAGTGGCTTTAGTCCTTTAAACAGGCATGCGCTGTCCACCTCTGTATTTGCTCTAACATCCTTTTAACCACCAGGCAAACCTTTGAAATATATTTTTAGGGGACTAGAGAGATGGCTCAGTGGCTAAGAACAAGTATTGCTCTTCCAGAGGACCCATATTGCATGACTCACAACCACCTCTAACAAGTTCCAGGGGATCTGACTCCTTTCTCATATATATAACACATAACTAAAAATAAAAAATGTAAAAAAAAAGATTGTCTTTTTAGTGGATGTATGCTGAGGATGGTATGCTGAGGATAAATGGATGCTCAGGATAAATGGATGCTGAGGATGGATTGCCAGGGACAGGTGGGAATGTCTCAACTAGGACTGAATACATGTGATTATTACACGTTAGTTCACTTAATAAACTCATTTTGCTAAACATTCTCAACTGTAATTTTTCTTCCAGTGTATAAAAGATAAAACTTCAGAAAATCAAGGCTTTTCTTCAGCCTTTTAGGAAATATGGAACAATGTAAAACTGAACTAAATTAGCTTTAGGTTTGCTAACAAAGCTCAGCTAATGCTAACTAGAAAGGACCGTGTCCATGGGAAACAACATACCATTTCCAAAAACAGCAGTTCTTCTCTTTCTTTCTCTTGATCCAATAAATCTTTCTCATAATTTTTTTCTGAAACTGTAAAATGACACTGTCAGTTATTAGTGACAACCTCTTGCTGACTGTAAATATCTCTTTATAGAGTATACTTACCATATCCATAGACATTTCCATTCTGTCCAACTCTAATACCGTCTACAAGGAAAGGTTTCAGAAATTACAGGTGATTCAATAGTAAGAAAATGCAACCAACCAATTATTTGTAAAAAGCCCTTCCTTTCCCATGGAGTTCAAAAAGAAGAATTTATGCTATGATATTAATAAACTAATCTTTTACCACCAATAAACATTCAAAAGTGTGTTTCAAAGTCCCACCTATTCATATCTTTTTATTGATCCTATAACAGTGTCAATTACATATTAAGTGTAGCTTTTGAAAGCTCAAGTATTTTTAAGGTTTGACCTCACTAACTCAACGTTTTTACTCTCTTAGTTTTCCAACATTTCCAGACAACCCACATAACAGGCCCATATGTTAGAGCAAAATTGAATGTGCGTGGGGTGATGCCAGATATTCGTGGTGGGAGCTCTGATTCCTATCAGCTTGTTCTCAGGCAGGCAATGTTTCTAGGTCTAGCCCCTTCAAAGTCAAACAGATGACTGAATCCACTCTTACGGGTCTTCCCATACTCTTTTAGAAAACATGACTTCTCTAATTTTACTGTCAGTAAAACTGTCTAACTTTACCTGATTGTGATCACTTATAAAGTCTGGGGATGGGGTATTATTGGTCATCACTTAAGTCAACTTCACAAACACCTCCCACAGGGAACCCCTGTCACGAGTAACAAAAACTGATCGCCCTTTAGAAATGTCCTCTGCAGGAACTGTTGTAGCTAGCAGCTGCAAACACACACCCTGCAGTTTATTCATTCTTTCTGCACTTGCAAAGCTTGTTACCCTATCAGGCTGCGGTGGGGAAGCTGAGGTTAACACTGCCATACTGAGACACAGTGACTCAGCAGGAGAGACACTTACTTTTTTCACAATAGCCAGGACATCTTTATCTTTTTCTTGACACAGGAGTTTTCTCACACACATTTCTAACTGCTGGAGGAGGTGCATGTCTGCAGGAATCTTCAGAGCTGACTTCACTTTGGGCAGCAGGTAGCAAAGTTTCATTCTGTAGTGAGAGCGAGTTTAATAACTGAGAATAACAGGGATGTACGACTGAGAAAGGACAAGCCTTAGGAAACCTCAGTGCTCATCTGCCCATGCAGCAAGGATGCGTGGAGTGCCTACTGTTGATAAGGCATTCATTATTCTGGATACCAAGACACAAAATGGAATCAAACCAGCAAAATCCTCTGTTCCTCAGGGGTTTGCATTCTGGTATGGGGCATGGAAGACAGAATGCATGGATAAAGAAAATGTCTGCCAGAAGTGGTGAGTCGGTCTGGAAGGCAGTGTTAGAGAAGTTCACTGAATAAATGATATTTAAAAGACCTAGGAAATCAGGGAGCAAGCCACACGAATGTCTGAAAAAGCATTGTTGGCTATCATGGAAGGCTTGCCTAGTGATACTGTGAATTAGCAAACTAGCCTTGAGGCAGAGTAAAGCAAAGATGAGCTTAGGAGGACACCTGAGTGATGACAAGGGCCCTGTGAGCCACTGTATAGAGCCAGGCGTCTATTTCAAATGTAATGAACACATTGGATGGTATGAGCAGAAGACTAAAGTGATCCAACTTAACTTTCCTAATTATCATACGCTGTTTTGAGATTAGACCATAAGTGGTTAAAGAAGGAAGAGAAACAATAGAGAAACCCCCCAAGCAAGAGCTCATAGCACTTTGGGCCAGAAGCAGCAGTCAGGGTACCCAGAGAAGCCTGTACTCTGCATGTCTTTTGTGAGCTGCAGAGTGGCTTTGGGGGCTGCAGTTGGGCTGATGGAGAGAAAAGGGTTTAGGGTTTGGCTTGAGCAGGGGAAAGATGAACTGGTTGCTTTCTAAGATACACAGGACTACAAAAGGAAGAGATACAGACAAAGGAGTCCCAGCACAGAATGCTAGACAGATTAAGTCTGATGCCCATTAGAAATTCAATGGGAATTATAAATCTGCAGCTGGCTCAGTAAGCCTGCTGGCCAGGTGCACGTTTTGGTAGTTTAGCATGAGGATGGAGAGATACTTAGCATAATAAGGGCAGTGAGAGAAGAGGAGAATGGGAACCATGCTAAGGTACCATCACTGTCCTGATAAGCTGGGTAAAGAAGAAACGAGGAGGGAGAACAGAGATTCCAGAGTGAAGAACCATTCCAGGGAAGGAAGGCTTTCAATGAGGTTCTCTGCTTTGTTAAACACCAACTCTGCCTCTTTTTAGGCTAGTTCTGGAAAGGGGTTACAGCTGCTGGAGATATACTCCACTTCCAGGTTAAATGCTCTGTATTTCTTTTGCAAATCTTGAGGCAGTTCAATCCCATACCAAGGGTTGCCAGGATGCTGTCTCTGCAGACCTTCAGTTGAGAGTTTTTCCTACACAAGAGCCCTAGATTCTGCGCATCTGAAGAGGTGAAGAAGCTCTCTGGGATTCTCAACACTGAGCACCAACGGCCTCCAAGCACAGACATTCCCTGCTCAGCACAGACACAGGGGACACTGGAACTAAGAAACCTCAAGCCTTCTCCAGAAAACTGATTTCACTTCTGGCCACTGGAGAAAAGGTTCTTCTGAATAGCCATAGGATTTTCCCAGCCTTGAAAGTGTCTAAACTCAGTAAATTAAATGTTAAAACATTCACTTGAGAAGCACACAAAGCATAAATCACTCTTTATTATCCAAAGCATATTTAAAAGACATTGATTCATGGGCCCACAAGATTATAAAGTTCTTGAAATTAAGAACTAAAGCTTTTGATAAGCTAAACTTGTTAAGGCTCTTATCATACAAATAATATTTACTCAGCCAGGCTGGCAGGCTAGCTTTGACTTGTGCTTGCTCAGCCCAGTAAGACAAAAGATCTCAGATATCCGTTAAGAGAGTGACATTGTATTCCAAGACTATTTACTAACCAAGCTATGAAGCCAACAGAGATATCTATCAAGAGACAATTGGGTAAGGAAAATACGGTATATAAGCACATTGGTTACTCAACTCTAACAGAGAATGGAACACTGCTGCAACCCAGATGAACAGGAAGCCATTCCATACAGTGAAATAGTTACGGATCATTCCTACTTAGATGTGGAAGCCACAAAGGTGACTAGTGGAACAGTGGTCATTAGCAAGTAGAAGGATGGTTGGAAGGAGGCAGGTGAAGAGGACCAAAATTCAGTTAATATAAGAGGAGTATCTTGTGCTCTCTGCAACACAGTGGGTGACTGCAGTTCACAACAACTCATCATATAGTTTATAAATAACTTAAATAACTAGAAGACCGGGCCGAAGGGTCTGGGCACATAGAAATGACAATGTTTGAGGAATGAAAATGTTAACTACCTGTATTTTATTATTACATCTAATATCCAAATTATGAAGTTATCATGCTATACCCCATAAATGTGCGACTGTTAAGTCAACCTTCAAAAATAACTGAGAGCAAGCATCTGTTTGTTACGTGACTTGATTAACTAAGAAAAAGGGTTTGCAAATGTTTACCACAATGGACATATAAGAAATGCAACATTTTCAAACCTTGCAGAGTGATACGTACCTCACATTTGCCACTGGGTCATGGGTTAGTTCAATAACGGGTAGAAAGAAATATTTGCAGAAAAATGATCTGGAAAATATCTCTATGATAAATTCACAGGTATCCAAAAAGCGAAGTCTATTCCAATAACTTTTTCCTTGGCCCAACTCTACAAGCAACAAAAATACCATAATCTAGTATTTCCTATATGAAATTATATATTACAAAATGAAACACTAAAAATGTATGCAAAGTTTCATTCTGTGTGCAATTTATTTTAAAAAATTAATAGATAAAAGAAAAATAGTCATTATGTACTCTAATTATGTAGTCTTTTTTTTTTTTTTTTTTTTTTTTTTTGGTTTTTCGAGACAGGGTTTCTCTGTGTAGCCCTGGCTGTCCTGGAACTCACTCTGTAGACCAGGCTGGCCTCGAACTCAGAAATCCGCCTGCCTCTGCCTCCCAAGTGCTGGGATTAAAGGCATGCGCCACCACTGCCCAGCATAATTATGTAGTTATTATGACTACAATATTTACATGTCAAAAACTAAGCAACAGTGTTTTTCTACTGAATAAACATCAATAACCACTGATGGATGAACTGTGATGAATGACTGACAAGGTCACTGTGAGTGACCACTGCCTATATGCTGAGGACCCTGTACACACAGCTTTTTTAAACCTGGAAAGCAGGATAATGGGATGCATACACTTGACCTAATTCAAACGCAGACTACAAACTCTCCAAGTCTTTTAAAAACTAAACTAATTCTTCTCTTTTTGTTTCCTTGTGTCTGAAGTGGAGAAGTCTTATGTAAACACAATTACTCATAATACTTTAGGTCAATATTTAAATCATAATTTTCCCATTTTTACATAAATGTACAAAGGCAATGTTCTTAACACTTAAAACCAAACAGAATCGTTAAAAATGAAACTTACTCTAAATGGAAGTCCCTTCTCGTGCAAATAAAAACAGAACTAAAACAGGCCACAGAGTGAAAACTCAAAACACCCCGAGCATCATTTTTCTTAAGTAGAATTTTATAAAATACTTTTTTTCCCTGAAATGTGATATTTCTTGATTAAAATGGTAAATTCTAGTAGTTAGGAAGTCTGGTAACAGTTTTATTAAAAACTATTTAAGCATAATTGTAGTCGCTGACTAATAACTCACTAGACAAATGTTTATATTTGCTACTGGAATTAGCCCCTTACAGATTTTTGCCATGATTTCAGCCCTTAACAAATCACAGTAAATTTGCATGTGCTGACCTAGTCTCTGAACCATTACAACTCACTAGATTCACATTAACATGTGCTGTTAACACCATTCAACAAAAAATTATAAGCCTACATTTTGTTCATTCAATTAATACTGAGAATAGCATTGTATAATAAATTATTAGGTTTAAAAATATTCTATTCATGCTATTTCATCAAGGTAGATATTAGCCTTTCAACTTACATTTATGTATTTTAATTTCCCAAGTGTTGGAATTCACAAAAGAAGGCTCTGGTTAAATATTATTTTCATCTACGAAATTTTGACATAAAGATTTCCAAGACAAATACAAATTAACCTACAAAATTCAAATAAAAGCACACACCAGATTTTTGCCAACATCAACCTAATTTATCTCCAAAAATTTACATACAATGCATTAAAAATGTAATTAAGGTCAATTATTTTAGTAACGTTTTTTCCAAAATTATTGCTTACGTTCAATTAATTTTTGAATGACTTCATGCCTCTGCTCTTGTTTACGATTGTATCGTAGAAAAATGCATAGAGTTCGCGCAGCTGCTCTTTGGACGGGTAAGACATTCTTAAAGAAATAAAACAAGAAGGACAATCACTACCCTAAGATATGTTTTCAACAATTACTCCCCAAGCCATTAGCAAGCTATTGCTAAGTGAGCAGTGTTCACTATCTTTCAAACCCTGAGCTCACAACCTTCTGGAAGGATCTCTATTACTTGATGTTCATGTCACTCAGGTACATAAAATATCCTATTCCAAGCTAGTTCAATTTCATAGTCACGTCCAAATGACTCGTGTCTGGCTATCATTTCCCTGCCACCTCACCTTAAGCGACAGTTCCTCGGGCACGCATCCTTTCGGCTGGCAGAATATCAATGATTTCTACACATTCTACCAACATTTTGAGAAACATAGCACATCTCAGTTACATTTACCAGAACCATGCCGGTTCTAAAGTAGAAATTTAGAGATCCATCTTCAGATACACTACTGAAGAATTTGGGGACTGGTACATGTAGGGCTAGAGACTAAACGTCTAAGCTCTAAGCTCAGAACAGCGTTCTTCACTGAGGGATCCCATTTCATATGCCTATGCAAAAGCTGTGACAGTTGTAAGTGTGGAGGCAAAGGTCCTGGAACTCTACACAACGCTGGTAATATTAAAGAGTGCCATCAGGCAGAGCAAAAGGACCCCAGCCAGCTGACAGGAAGCATTTCCAATGTTCCAAACCCTGTCTCCTTCTGATTCCCATCACATCACTACACAAACTTCCTAAATGAATCCAACCAGTTACCTGTACTGGAAATTAGAGAGGAATTCTTAACGCCTTAAAAGAAAACCCTTTAAACCAGGTATAAACTTCCATTGTAATTCATGTTCACCACCCTGCCTTACTTATCAATATTATAATACTCCATTCACCTAAAGTCCAGACTACTACAGTGGGAATCTGTACAGCTGTGTGATGCCGAGACAATGGTGCCAGCTGTGTCCTTTTCCATCTACACAGTGTCCATTCTACTAGGCACCATGCTACACAATATTGTTAGCTGTTGCATATAAATAGAAGGTATTTTCTAGGGTTTAGAACTGAAAATTTTAGACTTGTAAAAAAGCAGAAATACATTAGAGCTTAAATGAATTTAAGATAATGAACTAAATAAAAGCCTGTTCCTCTCTTCTTTAATTTGGTATATCATTTCAAATGTATATATACAAGATGCATGAAAATATACTTAGTTTGTACATCATGTAATATGTCTTATAATGCAACACAAATATTTATTTAGAACAGAAATCAATGATAAAGGCCTCGGAACAGCATCCATGAGTTGGCCTTTGACTACTACATATGTGTCATGGTACCTCTATGCTATCATACATACACATATATACATACACATAGATAGGTAGATAGATAGATAGATAGATAGATAGATAGATAGATAGATAGATCAAGCACAAAAGTGACGAGGGGTCATTATTGTCAAGTCCCCTTTTTTATACCTACAGCATAATCTTTGATTCCTCAGATTTCCATTGCTACGTGTGATAAGCTTGTTAGGTGATAGGTAGGTAATATTGTGCTTCCTAAAGGTTTAAGCTGAAAGTAATACCATTAATATTTTTCTACTTTCTATATCTTTGAAGGTAACACTTACTTTGAATTTTGAATGAAGGGATCCTCACTTCCCTTTTATGAAAGTGAAGATGCTTCTGCTCAGATTGTAACATAGAAACATGTTACATGTTTGTTTGTTTACCCTGCTACAGGAGATGGGCCAATGACCTTAGGCACAATCTTCAAGGACCTTATTGCTAAGCTACATCCCCACTAGCTGCAGCTTTAAAAATTTTTTAAAACTTTAATAGGATGCCATCGGAAACATACAGTGAACTGTAGGCTAAACAGACAGGTGTATTTGTGCAGCAGCTTCTCGTGGGTCCTCCACTTCAGGGAGGCTGCAGCTCGCTGCTCAGCAGCCGTGAGTATGGGAATCAAGTCTGGCAGCGAGGAAAACTGCAAAGTTCTTATAAAAGGTGGACAACTTCATAAGGCTCCACTTGGCTGTAGGAGAGCAAGTTGTTACTCCTCTCCTTGAACAGAAGACTCGACACCAAGGCTTGCATGCTTTCAGTGTAACTGCCCTTAGGCACTATAAAAGACACAGTACCAGACTAAGGAGGCCTGCAGGGAGCCTCGGGAATAAAGGCCTGACATGTGAGATGCTGACATGGGAACAGCAGAAGAAACAGCAAAGGAGAAGTTCATTTTGCAGTTGACATTACAGAGTCCTGTCAATCTTTCTCTCTAGAATTGTAACAAGCCTGAGGTAAAGGGCAGGAACTGTAGGTTGAGAACTTGCCTAACACACATGCAGCCCTGAGTTCAATCCGCAGCACCACATAAATTAGCATGGTGCCATATACCTATAAACAATCTCAGCGCTGGAGAGAGAGGCAGGAGAATCAGAAGTTCAATGTCATGTTCAGCTATGTGGTAAACTGAGGGCACACTGGGCTATCCACACTGCTTCTAAAACTGACGCAAAAGTCTGAGGTGAGTGATCCACAGTCCTGTTCACACCTCCCTACAGCTAAATGGTGGAAGACCAAAGGGCAAATCAGAGGAACAGTGGAGACTTGGCTCTCCTTCTTGGGACCTGGAAAATGCCACCCTTCCAAACTGATAGGAACTGACAGTCTTGTATCTTGAAAAACTGAAAGAATTTGGTAATGACAAAATTAACCTCAGTTTCAAAACAATCAGGGGGATTCGGGGCTCACATTTGTCATCATGATGGTGAACATTCTTTGTAAGAAACGGTAATAAATCTGGTCGCTCGATATGATATGAGGCAGGCAGGTGTACTTCTGCAGCAGCTTCTCGTGGGTCCTCCACTTCAGGGAGGCTGCAGCTCGCTGCTCAGCAGCCGTGAGTGCAGGAATCAAGTCTGGCAGTGAGGAAAACTGCGAAGAAACCCAAGGAAAGAGCAGATGGTGACTAAGTCCATCACCTGCAGCATGAAGTAAGCATACACCAGGGAAGGACTTTAGAGTTTAGAAGGCATTTCAGTTCTCACTTGGTGATAGTTATCAGGCAGAACCAAACATTTTTTTAAAATGCTTGAGTAAAATTTATGGCACCAGAAAATGAAATCTCTAGACCCTGGACTTGTTATTCTTCCTGACAGGTTGGTTATCAGGTTGGTTACCAAGGCAACTATTCTAACTAGCAGAAAATTCCTTATATTTCACTCTGGTCAAGCTTGACCTTCTGAATTCTTACCCATTGTCGTATTTGTTATACTTATGAATTTTTTTTTTTTTTTTAGTTTTTCAAGACAGGGTTTCTCTGTGTAGCCCTGGCTGTCCTGGAACTCACTCTGTAGACCAGGCTGGCCTCGAACTCTGAAATCCGCCTGCCTCTGCCTCCTAAGTGCTGGGATTAAAGGCGTGCGCCACCACTGCCCAGCTGAAAATTATCAATAATGAAAATATGAATCCAAATTCCAAAGACATTAATAAGAATTATGGTAGTTGGAGCTACAATATAATAACTGTAGAGGGCAGCTCACACTGGCAGCCTTCACAGGGACAGGCATGGCTATGCAGCAGGTGCTATTTTATTTACTTGCTTGTATGCTTACTGTAAAACTAGTAAGTTCAATGATTAGAACAGCTGTATCTGAAAAGGGCCTTCCTTTAGAGCCTTTCAACTAATTTACACCCGTCTACTGTCACCCACACAGTAGAAGCGCAGGAAACAGCCTAAGAAGAAAAGAACCTGGAAGATCTTATTCCTATTTACTTCACCATCTGGGAAAATATAGGTACATGGTGCCTATGACTTTTGGGCCTCCAAATTCCTTAATAACAGGACAGAAATTGAGAGCTTAAGATATTTCCAATCAAATGTCAGTATCTCATGGTAATCCTGCCAAATGTGGCTCAGAGCTGGGATGTAACCCATCCTTCCTTTTCATAGTGTAACTAACTCATGTCAACTTATTTTTATATATTCATTTTTGTTGTTTAATTGTATGCATATGCACGGGGATGGGGGTTGCATTTGAGTTCAGTGCCAAACAACGCTGTAAGAGGCATTAGATTCCTTTGGAAATGGGTTCCTGCTGACTGTGCATTGTGTAATAAGGATGCTGGGATGGAACCCAGGTCCTTCCTTACAAGATCAGTAAAGCTCTTAGCTGCTAAGCCATCTCTCTAGACCCCTCATGTAAATTTTAAAGCTGGCTGGGGATGTTCTGGCTGCATCCCTGCATGCTGACAATGCACAGAGGGCTGGACACTGACTAGCACAAGGGCAACAACTATTTTAATGTTTCTCACACACTCTTCTGCTGTTTCCTTATAACCGCCCTGCAGAATAAGATGACAAGCCTCCAGCTTTCCTGAATGACGGGATTTACCTTATTTTCTTGAACACTGTTTTCTCCACCAGTAGACATAAGTTCCAAGATCTCTGGAAGATGATTTATAAGAGCATCTAGAACCTTTTAAAGAGATATTGATTGTGTTTATAATGGTTATTATCTATCTTCTAAATTAGTTAACTCCACAAATCAATTAATACATAAAAAGTATTACTGAGCAAACAGCATTTTGGGTGTTCCTATTATGTTTTCTTTTTTTAGAAAAAAACAGTAAGTGTAGCTTCTACTCGTCTAAATTGGAGAAAGCTAACATACTCAGGATGGCCTTCCAACTTTGGAAACGAGTGCACATCTGGTGCTGCAGCTAAGCCTCCCAGGCTAAGAGTCACTCTAGTGAACAGAATGTGCCAAATATAGCCTCATATGGAAGAATTTCAAAATCTTCATGAGTCTAGTGCAAGATAAACATACTCTCAAAACAACGCTGGGAAAAAGTCCAAACTGTTTTACGATTACAAGTGTGACTAAAACCTGTAATAGAAGAGGGCAGCCTGACTGGAAAACCAAAAATATAACAAATTTAAACAATATACATCTTCATTTTAAAACCAGATGTACTAAAAAATCCTAATTTTTAATATCTTCCCAATGACACAGTGACACGGACACAGATATAATTTGGCGTAACATAAAAGAACTTATCTTACCTCCAGTGACTCATCTTGCAACAATGTTATCAGTTCTTTGTGAATTAAATGTACTCCAGAATTCAGAAGTTTAGATACCTAAAACACAACAATAAAATCTCTCAGATTTGAGACTATATAATATAATGTATTTTAATTACATTCTTATTAAATACTTCTAATAAATATAAGCAACAACATAACTATAAAATTAATTTCTAGTAAATTTAGCTGCATAGATCTGTTTCCTGCTATGCTACCATGTGTGGGCACAGGGTAAGATGTGTGTAAGAGGGGAGGGCAAGTATAAAGGATGGGTTCTCAGAGCTAGGACTTCTGCATCGGCCCATAACAACCCACAGCCACCCCCCATTCACAATTTAAAGTCTTAGAGCTGCTATCAAAGGGGCCTTAAAGAATACCCAAGGCAAACAGGCTTTCCTTCCCACTCAGGTTTTTCAAAGACAGACCTGAACTGAAAGCCCTTAGTGACATTGGCTGTAGTAACTCCCAACAAGAAAAGACAGTATTCCTCATCACTGTCAGAGCCTGTCCTCAGTCTGAAAGGAACTGACAGGATCTGAGCAGGTCTGATCCATGCTTTTGTACGGTTCCTCTAACCAAACTCAGAAGCCACAAAGATGAGCTCACCAGTTTGTATTTTACCTTTTAAAGGGTGGGAAAAGAAATATAACATACTGGGTTTAAGTCAAGTTTTGTTTATAGGGGTTGGGATAGGAAGACACCTGAATAAAGAAAGTATTTTGAAATCTTTCACTTTGGGTTGTTTTAAGTTGTTAGAAATATTTTCAAAATGACATTTTCTGAAAAATCAGAATAAAGTTACAATATACTAATTATCAAATCTAGTATTAACACTAGATTAGAAAACTTGTAAGCACAGTGGTAAGTTTTCATTGTCTAAAGGGAAAAACCAGTCCTGTTAGGGGATCTGAACATTACCCTTAGCCTAAGCACGTTAGGTCTGACTGCAAGAACATGAAAACTAGATATCCATAAAATACATAAAACAACCATCTCCACAGTGACTCCTATCACAGGAATAATGGTGTGTGTATGTGTGTGTGTTGTTTTTTGTTGTTGTTGCTGTTGTTTTGTCTGCTACAAAATAAAACTAAAATCAAAGATTAAACAAAGGAGATAAGAGAAACTAACATTTGCATAGACCTCACATATGGGCAATTTTCTCTGAAGGTGCATGGTGATCAACCTAAATGAATGAATACCCTGCAGACTCCAATAGGAAGTTCTGTTCCTCCTCTAAAAGTAAGCTTTGGTGGGTCAATCTACAGAGATGATACAACTGTGTAACATTGGGATTGCTTTAAATAACTGTGTCATTTAAGCGGAATATTTCCTATGCTTTGTTGTGTGAATATATAATCCATCAATGTCAGAAAGCTTAATTTTAACATTTTTTCATTGCTATTCATGTTTGCATATATTTGGGTGTGTGCATGTGCATATGTATGTGCGTACCTGAAGTTGATGTTGGGTGCCTTTTTTAACCACTCTCCACTTTATATATCAAAGGTCTCTTACCTAGGACTGCTCCTGATTCAGTTAGTTTAGCTAAATAGCTTGCTCTGGAGATGCCCTATCTCTGCCTTCTGAAGGCATGGATTATAGGCCAGCTGCCATAACCATCAAGATTTGCATGGGATCTAAACTCTAATCCTCACACTTAGGCAAGTACTTTACCCAATGAGCCATCTCCTGAGCCCCAGAAAGGTGACATTTTAAAGAAGCAAGGAATATGACTCAACAGCTCAAAGCATCTTAAATAATATTTATAACGATTATTAATACCCTGTTCTCTCTCAGCTAATCTAGTAGTGTCTTGACATGGGATGCAGTGCAAGAGAGATGATGAAATATTCCTATTGACAATAAGAATTTACTATAGGAAAGAAAATATTTTATCATATCAATTATAAAGAGGCTGTCATGTGACTACTTTGGATGGACAAGTTATAGCTTATATACTATGATGGTTAATACTGACTGTCAATGTGACAGGATCTAGACAAACTTCAGCAGACATCTGTGAGGGAATTTCTAGACTGGATTAACTGCCGTGGGAAGCCCACCCTGTCTTAGCTTCAGTTATCCACTTCCTCGGCATAATCACCATGGAAGAAGAAGCCCAGCTAAGGAACCGTCTAGATCAGACAGGCCTGTAGCTCTGTCTGTGGAGCCTTGTATTGATTGATAATTGACATAGAAGGGCCCAGCCCACTGTGGGCAACACCATTGCTACGCAGGTGGGCCTGCACTGTGTAAGACAGCTGAGAGAACCACAGAGCAAGCAGCAGCACTCCATACTTCCTGCTTCAAGCATCTATCTGAGCTCCTGCCCCAACTTCCCTCAAGGTGGGCTACAATCTGGAAGTGTAAGCCTTACTAAACCCGTCTCTCCCGAAAGGTGCTTTGGGTCGGGGTACTTATTAGAGCAACAGAGAAGCAAACTAGGACACACTGGAGTAGCGCTGTTCCATGGCCTGGGGTCCTGGACTAAATAAATGAGAGGAGCTGACAGCAGCAGTCACTGCTCTCTGCTCCGGACTCGGAATCCAAGGTGGCCAGCTGCCTTCTGCTCCTGCCACCAGGCCTTCCCCGCCATGATGGACTGTGCCCCAAACTGTGAGCTAATGCAAAACCTTTCTAAGTTACTTCTGTCAGGTAGCTTGTCACATGGATGAGACAATAATGGACACCGGCCTGGCAACTGTTACATACATGTGCTTTTCTTAGAAACAGTTCCCTAATTTCAAATTCAAAGATGAAAAAAGTTAATTTTGTCACCATAAAAGTTTTGTTTTGTACATAATTTATAGAAAGCTGTGTAGCTGAAGCTAAAAGCTGTGCTCATAAAATTACACTTGCAGTAAAAGCAATAAATGTAAATAAATTGTTACTTGATTTTCCATTTACCCTAAAACTACTTAAACATAGGGGCAAAGAATAAATATGACAAATTATTTTAAATTAAAGCTCTCACAATGTCTGGCTTAAAGTAAATATTTAGCTTAAATATGCTGAAAATAGGTCAATGAGTAAATGAATATAATGTATTTATGTAAATGGATTTTGTAAACACACTAAAAAGAGAATTATGGGAATTCAAAAATAAGACTTAAAACTACAACATGAAAGAGATATGGATTCTATCTTATAACAAGTCTGTAAACATACTATAGAGAATATTAAAACAGTATCTAAAAAACACAGAGAGAATCAACATGTGCACCATGGAATTCATTCTTAGACTTACTTCATAAAAGCAAATAGCAATAGTGTATCTGACTGGTACTTCAGGGTCATGACAAAGGCAGAAGAATGTAGAATAGAGTTCCATGTGGAAGTTTTTAGGATCAACAAAAACAATCATGGCCTAGTGGAGGTGGAAGGAGATGAATGAGAAGGAGAGAAAAACATGCATCAATACCTGATATAATCATCTCACTAACATGGAAATCACATCCTATTAAGCATATGTAATAAAACATTGTTTGTAAAACCCAAATGCATAAATATAATTCTAATTTATATACAAAGAGAAATACAAATTGCATCAAAATGTGTTGAATGCCTCTATACAATTAGACACTTGCTAAACACAAGCACAGAGATGTCAATATCTTAATGTGCTCCATTCATACATTTTAATGTCATAGTCAAAACGACCAGTAAACAGAAGCCAGTATTTTATTACCGGAAAGTTGTAAGCACAGTTCTTTCGTACTGAAGTATACTTCTTCTCCTGCTCGATGATTTGGGATGGAATCTGGTTTTCATTGTGGCCATTTTCTTGTTGCAAACCAAGTGTACAAAGTTTCTTATAAAACTCCAAAAATCTCAAGTGCTGATCTGGAGTAAAAATTCCTAAAACAAATGTAAAACCTGAGTCCAGCATTTCAATTGCAAACAAAAATTTTTTTTAAAAGAAACTCAGAGTACAATAAAAATGTGTAGAACAAAATATTAAAGCACAATGGCTACAGATGGCTGGTTCATACAGCAATGAGCAAACAAATGCTCTGAAGAAAGCTAGCACGTCATAGTTTTTCACCTTGTGCTTACTTTAATAATTTATATAAAAAAAATTTTTTTGAAGGGAAATAGAGGAAGAGTTGATCTGGGGGACAGGGGAGGTGAGGGGAAGAGCTGGGGGGAGGTTGAGGGAGGAGAAATTGTGGTTTGGATGTAATGTATGAGAGAAGAATAAAAGTTAAAAAAATAAAAATAAATAATAATATTTTAATTTAAAAATATGAACTACAGAAAATAGGAATTACATCTCCCTTAGTTCCACAGCATGTGGAGAACTAAGATACCATCATCATCAGGACCATTCTTAAAATATTGCTGGGTATTTATGGTTTATGTTTTAAAGTCTTTGCAGGAAAAAAAATGCAATGTATCTACAGAGAAGGAGCTAAAGAACTGAGCCTGGAAGATGCCAAAGTGATTAGCAGTACTATTCATCAATGGGATAGTTCCACAATCATCAACTCTCTTGAATCCAGGGATTTAGTGGACACTGTAAAACACTTTTCAATTACCAGATGTCTGCAACCCACATGAAGTATATCACTATGCTAGATAAGAGCTTAATTCTTACATGATCACAATAAACTAAGAATATGTTCAAACAACACAACTTCTGAGTGCTGGTCTATGTTCTAAGCTGAACTACTCACATGCTATATGTATCATTCAAGAACTGGTTTTTAAAATTATTCTCACTGCACACAAAGAGCTAACATCCTGAACTTCTATTAGCACACTGTGTCTTAAATATACAAACTGCCCAGAAATTCCGTAGGCTGCACTTACTGACTTTTTAAATAAGGTGCCATCCGTGAAAACATCGTTTCTAAATGTGCTCTAAATTATGCTGCCAAGTTCTAAGTTCTCCTAAAGCTGCCCACACTTGAGAGCAAGTGTTATCCGCAAAGAGCTGAGTGAAACGAGTAGGGGCAAAGGGGAAGGGCAGCCCCATGTAACGTACCATAGAGTCCATGGCATAGCTTTCCTAAATGAAACGATAAGGAAATCAGAATTGATTCATCTGCTTTGAAAGACTTCTCACAGAATGATTTCACTAAGGGAAGTATAGTTTGACTTCTGTCATCTGAGAAACAAAACAAAACAATATATAGTTTAGAGACAGTTGTTGACATTTCTGTGTGGAAACTAAGACATATACATGCTCCAGAAGAAAACTGTCTCTGCTAGACTAACAATAATAAAAATACCTCACACCAGTGATAGAGAGACTGGAGACAAGGGGAGAGATCACCAGAAACTGTGAGTTTGGGTCTGTACAGAAGCCACACAGGAATGAACATGGGGTCACCACAATTAAACAATTGGATGAATGGAGTCTTGAGTCTGAATAACCAGAAGAGCTCTAACCCTTTCAATTTAAATAGTTGGACAGCAGGCCCAGGAAACTTTGAATTTTCTCTTATATTCCTCCCGTGCACACTCTTAACTTTAATATTGTTTTTTATCAAAGTCAACTTGAAATCTAACCTATCTACTTAATTTCACTGTTGTTACTTCTTATATGGTCTTTAAAAGTTGACCAATTCTTTAAGTATATGTATCTACTTAGGTCATATGCTTTTGATATGATAGCAATATTTAAATCTTACTTCCAGATATTCTTGAAAACTGCCACAGTTGAGTAAGCCATCAGACACACATTGGTGCTGAGGGGTGAGAAGCCATAATGGAGGAATGGGTGTCATGCTATTATGACTGTATTGTCATCTCAATTCAGGGCCTTGTCTCCAGGTGTATTAAATGAAATCCATACAACAGTTACTGATTGACAGAATAGGCATTATATGAAATGGGAGAAACTTTACTATATGAAGAATAAAATGGTCTTAGAACTTGAAGAACAAGCCAGCAAAGAAACCTGTAGTCCATCATATTACCTTAATGAGCGTTCTGAAATATTTATACAAAATCATCTAAACCTCAATAATCTTTTAGAGGTCCTATTTCAGATCAAATGTTGATAGTCCCAGTGAGCCCAACCCTACAATTACATAGCTGACTTTCACACCTCAGTCTTGACATTTGACCCACTAAGCATTACCTTGTCATGGGCTAACATCTACTGATGAACTACTTGTCCAGAGCTGGCATCAATCTAGGTCTGGGTACATGCTTAGTAGAACAGCTAACTGTTCTGTGCCTTGGTTTGGATAAGAACAAGAAATACTTTCTTACACATCCCCACTGAATTATCTACTCCAGATTTCTCCTCCAATGGCATTTTAATGCCAGACTTCTGGCATTAAAGTATTATTAAGAAGGAGCTCTCTCAGGCATGTTGTTATAATCATGTTACAGTCAGGACTTAACATCAGTTAGCTGAGGAAATGAAGTTAAGGGCTACTTCCCAAGCCAAATTCTTCAATTTCTACGTGTCAGAGAACTGAGAAGTAGGAAGCACACTGCAGCATTAGATTCCAGAACGGTAAAAGCAGAAGCACACAAGATATTAAGAGGAATACCCATAACACACTACACTTGACAGAAAAGTCTCAAGCAGTCTCTGCTCCTTACCAGTAAGGGAAAACATGGAAAAACTGCCTTTCAGAAATAAAGATGCTTGCACATGAAGATTTACCTGTATCAAACATGTCAAGCATGTTAACCAAGGTTTCAAAAGCAGCAAGCCGCACACTGCTACTCTCATCCCTAGAGAGTTCTATTAATTCGGGAAGCACCACATTCTTTGTCAGTTCTGTCCTGCACAATAAGCAGTAGAAGAAAATAAGTCAGAGCAGCAAACCCGCAGCCAGAGTCTAATAAAAACAGCTGGGCAGCCCAGCTGGTCCCAGGGCCTTGCTCTCGTCCCCACACAGGCCATCTGGTGAGGAAGGCAGCCATGGGTATAAGAAATACAAGGTGGATATGGGAGGAGTTATGGGGGGTTAGGAGGGAATATAATTAAAATACATTGTATGAAATTCTCAAAGATTTAAAAATATTGAAGAAATATTACTAGTAATTTTATAATGATTGAATCAATTCTAATTTCTTCTGTGAAGTAATCTCAGAAATTTTAATAACTAGGGTGTTATATTACACTTTATAGCTTTTTTTTCCGGGATATTACACTTTATAAATTATATAATTTTCTATTTTAAATAAATCTCAGGAAATGATCCAGCTAGTTAAGAAAAAAATGTATTATCCGTATTTGAAGAAATTCAAGAAAATCATCTGATCTAGGTTTTCAGGCATGTTATTTTTCTAATTATCTGAAGTGCATACGACATTACTAAAATAATTAGTTTCTACACAAAAGAATAGTAGACAACTGGTATTCAGTCTAAAAGAATAAGGTATGATAAATGCTTTATAGACTAAATGCTTAGAACCTATTCATAGCAGTTCCTAGTCAACATTCCATCCCTACTAATGACAAGCGCCTAGACTGATTAAAGGGAGCCTTCAGATATAGCCTTTGTTGTATATAGTACAGAAGACAACACAAATTATACCCTGCATAGTATATTAACAGAGTTTAAAACAAAACAATGAAACAACTCAATAACAGAGGCAGACAGAATGCCATGAGTTCAAGGCCAACCCAGTCTATAAAGCAAATTCCATGCCAACCAGGGCTGCACAGTGAGACTGTCTCAATAAAACAAAATAAATAAATAAATAACCTCCAAATAATGACCCCAAATAAAGCTTTTTCTCCATAAACTGTCACAGCATGCTACAATAACAGAAAGCTGACTTGACACAACCAGCCATGAGGGACCATTACCATACCGTGTCCTACCGTTATATTTGTAATAGGACAAGAGAACTCAACACTAAATAAATGTGCGCATATGATCAAGCAAATTGGCTTAAAGGTATTCTAACCTACTGAAGCTGAGTACAGTCTCTGTCATTTTATTTTTACATTAATCCTTAAGAAATAATCCTGAATTAATTAAGGAAGACTAATTTGAACATGCTTGGTGTGGTGGTTTAAATATATTTGAATGCTTGGTCCCCAGTTGGAAGTGCTTGGGAAGGATTAGGAGGTGAGCCTTGTTGGAATAGGTGTGGCCCTGTTTGAGAGGGTGTGTCACTAGGAGTAGACTTTGAAGTTTAGAAGGGCCACACTGTGTGAGTGTGTTTGTGTGTGTGTGAGAGTGTGTGTGTGTGAGAGGTGTGTGTGTGTGTGTGTGTGTGTGTACTCTCCCTTTTCTTTGTGCTGATTGGGATATAACGCTCTCAATTATTGCTCTAGAGCCGTGCTTGTCTGCTTCCCACCATACTGACTATGAACTAACTCTCTAACACTGTAAGCAAGCCTCCAATCAAATACCTCCTTTCCCAAGTTCCCTTGCCCACAGTGTCACTTCAGAGCAACAGAGCAGTAACTAAAACACTTGGCCTTCCCATTTTTTTAAACAGTAAAAAAATGTCAGTTGGTTAAAAAAAAAAAAGTAATAGGTATTCTGCATCTTTATGAAGTGAGTAAGTAGTAGTACACTGTCCAATCCAATTCTGACTCTGACTCACACGCATGGTCTAGATGAGACTGAGCAGTCCACACTGCTCCAACAAGACTCAGGAAGCTTCAGAAGACCTCCCAGGAAAATAGTTCTGAGATCACAGCCCAACAACTTGTTAGCAGACACAGCACACGGTACATGACTCTGCTGAGTCTGTTAGCGACATCCTAAAGCTTTCCAAAGTAATCACTGTCGTAAGTTCACTGTCCTTCTCTGTGAAAACAGTAACAGACTAAATCAATGCAGTACCCACGAAAAATAAGAGACACCAGTATCTCTCCACCTACTCTAGAATCCTTAAAACAAAATCACTTCCCAAGATGATTTTTAGAGATCTCGTTTAATACAGTATTATACTTGTATCCTGACCTGGGATCTGTTTTTAAGCAGACTGTAGACTGCCTGTCCTATGCCTCTACTTCCCCAATGGGCAAAAAGAGCTACAGATCATATAAATCCAGGCACAAGCCTGGAATTGCATAGGGATTCAACAAGACTTCAATTACAGCAAATCCACCTAAAACACCTAAACAATATAACTAGAATATGGTCAACCAAAAGAATTGATCAGCTGTATTCCAGGTATAGTTTCTCCTGGACATGGTCCCCTCTTGGGTCTGGTTGCTCAGAACTATAACTGAGTAACCAGGATGAGAAAGAAAGAAACTGGCATTAATTGAATATCTCCTGCCATGCTGGATACATCCCCTTTTATCTCTTACCACAGACACATCAGGAGAGGCCTGCTATGATCACCTGAGGATGGCACATAAAGAGCAGCAGACATTCATGAACTACATGAGCAGGCTACGTGCGTGCCACACTTTGGCAATGCGATTGTGCAGCATGAGGACCTGGACGCACACTTACCCAATGCCCTGAGCTATGTTCTCTAATTGCCGACACATACAAGATCGAACTTCATATTCCACATCTTGACAGAGTGATTTTACCAAGGGAAGTATTTCTCTTTTAATGCTGAGGAAGACAGGTTAAGAAAAAAAATATATGTAAATGGATGGACATTTTAGACTAATATTTTCAAAAATCCCCAAATCTCAAATTATCACATATGAGAGAGAACATCTTTGAGTTTTTAGACTTGTATGTTTAATGTGGAGTTAGAAAGCAGGGATTGGGTCAGGGGAATGGAAGGAGAGATAAGATGGAAGGTGGTGTGGTGGTTTGAATAAGAAGGACCCCAGAGGCTGATATATTTGAATGCTTAGTCATCAGGGAGTAGCACTACTTGAGAAAGAAAGATTAGATGGTGTGGCCTTGTTGAAGGAAGTATGTCACTGAGAGTGTGCTTCCTGGTTTCAACCCCCCACCCCCCTTGCTGCCTGGAGACCCAGATGTAGAACTCTCAGCTATTTCTCCAGCACCATGTCTGCCTGAGTGCCGCCAGGTTTCTCACCATGATGATAATGGACTAAACTTCTGAAACTGTAAGCCAGCCCCAAGTAAATGTTATCTTCTATAAGAGTTGTGAAGATGGCATGGCATCTCTTCACAGCAATAGAATACTTACTAAGTAGGATAATCAAAACTAAGGGTATGTGAAAAAGCTTTAGGATAACCACTCATGAGGTGATTTTTAAGATACATGTTTTTATAAAGGAGTTTAAATGGCAGTACCCTGCAAGGGCACACAACACTTTTTTCCTTAGAAGATACAGATTATTAAATAAAAACCCTAGTACCAGATATGTGATATCTCCCTATGACTGATATTGTTCTTGGCTGCCCATATAACTATATAGTAAGACCCTATTACTTAAGACATGACATACTCTGGTTGTTCTATAGGTTATAGAGAAATCAAGCCAGAACTGACCTGAAAACTTCTACCCTGCTGGCTAGTTTCCATGGTGCCAGAAGATGCAATGTGGATGACTAGTGGAGAAAAGTTATCAGTACAACTACCCAGTGTTGACCTTGTATGCTACAATACTGACCTGTGAGGCAAGATGTGACTACTGTGCAAAGTGGCATGACTGTTCGGGAGGTAATGAACTGCTTTCTGACTGGGTTTTAGTGCTATTCCATTGGAGGGAATCTTACTGTAAATCTTGTCAAAGGCCCACAGCTGGGAGGCTACAGGCCTTTGGTAGAAACTTAGACAGTTACTTGCTAAATGCTCAGCTGTCAAACTGCCTCCTAAGTATTTGTTTACACCTATACATTAGCGCTGCTCTCAACTGAGAAAGAGGCTTCTTTTGGCAGTGTGAGAAGCCAGTGCAAGAGACTCACATCTGGTCAAAGTGCTGAGAGTAAGCACCCCTGAGTATTCAACCATAAATTAGACAGCCCCTACAAGGGTCAGAAAACACTGTGAAAGAGAGGGCAGAAAGAATGGGAGAAACAGAATAGGGAGAGACACGCTGTGAAATTCTGTCTTCAGATATGGCATGGCTGTTGTACTCATTAATTTACAGCAGCTTTGGTTACTGGCATGAGAACAAGTCAGACAACATTCCAGCAATGACAGGAGGACACATGAAGTTTCAACCCTACATCCATGTGCATGCAGGCAGCACTAATTAGACATGGTAGATTTTTTTTTCAAAGAAGAAAAAAATGAAAGTGAGAAGGGGACGGATCTGGAAGGGATTGAAAAAGGGACATTCAGGTTAGCTATAGCAATATGCATTACACATATGTGTGTGTGCACATGTTCATATATAAGTACATATACATACATACATGTATACATATGAAATTATTAAAACAAATAGCTCTTAAATATTCTTTAAAACCATGACTTAACTTATTAACCCAATATACTTTAACATAAGATTTCACAGTTTATATTGAATTTTTACATAATTTGGATGTTACCATTAGTTACAGTATTTGTTAAAGTTAATGGTTAACTTTGTACCAGCAGTTAAATGTTCCTAGCTAATTCAGAAAGCTATAGCAATGCAGTGTCTGACTCTGGCATCTGTCAGGCAAATACACTTCTGCTTTGACAATTGCTCTCATGTTATAGCTCCAGCACATGTAATGTGAGCAGCGTGGTACAATGCAGACATGCTCTGTCATGATTATTATTCAAAATAAGGAATTCATAGCAGTGATGTAAGAAAGCAGAAATCCTATCTTTAGTTCATATTTATCAATTTTGGAAGTCCCAAGACAAAGCTATTTTATCCTCACAAGTAACCATGGTATGTGATTGGGAAAACTAAGACGGGAGCTAGAAAATAATTTAACTCGACCGTGAAAACCCATGAAACTGAGAGGAAATGCTTCCAGTCACTAGACTTTCGTCTGAGAAGTCTGTATAAGCTGCAATGGCTGAGGTTGTAAGTGTGTGGAATAATGCAAAAGTAACCATTGCTAATATAGCCGTATATATTTTAAATCAATTTAAGTTGATAAAAGAAATAAAATTAGATTCAAGTACTCACCTATGGATATCAAATTTGTTGGTTAGTTTTCCTAAAATTTTACAGCTAACTAAACGCGACTGGACAGTTTGGGAAAGCTGTGCTTTGGAAACAAGTGGATTCAGAATCTAAAAGGAAATGATTTAGAGAATAAGTGGACAGAGAATTATAAACTCCTGTTGCTAACATCAACTTCTTCAAAGAATATTTTCATTTTTAAACATTGTTAAAGAACATGAATTACAACTGAGGAATATGGTCACTCTTGGATCACTTTCTTGGTCTTCTTGGCTAAGGTACAGATGACAAACGCAACTGAAACCAACTAGACACACAGCACTAAGGTGAACCTCACGGGCAGCTCTGCACTGGTCTGAGTGCATGTGAAGGATAATTTTGAAATACACATTTTCAACAGAGAAAAACAAATTAGTTACCAGGTACTCTGAATTTTATTTCACATGGAATTTTATACTTATTCTAAAAATATGAGGGAAAAAACCTATTTAGGAAATTTGGTTATTAGAACATAAAGACCAAAATCTGGTGCTGTATTATTCATAGTCTAGACACTAAAAAAACTCAACAGCATGGCACACTGCAAAGAATTATGAATAGTGGTCTGTCATTCTCAAACTAATTCTTGAATTTTTAACGTTGCTATTTCTCATGCCAATGATTCTATTAAAAGTCACATGCTAAAAACACCAAGCGCTCTGAGTAGCAACTGTTCCACTCAAGTTTACCGGTTCCTTAAAGCCACAAAGAGCACATCTCCGCACCCTGCTCAGCAGTTCACTATGTGATAGGATGTCTAGATACCTGCCATCAGGTACACACCATTATTACTGGATAACAGTTGCCATTTGAAAGAGTACTCTGATATTGTGATAGAATGGCAAACTAGAACGTAGACAAAGACACAAGGAGATCTGTAGAGGATATTTCAATGAATAACTTTCTACCATGGGATGTTTGCAAAGAAATACGTACAAGGAGAATTTTCAAAGAATGTAAAGTTATTTCATTAGAGGACAGACTTGCTGTATCTTCTGGTCTGCCACTTTAATTTATAATTAAAATGTTCAAGAGAAACAAAATGAACCATATTGAAAATTAAAAGGCAAATACCAACTGGGACTAATTTTTATACAAATATATACAAATGTAAGAAAGAATGGCAGAGAGATGATATATGTAAATGGAGCTTAAAGGACAGGATCAGATCGTTCCTAAAGAATAAATACAACCAATTGGATATAATATATGAAACATAGTCAACAGTGTCATTTGAAATTTCCAGTTAAAATGCAATCATGCCTTTAGCCTACCAAATTATATTGGAACATCATTTTTATTGCTGATTGTAAGGCAGTGTCACATGACCCATGATAAACTGGAGTTCACAATGTAGTCAAGAAGGACTTTGAACTCCTCTTCCTACCTCCAGCTTCTGAGTGCCAGGGTTACAGTCAGATGACCCCATGCCTAGCTCATGACATCCTGGGGATCAAACCCAGGCTTTAGTGCATGCTCGCCAAGTTCTCTGCCAACTCAGCCACGTCCCAGTGGGACACTATTTTTAATAAAACTCAGGGTGACTCTATTTCACATATTTAGTGAAGAGCTTAAGAATATTAATGTCCCCTTGCCAGGTGACACCACTTTTATAAATGCCACAATTAAAGAACTACCTGAAAGAGGTGATACAGGATGCCTTATTTTGATAGTAAAACAGAAGGCAGACTGTAGCTTCCAGAGTTTAACAAGTAAAATAATTTGTAACTACACACAGGAAAATGACGCTGGGTGAAAAGTGCCCATGTTCAGGGTCAATATAATTACTTATAAATCAATATAATTGACAAGCAGCAACCACAGAGGGGAAGGCTGAAGGACAGAGCTCAGAAACTTAAAACCAGCCAATTACACAAGTATAAATTATTTTTCCTTACATTTTCTGAATTATGTAAGTTTTCTGCAATGGAAAACAAAGCTAGTTCTTAAAAAAAAAAATACTGCAAAGTGACTTACTATTTACAAAAAGAAAAAAAAATAGTATTACCTCATGCCTCAGGGTTTCTTTTGGCAATAATTCTACTGCAGAGAGAAGTGTTTCCAGCCATGCATTGCTGACACCTAACGGGCATAAATGCAACATGCTAGGTTAAACATCTCAGGAACAAACGTACAATCAACTCATCCATCAACAGCCGCAATCCCATTTTATTAAAAAATAAGAATTATTATTTCCATTCTAAGACACTTTCTACGGTTTTTGTTTTGAATACCTTCAGAGAACTTTAAATACTGAAAAATAAATTGAGGGAGATACATGCTATTTTTACTGTCTGATAATCCCATGAACAGAATGTAAGGAAAACATCTAAGGAAAGAGACGCCTGAGGAGGCGCTACTGTGCCCTCTCCCAGGGTTGCTCTTGGAGGGATCTCAGCTCTTCTCATCAGGCCCACAGGTGGCAAAAGAACCACAACCAGTTGCCAGATAACATAAACAAGATTGTAAGCAAGCACGCTGGGCCCTGACCTGTGTCCCTGTGCTCCAGGTGCAGGAGAATGACTTGCAGGAAGGAGTGTGCAAACGTGTGGACTGACATTGATTCTTCCTGAAGAATGGTCAGAAAGGACACTGCAGCCGTTAGCTGCATTTCCACGCTAGCAACATGCAGGACTTCCTGTGTGAGTGAGCACAAAGAATTTGCTATTTACAGAGATGAGAGGTCAGAAGAGTAACGTTATAATATTATGACAGCCAAGGTTACAGAAACCAAACAGCAGACTCACTAAATACAACCTTTAAAGACAGGCACTTCTTAAGAGAACCATATTAATCTGTTCCTTCCCAATACTTAACTCATTAGATGATAAATTTCTTAGGGAATTTTCAGTGTTTTAAGAATTTCTACACTAGGTGACATTCCCTTGCTTTACTGGATGAAAACGATCCTCCAGAGTGAACAGAGGAGGTGGGTTTGATGGATCTCAACTCTTACATCGCTAATGGCGATCTGCAGATGCCATCCTGCTGAGCACAGCAATGTCAAATCTCACGGATTCTCATTTCCTGAATTTCTGTTTCAAAAATAAACACCATAAGGGCTGGAGAGATGACTTGCTTCCTGAGAGCTTGTACTGCTTTGGCAGAAGACCCGAGTTCACCTCCCAGCACCCAGGTCAGTCAGCTCTCATCTGCCTGTGACTCCAGCTCCAAGGATCCAATGGACGCATCTTGCCTCTGCAGACAACCACACTCACATGCACACACCCCTACACAGATACTCATAGCAACACATAATTAAAAAAAGAAAACCATCTAAAATAAATGAATAAATATTATTATTCTAATATGAAAAGGAAAATACTCAAGAATGTGCAAATGGTCAGGTGTGGTGCACATCTTTAATTCCAGCAATTGGGAGGCAGAGACACGTGGATCTCTGTGAGTTCCAGGCCAGTCTGGTCTACATAGGGAGTTCAGACCAGCCATTGCTACACAATGATACCCTCTCTCAAAAAACAAACAAACAAAAAAATCCCTGTAAATGTAGTTTCTTTCCCCCTTTTCCCCTTGACATAACTGATAATAGAATTACCATGAATAAACAATTTAAAAGATTTTCTTAAACATAAGAATGTTTTTAAACAATAAATTACACCCATACCATTTAAAGAATTTGAACATGCATATTCAAATTTAAAGCCTACATTTAAATATACATCAAAGACTAAAAAGATAACCTAAGTTTCTTCAAATATCAAAATAACTGTACTTCTCTCTAGAAGCCTGTTGGTTTTCAGGATAAATGTACAATGTGAAGACAGAGCAGATTTTTTTTTTTTGCTCAGTTATGGAAATAGTGAGAATTTTCCTTATGTGTTAATTTTGTGACTGACAGAGCAGTTATCAGAACATCAGGATACTTACTGTCATTAAGTTTCATTTTTGTGATCTTGGAAAGACTAACCTTTCTGGCATTATTTCATTATAATATATAGTAAAAGTCAATTACAACATGATCATGATACAATATTATTTAAACAGCTTTTATTTGTATAATTTATGAACTACTATGCAAATGACCATTTAAACACTGACCAGTGTAATGTCCAGTATCTTTCTCTATACTATCCTTGAGTTGAAGAAGCAACAGCACCTTGCCCGTATCTTCACTGGTGTCTTCCTAAAACCACAGTTGAGACCCCACTTTGGAGGTTGAATAACCCTTTCACAGGGGTCACAATGTAAGGTCATCAGAAATATCAGATATTTACATTCTGATACATAGCAATAGCAAAATTACAGTTATGAAGTAGCAATGAAAATGATGTTATGGTTGGGGTCACCCCAACATGAGGACTGTATTAAAGGGTCACAGCACTATCGAGGTTGAGAACCACTGTCCTAAAACCTATGCTCCTGTCATCTTCCTCATCTCTGTTAGTAAATGACAACTCTTAGTTTTTACAGTGTCTTAGTTTGCAAACTTCAGGGTCATCCTTCATTTTGCTTTTTCCCTCACCCAATGCATCTAAAGGACCTGCCTTCAAAACAGATCTGTAACCTGACCACTTGTTACCTCTCCCACTATGACCCTGGTCCAAAACATCTTTAATTATTCAAATAGCCTTTATCTTGTCTGACTCATCATTGGCCCTCTTATCCTCTACTAGGTAGCCAGAGAGATTCTCAAGTATTAGCTCAGATCCCCCTTAGCATTTCCTCTCACTGGAAGTTCAAGTTGTTTTGGTAACATACAAGATCTTCTCTAAAACCCCCCTTTGCCCAGGTTTCCACATGGTGGCTCCCTGAGCTCTCTTAACCCTGGACTCTGATACCATTTTTAGAACAAGTCTTCCCTGACAGTCCTATTTTAAACCACTTTGAAAGTAAAAGTTATACATTCTACTCTTTAAAAAAGAACACACCTATGAATATGTGAATGTCAAGATCCCTAAGAGACACACACACATACACACACACACACACACACACACACACAGAGCTCACCAGCCCCTGGAGGGGCTGAAGTCATCACTGAACATGCCCCACAGCCCTTTGGTTATGGTCTATCTCCCCCACATAGAGGACACTGTTTATGAAACCTTGTCTGTTAGTCTGCTGTAACTCTGACTACCAAGCATGCATGCACAATGGAACTTTCTGCTCCTGGTGTTCTCGTTCTCTCTCTCTCTCTCTCTCTCTCTCTCTCTCTCTCTCTCTCTCTGCCTCCTTCCTTCCCTCTCTCTCCTCTCCCTCCTTCTCTCTCTCTCTTTCCCTCCCTCCTTCCTTCTCTCTCTCTCTCTCTCTCTCTCTCTCTCTCTCTCTCTCTCTCTTTCTCTCTCTCTCTTTCTCTTTCTCTCTCTCCTACGTACTTTCAACATCTCTTAAGAGGTGGGGTCAGGAAATTTTGAGGGAGGTCCTAAATGTCAGGGATTGGCAGAATCAGACCAAAGGCAAGGTTGAGGCATAGGGGCACACTCTCAAGTCCTCCTTCAGTTGGGTCCTTACACAGCTGCACCTGATGTGCTTGACACCAGCACTGTCATGACAATTGACATACCGTACCATAGTCCTGCTTCAGTTGGTGCTGTGAAACAGTTGCTGGTCATTAGGAGCAAGTAGCACTCCTAATACTCTAGCAGAAGGAACACCAGGGCAGTGAAGTGTTCTGTTGCTGGCCACTGAGCTACTGCCCTACAATCCATTCATTACCTGCTATGAACCAAAGCACTCCTGTACACTGACGTCTTCCTCACAGACCTTGTATGTCCATTCACCATTAAGACATGGCTCATAACAACTCTAAACCTCATGGGGCAGTGCCCTTTGCTGTGGCAAATGTTTATGCAATATGGTTAATTCCCATAAAAAACACAACTTACTTGTATGGCTGTTTTGTTTTGTTAAAAGCTTTTACAACACATACACACGTACACACATTCACACACACAAATGTGATTATGTATACTTATTTCTCAACTAACCATCAACTGTGTTGCTTAAGTCTTTGGCTGGGAGGGAAAAAAGCACATTAATGCAGAGGTTATAGTTAGCCTCTGAAACCAACCTTCCTATCAACCTTGTTTTGCTGTTTCAAGAATAAATATCATCCCATACCAACAATTTTGGATCTGGAGAACACATTTAAAAAAAAAAAACTTGATGTGGCCAATATATAGACTTACAGGTTTCAAAAGCATAGCTTTCATTTAGAAACAGAAAAGACTTCATAAATATATATAATCCAATAAATCATGAGAGACACAGTGTACACTCCAGTTCACACAGTCTGCTTCTGAGATCCAAAAGCAGCTTCCTGGCCACGAAAGTCATTACATCCTGGGTTTGCACAGAGAGTTACATGCAAAGTGGAACAAGAGCCTTGAGCTTTATCTTCTTACTGTATGACTTAGTCTTGACTCTGTAGCAACTATTTTGCATTTAATTTTTGAAAAATCCTCAAGACTTATCAGGATTTATTTTTTTTTCTCTTGTGCTGACTTCAATATCTGGAACTATTAAGAAACCAGCACAGACTAAGAGATTTCATCTCTGCTTTAAAAAAAAAAAAAAAAAAAAAGAATCAGTTAATTTCTAAACATTTTTCAGAAATGTAGAATAAATTTCATATTTACCAATAAGTGTTATCCTCCAGAGTCACATCCTCTGGACAAACACATGTGAAATGCATACCTCTGGGATAAATAAGTGTGTGTCCTCACAGACCTTGGGAGACACTGAAAAGCAAATTCCTCCATTTGCTTAAGTGTATGCCTGAAGGCCAGTTACCTGTTTCTATTCTATACTATTGCTTGGCAGACAGTCTAGCCTAAACTCTTTGAAAATGAAATGAGATATTGCATCAACTATTTTTAAACTATTTCTATTGAGGAAAGGAAAGTGTGCTAGGCACATGTGTAATCCACTCTACTTAGTATGTCATAAAAGAGTGTGCTGCCTCCCTGGTAGAGAGGGAGAGAACGGTCCCCAGTAAATCTGTGTTACATCTCTTCCCGATGTGCAACAGAGAGAAGCATCATGTAACTATGAGCTTATTCCTAATGGGCAAATATACCAGATTCCCACGTTCTAAAATTACAAAGTAGGATTGAAAAGTCCATTACATTACTGATTGTTTTTAATTTAGATAATAGGAACTTAAAAATTTTGGGAATTAAGGGTAGTCAGTGTGGAAATTTTCAATAATTAGCAGTAGGTGGCAGCTCTTTTCTTATAGATTTTAACATGCACAAAAGACTAAGTCTGAGCTACTGACAAAGAGTTGGAACACGCCAACTCTAGGACGCCTGTGACAGGTTCCTCCCAAACCCCATTCTCTTCCTCATCCCACACCACAAGGAAGATGCAGAGGAGAGCTGGCTAAGAAAGCAAACCGGTCAGAGAGAAAAATGCACTGCAGACCACAAGCCAGAATACTGAAGTGTCCTTCTTTAAATCTGCATCCAGTGACTAAGGAGGTTGGCAAAGATGTACACACACAAGATCCTAAGAACTTTTCTGTCAAGGGGATAACAACGGTCACCATTACACTATTGGAGATGAGTAAACAGATGTCCTGTCATGCAAAAATACAGGGCCACAAAAAAAAAAAGAGGAAGAGGAGGAGGAGGAGATGGAATCATAGATTTTATAGTTTCAATTTAAAATATAAAATGACAATTTAACACTTTGCAAAGAATGTCTTTATGAAAGAAATATCTACTTAATAGATTTGGTAGCTGTAATAACCATCTTAAATGATCCATAAAGTATTTAATGAGTTAAATATTTTGTGGAGGGAAAACAATAAACTGCTCTCTTTAGCAAACAGTGGTAATGGAAAGCCTAGTGATTTCTATAAGCAAATGGAAACAGCATGTTCCAAACAGTCATATTTTTTTCTAACTTAAACTCTTTCTAAAGTTGTCTGAGAATCATATTTTATTTTAGTTTCTATGAATAATTTTATTATCAATCTGCCGCTGAGAGAAATGAAGCCCATCAGGTCCCTGACAAGCATGTTGAAAGCATCAATAAACAAAAAGTTAACAATAGGGCAAGGCAGTGAATGAAACTACCTCAAAGAGCAAACAGCAAACACAGATAACTGAAGTCCTTCTCTCTCTCTCTCTCTCTCTCTCTCTCTCTCTCTCTCTCTCTCTCTCTAAAATAAAATAAAATAAAATAAAATCTCACATAAGAAAAACAAAGCAATCCATATCTCACAATGTTGAGAGGTAAAGGCTCCAGATCCCAGGCCAACACACAAACAACAACAACGAACTAGTTGGGTGTGGTGGAGGCAAAGGGATTGGGAGTCACCCTCAGCATACTAAGTGAAGATCAGCCTGTGGCACATGACTCCCCTCAAAAAAGAAGAAAGCTGCAACCAAGCGTTTGCAGACTGGGGAGTCAGATGTGCCCCTGTGGGTCTGAGGACACCCTCTCTAAGTATTCATAAATCCTTGAAGACCAGTTCATTGTATTACATGCCATCTCCACCTTGGTACCCAGTTATCCAGGTAGAGACCTAGAGCCTCCCTCAAGGCTTCCAAAGTAGCATGAAGCCTGAGCTAGCGTGGGGTGTCCAGTGTCCTTGGAGGACTCCTGCTAGGCCCTGTACTTTCTAAGCAGTGAGAAGGATGCCTCTGCCGAAGGCAAGAGGCCCAGTCCTCCATTCTTGGTACAGGTGTGATGGTGAACAGGATATATTTACAGTGCTAAGCTTGTAGAAACAAATTATTTTTAGCCTGTATAAGCCATGAAGAATTTCTCCTACATTGAGTGTACCCTGTCTGCTGGCTCAAGAAGAACCACTTTTTGGTGCAGTTGGACTACTCTTAAAAATGTAATGATTGTTGCAAAATATTTCACTGCCTCAGCTATTCCTACATGGTAATGGATCACAAGATTAAATAGACTAACTGCTGAGTTCCACTTTTGTATGAAATACTTGCTTAGATGGCCAGGGCACCTGCTGGATATAAAATCAAGCCTTGCCTGCACTCAGACAGGATATGTTCATTTGGGTCCCCAAAATTAATTGTCATTTTGTCACCCTACACCACCTCTTTATAATCCTTTGGCTAACAGTAGCCAGGCCGTGCTAGGGAAGTCTCTCTGATTTAGTCCTGGACGGTTTTAATAAAAAGTGTCTAATTTACTAAAACCAAAACTTAAGTTAGATTGGTGAATCTCTGAATGACCCCAGACCCACAACACAGGCAGCGGCAAACACATGCTCACAGGTGAGCTTCTGTGCATGTTTGTGTCTGTGCCAATGGAACCAAGTCTCCAGTTGCTCCTTCACATTGAATTTGATGGCCAGGACCTTGCAAACCTCAGGATCAGGGTAAGGCTCTATCTTGAAGTGTGGGAGCAGAGACACTGAATAGGGAGATCGGAAGCCCTGTGAGTTCACATGGTGAATAAACCACCCTGGGACCACAATCAGTTAGCAGATCAACTTCACTTAATGACTGAAAGCTTATACAGTTTTCGGGGACTGAGGGCAGGGACATCTAGGATGGGCAAAGGTCATTGGCTGAGGGCTTAAGGTACCTGGAATGCCTCATTAGCATGGAAAGCATTTAGGGAAGCTCAGGTACTGACTGAACAGGCTTTGTCAGGAGAAAGGAAATTGATCCTATAAACCAACTGAGGGCACCTGACATTCCTCAGGTAGGAGTGAGTACAGGGGGCTTAGAATTCCTTGGACAATGTCAGAGAATGGAGAACCCCTGCGAAAGAAGGGAGTCTCCCATACTGCGCTGAGCTGACACTATCAGGTCATGGTGGACCTTAATTAGCAGAGTTTTCCCACAGTGAAGTGCTGCTCCCTGCTGTACCTGTGGTGCTGATGAGGGAACCAGGATGCAGAAGGGCAGAAAATGCTGAGGCACTTCCATCTTGACTCTATCTCATTTCCTCTCAGATTTCAAGAACTGAATTCCTAAGCTGACAGAATTTTAATTTCATTCACATTTGTTAAGGACCAGAATGAGACTCTGAGTAGCTGGGAAATGTCAAGGATCTGGTTATCTACCTTCAAAAGACTCTTCTTCACAGAAATTTGAACACTCAAGAAATAGCTAGCAAATTATGTTCAAAGTTTATGCTGATTGCTAGAGACTTAGCAATCAACCAAGACCAACAGTGTACCTCACATTTCAATAATACTGCCAATTCTACCATTAAAAGTGTGCTAAGAGCTAAGGATGAGAAGTTCAAGTTACCACAAGAGCCCTAGAGGTAATATCTGAGGAGTCAAAGAAAACTCTCCTGAAATGTAACAACCTGTGGCGGGTGGAGGGGGGAAGAGGGAAACCTACTCAGAGGGTGGACAGGAGGAGGCAGGAAAGCAAGAAGCATGGGAAAGAGTGGCCCCAGCAGGCAGCACCGGGGAGTGTGAAGAAACACGTGGAACCAGAGGTCTGAAAAAGCAATCTAAATGCTTGGAGACATGAGGTGGGTTTGCTTCAGTGGTGAACAGGCAGCTCAGTGAGGCAAAGCTCGGAGCTTTAACCAGAAGACACACAGCTCTAAATGCTTCAGAATGTCCTGTCCTACTAAGAGTTGAAAGAGAATCGGAAGTAGAGAGATAGCGCACTAGAAAAGGAAAGCAAGGACTAGGGCAGCTTTGAAAAGCACTGTGCTTTCCAGAGCAAACCATCACAGCCCCGAGAACGAGCATGGCCACAGTGTGGCTGGAAGTGGATACATTCAAGAAGAATTCATGACATAAAATAAAAAGTCTACACAACAGAGTAAGAGCCAAAGGTACCTGGATAACTCTTAAGCCAGGAGAACCCAGAAACACCTAGGGATAGAAGAGAGTGTAGGAAATTGAGGTGCTGGAAGAAATGCTAAGCCTGTTTTCTGGGTTTGATTCCCCAAGACCCACATGGCAGAAGGAGAGAGCTGACTCCTGCCAACTTGGCACCCCACTCTTCCCTTAACTTTCTCACATACACACACAACATGAAACTGACCTAAATGCACACACATCACAATAAATAAATGTAAAACAACAAAAAGAGATTTCACAAGCTCAGTTTTAGGTCTGCTGACTTTGAAATGGCTTTGAGACATAAATAGATCTCCCAAACAATGTACTATATAGACAGATTTCATCTAGTGTCCTGGTTAGATTTTTATCAGTTTGATACAAGCTATAGCTATCTGGGGAAAGGAACTTCAGTTGACAGCATGCCTTCATCAAATCACCTGCAGGCAAACCTGTAGGGCATTTTCTGATTAATGATTGATGTGGCACCACATCTCTGGGCAGGCAGCCCTGACTGGTATAATAAAGCAGACTGAGCAAGCCATAAAAAGCAAACTGGTAAGCTGTGCTCTTCCCTGGCATCTGCTTTAGTTCCTGCCCCAGGGTCCTGCCTAGCTTTCCCTCAGTGGAATGGACTATGACCCAAGAGATGAAAGCCAACTAAACTCTTTCCTCCCCAGGATGCTTTTGGTCATGGTGCTTCATCACAGCAATAAAAAACCAAAGTAGGACAATAAGTGACTTCATATAGATGAATTTAAAGGCATGGATTTATACAATTTTCTAAAGAGAAAATAGAGACAAAAGTACAGAACTGCCACTACAAACAAACTTTCACTTCAGCAAGACATGGGAGTTTAGGAACAGAGTGTTGAGCTGGAGAGATGGCTCAGAGGTTAAGAGCACTAGATGCCCTTGCAGAGAACCCAGGTCCAATTCCCAGAGCCTACATGGTGGCTCAGAACTACTTATAATTTCATTTCCAAAGAGAATCCAACACCATCCTCTGACCTCTGATGTACATGCAGATAAAACATTCATACACATAAAGTAAGTAAATCTAAAAAAATGCTTACATAATGAGATCTGTCACAAATCTTTGTCAGAATATTAATTATAGGTTCTGAGGTGGTCCTATCATTAGGAAATAGTTAACTGGCCTGTGGGAGTACACAGGGAATTGCAAGAATGGCACAGGGAGCTATGCATATCTACAACCTATGCAGTTACATAAACAAAATATTTAAAGTTAACACCCAAAGGTCATCGCCTGGAGAGACGGCCCTGTGGTAAAGTGTGCATACTGTTCTTCCAGAGAATTCCCAACACTCACATCAGGAAGCTACCTGTAACTCCATTTCCAAGGGATCTGACAGATCTCCTCAGGCACCTACACACACATTCACACACCCACATACATACACATATAAATAAAATAAATCCCAATGTTAACATTCTGAAATTAAAACAAGGAAAAATAAGAGAACTTCTTCTTTTGGTAATGGCAGATGGGGTAATTGTTATCAATACTCCCAACAAGGATCAATTTAAAGACCTAGACAAAAATATAAAAGCTGTCTCCATGAAAATGAACAATAGTGAAAAGGTATCCACTAGGCCCCAAGAAATTATGCAAATACAGAAAAGCAAGCATGTAATTTGACTCTGCTTCTCTTCAGTCGTTGCTGATTCTAGATAAATCTTGAGAGGCTGGTAGCTTAAGAGACAGAGGCTGCTCAGGCAGACTACCAGAGGCCTTGGAGCTCAAGCAACTGGAGAAAACATTGTAGGACAGGTGAGTACTCTAGCACTTGGATAAAATGCCTAAAGCAGCTCAACAGAGGGGAGGTGTGCGTTGGCTCTAGGCCTCAGTCAGCAGGCAGCTGGCTACACTGCCAGTGATGATGCAGAACACTAAGGCAGAGGGGTAGAGCGGCCAGACAAGGAGTCAGGGCTGCTCACTTACAACTGACAAAAAGCAGAGGGAGTTGGTGTCTAAGTTCTCTCAGAAACTCAAACACTCCATGGTGCAAGGATGCTCCTTAAGCAGGAAGGAAATAACTCAGACTCAGAAAGTGCCTGCAACTGACCAGATTCACTAGGCCCCTCTCTCTACATCAGAGTAAACAAACAATAAAGCTGCCAAGAGCTACAAACTATGGAACTGGATCAGCTTCCTGAGAGAACCAAAAACCAGCCAAGCTACCTGAAGAGGTTCAGACCAGAATTACTTGGAAAAGCCACTCTCTCCGACCTCTGACACCTGCAGGCTGTGCAGTGTGCTCCCGCTTTCCCAGCTCTGGGAATGCAGCTGTCTTTGAGTCATTTCTGCTCCCATCGTTAAGCCCCCACCGTGCTCCTGTAAATAACCAGTTAAACTCACAGCTCATCAAGTTGGAGTCTTGTGGCATCCTTACTTTGGTGTTCTGGGGTGAGTAGATTGTTTGTATTGCAGTTCCCCAGAAATACTTCTTCATAAAACTAAGTGCCTAGTCTTACTGTATCTTGTTATGCCCTGATGTATATCCCTGATAACACAGGGAGGTCTGCTCTTTTCTGAAGGGAAACTGAGGAGTGGATCTGAGGGGCGAGGGGGTGGGGCTTGGAGGAGTGGAGAGAGGGAAATCTGCAACTGAAATGTATTCTATGAAAGAATAAAGAAAAGAAAGAATTTCAACTCAAATTTCTAATACGATTTACAATACTTAAGTAGACTTTCCAGATCAGAAAAATACAGTACTCAAAATTAAATTAGGTTAGACACAAACCAGTCACCTGGACAATGGGGCAGGACTAAACACTCAACATAAATCACAAAGGAAAAAAAATGAGAAAAAAGGTAAGAGACAGAACAAGTTCTAATTATATGAGAGATAGGAAACCTGGAAGGGATAAGGTAGAAGCAAATTTTAAAGTTAAAAAAAAAAAAAAAAAGCTAGCTCAGATGTTTCCAAAGCCAGCAACATAAAACAAGCCAGAGTAGAGAAGTCTCATGTGTGAAAAACAAACAAACGAAACCTACTAGTAAGCATTTTAAAATCATGTACCAAATGAAATATGCATACAATGAGCCTGTAGGCCAGGTATGGTGGTGCAGACAGACCTATAACACCAGCACCAGGGAATCTGCAGTACAAAATTACAAGTTCAAGGCCAGCCTAGAATACACAGTGAAACCCTGTCTCATAAAAACAAAAGTATTATCCACTGGCTATGCTGCTACAATTTAATTACCAATCCCCTGTGGGTGGCTATTTCAGTTGTTCTCAGCATTAACTGCAAATAACCATGAATTTCAATGCCTTCATGGCCAAGTCTCTATGCAAACGTATGTGCCAGTCTTACTCCGTGCCAGGGAAGCAGCTGAGTGACATTGAGCTTGATTGAACTGTTGAGAAACTCAGTCTTCCCGTGCGGTTTCGTCGTTTCTCCTTCCCACCGGCAGTGTGTTTCTAACCAGAAATTCAGTTCTTGCTTCTACATCCTATGTCCTGCTCCTTTCATTCTGGCTGCTCTCAAGACTTAATCTATGGATTCTTGTCTTTCGTTAATTTCAGAAAAGTCTTAGCCATAATATCTTCCATTTTCTCTTTTCTCTTTCTGAGATTTAACCTGTTTACTAGATCACTTTATACAGTTTCAAGACCACTGGAGGTCTGCACTCGTCTTTGAAGGCGGCTCGTTTAACTTCTTCATGCTCACAGGTTGCCCAGTTGTGTCCAACTTTCCTATAAACACATTTCATGTCTAGCATTACTCGTTTTACTTCTGGCATTTTTATTTATTATTTTATAGTACCTCTGTGTTGAAATGCCTATGTATTCATGCATATCATTTTTCCACCAGATTTTCTAGCAAGTTTGTTGTTTAATTTACCTGTCTCATACTTCTTAGGTCATCACTGATACTTGGTCATTTCCTCCTTTATTTGTATTTTTTATTCAATACTAGTTATTCACTGAATACAGAAGTAACAGATCTGAAACTGACATGCATTCTATGCAGGTTATGGGGAGAGAGACAAATAAATCTATTCAATATCTCACCTGGGTTTAAGCTTTATTGTTGTTATGGTAACCTCTGTGGCACCACTAGCTTTAGATTCCTCCAACAGTGGGTCAGTGTTACTTTGTGTTTAGCTAGCAGCCTGAAAGTTTCTTTAGTTTCTCTTCATACTTTATTGTCCCTGTTAACAAAGCACTGTTGCTTATGGCTGCATGTTAGGCTAGTGGGAAACATAAGAGACTTTCATTCTTTGATTCTGTGTTGTCTTAGTCAGGACCTTTGAGTCCAGGCTGCAGTAATGGAGCTTTTTCAGTGTCCCATGGCTAGTTCTTGGAGCAGGGTAGGTTTTGACAGCGTCAAATTTGTTGCCACTCCTATTGGCAGTCCTTTCTGCTTTATTTGGGTGCAGTCTTGGCTCTAAAATCTCCTGCCCATCTCTCAAGGTCAAGAGGCTTACGTTCCTACCGTATTCCAGAAGCAGTAACTAGTGCACTGTCCTGTCTGTTCTTCTCCAGAAGAGGCTGCTGTTTCTTCTGCTATTCCCACAGAAACAGTGAATCTTCACAGGTACCAGAAGCAGCAGGTTCTGCCCTTCCTTCATTAAGTCTTTGCTTTACCCAAAAGAAGGTTCTGGAGAAGTAGGCACAGTTGCTTCCTTCCCTCAGTAGTAGTTAATCATCATCATACCTTCAGCACCAAGGAGGGCTCTCTCCATTCTACTGCTCTGTCCCAAACAGAGGAGACCTGTAGGTGGCGCTGCTGAGTACAAAGTTGCAAGTTAGCCCAACCTGATACAGACTCTGTCCTGCAACCTATAAAATTCTGTTAAAAGCATAGCCAGCCATCTCCAGATATAGTGGCACATCTGAACTGGTGCTCAGAAAGTAGAGATGGAGATTGTGAAAACGAGCCTAGCCATAGCAATACAAAAAGTCTATAGTAAAGCAAACAAACAAGCCAGTGTCCCTACATCCTAGACTCAGCATCATCTTGCTCTTGAGAGTCAGCTCCTGTGGCAGCTTGTGATTACCTCTGATAGGTTCAAGACAAGATATGAGCATGTGGGTTTAGAGGCTAACCTAGTTTTAGAAACCATTTTGAGCCCAGGAGATTGTTTTTTTATTCTTTTAAGCTCAACTGCACATTTGAAAGAATTTCAGAAGATTCAATTCATTTTTATTACAGGCAGTATGGATGATAAAATGACCAAGAAGCAAATATAAAAACACTGTTCTCTACTAGAATTTTATGAAACACAATTCAAACTTTAGATCTATAAAAAAAAAAAAATATTAACTGCTGAGCATGGTGACACGTACTTGTAATTCTGACGCTTGGGAAGCTGAGGCACAAGGATCGGAGGTTCCAGACCATCCTTTAACACATAGACAATCTGAGACCAGCCTGGGCTAAGTCAGGCCTGGTCACAAAAGAAAAAAAATAATTGTCTTCCTTATATGATTCTTCTTTTATACCCAATCTACATACTTATAAATGTTTCCGTAGAACTTTATTATCATAAATTTACCATGCCAATCTATTTCATCCTTAAATATAAATAAACATAAAATGCAAAACCATAATGCAGACATTATTCTTGGCCGACTATGGTCAACAACATTTTATTTTGCACTATAAAACAAAAAGAGCAGTCTCCACTGTGTGTTCCTGTTCTGATTCTTCCAGTCACAGCTGCGTCCATTTGCTTTCTTGGAAAACTAGAGACTGTTCTATAACTCTGTACCTCTAGATCAGAAAGCTTCCTGCACAGTTGATTCTTACCCTGGTGCTGGAAACCTCCATTAACCTTATACCACTGTGGGAATCTCCCCCTCTCCTCTTTCCTTGCCTGCAATCAGAGTGTCAGCCAATGGAATGCTATGCTCCACCACAGGCAGTCTGTGACCTGCTGGGGTCCTGGAACATCATGTTCTGCTTAAGATGTATAATTATGTTGTTTTCATAAAACTGGTTTGCTTTTCTCAGAATTTAAACTTTTATCTCAGAAATTGTCAACTATGGCGAGGAAGAGAGGAACGTTTTCTGAGATACAAACCAAAGAAGAAAGGAGTTTGTATGGCTTACGTATACTCGTCCAGTCCTTAGTTAAGGCTGTTTTTATTTTTCAGAGCACTATCAAAATCAATTATATTCTTTCATGCTTCTTACAAACTTAACATTACAGTCAAACATTGAGACTGAGTCACATCTGTCAGCTTTAAATGAGAACAATGCATCAGATGGCTTGACAATGGTTCAAAGTATGTATCTGAGGCACACACAGCACCTGCTCCACACTAAGAGCTGCTCCTCATGTCCATTCAACTGAGCTACTTCCAATAAGACCTTTAAAATACATGCAGCTTTTCATTCACAAACATCTTTATTTGCAAAGTAAATGCTTTCCATTCAAATATCAAAATGAGATCATTTAAGAATCTGTCTGTATTCAGTATAAAATGTTTATTATTCACACTGGAAGATATTTCTGGTATTTTCTTACTGTATCAACTCAGGAAAATAATGTCACAAACAGTACTAAAAGTGGAAGTGGTAGATTTTTTCTGAATCAAAATATTGCTGTATCACATCTACCAACTTTAAATAATCAAATTTCCTATTGGTTTAATAGCCCCTGTCTCTGTTGTCTTCTATCCTGTACTCCATCTTCCCCTCCCAGCCCTGTAACGTGTCTCTCTGAAAATACAAGTCAGTGTTACAGACACCACCGACGCTGACTCACTCAAGAAGGCCTTGGTGAGTCAGGCCAGCATGTCAAACACGTCATGGTCTCTCGGGCAGACACTGACTTTCTCAGAACATTGCGTTCAATCAACATTCTTTCTAAAGTAGCCTGTGAGTGCCTGTTATTTCCAAATGCCATTCCAGGCTCTGGGGAGAAAATGACAAGCCAGGGTGACAAAGATTTCTGCCTTTATGGAAAGATTGGTAGGTGCCGAGGTCAAAAAGGACATGGTAGGAAGCTCTTTATTCTATCTGAAATGAAAAGTGATCTGTTTTGGTTTTCTTTCCACTTTTATTACAAATTAACAAAAGCTGGATGCATTAAAGCAACAGAAATGCACTCTCCCACAGTAGAAGGCAGATGCGCTAAAGCAGTATTACTCAGACCAAGATGTTTAGTGACACATTGCTGCCACAGGCTTCTAGCTATTGTGCTGTCCTTCTCTGTCTTCACTGCTGTCTTTCTCACTCCTTCATCTTTGGCTTTCTTCTACTGAGAGACATGTGTTGGCGTTTGGGCCCCAACTAAATGACCCAAGACAATCTCCCTATCTCCAAATCCATGAAGTAAGCATATTTTGAAATTACCTTGTTCAAGACTAAGGTAACATTTGCAGTTTCCCAGGATCAGAGCTTGATTCTTGGGGATAAGAGGAGGGGAAGTGAAGAGGACAGCATTCTGTCACTTCATTTCACTACTGAAGTAATAATTTTCACACACAAGAATATAAAACACGATTGGTTGGTATTTCTTAAAGCTCTCTCTTGGTGAGTAGCTTCTAGGTGGTAAAGTAGAAGCAATTGGTCCCATGTGTAGTTGTTGTAGTAACCAGACAAGGTGGCTGAAGCCTGAGAAGTGAATTACACATTAAAGATCTGCAATCAGATCAGCCAGCCAATCATGAGGCTGATAAGCTGCTGTAGGCAAGTTGGTTGACTAGGGTCTCTTCCTCTGCGGGATGGGTGTCACAGAACCTTTGTCTGGGCTCAGAGATTAAAACACATAAAACATCCAATAGCATAAGGAGCTGATCCCCACAGGACCTGAGTAAATACTCACTGTAATTACTCTCTGTGCCTGACACTGCACATTTTCTGCTGAATAATAGTATGACATATTTTTTGGAACAAAAATTAAGTAAAAGGCAAAAGATTTATACGATCTGAAGAGAAACCAGAGTATATAACAAAAATTAAGTAAATGAACAAGCAAATGAATTAAAAAATTCAAGAGCAATAAGAAGAACTACTGGGTGCTGTATTATAATAGTATATAATTATACTATGTTAGGTGTAATATCACCTTCATCCATAATTTTATAAAGGAATACAGAGTTTAAGAACTTTATCTTGACAATAAAAATTCCTTCACTTTTAGATAGCATAAGCACAAATTCAATATTAAAATCTAACATCTCAGAATTCAATCTATTATTAAGTTGTAGAAAATTACTAGATCAAATAATGACCATAGGATTAAATTACATAACATGACTAAAATAGCTATATCTTGAAGTATTATCATTATAGAACTTAAATTGGAAATCAAAAATTATTTTCTTTCTTGATTCTTACTTACGTTCTACCTTGAGAAGTACATAACATGTTACCATCCACTTTGGATCTAGTTTTGAAAGGAAATTTTGTAAATATAATAAAATTAGTGCAATTATAATCTTAATTTTTATATTTTACTTATTTTGTTTGTAGATTTAATTTTAAGTGTGTGTGTGTGTGTGTGTGTGTGTGAACATGTGAGAGTTCTCACACAGAGAGCTTCTGATTCCCTGGAACTGGAGTTACAAGTGGTTGTAAACTACCTTATCTGGGTACTGGGAACCAAGCTTAGATTTTCTGGAAGAACAGTCTCCATTCCTAACTACTGAAACATCTCTCCAGCCCCTGCTGTTTTAAAGTCAAAATTTCTACATCTCAGCTAGATGTGGCTCACACCTTTGATCCCAGTAATTGGGAGGCAGAAGCAGGAGTGTTTTGAGGACAGCTTGATCCACATAGAAAATCCTAGGAAAGGCAGGACTACCTAGAGAGACCTTATCTCAAACAAAGAAACACAAAAAAAGAAAGAAAAGAAGTCAAATTCCTTCATCTCTAAAACAATGAAAAGAAGTTACCTCACTTTTAAAAAAACATTTTATTTAAGACCCAGTAGTAAGGATAAAATGCAAATGTAGTAAACAAACAAACAAGGTTATCACCAGTACAATTTTATAATATGCAGGACCAGCAAAGTCCCCCACATCCCTTTTCCTCATGTTCTTTTAGGTGAAGCAAAGTAAGGGACAAGTTCTGAAAGCTGGTTAGGCTGGTGTCACAAAGGTGGTAATGCCCTTGGGAATAGTTACTTTCTGCATGAAATACTCACTGCTTGTATATTTAAGTTCTCTCAAAGTGAATCATGAAAGACGAATATTTGCAAGTACTCAGATTATTACCACTTGTGCGCTCAACAGACCATCTCCTCACACACTAAAAACCACCCAGATGCATACACCAACCATTGGGACGCTGTTCCCCACTCCAATCCAACTGGAATTCATCCATTCCAACCCATTATGGAATTCTATTCACTCTAATGTATCTGAGACATCCATGCACACCGCTCTACTGCTTGGGTTCACTATGTTAGTCCTGCCTGCCACTGACTCTTAGAGACCCAGTCCTGGAGCCTCCTAAGGGTCCCATTCTAGTTCACCCACTAATCAAAATGGCCACGCGATGTGAACAGACAGTAACTCTGATGTTCAAAGTCTCCAATAGCTTTCCACAGTCCTCAAATCCAGTGTCACTGGCATTAGTTCAGCCTGGTCTCTATTCATACTCCACCCTTTCCACTAGCCCTCAACTACACTCACAGCGCCTGTTCTACCAGGTGCTTGCATGTCCAGCCACCTGCTGCTGCTTGGCCACAGTGAGTTGCTACGGGGCTCTCCTTGCCCTCCGGTGCATAGAAGGTCTCCTGTTAACTTTACCACTTTGACTCAGCATCCATTTGTTTGTCTTACACTCACCATTTAGCACTTATCACAAGTGACAGTCAGCCTTTAGTTTGATTACTTGTTAAAGTCTGGGTGACCTCTGCACTAGTCTCCTAGAGAACAGGTGCCCGGTCCTTTGGTCTTTTGTTCATCTCTACTTCAGTGTTTACAACTGTGTCTCACACCCGGCAAGCAGTGCTCAGGAAATAAAGTGGTCACAAATGTCATTACTACTAAGTGCTCACTTACTCTGCCATACCGTGTGCCTTGACCACAAAGGTAACTAAGAAATCATCAGGATAGCAAGGTGAACAGAGTGACTATGAGAAAATCACACCTTATCACTGGGAAGTAATCACAGGAAGAAGCCAGGCAGACCTGAAAATGTGCCAGCCTGAAGTACCAGTAAGTCTTGATGCTCTCTGAGCACAGCGATTTCAAAATCATCTGCAAATAGGCCCAGTTTCACCAGTGGAAATGCACTGATAAATGGTTGGCCATCTTTGATTATGTATGAAGCTGTCTTCAAAAGCACTGTTATCACTGTTACCTCCCACCTGAGACCCTTCTACCTTTTTTGTAACTCCTTCAAATAGTATAGGCAAGAGAAATGGAGGCCCTAACAAATGGTTGCCTACTAGTTAACCTTAAGAAAGAATAAAAAGCTATGGCTATAGCTTAGCTGCAGAGTACTTGCCTAGCTTTCACAGAGCCCCAGGTTTGATCCCTGGTACTACCGCATAAACTGGGAATGATGATGTAATCTTCTAATACTAGAACTTGGGAGTAGAGGCAGGAGGACCAGCAGAAGTTCAGGGTCATCCTCAGCTAAATACTGAGTTCCACACCAGCCTGGGCTACATGAGACTCAGACCTACGTACACACATACATGGACATACATACACACAGATGTACATACATACATATATACATACATACAAAAATTACATGAAAATCAGTAATTTAAAGAAAGGTTTTCTTAAAACAAATTCATTAATGGGCATTAGTTTTGAATCCAATTAATCATTAATTTTCTGTATTAAAACCATTATCTTCAGCTGGACATGACGGCACACACCTTTAATCCCAGTACTCAGGAGGCAGAGGCAGGTGGAATTAGAAGCCAGCCTGGTCTACAAAGAGAGTTCCAGGACAGCCAGGGTTACACAGAGAAACTGTCTCAAAAACACAAAAATATCTTGCATGACTCAAGCATACCTTATAGTTTCAGAAGATACATTTGAAGCTGTATCAATACACCCCATAAATGAAATGAATGCATATTCTCTTTTTTAAAGGGGAGATGTCTTGGTGCTGGGGATTTAATTGAACCCACAGCCTCACTCAGGCAAGTTTCTTAGGAGTTAGCCAATTGCCTTCTATGAGAGCATTAGTAAGATTTTGGCAGACCCTGTAAAGGTTGCTGCTGTCTACCTTTCATCCTTCATTCTTGACGTTTACATCTGGATGCAGGGGCTGGAGAGATGGCTCAGCAACTACAAGTACTGGCCGCCCTTCCAGAGGACCTGGATTCAATTCCCTGAAGCCAGATGACAGCTTAAAACTAGAACTCCAATCTCGGGATCCTAATAATAACCTCCTCCAACCTCTTTGGGAACCAGGCATTCACTTCAGACACTCAGTCTGCTCTCTGTGGACCAGACTTAGCCAACTCAAGGCAGTATGCAGAATGTTTGATGTTTTTACTTTAAACTTAATTTTCTTGCTTACATTAACTCCCTAGCCAAGATGACTCTACCATTTAACTGGCACCTCCGGGTGTCATGATAACAATGTTGAGTCAGTTAACACTACCAAAGTTGAATGTACAAGTAGACTTGATCTATATAAGCTTACTCACTTCAAAACTGGCCATGATTCTGGGAAAAGAGACAGAGCAAAGCATCATGAATCACATGGTACCCAATAAAACCTCATATTGTCTTATAGAAGTGTGTGCGTCTTATAAAAAATGACAGTAGTTGGGACCATACTATGTATAATGCCAAAAAGTAAACCTCAAAGATATGCTAATGATTATGATTTTTAAATATGTATAAATTAATTTGTAAGCGTTATAACCAAGTAGAAAACTGGGGCAAGTAAACAAAGCTCATTCCTAGCCAATATTATCTCCAGTAGCAGGCGACCTCTGACCCCATCAGTGGTTAGTAGCAGGCGACCTCTGACCCCATGAGTGGTTAAGATGCAGGAGAACTGAGCACACACAATGTTATCTGGATTGCTCGCAAAATCCTTTTTTTTTTTTTAAAGAGTTGTTTGCACTCAGGTACAAATAAATAATAAATACTAGTCATTAAATTCTACCATGAATTATTAATAACCAATGGGCATTATGTACTTAGAGAAGAAATGTGATAGTGAAAAAAACATTTATGTTCACAGCAAGAAGCTAATTCTGAAACTATTTAGGGAAAAATAAATATAAACTAAAATTGTGATCAACCATAATACACTTCATATGATGAGTCTTCAGAAGTCACCACAGGCTGGTCATGCAGGATCTCAGTTAAATTATTATTGGTTATGCAGATCATAAAATTACTGTGCTAATTTTTGAAAAAAAGAATACCAAATGATATACCTATAATTTTAAAAAGATAGTAACATTTTAGTAACATTTTAAGCTATTAAAAATCTACCTTTAAAATGTCTTTACTGAAAATCACCAAGGAACTCTTCACAACTAATTTTTCTAAATATTTCTATCATAATTCAAATACATATAATAGCACTTCTTCTACTCCATTAGTAGGTAAAAATGATCAGCAATGAAAGCTCTGACATTTTCTCTCAATATTGACAAACATGCTATTGAGGGGGAAAAACGAGAAATTGAAATCTTATTTCATACCAACTTACTCTGACTTTGGGTAAGACTCTCCGAAGTGTCTCAGTAGGATTCTGTCGCATCAAAAATGGAAGATTTGCAATCACACTTGCTCCTTGGATATCTTGACCAGCACTTACAAGGAAAATGCAAATTTTTAAATTTAAAATTAGGAGCTAAATTTTTAATTTAATGGGTTAATTTGAAAAATGACTGCTTTTTAATGACTTCCTTACAATCTTTTAAATATATTGTTGAGATATAAAAATAAAACCAGAAAAAAATTGGTTAAATAAACCTTATAATAAATACATGTAGACATTACAGTTATGCTAAAGTTTATTCCTGTTTATATACATGTTATTAAGTTTAACAATATTACTAATACTTTAAAATTCTATTACATTTTTCTCTATAATCTGTCAGTTTGCTATACTTTATAAGTATATAAATGATAAAATGCATTATGGTAAAATAGTAAAATAATAATCACAAAACAATTAAAATAACATAGGTAAAAACACAATTTTGAGTACACTGTAATGACTTGTATAGACTGGCTCCATTAATTGCAAGAAACTTCTAAAAGATACACTCAATTCTCTAACAGGCCACTAGAACATTTTATATAATACCTTTTTGGTGTAACATACATTAAGGCTTTGTTCCCAAAATAACCTTAGTGGTATTCTAGAGGCCTAAATACTTTGGGAAAGTATTCAAAGTCTTCTGGGGAAAAAAAAAAAGCCACTTTCATGAACTACCAACACTTCTTTAAAGCACAGCCTGAGCAACGCAAGTTTTGCAAGCACCTCAAGTACGAGAGTGAAATCCCACCTGTTCTGAACAGCCACCAAACACATGGTGCAACATTTACTTTCATACTTTTAGTAAATTAAAATTATTTTTACTTCTATTCAAATAGAACTGTGATCATCTGAAGGAGAATGGCCCCCGTGGACTCATATATTTGAATACTTGGTCCCCAGTTGGTGAAGCTATTTGGGAAAGATGTAGCCTTGTTGGAGAAGGAGTGTCACTGGAGGTGGTCTCTGAGTTTCAAAGGAGCCATTCTGAGTCTCCCTCTCTCTGCCTCAAGGTTGTGTTTCAAGAAGTAAGCTCTCAGGTACTGTTCCAGCACTACCTGCCTGCCCCCACACTCCCCACCATTATGGTGATGCACCCTAAGCCTCTGAAACTGGAAACTCTTTTGTAATGTTTTATCATAGCAAAAGAAAAGTAACTGCAAAAAGAATTATTCATGGCTTTGTGAAATGTATGTGAACTTTAAATATAAGGTGTTCAGATAGTTTTTTAGGTAATATTTTTGTTTCCTTCAGAGCTGTGCAGGTTTGTCATAAGAAGCATGTTCTCATTGTGAATGAAACTGCCCTGCCATGTGGCAAGTCTTGGCCTGAGGCAGCATGGCAGACTATGGAAGACAGGGTGTCACCATCATTTCACTGTTCTTTATAATAAACTACTTAAAGACAACAGAAAGGAAGAAAAGAGAGTCGCATGAAGTAGGGAACTATGCTAACCTAGAACGATGGCCAGATGGTGGAAACTAAAGTTCAAAAGAAATTAGTTGTCATAGGTAGAAGGGTATTGCCTAAAAATAAATCTACATCCTAATCCTGAAATATTGGGGATATTCTTAATTTTTAGAAGAATCCTGAGATAAAGGCCAGGATATGTTGACACTGACTAAAATGTCACACTAAAAAGGCCAAAACTGGATACATCCCTACAATTCCACCAATTTCTTGATTTGGGGCTTCTGGTCTACAGAACTACAAAAACAATATACCTTGTTGTTTCAGGTTACCCAGTTTCTGATAATGTATTATAGCAGCCATATAAACAAATATACTACTGTTGTGATTTAAGTGTGAATATAGGCCCATGTGTTGGAACACTTAGACCTCAAAAGACAAAACATCCCATGTTCAACACTACAGAAAGTAATAAAAAAAAGGTAACTGTAACCTACTATTTATCTACAAAAGAAAATTAAGAAAATGCATAAAATACAAAAAGATCATAGGTCATCATTAATTATGAAAACATAGAACTGAGGTGATAGAATTCAGCAAAAAAGTTGGAAAATGACTCAGCTTGAAGAGATGCTAATGAAACAGTTATTGATAACAAAAAAGGGGAAAGTTAAATATACAAATGAAAAAGTAAAAAAGGATATGAGAAAAGTAACACCAAAGAAGGACAGCGAAGATACAACATGCTGACTGGAAAAGTCCAAGGATGAATGCCAAGCAAAGGATTTCACTTTTAAGTTAAAAATGTTTTTTAAATGGCTGTGGAGGTTTGAAAAAGAATGGCCCCCATAGGCTAGTATATTTGAACACTTAGTCACCAGGAAGTGGTGCTATTTGAAAAAAATAGGATTAGGAGATATGACCTTCTTGGAATAAGTGTCACTAGGGGTGTGGGCTTTGAGGTTTCAAAAGGCTATGCCAGGCTTAGGGTGTGTGTGTGTGTGTGTGTGTGTGTGTGTATTGTCTTTGCCTCTGTCTGTCTGTCTGTCTGTCTGTATCTACCTACCTACCTACCTATGGATCAGTATGTAGCTACATCTCTAGTACCACACCTGCCTGCCACCATGCTCCCTGCCGTGATGATAATGAACTAAGCCTCTGAAACTTGTAAGCCAGCCCCAATTAAAAGTTTTCTTTTCTAAGAGTTGCTTTGGTCATGGTGTCTCATCACAGTAATGGAACACTGGCTGAGACACTGGCACTAGGCCTAGATATGACTGGCCCCACCAACAAAGAGCCGTGGGTGAGAAGGGGCTCACAGGGCCCCACCCACCACTTACTGCTGAACTACTGACAACTAACATTCTGAGAGGAGGGAGGCACGGTATCCAGTTGTGTACCCACTTTTGAGCCCAGGAGGCTCTAATGGATAGTTCAAACCCACTGTCACACAGACCTTCCAGATTAAACTCAATGGGACACAAAGAAAACAAAAAGTCATGACTGTGGAAGAGGTTTATATGGAGAAGGGAGAGTGAATACTATAAAAAAATGTATGAAATGGTAAAGAAAACATTTTTTAAAAACAGGATGGCAAAATGGCTCAAAAGTAAAAGGTACTTGCCTTGAAGCCTAACAATCTGACTTCAATTCCTGGAACCTATATATAGGTAAAAGGAGAAAACTAACTCCACAAAGACATCCTCTGATTCCACATACATAAGTAAATATTTAAATTTTAAATTATAGGCTAGAGAGATGGCTCACTGGTTTACAGTACTTGCCACTCTTGCAGAGGACCCATTTAAAATGCCCAGCACCCACATGGTAGTTTACATCTATCTGCAACTCCAGTTCCAAGGAATCTGATACTCTCTTCTGACCTTCACAGGTGCTAAGCACACACATGGTACACAGATATACACACAGGTAAAACACCCAAACATATAAATTTTAAAATAATTTTTCTAAAGTTTAAAAAATGAAAGAATATACTATATTCCAATAAGTTAATACAGTACAACCACCACTTAAACTGTTGAACTTAAAATAAAATTATTTGGGTATCCAAATAAAATGAACAAATTACTTTAAGAGAAAATCATGTTGCCACTGATTCTGATAACAATATTAACAAAGCAATAATGTTTAGGAGGCTGACACTGCTTACACTATATATAGGAATAAACAGGCAAAAAAAAGTGAACCTAAACCATAATTCTCATAATTGCTAACAAATACAAAAAAAAAACAAGTTTCTATAATCAATTAATAACCTGGTTCTTCTCCTACCAGGAAGGGGAAAAAAAAAAAACGTAGCACGGATAACATAGTGAGTGCCATCAGTAAAGAGGGAACCAGGCTAGCCAGTGGTCCAGTAGTCACTGAACTACCCCTCCCCTCCCCACTCCTGTTTGGGGTCCATATGACAGGGTGTAAAGACATCTCTCACCATCACAATAGACTGTGACCCAGGAGACAGAACCCAGGATGCTGCTAAACATCCTACAGTGTACAGAACAACTCCCCACAATGAAGAACAGCCATGTCTCAACAACAAAATCACCCAAGAAGCACTGCTTTAGGCAAAGCAACTGTTAGCTGAATAAGGTGAATAGCAGTGCCACAATGGTCATTTCCTATTTTCAGCTACATGTTCAGCTTAGTAGAAATTCATGAGTCCTGATGTCAAAAACTACATGCAGGTTGGGAAACACAGCATGCTAGAGAAGTGGCTCTCAAACTCAGCATGTTGGAGAATCACCCTGGAACACTTAGAAAAAACTGAGCCCAAGCTCCAGGATCTGGTTTCCTAGATCTTGCTGAGGCCTAAGGACTTCATTTCTCACAGTGATTCTGCTACTGTGGTCTGGACCTTGGAAGCCATCATGGTAGATTCTTTTTTTAATAAAAAAATAATTTTAGAAAATGTATTAGTTAGATTTTTGTCAACTTGACACAAACTAGAAATGTCTGGGGAAAGGCTCCTTAAATGAGGAAATGCCTCCATCAGGTTGCCTGTACGCAAGTCTGTGGGATGTTTTCTCAATGATTAAAATGACAGGTTCCAGATCAGTAGAATGGTGGCACCCCTGGGCAGGCTGAGGAAGCCATGAGGAGCAAGTCAGTAAGCAGCATTCCTCCATGGCCTCTGCTTCTGCCTCCAGATTCCTGCTCTGACTTCCCTCTAAAATTGACTAAAAGCTGTAAAATAAAATAACCTTTTCCTCCTGTTACTCTTGACTATGATGTTGATCAGAGCAAACAACCTAGAACAGGAAGGTAGAGAAACACCTTCAGAGTCACCACAACCTGTAGACTGAGTGGAATGAGCCAAGCACAGCAGTTTGCCCAATGAAGATGCCTACCCAGCACAAGTGCCTCCTCTTCATCTGTCCTCAGTACTGATGTTGTAATAAGGAACACAACCCACAGCAACACAGGGGGAATGACTATAGTCTGTGCTAGCTAGTTTTATGTCAACTTAATACACAAACTAAGTATCTGAAAGGAGTGAGTCTCAATTGAGAAAATGCCTCCACAAGATCCGGCTGTAGGCAGGCCTATAGGGCATTTTCTTAATTAACTATTGACTGATAAGGAAGGGCCCACCACATTTCAGGTAGTGCCATCCCTGGCTGATGGTCCTGGGATCTGTAAGAAAGCAGGCTGAGCAAGCCATGAGGAGCAAGCCAGTAAGCAGCATTCCTTCATAGCCTCTGCATCAGTACCTGCCTCCAGGCACCTGCCCTGCTTGCATTCCTGTCCTGACTTCCTTTTATGATGAACTGTGATGTGGAGATATAAACTGAATAAACACTTTCCTCCCCAGGTTGCTTTGGTAATGGTATTTCATCATAGCAATAATAACCCTAGCTAGGTCAGTCTGTTTAATGCACATTAGAGGAAAGTGTGAGGAACAATCTGGAAAAGGGTTACCAATAGGACAAAAGAGATATGAATAACAGTAGACTTGTCTGCTAAAGTGAAATGCTGAGCTGGAATTTTTCAAGGCTGTTACCCTCGTCTGACTTTGGTCACAGTCAGGATAAATATAACAATCATGTGTGGTTAACATGTATCTGCACAACCACCACTGAGTGGAAGGCACCCAGAACAATATTCTGTGTAAAAGAAAAATACTTAATGCAGCATATACCATCTTTAAATAATTATCTGATTATTCTTACCCTTTTTGTTTAGACAAATTACATTTCCAAGACTTCAAAACCTCCAACTTACTATTGAAAGCCCAACATGAAGATATTCGTGGGCTGCCCCATGGCTCCCTTCTGGCTAGTCTTTAGGGTATGTTCCTCTTTAGGAAACTCACTTAGAAACAAGGGATCAAACAATCACTCTAAGCCACACAGCAAGCCATTTCTCATACATGGAAAAGAACTGGGTTAATCATCTCACTTGTACACCAGAGGTTAAAAAGGGAAGAGGAGAGCATGTAAGACTTAAGTAAATGGATTTAGGACAGCTAGCTTTCAAATTCTAAATTAGTGTTACTAATTATCTGCTTTCCCCTGGGAGATACACCTATTTTAAAATGCTTTTTTGATGATACATTAAGCCAGGCATTTGTTACTATGATAAAGTTTGGTTGTCACTGCTGCCACCCCTCTGTTGCAATAGTAAACACCATTCAAGGGACTATGTGACCAACTGGCAGTTTCCAACCTCCTCCAGTTAAGAGTGTTTGGCCCAGATCTTGTGCTTTCCCATGCCTGGCACACAGGCACATGATAAATACTTATTTATTTGCCTCTACTTCACACCAGCCCTCCACTTCTGTTGTCAAAGGCTGGATCTTATACCACATCCAGAACCTTAAACTCAGTGAGCTCCTTGCTGGCTGGAACCCTTTGCATTTTTCCAAGGATAAGATCAATTCCACTCTCCTTGCAATTTCAATTCCTCAGCTCTGGACTCTCCAGTTTCTAACATTAACATTCCCTCTGGTTTTCTTTCTTCTGTGCCAACCTGTGCTCAGAACTATGTCAGTTACACTTTCACCAAAAGCATTCTTTGCCTCCCCCGCCCCCAGTAACAAGATAAAATAATGTCTGGTATACTACGTGACAGGCCTGTGCTAATAAACACCTGAGTTATGTCACAGTGTTTAATTCTCAAAACAGTCTCAACAAGTAGTTAAATACTATCATGGGCTGTATCCTATTTTCTCTTTAGAAAGATAAGGGTTCTAAAGCTATCCATCCTGTACAACTCAAAATATACACTGTCAATCACTACACGACACACTATACACTACACAGCCTCTGCTATGTTTGAATGTGTGGATGTGCACCAGCTCATGTTGGGACCCCTGATCCCCAGATGGGATGCTATTTGGGGAGGTCTCAGATCACTTAGGAGATGGAGCCATGGTGGCAGATGTGGAACACTAGGGGGCCAGTATTTTAGAGTTCTGATCTAGGTACCTCTGCTCACATCTGCTATGATGTGATCGCTATGATGTAGCATGCCACAAGTGCCCCCACCCATGAATCAAGCCACCCACTACTCTACCTCCTCCATCATTCCTGTGAACCACAAATCAAATTCTTCCTTCACTGAGTCACTTCTATGAGGTGTTTGTCAGAGCCACAAGAAACATAACTAATACCCATAAGCCAAATGGGTAACCGAGGTCAAGCCTACCCTGCCACTTTATTCATCCACTCTGGCTCCTAACCTAAGCTATGCAGCCCACCACTGTGGAATGATACACAAAGTCATAATCAATTTGAGACAGTCAAGGAAGGAAGATTGATATGTGTGTATATGTCTGAGTGAGGAAGGTAGAACATGGTAGCACATGCCTATAACCTCAAGTAACAGAGAGAATGAGAAGGATAGAAGTTCAGGGCTAGCCTAGGCTATACAATGAGACTCTCTCAAGAAAAGGAAGGAAAGAAGGAAGGAAAAAGGAAGGAAGGAAGGACACAAAGAGGAGAAAGAGGAGGAAATTCAAAAAGATTTCTAGTCTCTCAAAATGAAGCTACATGCTCTAGTTATGAAACCGTTGTCCAATCCCATCAAGTGACAATAGGCCAAAATAGAGATAGGGATGTTGCTGACATTTAAGGAACCCTGGGTTTGATCCCCAGCAATTATAATGAATGAATATATATGAATCTATATTCTTAAAATATTGTCACTACTCTAGTATCTTACTCCAACCATCTAAAAGCTCAAAATCCAATGAGAAGACAGATTCCCATAATATCCCTAAGAATATTAACTTCATAGCATAAAGTCCTCTCTTTTCCTGGCCTGAACAATCTACATAGTTTACTTAATCCTAAACTAGTTACTAAAGAGAGAAGTGAAGTAGATGGTACCCCCAAAAGATAGTCTGACATGTCACTACTGTGTCTGAGAACCCCACTCAGTACTATTTGACAAAGCTTGGGGTTTAAACTGGCCTGTGTTCCATACAGAGCCAAGGAGACCTTGCAAGTGGCCCTCTCTCAAGATCAAACACAACACAGAAATCACTGACACCGTGTTTGAATTTATGAGGAAGTGAGTGCCAAACAGCCCTTGCTTTGCGATCATAACAAAAACTAAACCCCAAATAGTAATTTCTTTATTCATAAAAATCAACATTAAATCTTCAAAACATTGTCTTAAAAGATTGATAAAGTCAGAGAACCATCAAACTTGATTATAACCACTATATATATATTTTTTTAAGATAACTAACGCAAGTATAAAAAAATTAACGCTGAAGGCCCTGCTTACTACATGAGGCAAAGCACTACCTATACAGTATTTCATTAATCGTTACACTATAGAAGAGATACGTTTCTATAGTTTAAAACTGAGTAAACTGAGACCCAGGAAAGACACAATGGCTTGCTCAAAGTTATCAACTAGAAAAAATTACAAAAAGATTTCAACCTACAATTTCTAAATCCATAATATTTAACAAATCTCAGATCACAGTGCCATAACAAGAAACAGATTAACAGTCAACAAGAAAGAAAAGAAGAAAAGAAAAGAAAGAGAGGGAGAGAGAGAGAGAGAGAAAAGGAGGGAGGGAGGGAGAAAGGGAGGGAGGGAGGGACGGACAGAGGGACGGAGGGACAGAGGGAAAGAAGAAGTTAGCTAGTTAATTCACTCTCTGGACTGGAGCTTAAAGGGAAGGACTTGCCTAGTGCCCTGAGTTTGATCCTCATTGCCACTGGTAAAGGAATCTCTAAGATGATACTGCCATAAGAGTTGTCAGATGGCTTTTTTGATAACATCAATGCTAGTAAAAATTACTTTATTGATGATTCCTGATATGTGCCCTCTACTATCAAAATGCTATGTTTGCAGGGGCAGAGGCTGTGTTGCTATAAAGGGGCACAATCCTCAGCTTCATTAAACATTAAACAGCTTCTAGCTCTGGAATGGCCTCCAACTACCTAAAATTGAGCTGGTTCTCTATCTTCTTCTCTTTACAGAGGCTTGAAGCAGTTCTCTGACTCTCAAACATACATCTTGGAATTAGCATCCCTCTCCTCACACTTCACAGCAAACCTCACAACACTCTACAGCAGGACAAAATCTCTACTTACCCTGGAATGGAACTAACTTATAAAATATAAGCATACCTGAGGTATCATTAAATTTTATTTTTATGTAATTTACTTTGAATTTTTTTCCATTTTGTAATTCCATATTAAGATTATTGCTGGTGTTAGCATTGATGTTTTATTAGACTTAAGACATAAAATCAGTACTGTTAAATTTTTGCTATATATATATGTGTGTGTGTGTGTGTGTGTGTGTGTGTGTAGTATTAATAATCACACACACAAACATGCACTTGTATATAGCCAATCACAATTTAAGATGTATTCCTATTGGTGAGCACACAGGCAGAAAAGTATAATACTGAAGATCAAAGTTCTAGAGTGTTTGCAGAGTAAATGGGAAGACATGAAGGACTGCTTTCATCCCTGAGCTGCAGAGGTAGAGCTGAAAGGCATGAAGGTATGCAGAGTATGAAGGCTCCTGGAAGCTCATTCCCTGTTAGGTTTTTTTCAAATGATGGGATGATTTCCCCAGTAACTCAAAACTTTGGAAAGAAAATCCTTTCAAAATGCTTCTAAAACATATTTTTAATATATTTTGGCACAGCAGGAGGGATAGATGAACCAAGATGATTTAAGAGAGAAGCTCAGAAGGGGAAACACAATGGCAAGCAACACTTGGAATAGAGACCTGAGGCCTGGTATCAGAAGAAAGGGTGATAAGTAGCTCCTCCAGAAAAAGGAAAAGACCGAATTACTGAGCCTTCAGAAGACAAGTAGACTGATGGGGTCAATCCTGTAGGAAGTATTTATCCAGAACTGCTGGGTACCAGGCACTGTTCTCAATCCTCCAGCACAATCTAATAATAGACTTTGTCAGGCAGCAATTAGTGGCTGGGCACTTCAGAGTACTGATGGAAATGGAAGAGCGTGCAATTGAAATGGTTTGAAAGGTTAGTCCAGCTTCAATAACAAGTGAACATATTTAGATTAAAAAGTGATGAACGCAATTTCACATTTGGAAGGACAGCAAGACAATCTAAAGGAGACGCCTTGTAGAAGTACAATACCAGAGTTCCAGTGAAGTATCTTGGCCTGAAGTTCAAGGGAAAAAGGTCAGGAGCAGCTACCTACAGTTCAGATTTGAAAATGATATGGAACTGATGGCTAAAATCCAGAGTGAGCAGTATGAACCAGAGTCCAATAACACATAATAGTTCCTGCCTGCTCGTATGACTGATGCGCTGGTAAATAAGACACTGAGTTGGAAGAAACATAAGACAAACAAATCAATTATGACACTTAAAAAGATCTTGAGTCAACGAAGTCAGTGTGCAAAACCTGTGTGCAACAATGACTCCTTCTCCCTAACGCTAATGAGACACCAAGGACCCAAGCCTTCACTTTAGGCTTAGGCTGGGGAGTTGTGCGGTACTGTGAAGAATCTGAATTTCCTTTACTCTGCCTATCCTCAAAAGAATCAAAGTCAGTGCTGTGGGGACCAGCAAACCCAACTTTAAGGATGCACTGCTAACAATCCCCAAGTCACAGACTCAGCCTAGGTGCCCATCAATGGATGAAACTGAAACACATGCAAGTATATGTGTATGTCTGTATGATATGTGTGTGTGTGTGCACATACATACATACATACATGAAGACAAAGAAAGATGAAATTATGTCGTTTGCAGGAAAATTGAAGGAACTAGCAATCATCACGTTAGTGAAATAAAGCAGTTCCAAAAAGACAGGTACTGCATGTTTTCTCTCATGTGTGGAATCTAGGAGATGGGGAAACATGAAAGTAAAAGCAAAATTATTAGGGATATACACTGACAAAGGGGGCAGGGTAAGAAAAAGTAATAGGGAAATATCAAAGTACATTCTAGCCATGTACAGAAATCCTTTATTTGGTAAAAATCAACGTAGGCTAACTTTTAAAATGTCAGTTTCATACAGTCATTATTGTAAGCCTCTTTTGATGGTTTTTCAAAGATTTTTAATTTTATTCTATGTATATGTTTTCCCTGCATGTGTACATGTGTACCACATGTGTGCAGTGCCAAAAGAGGGCCTTGGATCCCCAGGAACTGAAGTTACAGACAACTATGAGCCACTAAGTAGGTGTTAGGAATCAAACTTGGGTTCAATGCCGAAACAGTATGTGCTTTTAGCCACTTAGCCAACTCTCCAGTCCTTTGATTTTTTTTTTTTTTTTTTAATGGCCAAAAGCTATCAGGGATGGGTCAGAGAACCACTTGATTGACAGTTTTCAAAACTTTGTGTCTGGTTACTTAAAGCTCAAGTGGTCTCTTCTGGGTCAGTTAAATGGTTGGAGTATATATAAGTGATTGGTGAAAGGCTGCTCACAAGCATGCCAGGCCCCTGGGACTGTATAAAACATGCTGCTTTTAACTCTTTGCAGAATAATTCCAGTAGCTTCTCTTTGGTACACTGCCCTCTGTACTGCAGCACTAGGCTCCAATAAAGGTTTAACTCAAATGGACTTATTGCCTATTTGAAGTTTTTACTATGGGTAGAACAGACTGAGCGGGTAATACCAAAAATGGATGAAACCTTGAACTTTCAGCCCCAAGAACCCTGCAGTAAGCAACTAAAACTTGCTACAGTGACTTACTCATTCGACACTTAGAAGGTGGCTTAAGAGTTCCAGACAGCAACAGGGAGCACAGACTAAGGAATGTGATAATAAAAGACTGCAGAAGGAGAGAGAGCACAGCGCAGAGGAGAATGCAGACAGAGTTGCCAAAAGGGTTAAGAAGCAAAGACCCTTTGCTCAACACCCCAAGCTCAAAGGCTGCAAGATTAGTAGTTGGGTGCAAGAAGCCATAGGCACTCACAGCCCAAAGCAGTAAACCACTGACCTGCGCACCATGCTACAAGTAAGCCTCTCTGGTCTAGCAAGCTTGGAGCCATGAGTCCCTAGTTCTCAAGGCTGGAGGGTTATGGCTTCTAGGTTTGATAGCCTGGCCTGCCAGCCTCTGGAGCTCAAGAGCTGGAGGATATCACACTACGGAAGCTGCTTCTCTCACCTACTCATGATATCTACCCAAAAGGACCAAAGAGACCGTCAGCCAGCCATCTGTAACATGAAAGACAGCATGCAATAGGACATAATAGAATGTGGGAGTTAAACAGGGATTTAGAAATATAAAGATCTCCCTCATGGCCTTTACTTTGTGACAGTAAAGACAGCAACTAGGAAACTCATTCAAAGCCATCCAACTATCGGGTAAAAGAATAATTTCCATAAAGCAAGAATCCTATTAAATGGTTATCTATTGGTCCTCTAAGACATTTTATGAGTTCCTAAATAATTCTTCACTACATTTCACACCTGCATATTTTCCTTCAGAGAGTCAATTTTCCTCTTGATGTTCCTCATAGTAAAGTAAGTATTTTAGGCAAATCTACCATTTTTTTAATAATATATAAAGTACTAATATTAAAGGTAACCTATAAAAGGGGGATTTTAAGCTTCACTGAGGTATTAACTGATAAAATTTATATATTTCAAAATATACAACATAGTGAGGTCTTACCTCTTATAAGGTAAACTGACAGCTTACAATCATACAAACACACAGCCATCAGGATGCTTTGAGAAATGTACACACTGTGGAGTGGTTACCAGAATAAAGCTAATTAGCATATCTATTATCTCATATATATTCTGTAGCAAGGATGCAGTAGTGTTGTATAAAGACCTTTGTGCCACTAATGGACCACACATATGACAGTGGTCCAGTAAGATCACATGATCTATCTCTGTACTCATTTAATTTTTACTAGGTTCAGGAACAAAAACTAAATACAAAGCAAGGAGAAAGAAAGAAATAGCAGAAAGTAGAACAAAAGTCAGTAAAACTGAGAACAGCAAAGTCTTAGAAAAAGCTGTCAAATCAAAAGCTGGTTGGCAAAGCTTCAGCTATACTGAGCAAGGAAAAAGCAAGAAAACACAAAGCACCAATCTCAGAAATCACAGGGCTGCACTACCAGTCACAAACACTGAGAAGGCAATATGGAACACCAGCATAGCATAACCCAATTTTCATAACTTATACAAAGTACAGTAAGAACTTAACAGACTACCAAAATTCATTGAAGAAGAAACAGATACTACATATAGTCCTATATCTATTAGAGAAGGCTACAGGTTTTGCTAAGAAAAGAACTTTCAAAACAAATTTCACCAGTAGGTGGCTTAATTTATAAAATCTACCTAATATTTGAGGCAAGAGCACCATCTCTTTAAAACTGCATCCAGAAATAGGAAGTCCCTTCTCAATCTACTTTCTGAATGTTACAAGTTGGCAAAGATCACAAGAAGGGAAAACTACAGGCCATGGCCTCTCATTACCATGGATGAAAAGTTCTAGGAGCTGGGAACCGCAGCCCATATCTGGGGAGGTGTGTATAGGAGAGTCTGGGGCTCACTCTCTGGCCAGCCAGTCCAGCCAAATCTACAAGCTCTGGGTTTAGTGAGAGACTCTGTCTCAAAAACTAAGATGGAAAACAATTAAGAAAGATACCATCAACCTCTGGCCGCCACATGCCTGCACACATTCTTACACATATATGGACATAGAGAGCAGAGGAAGGTCCTCAATAAAGCATTAATCCAGAAACATAACTCTTTCCTCCCCAAGTTACTGTTGGTCGTGGTGTTTCATCACAGCAATAGACATCTGTAACAAGAAAACATACTTTATAAACAGTAATCTAAGATCTTATGATGTTACTTTAAAGCAAATCCAGTTCATAACATATTACAGAAGAACTTCAGTGATGGGCTGGAGAGGGGCTCGATGGCTACAGGTATTGCCTGTTCTTTCAGAGGACCTAGGTTCAATTCCTAGCACTCACACAGCAGCTCATAACCAGCTGTAACTCCAGTTCCAAGACATCATATGCCCTCTTCTGACTTCCAAGGGTACCAGGCATGCACATGGTTCACAGAGGTACAGGCAGGCAAAACGTCAATACCATAAAATAAAAATCTCAAAGAAGTTAAGGAGTTCTGTGATAGTTTTCACTCCATCAGGGTTTTTAACTCCTCAGACTAATTTTTATACTTAAATATATAAACATCTGTATGCTACCTAGAACTCATTCTACTCCAAATATTGCTAAACATATATCTACAATTAGTAAAACTCTTTAGAAAGAATTTAAAATTTAAAAATTCACACCCAATTTTTCAAGGTTAGCAAAATGAGATATCTGTGGTTTGATTATATTCCATAATCCAATTCAAAATGAAGCAGAGCTATTTTCTCAGTTATGAATAACTACCTTAAACATGACCTTTTCATTTTATTTTTAAAATTACAATAAAAAATATTTCTTCCTTTTCCTCCCTCCAAACCCTCCCTATGCTTCTTCCCATTCTCCTTTAATTCATGGTCTCTTTTTTTCACTAACTGTCACTGCACACACTGTATATGTACTCCTAACCATAACCTGCTCAGTCCATACCATGTCATTTCTATGTCTTTTCAGGGTTGACAATTTGGCACTGAACAACTCATTGTCGTGCTCTTCCCTGGGGAAGAGAAAAGCACCTCTGCTGCTCCCAGCTTTCCTCAGATGCCTAAAGTTCTTTGTGAAGGGTTGAGGCTTTTCCTATCCACTTTGGCCCTGAGGCTGTCATCTTGACGTTTCACCCAACAACTGTCTCTACTGGCACCACCTAGTGGTTGAAATGTGAAACCGCTGTCCAGTCTCCTCAGAATCAAAAAGATAGGTTCTCTCAGGCTCAGCCCGTCTCTTGAACACCAGGAGGAGAACCAGGAGACACAGCAGCTGAAGAGCTTAGGTGACAGAAACAGAAGCCAAATATCTGACTTTACAATAGCAAAGTGGCCCTTACTTAAGACATATTGAAGAAACATTAAGACCTATCCTTACCTGTAGCATTTACAAACTTTAACTGAAAATGGAGCATAGATCTAAAATGCAAAAGCCAAACTCTTAAAACTTCTTCAAAAGGAAAAAAAATCTTGGTGACCTGTTAGACAAAGATTCCCTACAAATAAGACATAGAAAGTGCCAACTATAAAGAAAAACACCAATTAACCATGTCTTAACAAAATTAAAATGTTTTACTTTTCAAAAGATATACTTAAAAAAAAAAATCAAAAGGCAAGCCACTAGGCTGGAAGAAAATATTTGGAAAGGATATCCAGCAATGAACAAAGATTCAAACAGATGCCTTACTTATGGCTGCTTCATAAACAAACATGACCTCCACTGGCCACTGGGAAATGCAAACTATGACTATTATGAAATACCATTCCGCACACACTAGCATGGCTTACAGTGAAACAGACGGCATACAGACGGACATACATAAAATAGAGTCATCACTCCAGAGCATTTGGCTATTTCATAAAAGCATAAACCTAGATCCTACATACAACCTGGTCAGTCCACTTCTAGAACTTGCTTTGTAGACCAGGCTAGCCTCTAACTCACAGAGATCAACCTGTCTCTGCCTCCCAAATGCTGGGATTAAAGGCATGTGACTCCACACCACCCCACAGCACATACATCTAGATAGCAAGGAACGCACACAAGACACACACACACATTTGAAACAGGGTTTCATATATCTCAACCTAACCCTCATAAAACATGGTTGAGGCTGTCCTTGAACTCCTGAACCTCCTGGTTTTACCTCCTACATGGTAGGATCATAGCATGTGCTACCATGCCCAGTTAGTACAAAGATCTGCAAATTAATGTTAACAGTCACTTAATTTTCAATACTCAAAAATGTCTCATATCCATAGAGAGGGATAATCATACATGAACTTCAACATAATTATACTGAATGAAGGAGGCTCTACAAAAAAGAACATAATTGTCACTATTCACATCCATAAAGTCCCTTAAATTGAAAACCAACCTATAGTAATAGAAACCAGATCCACAAGTGTCCTGAGTGGGGGAAGCGCTAGGAAGCAGGTAAAATGGATGACAAGGGGATGGGGGTAAAAGTAGCTTTTGTGGGTGGCTAAAACGTTTATTATCTGACCCTAATAGTTTCACAGATAACTACAACAGTAAATATGCACCAGATTTCTCTGCTTAAATACATACGGCTTACTAGATGTCAGTTATATCTCAATAAAGTATTTATATCTTAAATACATACGGCTTACTAGATGTCAGTTATATCTCAATAAGCTATAAAATTGAAAAACAGATACTTGCTGATGACTCGTTGCATTCCATTCTAAAGTACTGATCCAAGAGTTACGAAAACATGTGTGTACATTTTGGAACAAGTAAAGCTGTCAGCGGTCATAAAAACCACCCGTGGTCAGGGAAGGGATTAACTGCAAAAGGACACCAGTGTACATGGTCTGTATGGTGACTAAAATGCTGGTCATAGAAAGGATCTACTTTTCAAAATTACAAACTGTATGTTTAACTTATGTGAGCTATACCTCAATACAGTAATATTCATCCAACTGTAGGAGGGGTTGGATAGTGCAACTTAGAGATCCAGAGAGAAAAGTCTCACTACATAACGTTTCTGCATGGAAATTTTCCTCAAGCCAGTGCCACCTACACACATTTCCTCAAATCCTTTCTCCTGTCCTACAACTTAGATTAGGTGTGTTCTGATCTGAGAATTAGACTGGGCTTGGGCTCAGAGAAGGGACACAGCCTACCCAAGTTCTATCACAGTAAGCTAGTGAGCCTCAGTCTCCACATATGACTGACGCAATGATAAAAATACTTGTGGATCCAGGATGACTACTGTGCCATTAAAAACCTGTAAAACTCATTTGCTTCCTAAACAATGACTCCCTTGAACACAGGAATCTGTTAGCACACCCCTACTCATTTCTTAAGAGAAGCCTGGCATGTAAATACTTGATAAATATTTGGTATGTTTCAATTTGAATTCATAAGATTCATTATGAAGTGACTACTAGCTACGCTATAATATGTTTCCCTTATTAATATCTCTGATTGGAGGGAAGATTACACCATGAGGCACGTGATCAAGAAGGGCATGCATAAGATATTCAACAATTCTGATGTAATTATCACACACCAGGAGAATAAGGCAGAAACAGAGACTATGAGAACCTGAGTCTCCGCGTTTTCTCCCTGACTCCTACTTCTGATGGCCAACATGGGTCATGAAAGATCCTGTACTAACTTAAATGGCCATGTCAAAGAGGCACAGATTTAAATGATTACTAGAGCTTGTTCAGTGCTTTCACTGCCTTCATTCAGCCCTAAGCTGACAAGTATGATTTTTAAACTTGTTATAATAAATACTAATTCTTGACGTAAACCCTAAGGAACCACTGTCAATTTCAACTTAGGGCTTCAAGCTAAGGACCACAACTCCAAAGGTTTACTGGAAACCCAATAGGTTAGGATAAATTCAGTCCTTACCTATATCTGAAAGGTATGTCTGGGTGAAAATATATATATGTATGTAAAACTTACATATGTCTAGTGTAGCTATATTATAATTACATGACTTGGTCCATACTGTATTCAGATGTATATAATCATTTCTTTTAAATAACTCTATGATGTTTCATTATAGAAATTTTGAAGTGTTTTAATGAGCAGTCAAATAGCTGCTAGTTACAAGATGCATGCTCACCCAGCTCACTCACAGTGGCATCGTGCTATCAAATGCCAGGCCTTCCCAATGGCATTATATGGGTCACTTCTACAATGACAAAAATAGTCCAGTTTTTATTTTTAAGCTTTTCAGACAGATACATGAGACTGCTCTGTTTTCTGATTCACAGAGAGCACTTCCTGAAGCTTCAGTATAAAGGAAGAAAGAAAGCAGCCGCCTCCTGTGGTTGTCCTCAGAACAGAAGACAAGGAAAGGGGGATGAAAACTTGTCTTCAAGCCTCTTATAGTCAGAGACCTAGAACTTTTCCAAGACAGGGAATTCAGTTTGCCAAGAACTAAAGTCATTTGCCCTTAGCAATGGTGGAAGACAAGCAGCCGTGCTCCATCTATAACTCTATTAATACAGAAAACAATGGTCCTAACCAAACAATGAATATGCAGTCCTGAAACTTCTATGTAAAAGGGTAAATGAGTCGGACATCAATTTCACAGGGAATGTAACCTCAACAATTTTAAAAAATAAAACCTCTTGAAATCATTAAAAGTACAGGGACCTGGAGTGGAATTTTCAAAAAAAAAAGCAAAGAACTCCAACACTCACTTTGCTTCTCTTCTGAAAGAAATACACAAAACATGTCATGTCCTATAACCTGAAGCTTCAGTATATAGAGAAAAAGAAAGCAGACGCCTCCTGTGGTTGTCCTCAAAACAGAAGACAAGGAAAAGAGATGGAAACCCTTCTAAGCACAGCCTAGGCAGAACAGACACCAGGTGTAAAAGCATACAGACACTCTCCTATAGGAAAAGAAGGGAAGCTAGCAGACATGAGAAAGTCAGGACAAAGGACGGAAATATCCAAAGCTGTTAACAGGTCATTGCTGCTGTGCTAGGAGGTTTGTCACTTTTATTCCCTAAAGATATGCCAACAGGAACGCTTATACATTTATACACTACTGGCAGAAATAAAGACTGATAACAGCATTTCAGAAACCATTAGGCAGCTCTTTCAAGCTAGACATTGAAGTATGCTACAATCAATTAATTCTATATTTCTAGAAAAGATAACAAAGAAATACATCTATTCACTAACATACTTATATATAATGCTTACAGCAGCATTCTTCATAAAAAACCACAAACTAGAAGCCAGGTAAACATGCACCACAGGCATCGTAAGTTGTGATCACTCTTACAAGAATATCATACAGCAATGAAAAGAGACAACTAACAATCTATCTATTGCTTCTTAAATCAATACGAATAAAGCTCTCTATAATGCTGAGCAAAGGAGACTAGGTAAACACACAGACATATGAGAGAGAGAAAGAGAGAGAGAGAGAAGAGAGAGAGAGAGAGAGAGAGAGAGAGAGAGGAGAGAGACTGACTCTGACTGGCTGACTGTGGTGCCTGTTACATAAAATTCTAAGACAAACTCATCTGCAATGTCAGGGGAACAACTACCCTCTTAAAGAGGCTGTAGAGAATGGAATGAGTCTGTGGGAGGCTACTGGCTAACTCAATAAATAATGCTGTCTTTCTTAATATGGATGCTAGCTCCTTAGCTGTGTTCATTTATGAAAATTCAACAAGCTATATATTTATGACCTGTGAACATTTCTGTATATAGTCAAAGCTTGCTTTAGAGAACCACACATACATATGCACACACACACACACCACAGCACACGCACACGCACACACACCCCTCTTTAAACTAGATCCCCAAATTCATTAATTTTACCTTAAGTATTTAAAGGGTAGAAAGAACAAACTACACTGTAGGACTTTAACCTGGGGCCATGGGTCACAAAAACAGCACTAAAAAGCAGAAGGTCTCAGAACTGGAAAGCACAACCATCATGAAAATCAGAGCTATGTGAGGGAATGGACGCCCTTTAAAGCACAGGCATGCAGTGGTGTTTTCCATACAAATGTTTACTTTCAGATACAAAGAACAGGGATTGTGTAAAATCGATATCCAAAACTAGATAACAGAAAGCGAATCATTGGTGCTGCCCCTGGCTACCACTGGGGTCTTGAACATAGTGAAGTGGAGTTCTCAGTGGGAACCTAATTTACTGCCCTGTGTTCATTGTCCTTAATCCTCTTTGGTTCAAGCCAGAGTACAAAATGTTTGAAAACTCACAGCACCAAGTGGAAAATACCTTCTAGAGACTTTAAAAGTAAGCAACATAAAAAGATGGGTTAGGTGCTCTATCCAATGAACACATTCAATACAAAATATCAATAGTGCAATGCTAAGACAGGGCATCATGGGCAAAATATCTATAAATCTGCAAGCCAATCTAACTGTCCTCAGTTGAAAATGCTTTCATGGAGTCTGGTTTCTGAGCAAGTACTATCAGCAAAGGAAGCTAACAGTATCTACCACAAACTGCAGTTGACAACTTTATTTATACTTCATTAATTATTAGGTGGAAAAGTAATAGCACTACCTCCTCAAGGCTTTGAAGTGTATGCTGAGCTCTGAGTGGCAGGAAGCAGAGAGAGCAGAAATAGAGAGGGAAGTTAAAGTTAACTGGCACCTCAGTGCTTGGTGCTCCCTGTTCACATTTCTGAGAAACAGATATTTCCATTTTATAAATGAAAAACATAAGAGATCTAAAACCTTTGTAGCTTTCCTATAAACACAAAGTAATCAATATAGAATAGTATATACTCTGATTCTACTGCCTTTCACATGTGCACGCACACCCATACTCACACTCACAAAATCACAAGTTGCTTAATTCCTCTGGGGTTTTAGCCATCTTAAATATTCTTCACTGTGTTAAGAGGTATGCATTCATATCACAACACAAACAAGAAAGAATGAAACACACAACATGACGTGTCTTTCAAAAGTGTGAAACCTGTTAAAGACAATGCACACAGGTTAGGGATCAGAAAGGAATACCTGTCTCTTGAGGGTGCTGGTACTAAAACTATAGGTCAGTTGAGAGATACTTCGGCATCAGGGAAGGCCTCAAACTAGGTGCAAGATTGAGTCTAGATCCTGGGATGGTAAATGTTAGACAGGGCTGACAAAGGGATACTGTGAGATGAGGAAAGGCAGAGTGGATGGAGACTACATGGATCTAAGAGGCAGTAAGAGATCAACATTACTGCTCCAAAAGGAACAGATATAGTAGAAACAGCTCAAATGTCCATCCACTGATGAACGGATCAAGAGAACATGTGGTACAATAGTCTCTCCTTACCCAAGATAGTTCTTTCTGTGTTTTGTTATTCACCCTCAATTACTATCAAGATATTAAGTGGAAGATTCTAGAAATAAAAAATTCATAAATTGTAAATAACATGACATTTCTGCAAGAATTATATGATTTCTCTTTTTGGAATATCCTCCAATATATCAGTGTCCTGGATATGCCAGAAAGAAGCCATGAAGTACGTCCTTTAAGTGAGAAGGTAAATTTCTCAACAAGAAGAAAAAAAAAAGAAAACCTGTATATCAAAAACTGCTAAAACATATGGTAGGAAAGAAAGTTCTGTAAAATGGCAAGTAAATAAAATGAGATTTGAGCTTATTTTGCTGTCTAATCTCAAACTACAAGAGTTATGGCCATAGAGCACATGGAAAATGCATTAAATATCAGGTCTCAGTACTCTGCAGTTTTAGCATCCAGTAAGGGGTCTTGAAGATAGCAGGAACTACTATATGCCCATGCAATAGAACACTATTTACCAATAAAATGAAATATAATGACAATGATCTACCATGAACCTTGGATAATTTTTCTAAGTAAAGGAAGTGAAATGGAAAGGCCAAATCATGTACCATTCCATCTCAAGGAATGCCAGAAGAAGCAGGTCCATGGGGACAGAGAGCAGATTAGTAAGTAGCTCCCCAAAGCTGGAAAGATTCAGACGTAACAGTGGCTTTAGTTCTGTGAATACATGAAAAATACTGACTGTTCACTTTAAAAGAAATCAGATGGAACATGAAACACAGTTCAGTAAAGCCATTTTAAAAAGTGAGGAACAAACAGGATTACCACAATGCACAGTCAAGGGAGTCACACCTGCCAAGCATTTTAAATGCCTTAAGGGTCTAGGACAATCTAGTAAACAATTGGAGATGTATGACTGAAGTTTTACTTAGTGAAAATACAGTATGCATACTTAAGACTCTTCTAAAATAAAATTATTCACATATTTTTGAGTACATGCCTAAAATACATGCCAAAATCACACAGAAGAGAGAGAACAGGAAGAAGATGCTGTGATCTGAGTTTGACTAAGACACAAGCTGTGACTACTGAGAAAGTTGTTTTGCTTTGGTGCTAAATGACACAGATGGGTCTATCAGCATCATATTTATGCAAAACTCACAGTCATCTGTGTTAAATCTTCAAGCATCGTAATGTTCTAAACTTTCTGCTAAAACGACAATGATAACTGACTTGTCATACTTTCAGACCAAAGTAATAGACAGTGCATTCATTTGTCATTGGATATTGGATTCAATGTAAGTGCTATGAGAATCTCCGTTAATGTAAAGCTTTGCCTACTGATGTTTACACATTTGACTGAATTATAATGTAGTATTATTAATATTCCAAGAATTGGGGGATAAAAGATGGCTCAGTGGTTAAGAGTATTTGCTGTTGTTCCAGAGGACTGGGGCTTCAGTTCCAAGGGATTCAATGCCTTCTTCAGCCACTGACTGCATGTGGTGCACAGACACACATACAGGAAAAACATTTAGATACATAAAATAAATATTTTTAAAGGAGTCTAATAGTTTTAATACAGTAAGAGAACTAAAGAACCGAACTCTAAGGCACAAAAATAGAAAATACATATGTCCAACACTTGGAAAGGTAAAGCACTCCAAATTGAACCTGAAACTCATCTACACAGGAAAAGATAGAAGTCCCTATTAGGATCTGGAATATTGAGAAAAAATTTTTAAAGGAATAAATTATTTAAAATAAAAAGCTCATTCTAAGAGAGTGACTCTGAGACTCAAGACTCTTCTCTAATAAAACTGTTCTCTAATAAAATTATTCACATATTTTTGAGTACATGCCTAAAAAACATGCCAAAATCACACAGATGAGAGAGAACAGGAAGAAGATGCTGCGATCTGAGTTTGATAAAAAGTTTTTATCTGAGTAGATAAAAAAGGAAAGCTTTAACAGAGACAGTCTGAATACATCTATGAAACAACCCATTCTCCTCCCCTGAATCCTGGAGAAGAAAGAATCCTTCAGGCAGTCCTGCCATAATCCCTCTAGAAACCTGCCAGGAAGAGAAACTCCACCTGCCCCCAGGAGGTGGTAAGAGGGCCGCAATACAAAAGAAGACTTTAGTGGGACAACCCACACACAAGCAAACTAGTGTTCCCCTTTCCAAGCACCTTGCAAGCCTCCTTACAGGTAGGTAAACCATAAGAAACTAAAGGAGAGTGATCTCTTTTTAAACTCTCTTCTGTGAAAAGGAGGTGGGGGTAGGGGGCAATCTGGCCTTTGTAAAGTTCTAGAACTAAGGGAAACATAGTTCTATATCTGAATAAAAGAAAAACAACTTAGTTGTTTCTAACCAACAATAAAAGCAAAGTAAAAACCTTAGGAAAAAAATAGGTTATCATTGACATCTAGAATGAGGTGTCTGCTGTCAGCTTAAGTAGAGCAAGACTTTCTGTTTCCTGACACCAAGCCAGGGGTTGCTTAGTCCAAGAAAACAAAGCACGCCATAGGAATAGCAGGACTTGTTTTTTGATCATTAACTGCTGCGCATCAAGAGAAATATATCCAATATTCTTCAACTGTCTGTTCATTTGCAGAAGATGATTTATGGTGAAAGCCCATTGGCAGAAAAGGACTCACTATGAAGCACTGGCTGCCCTGGTATTCCCTATATAGCCCAGGCTGTCTTTGAACTCGCAGCAATTCTTCTGCATCAGCTTTGGGATTGCAGGTCTACCCACCAAGCCCACCTTCACTTTGCTTTACCTGCTTGTTTGTTTATCTGTTGGTATATCTGTTTGGTTTGGGTTTTGTTTGGTATAATTATTGAAGACCATGATCACCAGGGCCCAAATGGAAAGTACATTGACACGCAGTAAGAACAGAAACTCAAGGTGCCACCAGGAAGATAAAGAATAATGAAGTAAAGTCCTGAGGAGAGGCTGAGGATACAGTTTGGTCGTAAACACTTTGCTTAACATAGACGAGGCCCTGAATTTAAGGGAGAGGGGGAAGAATCTTAAAGAAAGAATTTTTATATATAATCATTCAATGAATACCATGGGACTGGAAATATGATCTATAATCTATAATCAGGAACAGAGTAAGAAGATAAACAGCAACTGAAGCTAGTAAAGCAGACCTAAGCAAAAGAGACATTGGAGAAAGTAACACCAGTCTTCCAAATCTGATTCCAAACAGCAATAGAGAAGACTAATGTACCAAAAGAAAAATATATATACATACATACACAGGTAAAAGTAATTCTTAAATATATATAAAATGCCGAGGAATTTTTCTATTTCTGAAGGCTTTTCGTCAATATATTCACCTTTTAAAATGATTCAAAACATTTGTATTACTGTGTTCATACATATCTGCAGATAAAGTTGATTCTAGCAAAGTACTGTAGTCTATAAGTTAGGAGAGTAAAACCAGCTTCCCCCCTGCCCAGCACCCAAATGGAGACCTTTGTGACTGATATACTGTAGAAATCATCAGAAGCATATATAGAACAACATACCCATTTGTCTTAAGCTATTCGGTAAAGCCTATGAGATGATCTGAAACGTAGAGAGGAGACTCAACTTAATTAAAAAAAAGAAAAAGAAACTTGCAAGCAATACAAAACTCACACTGCCAAACTAATATAAGCTATATTCTGGGCAAAAATCCATTTCTTGAATTTTTTTTATATAGTATTGCATGCAATATTCATTCTCTACAATAAACTTAAAAATTAATCACTGGGTACCCTTAAATCTCATCTCTCCTTACTGACTCGTGCATGAGCAAAATTGGAAAGTAATTTCAAAAGGATGTGATTCAATTGAAACCATTAGCTGTTCTGCAGTTCCTCCTCCGGGCAATGTTCTTTAAATTAGATATGTTATTTGATTCCAGTTCTCGGATTCAGAAGCCCAAACCTAATGTAATTCAGAACATAACTGCGATGCACGCAAAAGTACTCCGTTCAGTGGGAACAGTCAATCTGAACACCAGCAGCAATTGAAACACGACATTTCAGAAGCAGCTCATGTTTGCCCAACAGGCAAAGGGCAGCAATTTCAAAGAAAGCCCGAGACATACCTGAGCAGATAAACAGCCCTGTCAATATCACTGAGGTCTTCATCAACAGTCAGTCTTTCTATTTCTTCTGGTGTCTGTATAAATAAGTATAAAATGCAAATTAGGCACACAAACATTTGGTCACTGTTGGCTCCCAAAGACCCTTGAAGACCCTATCGGTAAAAAAAAGCTTCACAATTATATCAATGACAACTAACTCAGAATCTGATGATTCTTCTGCACCATAGCAAACAGATCTCCAGGTGGGTGCTGAGAGGACTATCTTTACTCTTTAACTTATAGACTGTAGGGCCTTAATGGAATCAACCTCATATGCATACACACCACATGTGAACATGTATACCTATATATTCACATATTTTTTTAATCTCCAACACAATACCCCAAGCCGCCACAGCATTTTCCATAGCAGGAAATGCTTTAAAGGGGAGTCCAATCGGACAGAAAGGACAAGCTTTGTAGCTCCTGTTGGGAACCGAATGAACTCAAATTGAAAGGGAATCAAAGATTCTAGAAAGGTAAGGAGGGACTGGCCAGAAGGGGCCTATAAACTAGGTCTGCCATCTGTGAGGGTGAGGGTGGAAGCCTCAGAAGGCTGAAAAGATGACTCTGTGGGGATGGGGATTCAGTGGAGGTAAAGGGACAAACAGGTTGACTCCCCTCAAGGGGACTGGGGAGCAGGGTCCCTCCTACAGTCCTGGAGGGCCTGGAAGGACAAGGATGCATGGTGACTCAGGATGGGATGGAAACGGTTGAGAGAGGCTTTGAAACCCTGAACTTAGGCGATTCTGGGAAGGGTGCCTCTCCTTGGGCGGTGAAGGGAGGCCATGCAGCACAGGGAGACCCAAGCTTGATCTTATGCAGAGGTGGGGGGAGGACCATGAAAGGATGGGACCTGAGACGTCCGGGCGAGAGATGGGAACTAGGGCTGTGTGAAACCGAGGATGGGCTAGCGACCAGAACCTGGGACGGCACCACGGGCGGAGAAGCCGGCTGCGGAGGCTGGCCCCCGAGAACAGCGGCTTGGCCGTTCGTGGGGGAGGCCACAGCGGGGTGGGGCGCAGGGCTGGCCTCAGTCGGGGGACCAAGTCGAGGGACCCGGCTGATTCCAGTCAGGGACGACGGGCTGATTTCAGTTCGGAGTCAGGGCTGGCCGTAGTCAAGGGACCCAGCTGGCTCCAGTCAGAGGAAGGGACTAGCCTCAGTCAGGAGACAGGGCTAGCTCTAATCAGGGTAAGGGATTGTTCCAGTCAGGGGTCAGGGACAGGCCGACCCTCGGCTGCGGCAGGGAATGAAGCTCTGAAGCGACTGCGGTGACACGGCGACTGGCGCTGGAGCGCCGAGGGGCAGTCGGACGCCGCCGGGTCGGGCGGACAGCCCTGAGGGGAGCGTCTCTCGGTCCCGCGCACCTTGAGGCTCCGGCGGACCGGCCTCTCGATGATGGTGAGTTCCTGCAGGTCCTCCATGTAGCCGAACAGGCTGTTCTGCCCGAAATCCATCGCGACGCCGGCGTCGGGCGGCGGCGGATGCATGGACCGCCGAGGGGCCCCCTCGCCGGCCGGCCCGAGCGGCCCCGGGATGCCGGACGCGCGCAGCCCCGCGCCGCCCACCAGAAGGACTCTCTAGTCCGGCTCTCCGCCGCGGGGAAGCCGAGCAAGAGGCCGCAGGCGACGAGAACACGAGCGCGGCGCCAGCCGGAGCGCAGCGCACCGAGGGGGCGGGGCGGGTGGAGGGGGCGGGGCGCGCGGAGGGGCGGGACCAGAACAGGGAGCCGCCTCAGCGGCCGCCTCGGCCCCGCCCCCGCCCCGGGGTCTGCGCGCGCGGTGGGACGCAACTGCCGCGCAACGACGCGCCCAGGTCGGGTTCCTTGGGGGCCCTCGCCCCGCCCCTATGGGACGACCCCGCCCCTCGGCGCGTGCGCAGAGCTCTCCGCATCCCCAGGCGGCCTGGAGGCGAGCCGGGGGCGGGAAATGGGCTCGGGTAGGCTGAGCCAATGAGAGTAAAGCGGGGGAAGTGTGCGGTTTTGCTGGAGTCTTCTGCACCTGTGAGAGTGACTTTCTGGTTATTTGGTGGCTGCTCTGCTCTTCTGACCTGCCATTGGTGCAGACAACCCTCTGCTAGCTCAACGCCCGGCCTAGGGGACCTTCGAGTGGCCAAATCAAGCTGGTTAGTGCCTAGTGTGTGCCTGAGGATAGGAGACAGATGTATGGAAATACAATTCTGTGGTGCTGGCCTTGGAGGAAGGGAAATGTCCCAAAGGCCTTCTAGAAAAAAGACCTAAACTGAATCCTGAAAAATCAATAAGGCATTACTAAGAGAGGTTAAAATCAGCCTTTTCGGACAAAACTTGGACCATGATGAATGAAGTTGAAGTTCTTCTTAGAGTTCTGGAAGTTAGTGCTTAGCACAGTGGGTAGAAAGAGACATGTAAGACCTTGCTCTAGGGGAGCACATTGACTCAACTCGCTTACATTCGGTTCTAGTCAAAATAAGGCAGGGAAAGGTTGGAGAGATGGCCCAGTTGTTAAAAACACTGGCTCCTGTTCCGGAGGACACAGGTTCAATTCCTAGCACTCATGGGGTGACTAATAACGTCCTGAAACTCCAATTCCAGGGCCGTCTTTTGACCTCCTGGACAATACACACACATGGTGCACAGCCATATACATAGGTAAAAGACTATGTATATATATACATATGATATATATGTATGATCAAGATGGCTCAATAGGTAAAGGAGCTTGTTGCCATACCTGACACTGAGTTCCATCCATTGGACACAGTGAAAGGAAAAAACTGAGTTTTACAAGTTGTCTTATGACTTCCACACTCACTCCATCTTACAGACACACACACACACAGAGAGATGAAGAGATGGCTCAAAGAGTAAGCACACTTGCTGTGCGATCTTAAAGAAATGAATTCAGATCCCAGCACCCACATTTTAAAAAAAAAAAAAAAAAAAGCCAGCATGAGCCTGTAACCCCACATGTGGGGGCTGGAGACGAAAGAATCCCAGGAGCTTGCAATCTGCCTTCAGCTTCCATAAGAGGCCCTATTTTGAAGGAAAAAAGCAGGACAAGACACTGGAAAGCTTCCTCTGGCTTCTTCATGAAACAAATTGTTAGCTCTTAAAGTCAGGATCCAATCGGACCTGGCCTCCAGGTTTTCCCAGCATCCCTCATTCCCTACCTGTTAGAGGACATGGATAGCAAATTCTGCCTTCTACCCTGAACTCTCCAGCCCAGAGACTGTCTGCCTTTCTCCCAGAGGCTCTTCCCTATATAATCCAGACATCTTGGTTACCCTATTTGTACCTTTGGCCTCCTGGCCTCTGCACCTGGTTCCCTCTGTCCTTTTCCCCAGCCCCTCCTACTTCCCATCGAATGGCATGTCCACTCTGGATTCTCCCAGAGGTCCTCACCTCTGGTTATGCTCTCCCACAGATCTAGCATAAACTTTCTGTCCCACCATACGTAGTAGCAGTCATGGCCTTTCCTTTCTATTGCTTGTATACAATACACACACACACACACACACAGACACACACACACACACAAGGATATACACAGAGGGACAAAAAGGAAGAAGGGAAGAGGACTAATGCTATTCATGCTCTCTACATCATGTCAATCAGCATGGGCCTGCCTCTTATTCCATGCTCTTAGCCCACTTACATGCTCACAGACACACTCTTTTAGGTTCAAAATATGCTTCAGTATGTGTACAGATCTCAAAATAAATCAATGTTTTTGGCTTCTGTGTCTGCTTTTATTTAAAAAATGAGTGGTACTATGGTAAGAACCCATTCTGTTGCTTAATTTTTCCTGAGTTTAATATCTCAGAAGTTGTATTAGTTTCCCATCACTGTGCCAAAATATTGGACAGAATAAGTGTAAAGGAAGAAAGACTCATTTGGATTATGATTTCTAATATTTATGTCTATAGTCATCTGACACAATTTCTGTGAACACAGCTGTGGTAGGCCATCATGGTGGGAACTTGTGACAGAACACTGTTTACCTTACCTCATGACCATAGAAAGGGTAGGTTGCCGAAGGCCCCAAGAGCATACCCTCAGTGACCTAACTTGTTTCTGACATCTCCAGATAGCACCATGTCTGCTAACCAACTTTTTAAGACATGGCCTTTGGGGAAGATTTAAGATATGATCTATAACAAGGCTATAGCTTGTCATGTGGCTCTGTACACCAGTAAGGCATTAATCCTGCCACTGACCAACTCTATTTCTGTCTTAGGGTTTTATTGTTGTGAAGAGACACCATGACCATGGCAACTCTTAGAAAGGAAGACATTTAACTGGGGCTGGCTTACAGTTTCAGAGGTTTAGTCCATTATCATCATGGTGGGAAACGTGGCAGCAGGCAGGCAGATATGGTGCTAGAGAATGAGCTGAGAGTTCTAAAACTTGATCACAGGTAGCAGAAGGAGGCTAACCGTACCACACTGAATGAAGCTTGAATATAGGAGACCTCAAAGTCTGCCCCTAAAGTGATATACTTCCTCTAACAAGGCCACACCTACACCAACAAAGTCATACTTCCTAATAGTCCCACTCTTTGTGACCAAGCAACCAACACTGTGTTTATGGGGGCCATACCTATTCAAACCATCTCAAGTTATTTGCCCAACACTATCATCAAGTCCTCAAAAATGAGCACAGACAGTGCTAGAGTGGGCATTAGATAGGTCTGCGCCTTGAAGACCTTCAATGAGAAATTGCTGAGTCCTGGAGCCTCCAGGGCTTGGCTTCACTGTCAAGCCGCCATCTCAGATGGCTTTCTCCACTAACCAGTGGTGCATAAATGAAGGAGGAACTCCTATTTCCTCAGGCCACATACTGACATATACTATTCCCTGATGGCCAGTTCGTGTTAATGATAGTTGTGTTGCTTTAGTATTGGTTTGTGGTTTTTGATGACTTGATATGTTGAACATTTTCTATATGTGTTTTTTGATGACTTGATCTGTTGACCATTTTATACATATTTAACCACAGATTTTTCACCTTCTGAGATATGCCTACTTATATCCTTTGCCTGTTTCTCTGCTTTCCTATTATCATTCTAAGTAAATTGGAGGACTTTGTTATATGTTTTAAATAATGATTCATTAGTTTTGAACATCACAAATAGCTCTCCCAATGAATAGCATCATTCAGTGCCTATTCATTCTGTCCTTACTATCCTACAATTAATTAGAATGTGTCTTTTTGAAATAGCCAAACACATGAAGTTTCAGATATGGTTGTATGATGGATATTCTTAGTTGTCAACTTGACAATGTCTAGAATTAACTAAATCTCAAAAATAGAGTGACAGACCTGTAAGGGGGGTTTTGCTTAATTTGAAGTGGGAAGATCTGCTTCTAAACCAGATCTTTGAGGTAGGAAGACACACCTTTAATCCAGATTTTATGAGCTTAGAAAACCCACCTCTAATCTGGGCGACTTTTGCTAGAAATCTAGATAAGGATGTTGAAAAAGGAAGCTCAAGATTTTAGCATATACTGAAGACCAGCTTGTGGGGTGGTGGGCTATGAAAGGCAGCTGGGCACCTGGTTGAACACAGGCCTGGAACCCTGGACCCTAATGGGATGGAAGGCATTTGGAATTGCTCCTGGCTCCTGGCTCATTTCACTCAGCTTCAGCCCTCCACAGCCCCTCCCAGAGAGAGGTCTATGGCCATCAGTCACATAGGAATAGTGCCTCAGGCTCTCCCACATGTAGATGATCTCCAAGCTCTCAGACCAAGCCAATAGGCATTATCTGCTGCCAGACCCTAACCCACCCCAAAACTGTATATAAGGGCCCTATTCAGGAGAAGCAAAGGTGTTCGAGAATCATCCCATTGTCCAAGAGTTTCTGTCTCAAGAGCTGTAACACTTGGGAAGAGATCTGCTCTCCCAAAGTGCCTTCAAGACCCTCCCGTCCTCGCCAACTAGCTGGCACCTCACTGGCTCAGCCTGGGCTGACTCAGCACAGAGGGACAGGTGCAGCATCTGGGAGTGACTGGGCAGCGACAGTGGAGATGCAAACAGAGGCAGTATCAGAGATGACCTCCCCTCCCTGCTCTCACTCTGTCCCCTTGGCCTGGACTCCTGCACCAGGCCGGGCCAGAGATCATCATGGGACGCCCCCCAGAACAGCGACCCACACCAGCTGAGACCTGCAGCCTCATGGATTGAGCAGCTACTGATTTTTGGACCTTTTGTTCATAGGCAGCCATTGTTGGATTGGCTGGACCACAGCCTGTAAGTCTTTCTAATAAATTCCCTTTCTATATGTAGAGATTCATTCTATAATTCTGTCACCCTAAAGAACCCTGACTAGTACAGGGAGTGTATTTGAAGGGAACCTATTTAAGAATTGCAGCTAGGTGTGGTGACATATGCTCTTAATCCCAGCACTCACAAGGCAGACAGATCACTGTGAGTTTGAAACCAGTCTAGTCTACATACCCAGTTCCAGGACAACCAAAGTTAGGATATGGCTACATAGTGAGATACTCTCACTCTCTCAAAACAAAACCAAACAAATAAGAAAAGCAAACAAGCAAAACAAAACAAAAATAATAATTTCTCGCCCAAAACCAAATGTTGCTACCTGTTGCTCTATCTGGCTTCACATTTCCACCTATCATAATTAGGTCTTACATCATCTGGAGGTCACTTCAGTGTGTAGTATTAATAGGAATGTGATATTACTGTCTCTATTTAGTGAATCTATTTCCAGCAGCACCTAACAACACATCTTTCCCCCACCAATATGTGCATTCATCTCTGTGCTATGACAAGTACCTATAGACACACATGTCTGTTTCTAGCTCTTGTTGTTGCCCTTTTAATCTGCATATTTTTAGGCCAGTGCTATGTTAACTGAACTACATTCTTTTTGTGTGTGTGTTTGCTTGCTTGCTTGCTTTAGATAGGGTCTTATGAGCCAAGGCTGGCTTCAAACTCACTACGTAGCCAACAATGACTTTGACTTCTGATCCTCTTACCTCTACATCTAGAGTTCTGGACTTAACACATGTATTCTACCATGGTGTGGTGCTGGGATTATACCTAGGACTTCATGCATAGGCAAGTACTTTGCCAACCTTGTTACTTCCTCAGCTTGTGATTATATTTCTATGTCTTATGTATACAGTAGCCCCCCCACCCCCCAGCTACAATGTCATTTTTCATTGTTTCAGTTACTACCCAGTATCTGTGGTCCACTTGGATCAGAGATTAGCTCATGCCATTCTGTCCCATTCTAGCTGAGGCAGAGCATAAGTCATCACTTTGCTCAGAGTTTCTGTATGGTATACTCCACTCCCCTGTTAGTCACTTGGAAGCCATTTTGGTTATCAGGTGTACTGTTAGAGTGCCACAGTACTTGTTTTAGGTTGCATTTACTTTACTTAATATAGTTACACTTTATTGTTAGTTTCTATTGTGACTTTCTTATAGTGTCTAATTTATAAATTAAACTGTCATGGTATGTATTTATAAAGAAAATCATAATATACAGAGTTGGATATTTATTTTAGATTTCAAGAATCTGCTAGGGATCTGGAAATGTATTCCCTAGGTATAGAAGGGGGAATTAATGTCCATCTACGCATCTGATGGAAGTGGAAACTTACCATTTCTTTGGAAATTCAGTAGTGTTGAATGGTGTTTTGCTGGGGCAGACATATGAAGGAGTGTTTTCCTGAATCAGACATAGGTGAAAGGATGTTTTACTAAAGTAAGCACGTAAAAGGACACAGGATGAAAGATTTTTCACTGACACACATGTATTGGTTCGCCTTACATTGCTTTGCTGAGCTTCGTTTGTATGACTCCATAGAACCACACCAAAAACTTCTAGTGGTGTTCTGGTGGCTTCTTGCCACTTCCTCAGACTCAGGCCAATTGGCAAAGTAATGTCAGCTGATACAGACTCACATGGAGTTTTGCTAAGACAGACTCACATGGTGAGGCAAGACCTATGGAAGGACATGTGATATTTAGAGGGAGTATAACTAGGACTCAGGGGACAGTGACAGAGGCTTGCTTGCATGGCTAGCTTTGAAATGCTTTGTTGGTCTTAAGTCTTCACAGATTTTCACTTCATTGAGAGAGACACACCAGAGAACTTCTCCTGATGGTCATGGTCCCTCCTTACTGACTTGTGCTGAGTCAGTGGAGGCCTGGCTGTTCCTTCTAGGTTATGCCACCGCTACTGATTTGAATTTGCTATCCCGACACTACTGAACTGCTGATATAGTCGTAAAATGTCTGGGAATGAGTCAGCTGTCACTACTCATTCCTCTGAACAGAACTTCTGATTTCCTGACAACACAGACTGGAATTGCTCAAAAGAACAATTTCTAAACAGGTCCACTTCCCCCGTATCCTAATAACCTTTCTTTTCCACTACGGCTGGTGGGTGAGGGCCAGAAGGGAGGTTAAAACATTTAAGAACCTATATTTAAAATGGGTATTTGAGCCAGGCAGTGGTGGCACACGCCTTTAATCCCAGCACTTGGAAAGCAGAGGCAGGCAGATTTCAGAGTTTGAGGCCAGCCTGGTCTACAGAGTGAGTTCCAGGACAGCCAGGGCTACACAGAGAAACCCTGTCTCAAAAAGCCAAAAAAAAAAAAGGGTATTTGAAAAATCTAAACTTACATTGGATCATTGGATAGAATATATCTCTCCGTTCTTTACTTTTTCTTTTTCAGTGGTTTTGTTTTGTTTTGTTTTTAACTCAAAACAAAAATAATTGGTGCTGAGCCCGCAGCTAAAGTCCTGGCTTTATGTTCCATACTATACAAAGAGGAGTCAAGGGGCAGTGAGAGGGGCAGAAATATAATAGTATGAGGATAAAGAAAAGACAAGGTCATGGGGAGTGAAGCCCATGTAGCATCCCTTAGCTGTTAACTTCTGAAATTCTCCCCTTTCCCCTTGATATATCACTGAAACTAAGTATTACTTACCTTGCTCCAGCATAAGGAGTATTGCATATTTGGACTCTATCACAGGGTCATGTAAGATTTGGTGACACTCTTCACTGCACACTTGCTTGCACACACAGACCTAGCTTTTGTGTTGGCTATTAGAACGGAGGAGGTTGGTAAAGAGAGATGTGACCCGACCTTCGGTCTTAGTTATTCGTGGGGGCAAGGAAGACCACCGCCTGTGGAGAGAATGGGCGAGAGAAAGAAAGGACTCAAGAAAACGGTTGCTTGTCAAGAGCCGTGTATTCAAAAATAAAGCAATCTTTTATAGCAAGCTGGGGTAAGGGGGAGGGGGAAGGCAGGTGGGATAATGGAAAAGTACAGCTTCTTCTTGGCCTGTGCCCTAGAACATTTTGTGGTTGGGGGCTTTTCGCAGAAATAGCTATTTCTTCATGCATTAGCTCTCAGCAGGATGGGGTATGGTCAAGGTGTTCAGTCTAACAGGATGTAGGTGGGTGGCAAAGCTCTGGCCTCCAGGCGAGGGGGAAGGCTGGCAGGGATCCCTGTTAGGGGTCCTGGTCTCTGGCAGAGATGCTCAATACAATGACTGGAATCTGTAAGTGCTCTAATGACCATCCTGGGATGGAAGGAGCCTGGCTGCCAGAAAACTCAAATTTGTGTCTCTGCCAGTGACACCTGAACAGTAAGTTCTGAGTGCTGTTTTTCTTTTCTGTCCTGATTTCACACATGACTCAATGTGCCCTCATAGCAGGCCAGTGGAGCACAGAAAAGATGTTTGACCAGACATGAAACTGAAGCTCAGGGAAGTTGTGTGATTTAGACAAGAATGCACAGCTAAGGAAAACTAAACATAGCCGCTTCATCTGCTCACTTATTTGTAACATGAGGCTAAGCACAAGGACTTTGGAACCCAGCTGCCTAAACTTTGATCAGAGCTACTTTCCACTATTCTTTTTAATGTCACTGTCCTTAAGTATGGCTAAGCTAGGACTAATCGTATATAGGGAACTGGGGAGGTGGCTCAGTGGGTAAAAAAAAAACTTGCAGTGCATGCATGATAAGGATCTGACTTTGGATCCCCACAAACAACATAAAAGCTGGGTGTAGTAGCATATGGCCATAACCTCTGCTGGGAGAGAATGGGGTACAAAGACCAGGGGAGGCTCTATGACCAGCCAGTAAATTCCAGGTTCAGTGAGAGACTGCCTCCAAAAATAAAGTTCAAAGTAGAAAAGAAAGATTCCTCACCATTGACCTTCACCCATAGTAGTAGTAATAAAAATATTAGTAATAGTAGTAATAACAATAATAATAGGGTTAGAGACAATAGGAGCTCAGCAGTTAAGAGCACAATACAGTTCTTCCAGAAGACCTAAGTGCAGCTCCAGCCACCTATATAAGGAGGCTCACAACAGTCTGTAACCCTAGCTTCAGGGCATCTGATATCCTATTCTGGTCTTCCTAGACACCTGCATTCACATGTGCACACACACACACACACACACACACACACACACACAAATAAATCTTAAGTAATAATAATATTTCCTTCCAAAGGTTGTTAAAATAATTAAATGAAATAATATGTATTCAATTCTTTAAAAATTTTCTCAGAGCCTGGAAGGGTTGGCATATACCTTTAATCTCAACACACAGGAGACAGAAGCAGGCAGATCTCTGTGAGTTCCAGGCCAGCCTTGTCTACAGAGTGAATTCCAGGATATCCAGGGCTACTTAGAGAAACTTTGCCTTGAAAAACAAAGAAAACCAACAACAATTAAAAAAAAAAACCCCACAACTTCCCAGCATAAGATGCTACTATTACTATTATTGCTAGCAGACTAGTGACCATCTGGATTCAGGTTTAGAAAAGAGTCAATAAATTGTAATGAACTCATTGAGTTCTGTGGGAGTTAAAGTAATGCTTCATCAGAGACATTCCTGACCTAATTCCCTGAGCCTGTGAATGATGTCTGGCATGGAAAATGGACTTTGAGGTGACTGATTTATGGTGTAAGGTGATCTTCCAGTTTCTTCTCAATTGTTTGTCAGAGTAGGCCCTAGTCAAGTCATAGCAGACCTTTAGTGTGGAAGAGGGGCAGACTTCTGCAGTCCAGGCAGAGTGTGTCCACACAAGGAAGACTAGGCTAGCCATTGTGCATATTCAAAAACAAAAGGGCCAAGATATGATGATCTATAGAAGTCTGAAAGGGGAGAGAAGTCCCCCAAACCATGGAAGTTCTCCCCTAGATCTTCAGATGACAATCTGGCCTTACTGACACCTCAGATTCAGCCCAGTGAAAACTACTTCAGACATCTAGAATGTGAAAGAACAAAACTGTTGTTTCTGCCATGAGGGTGGTGGTAACTTGTTACAGCAGCTGTCATGGTTTGAGTATGCTTGGCCCAGGGAGTAGCACTATTTGGAGGTGTGGCCTTATTGGAATAGGTGTGTCATTGTGAGTGTGGGCTTTAAGACCCTCATCCTAGCTGCCTGGAAGTCAGTATTCTCCTAGCAGGCTTCAGATGAAGATGTAGAACTCTCAGCTTCTCCTGCACCATGCCTGCCTGGATGCTGCCATGTTCCCTCCTTGGTGATAATGGCCTGAACCTCTGAACCCATAAGCCAGCCCCAATTAAATGTTGTCCTTATAAGAGTTACCTTGGTCATGGTGTCTGTTCACAGCAGTAAAACCCTAACTAAGACAACAACAATAGAAAGAACACGATGATTTACATAGAAAAACAAACTGAAATTTGATTTCTACCTGGACCAGACTCCGGGAAACAATTTCAGGTGAATAAAAAAATTTTGAGTACTGCTTGACCATGTAAGGGGTGGCATGACATGGTTCCCTCCCCTGGAACAGAGCCAACAGGGCTTGTTTATATAATAATGTACATATTTTCATGTTCCTCCTTGGAGAAATGTCCTCTCTGCCAAGATTAATGACTCTATGATAATAAGAGATAGCATGAGTCTGGGAGGTGAGAGTGTGTCTAATGTCTTAGCAAATGGTAAATGCTGAGTCCTTCAGGATAGCCCTTGAGGCTGTGGGAAAGAGCTCTAAAAACATGAGTTTAAGAATATATAATTTCTCAACTATACAAAAATATAAGGATACAATATGAATTGTATAAGGAACTTTGCAGACCTAAACAAACAGTGGTAATTGTACTGTGAGCCAGCCAACTTGTCAGAAAAATACAAAGGCAGGCAGATCCAAAGGCAGGCAGATTCCTGAGTTCAAGGTCAGCCTGGGACAGAGCTAGTTTGGACAGTCATGGTAGAAATGGTATTCTCAGGACTGGATCTGAGAGCTAGCTTATTGTCTGTGTTTACAAAGGCAGACAGATTTCTGGACTCATTTGCAATGCTGATTCAAAAGGGAATCTGAGGGTAATGACTCAATTGATATGTAGATAAAAGACTGGACTGCAAGAGATGAGATATCCAGAGTTTTTAGAATTGCAAGAAAAATTGGTCTTGAGAGTGGGACGTCTGGAAAGCTGTCTCAAGCAGAACATAGGCCTTCAGCTTGTAACCCACAGTTTGATTTCAAGTTGTTCTTTTGCTGCTCCCAGATATCCCTTCCTCAGAAACCCTCTCTAGGCGGAAACAAAAACCTGAAACAGGAAGACAAATATCTCAAACTTTTGAAAGAAAATGAGAGACTATTTTATAACATCCAATAAGAATAGTGTTTTCTTTACAGAAAAAGTATAACCCACTTCAAAAATGTGAATTTGTGTTTATCAATGACTGTGACAAAGTGTATCATAGACTGGAAAAACCTTCAACAAATTAATCCTTAAAGAATTACTGTCAGGAACCAGGATCTCTAAAAAAAAAAAAAAAAAAAAAAAATCAAGTAAACATAAAAGTGAGCAAAATATGCATGCAACCTGAAAAACCAGCCTGTTTTCATCTTGGGTTTGAAAGCCATCTTATAGTAAAGACAAACTAGATTCATTCCTTTTCATGATTAAATCTGTTTCTGGGGATTGGGCTATACCCAACCTGTAACCTTAACAACAAATGGTTCTGTGCTACCTGTTCCAGGAAACAACAATCATGGCTTTGTTCCAGGAGGTTGTTATAATCATCTTGCAAACATGCCTTCATTATGACCAACTTGTAATGACCACCTTGTTAGTACCTTGTTATGACCACTTTGCTATACCTTGTAATGATCACCCTGTTATGACCCCCTTGTTACTACCTTGTAATGATCACCTTGTTACACCTTGTTATGACCACTTTGTTACTATCTTGTAATGGCCACCTTGTTGCACCTTGTTATGACCACCTTGTTACGACCACCTTGTTAGTACCTTGTTATGGCCACCTTGTTACACCTTGTTATGACCACTCTGTTATACCTTATTATGACCACCTTGTTATGACCCCCTTGTTACTACCTTGTAATGACCACCTTATTACACCTTGTTATGACCACTTTGTTACTATCTTGTAATGGCCACCTTGTTGCACCTTGTTATGACCACCTTGTTACTACCTTGTAATGACCACCTTATTACTACCTTGTTATGACCACTTTGTTATGACCACCCTGTTATACCTTGTTATGACCACTTTGTTACTACCTTGTAATGGTCACCTTGTTGCACCTTGTTATAACCACCTTGTTACACCTTGTTATACCTTGTTATAACCACTTTGTTACTACCTTGTAATGGCCACCTTGTTGCACCTTGTTATGACCACCTTGTTACTACCTTATGACCACCTTATTACACCTTGTTATGATCACATAGCAACCACGTCTTTGTTTCAGGAGGTTGTTATGACCAACTTGTTATACTTATGTTCTGCTTCTGTAACTCTGCCTATTTGCCTGCCAAATCCCCATTTGAAAACCCTCTCCTCTGGAGCTATAAGAATCCTTCTTTTCCCATGCCAAACAATGATCTCTTGAACCCTGCCTTGAGGGACAGACAAACCACGTCCATGAAGTTTTAAAATCTTGCTTTAATTAACTTGGCCATAATTCAGAATGATGACCTTTCCACTCATATCTATGGGAATAACAAACCATGTACAGAAGAATTGCCTGTAAACCATGAAAAGGAGCCCAGTGTCCATTCTTCATCAATAACAAGGGCTGGGAGGTGGCTTTGCTGGGAAAATGCTTCCTGTGCAAGTATGAAGACCTGAGTGTGGATCTCCAGCACCATGTAAAAGCCAGGCTCCATGCCACTCAGCTGTAATCCCAACACTAAGAGAGCTGGAACGGCAGATTCGTAGTGTTCTCTAGCCAGCCAGTATAGCCAAATTGAAGAGTTCCAGGTTCACATGAGACAATCTGTCTCAAAATACAAGGTGGAGGAAATTACCCAAAATTCACCTCCAGCCCCTGTACACCAATGCATGTAAACCTGCACACATATGTGCACATGGGCATGTATATGCACATACCACATACAAAATAAATTAACAATACCTTAATAACTTAATAATTATAGTTCAACATTCATTAACAAAATGGGATATGCGCATTTATATACCACCAAATGGGCAAATATCATGCAGATGACAAACTGTAACAGCTACATATTCTGACTGAAGTGCAAACTGGTCCAACCACTTTGGGAAAGAATTTGTTACTTGCTTGTTAAATAGGATATGTTGCTTCTTCAAGGTATAAACATTCTTCAGAGCATATGCTCTAGGAAATTCATGCTCATTTTCACATAGAGACATACACAAGAATATTCACAGCAGTACAGACTGTAGCAAAAACCTGGAAACAACCCCAACAACAATCAGCAGACAAATGGATAAATTAACAATTTTAGGCCCAAAACTGAGAACTGGGAGTGAAAATGAATGGCTCTGTCATTCACAAAGATAAACTTTATCATTCACAAAGATAGATTTTTATGAACTTGTCAAACCACAGATGTAAATTGCCAAAGATTATCTATGCCATGACACCATTATAGTGTTCTAAGACACTAATATAGATAATATATAGGTAAAATTACCCCCCACCCCCATGGTGAGATGATATACAAAATACAATCTGTTGTTTAGCTTTAGCAGTGAATTGTAATCAGAGTGGGACCCACAGAAGCACTGGAACATGCTGGTTTATTTTGTTTTGTTTTTACATAGCAACCAAAGTTTTTCTTTTATTTTTACTTAAAATGTGTGTACTTGAGGAGGTGGTGGCACATACCTATGCACCCTGAATCCCAGCACTAAGGAGGCAGAGGCAGGTGGATCTCTTGAGTTCTAGGCTAGCTTACAGAGTGAGTTCCAGGACAGTCAGGACTATGTAGAGAAATTCTGTCTTGAAAAACAAAACAACCAAAAAAGTGTGTATTTGTTTCATGTAATTTATGTATGAGTTCATGTTTTAGAGTTTTTAAATTTTAAAAATGTACTTTTATGTATATAGGTGTTTTAGGGTTCTCTAGAGTCACAGAACTTATGGAATGAATATATATAATACACAACAATGGGCAGCTGTGTTGCTCAGTCCCAAGAGGCTAGGTGTTACAGCTGGTCTTCTGTGTAAGCTGGAATCCTGAAGAAGTAGGTTCCAACTGATGTGCTAGCAACTAAGTGCAAGCACGCAAGCAGGTGAAGAAGAATGATTGAACCCTTCCTTCTTCCATTGTCCTTACATAGGCCTTACATGAGCCTCAAGATCTGGATTAAAGGTATGTGTCTTCCAGCCCCAAGATCTGGATCAAAAGCTTGTGTCTACCAGCCTCAAGATTTGGGCCACAGATGTCCCCTTCATTTCTGGATGGTAGATCATTCCAGATATAGTCAAGTTGACAACCGGGAGTAGCCACCATAATAGGTATTTTACCTGCACATGTGTTTGTGCGCCACTTGCATGTCTGTGTCCTCAGAGGCCAGAATTGGGCATCAGATGTCCTGGAACTGGAATTACAGGCAGTGCAAGCCATCATGTGGGTGATGGGAATTAGACTCAGGAACACTCAGGAATCAAACATTGGCTGGAAGCACAGCCAGTGCTCTTAACTGCTGAGTCACCTCTCTGGCCCCAGCTTTACTTCTTTTATTATGTGTGTATGTCTGCGTGTGGGTAGGTACATATGAGTACAATGCCTGTGGCATCCAGAGGAGGAGGTCAGATTCCCTGGAGTTGGAGTGGCAGGCTACTGGGAGCTACCTAAAATGCATACTGAGAACCATGCATTAATTGCTGATCCATCTATCCAGACCATAGCTTAGAATTGTTTAGATTAGGGCAATTGTTTGATTTCTAGTTACAATTTGGCCATTCTGTTCAAAAATATTTCCAGAATTGTTCTAGGAGAAAGTGTCAGGCTTGGGATATGAATTGTCTACCAAGACACATGTGTTGAAGACTCGGTCGCCAAACAGCCAGTGGTTCCCATCACTAAGAGGTGACCAGGAGGTTTCTGTCATAATCAGTGGGTTATAGATAGATTCCTAATTCATTGATAATTCACAATTTGGTGGGAGAACTTAGGGATACGTTGTAGGATATCAGGTCTCTGCTCTGACACCTGCTTCACCCTATAATGCTTCACCCAGATCCACACTAAGTAAGCCAGCAGACTACAGACTAAGATCTCTGATACCGGGAGCCAAACAACACTCTTATCATTGTTTCCCTTTGAGATGTTTTGTCACAGCAACAAAAAAAGTGAGTGACATACTAGGGATGGCTAGCATCAAACAGTCGTGGAGCATACCGTCAAGAAGTGCACAGACTAGTGAGCACACCGAAGACACGGTCAATAACCATCCAATGAGTAATGGGCATCTATAAAAGGAAAGACGCATATGGTAGGAGGTATCCCACCTCCTGCTGCATAAGTAAAAACTGAACCTTTATTGTATTATATCACTGAGATGTTGTGTTTCCCTCAACACTTATCCCAAGATTGTAGGGCTGCAGTGTGATGGGGGGGGGGGGGAGAAAATATGGATTAGTTACTTTTTCATCACCATAATCACCATTCCCAACAGACACTGAGATTGAGAGAGAGAGAGACGCTGAGAGAGAGAAAAACAGTGTTTAGTTTGGCTCATGGTTTCATGGGTTCTTCAGTCCATATGGTGCCTCAGACAACGTGGCCAGTCCATGACAACAGGAGCCTACAGCAGAAGCTGTTGGTGATATATCTGCTGATGACATATCAGAATGCAGAAAGCAAGGCAGGAAGGAGGCAGGAATCACAAGCCCCACTCAAGGAACTGCTACAAGTGATCTACTTCCGGTCAACTAGGCACCTTCCACCTAGTGGAAAGCTGTTCAAAACTTGAGCCTGGAGGGAAGGACATTTCAGATGTAAATCCAAACACTGCAGGTTGGAATAGAGCTATCAAGATAAACTTGTGGCCCCAACAAGACAGAAGTCTCCCTGGGGGCAGATTAGAGGTAGAGGGGTAGAGATCAGGGAGGTGGAAGCACTTGAGGTGACTCTTGAGTTCCCAGCTTGTGTGACTGGATATCCACTCTTCTTTGTTTTACTTAATGACTCAGTGGGTGACACCCATTGACACTCCATCCACTGCTGCAAGGAGACGCCCTTTAATTGAGTTGATTCCGTTTCTTCCTCAGCTTAGAAACTGAGTGAGCTGAACGGTTTTCCGTGAACTAGAGCTGGCAATCCAGAAGTTGGCCCACAGGTAATGGACCCTCTTAATGTTTAATGGGAGAGAGGAGAGAAAAGTAGGGAGTCCAGGAAAGAGAAAATAACAACAAAGGCGGCATATGCACAGACCTTGTGCTGGTCCAGCCTGAACCATCTTAGTTTCTCACCTGGATCAACAAAGAGGACCTCGGCTTCTGCCCTTTTCCAACTCAGCCAGAGAGAATCTGCTAATGCAGCAGTCTGGCATGGATTATGTGTAATTCAGGGTTTCCCAATCTACTGCACTTTCACGTGGGCCAGCATCATGGGTGAGGGGAGAGAAACGCTGCCCTGGGTACTGCAGTGTTTATGCCATTCCCAACCTGCGACTTGAGTCTGCTACAGCTACTGTCAAATTCCTCAAGGCCTCCACATCTGTGACAAGGAGAGTGGTCAATAAACAAGCCAAATACTCTTTACTCCAAGCAGCCATGAAATACTTTTGCCTTCTTGCAGAGGGACAGTAACTCTGAGTGTCCTTTTCTCACTGATTCTACTACCTCACCCACTCAGCTTCCTTCCTGCAGGCTGACCCGCCATCTAGCCCTCCAGCTCATGAACTGGGATCTCAGTCTGAGCTGAGGACCCTGCTGCTCTTGAAATGATGGAAAGGGGACCAATGATGGAAGGGGATGTCTCAGCAGGACCATACCGAGGCATCTCTTCCCCTGAGGGACCAGCCACACGATGGTATAGCATAGAATAGAGTTTATTCAGGGCATGGGGAGGGGAGCCAGGAGGGTAGTAGTAGTAGAGGCAGAGAGAAAGAGAGAGAGAGAGAGAGAGAGAGAGAGAGAGAGAGAGAGAGAGTGAGGTAGAGGGATAGAAGTGTAGAGGCCGGCCATGACCACGTGGAGACAGGGGGAAGGGAAGGGGAGGGGGCAGGGAGAAGCTATAGGCAAGAGATCAAGAGAGCAAGAGGGTAAGAGAACAAGAGGAAGAGGAGGAGGCAGACAGACCCTTTTGTAGTGGGCAGGCCTACCTGGCAACAGCCAGGTAACTGTGGAGGTGGAGTTTAGACAGAATACTAACAGCTCTTGCTTAGGGAGGATGCTCCACCCTAAGGTTTTTCAAAGAACTCCCTCCATCAGCAACTTTGGCTTTTGGCTTAAATGTTAACCTTCTCGGTGAAGCCAACCCAAGACACCTCTTAGGAAATTAAAATCTCAGTGTGTTCATTTGCTAGGACAGGACGAAGCAGCGCAGGCTGTGTGAGTTAGAGCAGAGAATGGGTTTTCTCACAATTCTGGAAGTTTGTGGGTGCAAAGTCAAGGCACCCACAGACCTGGTTTCTCCTGAATCCCCCTCATCAGTCACAGCCCCATCGCCTTGCTGAGTGTACAGGCATCCCAGCTTGTCTGTCCCAATTCCCTCTTCTGTCGAGGACACGATTTATCCTAGTCACCTAGAGTTCAAAGGCTCTCTGAGATCTTAGGGTGTTAAGCTTGCACTTGGGAATTTTAGGGGTGTTACATTCAGCCCATGACAACCACCATCATTAGGATCAACCATGACCACACTGGCATTCTGAATAGTTTACCTCGTCATCTGGATTACAGTCTTTTTCTCTTCCAGGTCTCCACCAGAGTGTCATATTCCATAAACCCAGGGATTTTTGTCAGTTTTATCTGCTGCCACATTCACAGTGTCTATTAGCACATGGCGAACACTTGTTTATAAGTGTTACAGACAGGAGCAAGAACTGCTTTTCCACATACCAGCTGCACCCTTGGGAAAAGTCGCTTTATGTCTGTATTCTTCAGCAACTTCTCTCAGATGAGGGGGTTAGGCTAAGATAACACAGAGCAAGAACTCCAGTCTGTTAGCATAAGAATGCTAACTTCTGCCAGGCAGTGGTGGCACAGCCTTTAATCCCAGCATTTGGGAGGCAGAGGCAAGTGGATTTTTGAGTTCAAGGCCAGCCTGGTCTTCAGAGTGAGTTCCAGGACAGCCAGGCTACACAGAGAAACTCTGTCTGGAAAACAAAACAAAACAAAACAAACTATGCTAACTTCTAGGTTCTCAAGAAAACTCTGTGGGGGGAAAAGTTTCCTTTCAACTGCTCCTAAGGGAGGCACAATTTTAGAACCGCAAGGTGAGGGAGCAGGAAGTGTGGTAAAGATGGCTGAGAAGTGAGAAGGGGTTGGGGGAGGGGGTAGGAGGTACTGTCCAGACAACTGGCCCCCACTCCCTTTCAAAGCCAGGCCACACAGAACATCTCCAGACAGACCTCAGGCCTCAAGGAAAGCACAGGCCTGAGAACTGCCTAAGGCAAGAGGGCTCCCTCCTGCCTTGTGCCTCCCACTGGCCAGAAGTGGCCCTAGGAGAGTAAATGCACTTGCAGCTTAATGGTCTCAGTTGGTTCTTTAAGCAGCCTGGAAGAGAGCCAGGCTCTCAACCCTCTGGAAGGCTTCATTCCAGTCTGGAAACAGTGGAGCCTGCAGAGGTTGACCCTAGGCTGCCATGAGCTAAGGGAGAAGGGTTGAAAAGAGCCAGTTCTTGTTGCCTGTGGATTGACTGGAAAGACCCCAGCCAGGTGAGCCGGACAGGCCAAGACCGTGTCCAAAGCGGGATAAATGAGAAGCTGCCAGATTGTGGAGGTCAGAGGTGGAGGTAGAGCTGTCCAGAAGTCCTGGTGGTCTCCAATGGTGGAAGAGGGGGTTTAGTAGCCCAGTAAAAGCATTCATGGGTCATCAGAGCCAGGGGACCTAGATTTACCTTTGACAGCCCTGACAGACAATTCCTGTGCTCCGCAGTCAGGCCTCAGTGAAACCGTTCTAAGCCTAAGTCCAGGTGTGTGTGTGGCCATCACGGACAGGCTGAAGGCTCAGCTGGGACCAATTCCACAGCAATGAAGCAGTGGGAGCCCAGATCCCCCCTTCCCCCTCCCATGCTGCCCTGCCTCCTACCAGCTCCTCATTTTGCACACCCTTCCTCAACTCCCACCGCCCCCAAAGCTGTCTCCTCAGCTAGGGGAGGGCGTTGCCTGCCACCACTCCCCTTTTGGAGGGCGTGTTTTTCTCCTGTGTAGGTTGCCACCTAGGATTATGCTTCCCCTTCAGGGCAGACCCCTCCCTCCAGAGGTGAAGAGACACCAGACACTGGCAGAGCCAATTGCCCAGTGTCTCCTGGGAAGCAGTATTTGAGCATGGGGAAGGGTGTCTGCGGAGCTGTGATGGGGCGAGGCTGTTGCTGCTGGCTGCCTGCAGTGGCAGCAGGAGGCTGATTATAGGGCTGGGTCCCTTGGCCCTGGCTGTGGGTGCAAGAAGCTGCCTATGACGCTTAGCTGTCAAGGTGGGGGTGATGGTTGCCCTGGTGACTGGGCTGGAAAGTGGGCTGGCTTTGTAGGCACAAATGCTGAGAAGAAAATATAATAAGCCCAGGAGAGGTTTTGGTTCCCCGCCCCCTCCTTTCTTTTCTTTTTTATTGATCGGAACATCGTTTGGAGGGAACCTTACCATTGTATATGAAGAATGACCTCTGGCATTCGACCCCTATCCCAATGCCTTAAGCTTCTCTGTGAAAACTCTATTCTTCTATCCCCTCCTTCTGAGTCCACTGAGCTGCCTACCTAGTTAGCCCTACAATGATGGATAGGTCACTTCTGTTCTCTAAACCTTGTAGGGATGAAGTGGCCCTGCAGACTGGTTTCTCATTCAGTTCCTAGGTCCCATCTCCTGACAGTGACTCAATCAGAGGCCCAATGGCGGGCGGGAATCTGCATTTTATCTTCACTTTAGCTTTTTTTTGCCTGCTGCTCCTCCCCCTCACCCCCCACCAGACACACTGTACCCTGCATTTCTGAGCCACAGTCATTGAGCACAGAGAGCTACGACTTTAGAATCAATTAGGACAGTTGCTCTGGAGTCCACCTGAACCTGTTACCATCTAGGACAGCCAATCACACAGAGGATCAGACAAGATGAGGCCACAGGCCAAGCCCAGTGCTGGACACTGAACCCATAGTGGCCCTACGATCCCTCTCCCTGTCCCATCTGCTTGCTGTCCTCCAGTCAAATCCCAAATCCCGGGAAATGATGCACGCTTAGCAGAGTCATCAGACTGGCAGGCAGACAGCAGAGGAGGCAGCTCTAACAGCTGGGACTCCACACCAGAGCTCCAGCTCTCCCTAAGCTGTTACCATGGTGAGCATAAGCACGACAACCTTGTGTGTGTGTGTGTGTGTGTGTGTGTGTGTGTGTGTGTGTGGAGGGTAACCTTCTTCCACCCTCAGAGGGCTGTAAAAAGTCATTTTACAGAATATAAAGAGGTTGGGAGCTTCCTACCCACACACACTGCACCCGCCATTCCAACCACCAATCAGAATACAGTAATGACAAGGACTTGGCTGAATCTCTCTGCAAAATTCCAGAGCCTGACACAGTGCCTGGCATACACCAGGCCCTCAATAAAATGCTGGGTGAATGGATCAATCAAGGCAAGTCTGCTTCTCCCAAACCTCTTAATCAAGACTGAGTTTCATTTAAGAGACAGAAAGAACAAGAAGTAATTAGGCCTCTGTTATGATTTGCATATGAAAGGCCCCTCTCCCAAAAGATCTGACAGGGATGGCTTGGTCCTCTGTGAAAAGATCAGAGATGCGGCTCTGAGGAAGTGAGTCAGACCATGAGGACACCAGTGAGTTCATAGTCTGATCTCATCATTGAGAGATAGCAGAGATGAGGAAGGAAGCCAGGTTAGAGGTAGATTGTTGGAGGCATGACCTTGGGTAGTCTACCTTCCTCTCAGTTCCTTCACCCTCTCGGCCATGCAGTGAGCACCTTTGCTCTATTGGGCCCTGTTGCCATGACACTTTGCCTCAGCACCTCAGGACGAAATAACAGAAGCAGCCACCTATGGCGTCAAAAGTCTCTGACGCTGAGATCCCCATTACCCACTTTCTAATGCTGTTTTTCCCAGGCATTCCCGAATTGAAAAGCTCATATTGTTTCTATGGATTTTCCCCTGGCTTTCTTCCTTACCAATCTCCTTTGGACAGGTGGTAGTTTAACTGTCTACATAGCTGTTAGTCCTCAGGCATTAATACTAGCCCCACCCTAGGGATAACCTAAGGCATGAAGATACAACCTACCAGCCAAGCTCCAAATGTTTAAGGTAGTTTTTGCTTGCCTCCATAAGCTTATTCAGTGAACCCCTGTGGGCCAGAATAGTATTAATATATCAAGCTCAATATAATGAAAACATTAATATTTCCCTTGCAAGGGACTTCTTTCCCCAACTGTGAACTTTTCAGAGTTCTTCTGTCTCCATCCCCTTCTCTCTCGAGGACTGCCTAGACCTTTCCCATCCCTTTACACATAATGGATGTGGTAAAACTCAAATTTGCTGAATACTGCAACTGACCATCCAACCTTACTTAACATAAGAAAAAAATAATTAAAACTCTTGGCTCTGACAACTTTAAAATTTTATCCACAGAATTGCTGTCTATTCTTGGGCTTCCGTTCATAAGGCTTGTGCTTGAGAAGCAGCATTTGGGTCAGATGTGGGAGTACTCACCTTTAATTCCAGCACTGAGAAGGAGGAGACAGGGGCAAGTATCTCTATGAGTGAGTTCAGTACTCGCCTAGTCTACATAGTGAGTTCTGCATAAGCTGACGACATGGCTGCTCTGTGGTATGAATAAGGGGAAGGTTTTATTGTAGATGTGAGAGACAGAACAACCAGAGGCATCTGGAAGACTCCAGAGCAGAGAAAGAAGTAAACTGACTGAACATGGCCAGCAGACTGGACATGGCTAGGGCTGTTTGTAAGAGAGGGCAGAACAGGGCAGAGAATAGAGAAGCGCAATGAGAGAAGCAGGGCTAGTACAGAGCCAAGTGAACATCCGGGTTATACAAGTGAACATCCGGGTTATAGGACTGAACATCCGGTTATGTGAAGGGTTGCGAGTAGCTGGGTAAGGGAAGCCATTAGTCGGAGGGATTTTAGGGCAGAGGAGGTGAGAAGAGCTAAAAGTCTAGTATGGACTTCGAAATGTATAAAAGGGACTTGTGATATGGAGGATTTGATATGCTGATTGGCGCCACAGGTATCCATATGTTCCTTCTGCCAGACATAAGGGAAATGACCCACTTTAGTAGGCAGAAACCAATTTCATGAGCTCCCGAGAAATGCTGGCTTTTATCTAACTACCAGAAATCCTCCTACAGTCCAGGTTGAGCTCATTTCTGGCATCTGGACAGCCTTTTGGAGTTTGGGGAGTTGGAATTTCCTTTGGACCTGACAAGTTTCAGGCCAACCAGGACTACAGAGAGACCCTGTTTCCATACAAGAGCAGCCACCGAGGATGGGGGGCTGGGGGGAGGGAATGCTAATTAGTTCATTAATCAGGCAGGTCCAGAATACATGGATATACTTGAGCTATGAGATGTTACGAGCTTGGCTTTCTGCTGTGAGGGCCCTGCTGTTCTTAATCTCAACTTTGAGCCTGTGCTTTGGCCTATTCAGACTGGGGCATTAGTGTAAGCAAAGAAGATAGGGCCCCGTGTGTGTATTTCAGACAGATACCTCAAGGCCACCTGAGGTGGAGAGAGTCAGTACAAATACCATAAAACCACCTGGGGGTGTGTGTGAATACACCCTCTAAAGAAGACTGGAATCTGTGCTAACTTGTTTCGTTTTTTGTTTTTATGTATTTGATTTGTGTGTGTGTGTGTGTGTGTGTGTGTGTGTGTGCTCGCACACGTTCACATGTGTAGAGATGTAACTGTGTCTGTGCATATAGTGGGTAGAGGTTAATGTACAGTGTCTTTCTAGATCTTTCTCCACTTTATATGTTGAGGCAGGGTCTCTGACCTGAGCTCACTGGTTCCAATCATCTAGCTACCCAGCTTGCTAGGGAATTCCATCTTCACTTCTCCCCAAAGGCTAGGACCACAGGCTGCCATGCCCATACATCATTTACATGGGTTCTGAGGATCCAAATCCCAGTTCTCACAATTAGGCAACAAGCATTTTATCACCTGAGCCATGCTACAAGCTAGGGGGAAAGCACCTACTAAGCATCTTCCCTGGTATTTGAAGAGCCAGCTTTTAAACACATGTCTCAAAACACCTCAGAAGCAAAGCCATGTGAGCCAGGCGCCCATGCGCAAGGGATGGACTGAGCCAGTATGTGAATGCCCCTCTGTATTTTCTCCACATGCCTCTGAGAGGCTCCTGAGAGCCGGTGCCATCATGGCGTCTGTCTTGGCACAAGGAACACAGAGGCCTTCCATCACCACCTGTTCCACTGTAACACACGCTAGCAACACTCACTAAGGCGCATGCCTGACTCACACTGCCACGCTGTTTCAAAAGAGGGGGGCAGCGCCACTCCTCTCGCTGTGTCACCACAATAATTACAGAGAACAATGATGTGAACAATGAGAACTTATAATTCTCTAGCTAGAGGCAAAAGTAGTGTCATTTACAGAAAAATAATCTCCTGAGTATCAGGTAACGGAAACCAGCGTGTTCTGCCTCGGTCTGTAGGGTAGCTGTGAAGCGATGGGGATCTCTCATTCATTAATTCATTATCCAGCACACGCTATCAGAGCCCCAATGATATGGCAGGCAGTGTGGACACTACAGCCTACAATCTAGCCTCATTTCTTCCCACCCCTTCACCCAGAAGGAGGGCCTGCTGAAACAGTAGTCACTCTATGCTGGGCTTTGAGATAGTGGAGACAGACATCCAGAGACACCATCTTTGAGGTGTCATGGCTCAAACCTCAAACCAGCAACCTCATACAGACCCATGCCTGGGACAGAGTGGGCAGATCCCGGGTCAAGGAAGAATTGAGATTGTATGGAAAGGGAGATAAATTTTCTCTAATGTATGTGCAATGGGGGTGAACATATGTGTGCAGGTACATGTACATATGTGTTTGGGTGTAAGTGGAGGCCGGAGGACAATCAGATGGTATCTTTAAGAACCCCATACATCTCACTGGCCTAGAGTGAGAGACCATTTCAGCTTGGTTGGCTGGCCAAGAAGCTGCCCCTGGTGTCCCGGCCCGAGCTGCTGCTCCAGTCTTCGGGTCAGGGTCTAGCAAGAGAGAGAGTGGGGATGGAGGGGCAAGAGACACGAAGAATGGAGACAAGACAGAGTCTGTTCAAGTCCCGTATATTGAAAGGAAATCATGGGTATATATAAGCATAAGCAGGGGAATGCAGCTGAAGACACTTTACCATGTGACTTGCAGCAGGGGGCATTATACAACAAAACAAGATATGTGAGAAAAACAAGATGTTTATCAGAGTGTGCTCAGCTGTTGTAGGCTGTTGAAAACAAGTCTCTTGTCAGGGTATATGGCCTGACATGGCTGCAAAGATGATAGCCGCTTTCTGCTAGGACTTGGCTCCCAACACTTCAGGATTCACCTGTCTCCATCTCCTCGAGGCTGGGATTACAAGCATGTGTCATCACATTGGGCTTTAAACGTGTATACATGTATACATGGCATGTGCGTGTAAATGCAGGTGCTTACAGAGGCCAGAGGTGTCAGGTGCTCCTGGAGCTAGAGTTACAGATGACTATGTGTCACCCAGTGTTGGTGCTGTCCTCAACAAGAACAGTATGGACTCTTAACCACCGAGTCACCTCTCCAGCCCCACCCCTGCCTGTTTTAAATGTGGGCTCTAGTGCACAAAGTTAGGTCCTTGTGCTTGCAAGGCAAGCACTTGACTAATTGCTTCCCATCCCCAAATATGCTTTTTAACATAATGATGGGGCAGGGTAGAGGGGGGTCTTCAGGGACTACAGTTGGACCAGGTAGCTGTCCATCAAATACAGGCTTGCCCAATCATGACCTTGGGTGTCTGCCTTCTCCTTTCTGTAACTCCCCTGCAGGAGGCCAAACAGAAATGAAGTTCATCTCAAGCAACAGAAAACACAAGGGATGGATGGATTTAGAAGCTAAGGCTGACTCTAAACTCTTCAGAGCTACTACAGGAGACTTGCTATGAACCCAGCACAGTGTAAAAAAAGCAAGCGTGCACAGATAAGACTAATTGCTCATAAAATTAGCTCAGGCCTACGAAGCAGTTTCAGGACTACAACAACCTCTCCGACTCTGCTGTGCCTCTTGACTAGCGTGCATCCTGGGAAACCACTCTGTGCTGAACTGAGCAGCCTTCTACCTCCAGCAGCGACTCTCGCCCTTCTCACGCACAGCCTGGATGAAAACACCACCTGCTTCACAGGCAGCTTCTTGTGTGTTGCTAAGTAACCACTTCTTCCTGGTATGAGTGTGTGACCACTGTTTTGTACTTCAACTTAATTGCGGGACCTTAACACTGGAGAACGGAATGGGGCGGGGTGGGGGGGAGGGGCTTCATTTCTCTTCACCTACACTGTCTATTATTGTCCATGACCCTGAAGAACATTTTCTGGGAAAAGGTGAAAACAGGGAAGGGCTGAGGAAGAACAGAGAGCACGAGGGAGGTGGGAGGAAGTACAATCCCCACACAGCCACCCACAGAGACCTCCTGGTGACTGCATGAGCCACCAGCAGACAACCACCTTCTTCCATCCCCTTTCTCCTTCAAACACCGTTCACCTTTTACAGGTCAAGCTTGACTGTTTACAGGTCTAGCGTGGGCACATAGGATTTGAAGCCGTGAAGTACATAGACCAGAAGAGTGAGGGGGTAGTGGTGACCTCAATCTTTGCCCCAGTCCCAAGGGGCACAAAAGCCACCAGCAATATGGCAGCTGTCTTCTCTTTCAAGAGCAAGAGAGGTAAGAGTTTTCTCTTAGGAGCTGGGTCACACATTCACTATGTCCCTGAAGCTGAGGCTGTTGGTGACTTATGTTTCCCAGAATTTCACAGTCATTCAGGAACCTATCACATCTCTCAGGAAATCAAATGGTCTGTCCCTAGATAAGTTATCCACTACCACCAGCTTTATAGGGGTATGACTGAGAAATAAAGGTTATGTGCAGGATGGGGACATGGCTCACCTGGGAAAGCCCTTGCTCCATTATACATGCCTATAATCCCAGCGCCAGCAAGATGGGAGACACAGGAAGATCCTGGAAGCTTGGAAGCTGATACTCTGGCCTACTTGGTAATGTTCCAGACCCATGAAAGACCATTTCTCAAACAAAAAAGGTGGAAATTGTCCAAGGACTAATACCTAAAGTCATGCCCCTAACCTCCACATGTGTCATGCATGTGCACACTGAACCCACACATGTACCCCTCCCACACCAAGCACACTCATCTGCATATTCCCACACAATCGAATGAGCTTAAGATGTACGTCCTGCTTTGCTCACCATTCTCAAATGATTAGCGCACTCGGTCTATTTAACACATCCGTTACCTCTTCTAGCTATGTGTCTGTGATGAGACCTCACACCTATACCCTTAGCAATGATGTAATCATTGCATGATTAATAAGTGTGGTCACTTTGCTGTACACTGGTTCTCCAGAAGCCAGTCATCTCAGAACTACAAGTCCTTCTGTGTCCTGTGTCCTTTTGGATGAATGTCTCTCCCACACGGGACGGGGGCTTTAGTTGTGAGCATATATTCCCAGGTAAGTAATAGCAGTGTCCATTATACTCATAAAGTCAGAGAAGGAAGCAGGCCCACAACCCCAGCTGTGTGTTAACTGTGATTTCAAGACTGGTTCTCTGTGTTCACATGTGTCTGAGGCTGCAGGAAAACTCAGGCAACGCCAGTGTTTACAAGCCACTTGTCATGAGGAATTCACTTAACTCTGTTGTTCTCAATGCCTGGTCTGGGCAGCACACTGTGTGCCTTAGGTTTTAATCTTTCCTAATCACTGTTGTCGTTTTTTCCGGTCAAGAACTTGAACTGATATCTAGTTTTAACAGAAGTTAATCCAAAGACTCTCCCCATGCCTTGCACGGCAAAGTCTCTCCCAGACTTAGACTCTGGCCCTAATGGGGATGTCCTTTGTCGGGTGCTGGTAACTACATTACTCCTGCATCTGCCATTTGCTTTGTGTAACTCCCACGAGTGAGCTTCTGCTTCTGTCTGCCAATGGTCACTAGAGCTGCTCCCTCAAAGGGCAATGCACTGCTTTCCTCAGTGTTTTACACCCTCGCCGTATCTCTCCTAGCGATTTGTGTAATCAGGGTTAGGTTATGGAAGACAACCCCCGTCTTCCTTAAGCCTCCATTTTAGGTCTTTGTTTCCAACATGGACAGCAACGCAACAGGAAGCACGTTGTGTTGGACACTGAGTCTTGACTTTGTTGCCCAACTGTGTGACTTTGGTAAAGTTCTCTAGTTTCTCTGGGCCTCAGTTTCCTCATCAATTAGAAGTGGACAGTGATGTCTACCTCGCAGGTGTGTGGTGGTTAGCGAAGGGACTGGGGACAGGTGCCCTAGGTGTGCACATAAGTTGCTCAGTGATGGTGGCCACCACAAGTGCTCCTGACCTCTGAGTGTCCTTTCCTGGCCTTCTCAAAGAGAGTGAAATCAGCTAGCTGCCTCTTTCCTTCTTCAAGAAGTGATATCCTGCCTCTTCCTCTACCCAGTCCTGTCTGAACACGCCAACCCTTCCCACCCCTAACCTCCCTCTGGGTATACACACAATGCCACTGGTTAGTTACTATTGGGTCCTGAGATCTACTGCTCCTTTTGTTCCAGAGTGTGGTCAGCTCCTCCCCCGAGCCTCATCTGGGCATTTCTTGTACATACATCCTCTGCCAGTCACTTGCACTGGACCCAACTAGAAGCCTCCGTCCGCTGCACATCCTCTATGGTCCTTTTTGGTAAAAGCTGCCCCACTCTGAGCACACACACTGTTCTCAGCCTTGTCCAGAGACCCATGAGCAGCAACCCTCAGAGTCGATCCACTGGGGGGTCAAGCCCTGAAGAAGAGCTGGTTATTAGCTTCCTCCATCGGATGTCACTCTAGACTGTGCCTTCAACAGGTCCTAGATCCCTACATGGGGTCTGCTCTCTGGCCTCTGACTTCCTAGTTGGTTCAACTGAGGATGAAAGAGAAAACTGACAAGAGGCAGGTGGAAGGGAGCGGTGTTGTCAGACACTGTTTCCCCTAGGCCTTCGTGTCAGAGACTGTGGCTGGGGCAGTCTTCAGTCAGACTCCATCTTCACAGCACTCTTTCTCGTAACTCCTCTCATCCTGTCAGGCTGCCTGATGTCCTGAGGGATGTCTCATGGCTTCTCTCGACCTGATCTCACCGCTATGAACGTTCCTTTCATCAATTTCACTTGCTAATTTCCCAAGATGGAAATGTTAGCTTCTCTTGCCAGACCTTGACTGACACTGTTCTCCCCCATATTATGTAACAAAGCTTGGTGTAGACAAAGACCATGGTTCCCTCAGGCTCCCAGATCTCCCAGAGATCCTTCTGGATGTTTCTGGTTGGTGTTCTGTTTTGTTTTGAGATAATCTTAAATGGATATTCTGACAGTTTTAGTGTCATTAGCAGGAATTGTAAAGCATTTGAAACTATTAAATATTTATCATCAAGGTTCCTGGAAAATATACCAGAGTGTCTGGGACAAAGAGATGCAGTGGTCCTCTGGCCACACAGTGCCCTAAAGCAAACGTAGATAAAAGGGCCCTCGGTGAGGGGTGGCTGAAAGGACATTGCAAGGACCCTGGTAAGAAGGTTTAGCTGTCATAGCAGGGCAGGCATCCCTGTGACCAATTCCTAGGTAGCTGTTGTCCTGTCCCCTTTTCAGAGTCACAGTGCCCTCCTCCAGGCCCTGAGCAGAGAAAGTATGACTCCCAAGGTCTAGTTGCTCTGAACAACTGAGACGAGTATGTGGAAGACAGTCTTATCACACAACTGGTAGTCAGCCAGGCCCACACCTTGACTGTGGCAACGCCAAGCCAGTATTGATTCGATTTCTTTACATTTTCATTACATTTATTTATTGTGCACACGTGTGCACATGTGTGTGTGTACACACAAATCGTGACAGGACAAGACAGTGCGGAGGTTTCTCCATTTTGGATTCTTGCTGAGATCATTCCAATTTTAACTAAAATTTAATCTCCTTGATGGAGGATCCCATATGGAAAAGTTCCCAACTCTGTTCTATGAACCAAAGGTCAGGATGTTCTAGCTAACTTCTCTCAGCTTCTGTGAAGCTATTGGCTTGTGTAAACCTCGCCCTGTAAAGCAAGGGACCAGGATGTGGTGTGTTTTGCTTTGAGGGCTTGGAGCTACACTTAGGTCCTGAATCCCTGAATATAGTCCCAGCTGGTTGGAATACAGACTTTCAACTAGCTATAAACCATGTCCAAGTGGTCATCTCTGGTGGGATCCCTGTAACATGTGGAGATCAGAAGACAACTTTCAAATGTTGGTTTTCAACCTGGCAGCCCAGCACTTGGAGAAGCAGAGGCAGATAGATTTCTGAACTTGAGGTCAGCCTGGTCTACAAAGCAAGTTCCAACCAGGGCTACACAAAGAAACCCTGTCTCAAAAAACCAAAACCAAAACAGACAAACAAAACAAAAACAAAAACAAAAAAACCAAACATACGCAAAAAAGATTGTTTGGCAGTAATCACCTTTACCCATTAAGTCATCTCACTGGTCCTTGATTTGGTTTTAATAATTTATTTTTATTCTATGTGCATTGGTGTTTCCATACACATACATCTGTGTGGGTGTGTCAGAATCCCTGGAATTAGAGTTACAAATCCCAGGGACAAGGGGTGCCCGGGCTCCTGAGGTTGTGCAGAGCAGAGTGGAGAGAGGCTAAGCCAGTAATGTGCTGTGGATTCTGCTATCTTTGGGCTCTGACCAAGCCGTGGGGGAAATTTTTCACAAGAGAAACACAGAGTGCTATTACCCACAAAGATACTTAAAAAAAAAAAAAGAAAACACTCTCCAAGCCAGCAAGAGAGTTCAGAAAGAAAGAAAACAAATACTGTGTTTTTAAAAATATACAGTGCCAAGTCCAGGACCTGTTTTATAGACAGGAAGAAGCAAACCAGTTTACCAGAAAAGACAGTAAGAGCTTGCACGCACAGTTCATCCCATCATTTGATCAACATACACTCAAAGCCGGACAAACACAAGGCAGATAGAAAGACCAGTTCAATAGAGGCCCAAGAATCTGTCCCACACAGGTGCTGAACGGGGTGACAGTCTGCTGGGATGTGCTAACTCCCACCCCTGGGGCCGTATCCCCATGTCCAAGACTTGACCTTCTTTCATGGGTAGCCCTTGTGTCAGTCAGAGGTTGCCATGATGAAGTAACTCTGAGAAAATCAAATTAAAAAGAGGAAACGTTTCTTTGGGCTCATGGTTACAATAGTTTAAGCCCATGTTGCTTTGGTTGTATGACAGGTGCTAAGAAGGGTGAAGGAAGTTGGGGCCCCATATCACCTTCAAGAGCATACTCCCGCTAATGACACTATCTACAGCTTCTACCAGCTCTAAATATTGCCATAGGTTGGGGACCAAACTATACCGCATGGGCCTTCGGTAGCCATTGATGGTAGCATCCCTGAATAGAAACCATACAGATCTCTCCCTGGTCTCTTAACTCCAGAACCCCTTTGAACTAGTTAAGAAAAGTCAGACAAGATCTGGTCCATGAGAAGATGCAGAGGTAAAGCCAAGTGGATGACTTAAGACAGTTCAGGGGCCTGAACTGTGACTTCATGGCTACCTACAACAAGCTGGGAAACCTGGGCCAGCATCCTCAGCCGTGGGACCAGCACCTCCATCCCTGGACCTCTGTTCTCCAGCTAGTCTGCCATGTTTTCAGCCTCCCAAACTAGACACTCTCAGCTGCCTGGGGGGTTAGCTGTCACTCAGTGTTTTTCTTTCTTCTTTCCTTCCCTGAGATCTAAACCCCTGAACACATGGTCCTTTGTCAAAGCTAGCAGCCTTTGCAGATAAAAGCTCACGTCCTGCCTGATTGGAAATGTAACCACTGAGCACCTGGCTTCAACCTGGCCCCCTTTTTTGACTACGTTCAGCGTGCTTGGTGCAGCCCACAGTTCTACAAGGAGTCCGTCATTTCTTCCACTGAAGAGCTCAGCAGATCTCAGCAGCCTCTGTCCTTTCACTGTATCGTCTATCTGGTCCACTTTCCCTGCCAAGGACAGCCCTCCAAGGGTACTTGATCCTGCTCAAGAAACAGTAAGCTTTGCCCTCTAGGATGTGTGTGTTCTCCACCTCTAGACATTTGCAATGTCTCCAAGGGTTCTTTAAAAAAAAAAAAAAAAAACTGGGGTGTCTCACTAGGTCAGGAACAGTGGGACCTCAGAATAATAAAACAATTGTCCAGTCTCAAGGCTGCTTCTCAGAGGTAGGCTTCAAGTGACATCAAACACACAGGATGGCTTGCACCAGCAACAGGATCGTGTCTGGCAGTCTGGGCCAGCACTTTATGCAAATTTGCAGGGAGAGCAGTGTGATGGGTCAGGCCCAAGAACCGGAATCATTTGCCTATGCTCACTCCTGAATGTTGCTTGCTTACCAGGGGGCTTCAACCATGGTTGAACTCTCTGGACTTTAGTCTAGCAGCCCATGGAATATTAATGTGGGTTATGGCTACGGCTCAGTCGGTAGAGTGCTTGCCTGGTATGCACAAAGTCCCGGGTAAACTGGGCAGAGTGGCTTACACGTTGTAGTCTTAGTAGTCTGGAGGAGGAAGCAGAAAAATTAAAAGTTCAAGGTCATGCTCAGCTGCATAGCAAGTTCAAAGCCAGCTGAAGAGACACCAGACCCTGTCTTAGTTATTTTGCTACTGCAGTGACAAACTAGCACCACCAAAGTAACCCGTAGAAGAAAGAGTCTACTGAGGTTTAGAGTTTCACAGAGTGAGTCCATAGCCATCGTGGCAGGGGGCATGGCAGCAGGCAGGTATGGCCCTGGAGCAGTGGCTGAGCGCTTACTTGTTGAGACAGCAACCATGAGGAAGAGAAAGAGAGCTGATTGGAAATGGTGAGGGCTTTTGAAACCTCAGGGCCCTCCCTCATTACCACACCTCCTTCAACAAGGCCACACCCCCTAATCCTTCCCAAACAGTTCCACCAACTGGGAACCAAGAATTCAAACATATGAACCTATGGAGGCCATTCTCATTCAAACCATCACAGACTGTCTCCAAATAAAAAAGAAGACACAGATGCATTCACTCCACCCGCCAGTCTCACTGGGTTACAGTTAAGAACCAAGAACAATTGTTTTCTTTTAACATGTAGTTAAAAAAAAAAAAAAGATTAAAAACAACACACACTTGCTAGGCAAAGTTTATTTCAGAAACTTCTTAGAACTGGTGAGACATGCAGAATCCAGGGCTGAAGAGATGACTCAGTGGTTAAGAGCACTTGCTGTCTTTGCAGAAGACCCAGGTTTGGTTGCTACCATCCACATAGCATTTCAGGGGATCCAAAGCCTTCCTCTGCCCTCGGCTGGTTCTGCACATACATGACACTCATATAGACATGCAGGCAAAATACGCACACACATAAAATAACAATAAACAAATCTTTAAAAATAAACAGTATGAGAAGAAAAGAGATGTGAAATCCCAGCCCCCCCCCCCCCCCGCCACCAATTACTGATTCAGAATCTGCACTTTCTCCCAACTTGTGTGAGGAGCACCACAGTTTGAAAACATACACAGCTATGACCAAGAAAGTGAGGTTTGCAGCCTCCAACTCTTAGTTTGAATTCAACTCCTCTATGGGAGGACCTTCATGGGCGTCACTGACCACCGGAGGTTCAGTTTCCTTGAGCACAAACAGACAAGGTTGTCTTAGGATGAGCATAGAGAACATAGCCCTTGGGAGAAGGAGAAGCAAGAGGTGGAGAAGGCTGGCAGTGGCCAGGCAGGAAATGGATACAGAGGAGATGAGATGGTAGAGAAGTTCCGAAATAGATCAGGCTTTCTGCTGCCAACCCTGCTGGCCTCCAGGCTGGCCCTTCCCAGTCACCAGAGCTCCTTGGCACAGACTCTCAAGCCAACTGTTGGCCAGATTCCACTGAGAATGCAAGCACCTAGCTCTCAGACTTCAGAGCGGTCCTAGGAGAGCTAGAGAGCTTTCTTTCCATCTGTCCCAGGCCACAGAGTGTCTCTCAGACGGTGGCTGGAGACCCAGGACTGGAGTCAGTGAGAGAAACGGGGAGACAGAGAGCAGCGAATCCTCCCGGGTACAGAGCTGCGGGTGGACACATTTATTGACCGAAACACGCAGCACACTGGCTCTTCCACCAAACACTCTCCTCAATGTAGCCTGAAGAAAAGGGTACTTGGATGACCCGTGTTCCCAGATCCTCCAGCAGTGCTGGGGAAATGTCCCCCACAAGAGTCCACTCAAGTAATTACCAATGGGGGTGAGGGTGTTGTAAATTGCAGAGATGGAAGCCTTCACTCTGTTTCAAGGTTTAAAAATGCCAGCTTTATGGGACTGTGGCGAGCATCACAGAGATAATGTGTGAAGCCCTCTTGGCACAGGCTCATTTGCCTGTTCCAGATGGATCAAAAGCTTCACTCTAACCCAAAGTCCCCTTCCCCAGCTTTGGCCTTGCCCGGAAAGCTGCTTCTAATGGATGGTTCAAGTCCATAGCGGTAGAAACAGCCCTGAAACCCTAACTCCTGGCTGCCGCTGTTTCTCAGAAAACACCTCCTGATTTTCACAAGTACTGTGGGTAGCTTGGCCCTCTGAGCTTTCCAAAGCTGAAGGAAGTCAAGTTAAAGACGCCCTCAGTGACAGTCATCTGACAGGCTACTTAAGGTACTTTTCCTTTTATAAATTAAGGGTTTATTATTTTTATTATTTTTTATACTAGCATACAAAGTAATGAGTCTCATTATGACGTTTAATTCTTTTCTTTCCTTTTTTTAAATTAAAATTTAAGTACAGCACTTCCCTTTTTTCCTTTCTCCACCACCCCCTTACATACATGCACACACACACACACACACACACACACACACACACACACACACACGGGGGGGGGGCGGGGTCAGAGACAGACAGACAGACAGACTGACTGACTGACTGACTGACTGACTAGTAAGATGGCTTGCCAGGTAAAGTTGTTTGCCATTAAGCCTGACCTGAGTCAGATCACCAGGATACATTCAGACTCCTATCCCCAACCCCCACCACACACACACACACACACACACACACACACACACACACACATATATACACACACATACACACATACATACACACACACACCTTTTAAGCTAAGATGCTGAGCGTGAGTGCTTCCAGGTGTGCTCAGCCTGCATCCTACAGCATCTGCCAGAATAAAGCAGCAGCGACTTTGAAGGGGCGTGGATACAGGAATTCTCACAGGTACCTCCCTTGCCTCGTGGCTAACATGATGAGACTGTGTTTGTCTCTCTGTAAGAACTGTTATCCGGCTGGACTTTAGAACACAGGGAGCAGAGTCACCTCAGCAGATCCACAGAACAACTGTGAGCACTGGGACTGCTGAAGCCACCACAGCTAGACCCTGATTCCCTGAACCATAGCCTAGGCAGGCTCAGCCAGGAGACCCTTCATGGCTGCTGCAGTCTGAGACACTGTAGGTCCGTGTGACAAAACAAAACGGAAGAGATGTGGAGGCAGGAAAGGAGATCAGGACACAGAGAGCCAAGGAGAGGGCCTTGAACATCTCTGCTCCCTGCCTGGATCCAGTCCTTGGATCCAAGCTGGAGGAGTTGGGAAAGGGTGCCCCCACATATTCCTGGAGCCAAGTATCACTTTCCCTTCAGGAAGGCTGGGACAGCAGGTGACAGGATTTTGGCAGAGGAGTGGAAGCGGCAGGGTAGGTGGCTGTGCAGTGAGGGACTGTTCCACTATTGTGCAAATGAGGGCTTGTGGCTTGGGATTCACTTTCCATGATAGCATCTTTTATAGGTTAATAAAGTGGGAAAATGGGTCACCACTGACTATTCCAGGTCACCTGGTACCCAGCCAATGCTGTCTCATGCTCTTCGGGGGAAGGCTCATGAAACAGGCTCAGTGTCAGCGTTAATGCAAAATGGCCGAGTGTGAGCAGTACCTGTGGATAGTAGCTGAGTGAGCAAATACACTCAGATCAGCTGTTCTAATAACCCAACGGCATCTTGAGATACTCCCCAGCCACTGAAAGCACCACAATTCCTGAGGATAGTGGGGATACAAAAGGGAGCCTTTAAACAAGCCAGTTTTCTTAGTCCAAAGGCGAGGGAGGTGCCTTATCCCAAGGGAACACCAGAGTATGTGAAGAGGGGTATACAAGGAAGGACTTTTCTCCCAAGGTAGGGGGCCCCAGTCTGGTGATCAATAAGCCATGTTTCTCTGAGATTGGACTACCCACAGTGCACTTGTTGTGGGGCGTGTGTGTGTGTGTGTGTGTGTGTGTGTGTGTGTGTGTGTGTAGGCCAGAGGATACATTTTGGGTGTTATTTTTCAAATACCATCCACTTGTTTTTTGTTTGTTTGTTTGTTTGTCTTTGGTTTTTCAAGACAGGGTTTCTCCGAGTAGCCCTGGCCATCCTGGAACTGGCTCTGTATAGACCAGGCTGGCCTCGAACTCACAGATCCACTTGCCTTGGCCTCCCTCACTGCCTGGCTTTGTTTTATTTTTCACACATTGTCTCTCATTAACCTGAAACTCTTCAAGGAAGCTAGGTTGGCAATCCCTGACTGTCACCACCTCTCCAGCCCTGAGATGCCAAGTATGTATCATCATACCTGGCTTTTTTATGTGGGTTTTGGTCTTCATGTTTATAATGCAAGCACTTTACCAGCAGAGTCATTTCTCCGATCCAGTTGTGGCTGACAATGCTTCTTCCTGTAAGACTTCTCTCCTCTTCAAAATTCAGAAAATCTGGTTCTTAGAGTTCCCACATCCCACAGGGCAGATGTGCCTCTGTTCGTCCTCAACACAGGACAGAGGCAGCTCTTCAGGTTACCAGGCAGGGACCTCCCTAAGCCCCTCTGCCTGAATCCAGACCTGCAAAACACAACTTCTCAATATGCAAATACACACACACACACACACACACACACACACACACACAAAGTGGGACAGTGACGTTGGCTGAGATGACCCTGAGAGTCAGTACATTGGGAGAGGGGAGTGGAATTGTGGGTTTGATGACAGCTCTCACTGGGCAGGTCCTATGATTGATCACTGACTAGATATAAGCCTCCAGCCTAGGCAACTGCAGCTCCCTTTTTCTCCTGCCTCAGCTTCCCCTGGGGTCTCCCCCTCTAAGCACAAATGCCTAGCTCTCAGTCTCAACGGGGGAAAGAAGACAAAGCTTATAAAACAACTTGAGTGGCCGGAACCCAAACTAACCTGTCCTGACTGAGGTTCCATTTTTCCAGGAAGCATATGCCAAAGCGAGCTGAGCCCCTCAGCTCACACAGTCCAGCACGGATGCCCAGCAGCTCTGGGGAGCTTTTGCAGTCTGAGTCCCAGATGGGTTTCCCCAAACCCCAAGATGAGCTGGCAACCCAAGGCCTAGCTATGCTCTTAAAAGTAAGATCATGAAATCAACTTAAACATTTTGAGGGTCCATATTTCAGATGTGACGTGACCCACTGTGGGGGGGTGAGCTATGAGAGACAGCCTGGCGCCTGGTTGAATGAGCTTTGAACCCTGGAGAACCACCTTGGACAGAAGGTATTCAGCTCTGTTCCTGGGCCCCTGGCTCCCTCAGCTTCAGCCCTACACAGCCCCTCCCACAAAGAGGTCTATGGCCATCGGTCACATAGCAGTAGTGCCTCAGGCTCTCCCACATATAGATGAGCTCTCAGACCAAGCCAATAGGGGTTACCTGCTGCCAAACCTTAACCCACCCCAAACTGTATATATTTAGCCTAACTCAGAAGTAAAGGTGCGTGAGAATCAAAATCATGCCGTTGTCCGAGAGTTTCTGTTGTGGACCCTCCCCTCTTTGCCAGCTAGCTGGCGCTTACAAGGCACCTCACCGACTCAGCAAGAGCTGTAACACTGGGAAAGAGATCCGCTCTCCCCCGACCCTCCAGCTAGCCAGCACCTCCTGGCTCAGCAAAGAGCTGTAACACTTTGGAAGAAGCCAGCTCTCCTGAAATGCCTTCGGGATTCTCTCTCTCCGCTGAGGAGACGTGGTCAGAGACAGTGGCAGAGGCAGCAGTGGATTCTCTCTGCTCACACTCCATCCTGGACAGGACCACCCAAGGGCAGTGGCAATGGCAGAGGCAGTGGCTGTTCGCACCCTGTCCTCAGCCAAGCCAGAGATTCTCGTGGGACCCTCTCTGGAGCCGGTTACAGCAACCCACTATGCTTCCCTGACCACTCATAGTCTCCCTCTATGCCCTGGCCACACTTGCTACTGCCCTTTAATCCCATTTCCCTCAGACCTTTTGGGCCTGCTATTCTCTCCATTGAATGTTTTACTTTAACATGTTCTATGGCTCCCTGTGCCTCTGTAGTTCCCACAGGTTCTGACTCAAGGCTTAGCTTAAGCAAGAAGCCTTCTTGAACTGTTAACTAACTTCTGTTACTTGAATGTGCCCTCTCCAAGAGTCAACCAGCTGCTGCCACTGTGATAGCATTAAGTGACAGGCCATTCGATAGGCAATTGGGACACAAGAGGACTCCTCTGTGGTGAATGGGGTGTGAGGTGTCTTTCTGAAAGAGCTCAATGGAGTTGTTGGACTCCCCTGCATTTTCTGCCTGCCACCACAAGGTGGCAGTGTTCCTCCCCTCTAAGCTACAGACTTCAGGCATTAAATGTTGGTGGGCTCCAACTTGGACTTCAGACTCCTCAGGTAGAGAAGAAATCAATTTCTCTTCCTTATGAGTTAACCTGTCTCGGGTATTTTGTTACAGCAGTACACACAGACTCAGACCCTATTACCACAGCAGCTCACACTGCAGCAGACATAGTCTTCCTCCTTGGCTTGTCTTCAGAGTCTTGGTACCGTCTGGCAGGTTGTGTTTTTGTTTGCTGGTTTAAGGACCATCTCCCGGACGTGACAACAAATATTTCACTTTCTCCACTGCTCTTTTCTCTACATCTGGAGCATGTAGAAAGTCTCAGTAAGGGTTTTCTGACTGAATATACGAATGAATGAATGAATGAATGAAGCACAAAGAGTGGCCACCAAGAAGAGCTTTGTTAAGGGCTCTGGTGACCTGAGATGAACACGGCATAGTTAATACAGTTGAGGAGCAGCACTCGTTACTTTTCTCATTGCTATAACAAGATGTCTGACAACGGGTTTAGCTTGGTCCACAAGCTAAGGACACAGTCCATCATGGCTGGGAAGGCATTGGTGATGGGAGCATGAAACTGCTGGTCACAGGGTGTCGACAGTCAGGAAGTAGATTGACAAACACCAGTGCTCTGCTCACGTTCTCTTCTTTCTACTGTTTATTCTGTGTGGGATCCAGGCCGTAAGAGGATGACGTCACCACGTCCAGGGCTTGTCTCCCTCCTTAGACGCAGATTTCTAGAAACTCACACTCACGTGCACACGCACGAGAAGGGGGGGGTGGAGAGAGAGAGTGCGCGAGAGAGAGCAAGAAAGAGACCGAGAGAGCAAGAGAGAGAGAGAGAGAGAGAGAGTCCTGGGTGACTTCAATCCAGTCAAGTTGACAGTGAAGATGAACCATCGGGAGTCTCTCAGGCTTCGCAAACTGCTGACTGCCACACCTCAGGGCTGACTAGCAATGAGAAAGCAGAAAGGGGTCTCTCTCTGCAGTCTGGCTTCTCTGGGAACGTTTGTCACCTTTCTCCTCAGAGGACCATCTCTCTCCCCTGCTCATCCCACATTTAGTGCAGACTGTGGCTGCTCTGTTGCTCCATGTAGTTCATTGCAGATCCAGCTCAATCCAGCTCAATCCAGCTCAATCCAGCTAGCTGGCAACTGCCTCTGTAATTTCTCTCCTTCCAAATTCCCAGGGAGAAAACCCTGGTTGGAGTGGATTTGCCGAGTTCCCATCTGTGTGGTCAGAGAAGTGAGGCCACGTTCTCAGTATGGTTTCCAGACTCCTGTACCAAACAGGGAAGGAAACACAGGTGTGGATGCAGTGTGAGCTGAGAAATTTCTTACAGGAACATATGCGTTGTTTTGCAATGATGCTGAAATCTCTGCTCTCTGGGTAGAAGTAGGTATTCCAAAGAACACAGCTACCCTTGCAACCATTTCAGTCTGAGGACAAACCTGGTCAGCCTTTACAACAGCCTCACCTCACCCAACCAACCTGGACTATTGCCCAACACCTCTGCTGCTGTGCTTGCAGTTCCAAATATGGACACAAGAGGGCACTACTGTACAAGAAGCAAATTCTCCCAACACTACAACTCAGGTCACTATTAGCTGCAAGACTTCAAGCCCTTGGGAGTAAGTGATGTGTAGGACTGACAGAGGCTGTTAGCCTAGCACCTAGCACACTCACTCACACACACACATACATACAAACATGTATGCACATACAAATACACAAACATACACACACACACAAATACATATATGCACACACAAACACACCACATACAAACATTCACACAGACACACACAAACACAAGCATACACACAGAAACATACACACATATATATACATGTACACATACAAACACACCACACACAAACACTCACACACACACACACAAACACGCACACATACACTCATACATATAAACACCCCACATACAAACACATACATACAAGCACACACAGACACACACAAACATGCACACATATATACATGCACATACACAAACAAACACGGGGTTTTGGTTTTTTTTTTTTCATCTTTATTTAAGACAGGATCTCTCTCTATCGCGGTCTCCTGCAGGAGAGGATTACGGACCTGCACTACCACACCTGACTTTTCAATTCAAAATCAGGCCATCTTTTTCCATATTTCTAGTTCTGAGGTCTTTGTGGAGTATATGCCTTGTAAGCCATGGTTCTGTTTGTTTGCTTGTTTTTAAATCTCCACTTGGCCCTTTTCTTGATGATGCCACTTGGTGAACAAAGGGGTTTTTGATTCATTTTTAAACTTTTTAGATTTATTTTTGTGCGCACAAGTGGAGTGTTTTGCCTGTGTGCATGTATCTGCACTTGCTGAGTGTCCACGGTCAACTGGACGACTGTGAACCACCATGTGGTGCTGGGAACCAAACCCATGTCTTCTGCAAGAGTAGTAAATGCTCTTGACTACTGGGCCACTTCTCCAACCCCTTGTTTTGCTTTTAACAAGTGATTTCTCATTTTCTGTCAAGGGCCCAGAAGCAGCTGGGTGGCCTGCACCTCTTTCCTGCATCAAAAACAAAACATATCCCAAAACTTTCATTTTTTAAAATGTACACACACACATACACACACACATACACACACACAAAAGGAAAAAGTCAAATTATCCCTATATGTTTTATGTGTAATTATGTATATGTGAGGGGGGGGTGTGGTGCCAGCAAAGATCTGTAGAGGGGGTTGGACCTCTTGGAACCGTGGTTCTTGCTTAGGACCAAGTTTGTAAGTGCTGGGAACCAAACTTGGTCCTAGGCAAGAACAATATGTTCAGCTCTTAATTGCTGACCAGTCTCCAGCCCCCTTGAGTTTTTAACAGAGACATAATTGTCCATGCAGAAATATATGTAAATGTATACAAATGATACACAAACATCTGGAAACATTTTTATAAAGCCACAGGCTCTATGTCCCAGAAGACTGTTTCTTATTCTTTCCCCATCTCTTCCCTTCCCCTTTCTTCCTGCCTGGCCCTTTCCTTCCCTTCCCCAAAGGTGTCCCCTCTGCTGACTAAGTCTTATGGAAACACACTCATCTTCCTTGTCCGTTGTGCTGATGGCAGCTTAATGGATCTATCTTCCCCAGTGTGTGGCTCTTCAGGACTTCCTTGCCGATGTCTTCTGGGAAATATCGCTTGTCCAGCTTGTCGTGTGTCCTGTGGTTGGATCCTCGGTATTAGCAGTCGCAGCTTTATAGCACCCAGGTTGACAAACCTGGTGAAAGGCTGTATGTCTAAGACCAGGGGTGAGGGGTACACAGATGCAGCATGATTGTGGGCCATCTTTAGACCTTGGTCTTAAGCATCCTGCTTCTGCAGTGTAAAAAGTTGCTGCTCTTTATAAGTCAACTAGTCCCGTGAATTTTACAGCAGGAAGGGACAGAGACAGAGGCCTCTTGTGTGCATGTTATGTTATGGAGAGAGCATAACAGCCAGGAGCTAGGAGAATGTCTCCAAAGTATCTTCTGGGCTACACTGGACTCTGAATCACTAGAAGACCTTTCTCCCTTCCAAGCTGCAGACCTGAAGTTTTCTAGAAACTACCAGCAAGCCAGTGAACAGTGAAAGGACTCGTCCTAACCCAGCATGCAAACCTAGAAGCTCCTAGTTTTATGTCTTCAGATTACAATCCCACCCCTACAGATAGCTACCCTGTATGATCATTAGCCAAAGAAAGAGAAAAAGGTTCTAGCAACTTCTTCATATGTAACTTCAGAACCACTAAAACAGTAATTGTGCCTTCCTACTGCATGCCTTTTCTGACTACCTCTTTCAACACTCCTGCTTAAAATCTGATTTAATAAAAACAAAACAAAAGAAAACAAAACTTTTTGCCAGGCAGTGGTGGCGCACACCTTTAATCCCAGCACTTGGGAGGCAGAGGCAGGTGGATTTCTGAGTTTGAGGCCAGCCTGGTCTACAGAGTGAGTTCCAGGACAGCCAGGGCTACACAGAGAAACCCTGTCTCGAAAAAAAAAAAAAAAAAACAAAACAAAAAAAAAAAAAAAAAAAAAAATTCATGAAATATTTTCTTTCTTTTTTTTTTGTTTTTTGTTTTTTGTTTTTTGTTTTGTTTTGTTTTTTTGAGACAGGGTTTCTCTGTATAGCCCTGGCTGTCCTGGAACTCACTCTGTAGACCAGGCTGGCCTCGAACTCAGAAATCCGCCTGCCTCTGCCTCCCAAGTGCTGGGATTAAAGGCGTGCGCCACCACCGCCCGGCCATGCAATATTTTTTAATCACACATTCCCCTCCAGAACTCCTCCCAGATCCAACCCACACCCTCAATTCCAGGCCCTTTCTATTATCCACGTGTTCATCTTATCAAGTCTGCTGAAGACACGATTTTTATCTGTCAAGTGTGACTGTCATCCTCTGGGACTGCCCAGGTACAGAACCTTCTAGTTCAATTCTGGTGCCTTTGACCAACCCCAGCCACCTAGCTGCCTTCTGGAGATGAAAAAAAATTAGCAGCAGAGACTCTCTAGTTTTCTCAAAGTCCAACAAAATACTTCTCTAGAAGTCCTTGTTGTGGGAGATAAGTAAAAACCTGCTGTTGGGGGCGGGGGGAACTGGAGCAAGTGGTGGGGTCAATGCCCCCAAGCCAGTGGGCAAATGTGAAACAGTCAACCTTGTGTTGGTGAGAGTAAGAGGTTTAGTTTATGATGCTGTTCTTAACCCAAATCTACATTAAACTTCATGTAACTAAATTTTATATGCGAACATTCTCAATTCCCAATATTTTATATTACCCAAGATGTTGAAGATTGTATTGCTAGCAAAAAGTCAAAGACCCTCTTACCTTTTCTTTGTTAAGTGAGCACAACAAAACCACCAAACAGGACCATTCCAGGCATAGAAAAAAGGTTTACTGGGGAACAAACTTCCAGGCTGATTCACTAGAGCAGAGAGCAGCAACCTAGCCAGGAAGATGTGTAGGTTTTTACAGTGATCCTTGTCATGGGCCTTTCCAGGGAACCTTCCAGGCATGAAGGGGAGAGTTGGAGGGTCTTTGCTGACTAGACAGCCCTGGCCTTAGAGGATATAAGGAGTCAGAGAGGAGAGGAAGAGAGCCAGGTTAGGGGAATCTCTCAACTGACTAGCAACCAGGTGCTTCTTTATATGAATTTCACAGAACAAAGACAGACTAATGACTATCCGAGAGGTACAGATTATACGTTTGACTTTTCATTACATGTCCAGGGTTACAAATTCAGTCACAATTAGAAAATGCGAACAGAACAGATTATTCTTATTAATTGCCCTATAACTCCAATGTAAAGAATCTAAAGAATGTCTCCTCTAAGGCAAACACATTTAACATATGACAGCTTGCTTTTAGGCCAGGAATGTTTGCTGTTGGGAAGCACTCCAGACAAACAGAAGCTATCTGAACTGGCCTTTTTATGAGTAGAAAATCCTAACACCTAATTCCTTTTACTGTATGTTTCATCATGGATGCTATAAGGTAGGAAAGGTTTACTTAAGTCAATCTCTCTAATTTACTGAGTTTTACTCCTTCAGGAGTGTGCCCTGTATGACCCCTTAAACTATATTTTTATAGAGACCTCTAAGCCTATAATACAAAGAGACCTTATATCTTAAACCTGTTCTCCTGGCCAGACATAATTTAATTGTCTCTGTTTACCCTGCATCAATTATTCTGTTTGAGTTATCTCAGGGGCAGACACCCCAAGATGATTCCTGGAGTAATGGCCTCCTCATCTACCTCTGTGCTTATGGGTGTTTAATGATCTCCAGGGCACATGGAAGACTTCCAAATAGTGACCAGATAAAGTTAATTTTAGGATTTTCTTAAAAAGACTCAGGCATAATTTTTCTAAGGAAAAAGAAACATAAAATGAATCATGAGAAGTCCCCAATAATGCAACACATGGAGACCAAACCCCACAAGTTAGAGAATGAAAGACAGTGATTGTAGCAATCCACTCAGCTTTGCTGGAACTAGCAAGCAGCGGCAATGCCTTCAGGACTCTACCTGACTCTGTTTCCAGTGGGTATGGTTGTGCCAGATCCTGAAAGCTAAAGGGCAGATTCTTTCCTCTCAGATTTCTTTCCAGCCTTGGATAGAATAGGGTCTCCAGGCTGCGTGTGCCACAATCAGGCCAGTTTATGCGTAGATGACCTTTTGCCTGTGGTAGATGACCTTTACCTGATAAACTGTCCCCTTGCCCCCAAGTCACGGGATTTCTGAGAAATGCTGGCCTTAGGTTTCTGTTTCCCAGTGGCCAGCTCTGCTGGCACTGCTCAGGATATTCCCAGCTGTTTCCTCTTAAGGGCCTGCTTTGTCACTTGACAGTCCCTTTCCATTTAGAACACACCCACTGACCTTAAGAACCAGAACATGTTTTGTACCAGGAAAGGAAACCACAGCACAAAGGACAGGGGGACCATAATTTAACCTGGACTTTAGACTCCTTGCTAAGCAACAGTAAAAAGACAAAAAGGAATTAACCCTACTGCTTTTCCCTGCTCTGAGAATCATATGGACATAAAAACTTAACAGCTAGGAGGGGAGTCTTGGAGCTGTGCTCATCTGTCTTTGCTCACTGGATTCTGGGTAGAATTTCTCCTACACCCATGGACCCTCCTGGAGATAGTCATGTTCTACACAGAAGCAAAGACATCTTTCCAGAGGAGTGTCTGCAGCCATCTTCATGGGTACCCTTTTCCCTGACTATTGGAGTGAGGGGAAGGGAGAGGTGCCAGAGATGCTACTGAGAAAAGAGGCTGTAACAGGGACTCATGGGAAAAGGTGGGACTAGGTTAGGCAAAGTCCTCAGAGGGCCGTCTGGCTAGACATACTATCCCAGTTGTCAAAGTCAAGTCTGACTGGTCAGAAAAGCAATCCAAAACCAGAAAAACCCAAGGACAGGTTGTTGGAGCAGGTATCAAGATTCATTTGGAAAGCCAGCAAACCAAGATGGCAGGCTATCACTGATATACATCTATGCACAGCTTAGAACAGACCACACCAGACCAAATGGTTCCAAGTGGGGTTTATTCAGGAGATAGGGCAAAGATTGGGGTGGGGGGAGAAGTAGAGGAAGAAGATAGAAAAAGAGAGCGAGGTCAGGGGGTTCTGCCTGTTTTATATGGGCAGTGAAGTAGCCTCTCCCAGGTAAAGGTGGAAGGTAGCCAAGTGGATTCTGGGAATGTATGGCAGTTGCCTCGCAATGATGTGGGGGTCGCCTAGATGTGATGTCACTGGGTTCGGAGCCTGATACCAACATGCCTCCCTTTTTCTTATTATAAAGATAAGAAAAAGAGGGGAGGGGAAACTGATGATGAAAGGGGAATCGGGGAATCGGGGCACCTGTCTCTTAAACTACTTCCTGCTGTGTAGGGGCGTAGTCCATTTTAGGGTGTATCTGGCTTTCACCATCGGGGTCCACTTGGTAGATGTGTGTATCAGGTTCCTCTGTGGGCAGCAGCTGGTAATCCTGTAACAGGAATTGATTAATAGTTTGGTTAGAAATAATAACACCAAGAGGATGACTAGAAAGAGTGTTACAAAAGAGAGTATCTACTTCCATATGGTTTTTTTGTTGTTGTTTTGTTTTGTTTTTTAAATCTCAGAACTGGAGGTCTCATGTTCCCTAAAAACAACATTCTTCTTGGAGGAACTGGCAAAGACCATCTACTTCAGTTGTCAGGACATCTGGCCCCCATCAGTTCTAAAGCACCACAGCTGGAATCCCGTGGGTCTTGTATGTAGAAACGAGTGTCTTGTGGGGTTGGTAGAAGAAATGGTTGGTCCGTGATCCTAGCATATGTATCTGACAAGACCGATATGGGCAGCCCCCATAATCGTCTGGCCAGTTTCTACAGTAATCTATCTGGGCAAAGAGAAAGCAAGTATAGAGAACGCAATATTTAGATGGGATAACAGATACAGGAATGATGGCAATTTGGATTGGTTCTTGGCATCCGGCTATAGAGCAGTTTTCTGACCCTGTTTGGAATCTGTTATCTGTGGGGGTCTCTTGAACCTCGAGTCTCCAAATGTAAGGGCTGACCTGGATAGAAACAAGCAGCAGGGGGAGGACGAGAAACCCATGTCTAGTCCAGTGAGGTCGAGCTCTGCTGCCAGAGTGTAGTCTCATTTTCTGGGATTGAGGACAAGGTGGGTGATCTCGACATTCTCTGGAGCTTATTAGAGCATGGTCCTGTTAGGGTCGATGTATATGAAGAAGAGTCAGTTTTAGATGGAGGGATGAAAGGCTTGAGGTGAGACAGGTAGACCCAATGAGAGAGTCCCTCAAGTTTAGCAGCTGTAGGGGTCACAAGAATTACCTTAAAAGGGCCCTGCCATTTGGGAGAGAGGGGTGAGGGCTGATGATCTGGAGGGGAGAAAAGGACTTGGTCTCCAATGTTGACAGGCAGTGGACAGGAAACAGTGTGTGGTCGAGGTAGATGGTGGTCAGCAAAGTTCCATAGGAGAGAATGGAGGTGGCAAAGTAATGGGGTGAATAGATGGTCTGGGAGGGGAGACCATTTGGGTGAAAGACCAGGAGTTAGAACTGGACGTCCATACAGGAGTTCAAAGGGTGAGATGAGGAGAGGCTGCTTGGGGAGAGCTCGTAGCCTGAAAAGAGCCAGAGGTAGGAGTTTTACCCAGTTAAGATGAAGTGCCTGTGACAGCTTAACAAGAGTGGTTTTTAAAGAGCGGTTAGTTCTTTCTACCTTACCTGAAGACTGAGGGTGGTAGGGAATATGAAAATGCCAGGGGATGTCTAGGGCCTTAGATAGAATTTGAGAAATCTGGGAAGTAAATTCAGGACCATCGTCTGACTGAAGGGAGGCTGGGACACCAAATCAAGGGATGATCTCTTGGAAGAGGAGATCAGAGATTGTCTGAGCCCTTTTATTAGTTGTGGGAAAGCCTCTACCCAGCCTGAGAAGGTGTATACCAAGACCAGGAGGTACTTGGCACATTTGACAGTGGGCATGTGGGTAAAGTCAAGTTGCCAGTCAGTTGCAGGAAGGGAACCTCTAGCCTGATGGGTAGGAAAAGGGGTGCTACGATACCTTGAGTTGGGATCTGACATCTGACAGATTTTGCAAGAAGCAGTGATAGATTTTAAGAAACTTAAGTCCTCAGGAGTGGGCTGTAGGTGGGTCTTAACAAAATAAGACAACGCTTGGCTGTTAGGATGAAAGAGTTGGTGAAGTTAGGACAGAGTTTGACCGAGTGTCAGGGGGTGTAGGTGGGGATGCAGGTTGTAGTGTGAGAATGTCCTGGGGAGGGTGAGATGAGTCTAGGCCTCTAAGGGCCGCAGCTCTAGCTGCCTCATCAGCTCGGTTGTTTCCCTTGGAGACAGTAGAGTCATCCATCCGGTGAGATTTGCAGTGGACAATCCCAATAGCTGTGGGGAGATGGGAGGCCTTTAGCATGGCCATAATTTGGTTTGCATTAGTTACTGATCCTCCTTTTGTGGTAAGTAACCCATGCTCTTCCAGATAGCAGCATGGGACAGGAGGATATGGAAAGCATATTTGGAATCTGTGTAGATATTGAGGGATTGTCCCTGTGCCAGCTGGAAGGCACTGGTAAGGGCTATTAGTTCAGCCTGTTGGTTGGTGGTATGAGCAGGAAGGGTCTGTGCCTCCACAACCTTGGTGTCTGACACTATGGCATAGCCAGTTTTCCTGACCCCTTCATGTAGAAAGGAGCTTCCATCTGTATACCAGGTATAGATGGCTTGAGGCATTGTGCCCTCCTGTATGTGTGAAGGATGAGGTAGTAATTCTTCTAGGGTTTCAGTGCAGGAGTGAGATAGGGAGTAGTCAGTGTTAGGTCGAGGGAGAAGATTGGAAATATTAAGAGGTGGGCATGATTGAAAGGTGAGGGTGGAGTCTTCTATTAGAGCTACCTGAAGAGAAAGAATCCTAGAGGGAGGTAGAGTCTGTAAGCCTTTATAAGTTAGGAGCTGTGACAGGTTGTGAGAAGAGAGGACAGTTATAGGCAATCCCAAGGTTAGTTTCTTTGACTCTCGAATAAGGAGTTCAACAGCTGCTAAGGTACGAATGCAAGGTGTCCATCACTGGATGGTTAGATCTAGTCTTTTTGACAAGTATGCTACAGGTGCAAAAGATGGTCCCAGTTGGTGACCTAAGACTCCAAGGGCAAATCCTTCCTTTTCAGTTACATAGAAGGAAAAAGGACGAGTCAGGTTAGGGAGATGTGAGGCTGGGGCCTTAATGAGAGCCTGTTGGAGGCTTTGAAAGGGCTTAGTAACAGGTTTGAGAAGAGGTTCGTGGGTGGGGCCTAATGCTGTTTCATATAAGGGGCGAGAAAGTAGGGAAAAGGAAGGAACTCAGGAACACAAAAAGCTAGCCATTCCTAGGAATGATAAAATCTCTTCCTTTATAGGTGACCTGAGGAGTGGACAGTTGAACTTTAGAAGGTGAGACCCTGTAGCCCCAACTGAAAAGGAAATTTAGAAGAACAGCTGTGTCAGCTTAGCTAATCTCTAGAGAGGGACTACAGAGAAGGACATCATCTATGTAAAGTACAATCTTAGATCTAGGGAGAGATAAAGAGAGCAAGTCAGAAGCCGGGGCCTGGCCAAATAGGTGTGGGCTGTCCTGGAGTCCCTGAGGTAGAACAGTCCAGGTAAGTTGGGTAGAAAAGTGGGTGTCAGGATCTGTCCAGGTAAAGGCAAATATGTTCTGTGACTGGGAGTCTTGAGGGATAGAGAAAAATGCATCCTTAAGATCTAGGACTGAAAAATGAGAAGTCACTGAGGGGATAGTAGAAAGAAGTGTGTAAAGGTTAGCCACAAAAGGATGGAGGGGAACCACTGCAGAATTGATGTCTGTCTGCATGCCTACCTGCATAACTGTCTGCATTTCTACATTCCTGCATAACTACCTGACTGCCTGTATACCTTCTTGCATGCCTGCATGCATGCATGCCATCATATTTATCTGCAAACCTGCCTGCACACTGCCTGCATGCCTTCCTGGCTACTGTCATGCTCTCTGCCAAGATGCTCATTAACCCATCTCTGAAACTATTACTCTAATAAACTATGTCTTCTATAAATTGCCTTGGTAATGATGTTCCTTCACAGAACCAGGAAAGTATGTAAGACACACTTTGGTGTCAGAACCTGCCTCATTGTTAAGACAGGCCTGAATGGGCTGTCTTGGGAGGAATGTGGAACACTTGGAGACTTTGGCCTTGGAAAATTCTTGAATGCTTTAAGCAGGGTAACAGGCCATTGCAGGAGGAGCTTGGAAGACAGTAGTGCTGAGAGCAATGTGAATTATGAGGACACAGCTCAAGAGATTACAAGGGAATGATAATTAAGAGCTGGACTAGAGTCCATTCTTGTGATATTATGGCAAAAGATGTAAACACTTTCCCCCCTTGTCCTAAGAATATACCTAAGGCAAAACCTGGCAAGTTTTGAACTGATACCACTGGCAGAGGAGATTTCAAGACAGCCTACTCTTAATCCTGTTGCACAGTTACCAGTGCTCATTCTACTGTGTGTCTACAAGGGAAAAGAGCAAGCTAGAAAGCAGTACTCCTCCATCTGCTCAGCATCAGCTTCACCATGAGGATCCTGCCCTACTTGAGTTTCTATCCTGACTTCCTGTGTGATGAATTGTGATGTGGAAGGACAAGCAAAGTTAATCCTTTCCTCCCCAGGTTTATTCATCATTAGGTTTTATCACAGCAATAAAAACCATGATTAAGAAAGGAATTTACATGACTTTCTTCAGAACAAGGGTACTAAGATAGAGATTCCCTAGAGGAATGCATCACCAGGAACTACTGGTGCACCTCTGTGGTGTCATCCAGTCAGCCTGGCTAACTTACAAAAGCAAGTATTAGGATTCACAGCCTTAAATGAGAGGCACGGACAGGAAGCTAGAAGATGTCCACAGAGCAGAATTTAAGGTGGTAAACATAAGCAGTCAGGAAGCGCAAGTGTAAGGAGACCTAATGGGAATCAGGAGGGAGTAGGGACTAAGGGAGAGGTGAGACAATTTAGGGGAGAAGAGAAGTCATAGAAGTTTCTCCATCTGAGCCAGTGTTTGATTAAGAAACTAAATGTCATCGGGAGTTCGACAAGCTTGTTCTAAAAGTGTGACATCATCTCTAAATTATGCCTCAAGGAATTTGATACCCAGCTACAGCCCACATAGGTCTAATTAGACAGTTGAGGAGAAGTTGCTGCTTGCAATGAAGCATGCCCTGGGCAGTCAGAGTGGGTTGGTGGTTGCAGATCTTAAGAGGAACCTAGATGGAAAGAAATCCTTCTGGATGTGCAAATACTTCCCCCTGCAGGGCAGTGATGAAACAGTATACATTTTTGTGAAGCAACTCTCCAGGAAAGAAGCTGCACTTTTGATTGAACCTTGCCTGAGTGGGATTTCCTCATCAGAGGAGCCATGATTGTGGAGAATTGCAAATGCTGCAAGTGTAGAGCTGAACTCTCTGGGATATCTTTAGCCTTTGTAATAGCCCTTGAACTTCCCTGTCTGTACCCAACCTAAAATCTTGTTTTAGGCCAATATTCTAGACTATACTAATTCCTGGCCCCACCAAACTAAAGAAGGAATACAGACAGTTACCATTCCAGGCTATGACAGAGGCTCCCCCATTGGCTTTAACCCTCCCACTTAATGTTCTCATTAATACACAAACATGTAAATATATATTATATAATATATATACACATATATACACACACATATACATGTGATTGTATGTGTGTGTCTATGAGAGAGAGAGAGAGAGAAGGGCAGAGACAGAGAAACAGAGAGACAGAGAGAGACAGAGAGAGATCAGGAAAGAGGTAAGCAGGTGGGTGGAGGCCTGGTTTCAATCTCCCTCCCTGACATTGCTTTCAAACTTCCTCTATTGCCTTCAAACCTCACAAAGGGGCGGACCAGGTCCCTATTGGTTAACAGTAGGAGCCTCTCCTTCTCTCCTCAGATTTAAGTCACTGCCTAAGTTCTTCCTGAGTTCTACTGCTACCAGGAGGACTCAACATGTTTGGTGAGTAGCACCTGGGGTGAGCTGGGAACAGGGATGCCTGACCAAAGTCACCAAGAACTCCCTGCCATCCACAGACTCTAACCTTCTCTACCCATCTGTCTCTCTATAGGAACACTGGTTGTCCCTGCCATAGGAGGAGGTTTGTCTCTTGCTCCTGAGGGTGATGTGGTGGGGACTTTGTGCTTTGAGGTGGGTGTCATTCCTGCTGCTGGATTCTGCAGCTGCCTGCTTGCAGACCAGAGGCCAGGGCTGTGATAACTTAACTCCAGGGATGAGCTTAAGATTCCTGGGCAGCTGCTCCTCCAGGCCTTAGATATGATGAGCAGCAAGTAAAAGAATTTGGTGGCTGTTGGGAGTGGGAGCTGCTGAACACTGCAGGGTTGATTTTACCCCTCACATCCCCAGGTCCAGTGAAGGTGATACTTCTCAAGTGTCACAGCCTGGCAACACCATGGCTCTGTCACTTCCTCCACTGACCTCTTTGTCTCCACCAGGCTCCCTGCCTTCTCTTTCTTCTTTACCTGGGGACCCCTTTCCATGCTCCTCAGAATAGAAAGACCCCCAGAAACAGTCAAGGAATTCATGAGTGGGTCATTTCCCTGAGTCTACCTCACCTAGCTCCTCTCCCTACAGCCCTGGCTGTGGCAGGTGCACCCCTCGTCCTGACCACCCTGGGATTCACTGGGGCAGGCATTGCAGCTGGATCCATAGCAGCCAAGATGATGTCTGCTGCAGCAGTTGCCAATGGGGGCGGAGTTGCAGCAGGAAGCCTGGTAGCCACACTTCAGTCAGCAGGTAAGTATCAGGCCAGGCAAGAGGACCAGAGAGCAACCCAAGTTTGGTAATTCCCATCCTCTCCTTCCACTCCCACCTTCTTAAGTGAACTGTGTCTTCTAGTTCTGTCTCCACTTGCTGGTTTCTTCTGAGTGAGGTGGGGGTGTGGCCTGGGGATGAGGGGTGCTGGATATTAGAAGTTGGGAGGAGCCTGAAACATGCTACTTGGGCTCTGAATGTTCCCTAAGTGGGTGTTTATCTACATTGGGTGACCCCCTGTCCTGCTATGTAGAAAAGGCACTTCTGTGGTTAGCTCTCTGTCCTGTTTCTCACTTTACCCACACTTGTCTTCTCTCTCTGGTTTACTTTAAATAACTCAGGCTAAAGCAAGCCCAGCATGCAGACAAAAACTGGTTGGCCCTCTCTGAGCCTCAGGCCACTGCCTGTCATTGTATTGTTTCCCTCCCAGGGGTCCTTGGACTCTCCACATCAGCCAATGCCATCCTGGGCACTGTTGGTGCAGCCGCTGTAGCCTTGCTCTGAACTTAGGAGATGATGCCTGTCAGCTCAACCCAAAGCCTGTACAGGCTACCCAGGAGAAGGAGTTCCAAAATACACCCTAAGAACCCTACTCCATGTCAGAGAATGATGAAAAATAAAGTATATTGGCTGATATGCCTTGTGTTGCCTGTGTTGCATCTTTGATTGGGGTTGTGGGCTGGGAGTTTGAAGTCTTCGGACTTTCCCAGCCAGCCTCAGCCTGGAGATCAGAGGGAGGTGACAGGTTGGCCAGCTACACAGTCAGTAGACACAGGGTATGAAGGTGGTCCCTGCTTTAACAGAGTCCGTGTGGTATCAGGGCTTTGGGGAGATTTATGGACCTCACTTTATCCCTTATTCAAGGTAGGGCAGAAAGAGGTTTCTGTCATGGGGCAAAGCAGTACTAAAGACCAAGCCACCCTCCCGCCCCCATATCTTGGTCCTTCCTCATCAAGGCCTGTGGATATCCAGGGCTACTAGCAGCCTATAGCTACCGCACTGTACTGCTGGGAGGCTGACAGAAAACCACCATCAATTTCACTGAGCTCAGCTAATGTACTGGTACCTGTGGAACAAGATAGATTCACAAAAGTCACCGTCATCCGTAATGTCTATAAAATGGAAAGGAGACACAAATTCCTGCCTCATGTTGAAGGACCCTGACCACACTGTCACTCAAGACTGACAGTCATTGCTCATATTGAAAGGGCCTCACAAGGGGGAGTCCCTCATGCTGATATGGGAATAGGCTCACCACCCAAGGACACACGAGACCATCTCGATGCAATTAGCAAAAAGGTAGTTTTTTAATATCAAGGGGCCCCTCGGTTCGAATCATATCTCACCCAGGAGACAGGGGATTCGACGAAGACCCCAGGAAGTTGGGAACTTTTATAGGTAGGGGGTGGGAAGAGCAGGGAGATTTGGGCGGTTACACATAATTGGATATTTTAAACATCAGCAATTTGCATAGACCAGTTATTTTTGACCATGAATCTTTGGACTCAAGAGTACCAGATGACCCATTACTCATTTTCTTGTTTAGACTTGTATGCTTTTGCGTCCTTGCTTCTTTTTTCATTTTTGGTCACTCTGCCCCTGAAGAGGCTCAAAATTATTATTATGGCTAATTTTAACAAGTTGTTAGTGGCCTCTGCTGACCATGAATTTCTTGCTCTGTGTTTCAAGATGTTTTAATTTTTTTACCCTAACAATATCATGCATTATGCAGTACTGGGCAGGGTCCACACCGACACCTAGAAGTCTTGAGGCAGGAGGATACCTTCGAGCAATCTCTATTAACTGGGCCCCATTCATATCCTCAAACCTTTCCAACAACTGCAGTTTCTTTCTAATATCTGGGGGGGCCTGAGTGACAAAATCAATGATGGCCGGTTGCTGATTTTCTGGTGTCTGGGTCTGAGGTTGTGATCAAGGGGTAAAGATCACACAGGTGCTCTGGGACCAAGTGTGTGACTCCTGGGACTCTTGGATTACCACTCTCACCCTAGAGGTTTTCCTATAGGCTGGCTCAATCCTTGTAGAACAATCTGGAAAACCTGTTCAAATCCTCCTTCTCCTGGGCAGTGTTGATGTCCCAGTCAGGTCACAGAGAAGAACAAACCCACACTAACTAGGCTGCACAGTGATGCTCTGCCAGACCCAAGGTTGGTGGGTGTGCAGGATCTGTGGGCAGTCATGCTAGGTCAGCTGGGGGGTATAAAATCTGTCTCAAGGAGACTGGTGTGGGCCTGAGGAATTTCAGAGATTGTTGGGTTTTGAATTATCTAGTTATACAGATCACTTCTTGAAAAGGTGACATAGATCATGAAAGAGTGGGAACCTTTGGGTCTTGGGACACTGATGTAGTGGGACTGCTTTATTAGAGGAAGGATGAAGCCTGTGTCTGAACCACGGAAATTCCTCCCACAACCCCCAGAGATAGAGCCATCTGCATGTGTGCACTGGAAACAGGACCCAAGGAGAAGAGACAACCTTTTCCTACTAACTAGCATAATTAGTAAATTATTTCCTGTCTCTAACCATGGCCATGGCTGCATTGCATCATACAGAGAGACAAATTTAATTTCCTTAGTAGACCTGTGACACTGAATTGCAGGCAGAGGGTTTACGTTGTGTTTGGTCATCTGGCTCAGATGAAGGTTTTGATCCAGACCACCAACAATAATACCTCTCTAGGGGTAGAGAGGATGGTATGAATGCAAACCAGGCTATGACTTTGATATGAGAGGCTCAAAGCAGGATGACAGGAAACCCTTCTCACAGGAATTGATTGAAGCCCATCCTGGCTGGCATCTGAGACGTCAGTGAGGTCATCTCCTAACTTAGGGAGGGACATAAGGAGAAGGTGACATGCCCAGAGCTCTGGATCAGTAGCAGGGCAAACAGCAGCTTCTGTTATCACATTTAGATGCAGTCCAGCTGAGCACACACCTACACCATGTGGGTCTGGACAACATGGCAGGAGGAAGAGTTGAGTCTAACCCATCCCAAGCCCAGGGAGCAGAGAGCTCAGGGCCCTGACTGTACAGTGCAAACAGCACACAGGAAGGGAAACATCAAGACTGGCAAGAACTTGGTTTTATTTCTTATTTCCACCTAGGTGATCTGTGTTAGCGAATTTTCCCTGGGGTAATTACTCCTACTCTGTATTAGACAACTTGGACAGTGCATCCTCTATTGCCATGTCTGCCACCTATCTTGCCATGAAGAGGAAGGGGTAGAATCTCTCACAGATGCCCATCACACCAGCCACAACAGCAGACCCTGCAGAGCCCACGAGGACTGTAGATGGCATGGAGAGTCCAGTAGCTCCTGGGAAGAAACAGAGGATGACAAATATACAATGAAATAAAACTATGGGGTTAGAAAGGGCCAGAGTTGCCAGGACCACCCTGGATGGCCGGAGACAGGGGATCTCCACAGTATACCTGCTATTTCCCCAAGTCTCTAGCATGTCTGTTTAGCACTGTTACTTTTGCAGGGGAAACTCCATACAGGAACCCTAGGTAATAGTCCAGCTACATAACATCCCCCTCTGCAGAGAAAAGGCTGGACCTAAGGAGAGGATGAAACCAGGTAAACCATCCTGCAATCCTCTTCTCCCTCCTTCACCTCCCCTGTTAAACACCAGAAAGAAGGGAAAGAAGTAACAGAGAGTAGGATGGGACCTGTTCTCCCTCTGGTCTTCCTGCCAAGACACTTACCAGCAGACTGCAGAATGGCCACCAGGCCACCAGCTGGGACTCCGCCCCCATGAGCAATAGCTGACAAGGACATCATCTTAGCTGCTAGAGAGGAGGCTGCAATTCCTGTCCCAGTGAAGCCCACGCACTCAGCACAGGTGGGACAGCAGCTACTGTCATGGCTGAGGGAAGAGGAGCTATGTCAACTGGGCTTGGGGACAGGGATTCCCCACCCGCACCCTGTCTCTGAATACACTTGGTTAAGCCTCAAGGACTTCCAGGGGTCTAGAGAAGGAGAGAATGTGCAGAGCAGACAGAGCCAGGCTTCCCCTCTTCCCTGTAACTCCTCCTCAGGAGAAGCCTAGAGAGCAAGGGTGATGGGCAGGCAAGAAGCACTGTGACCTAGAGTGCTGGGAGTCAGGATTCAAGGAGCACAGGAGGAGAGCACATGTTAGTCACTGAGGATGGAGCTCTTGCCTGGCTCTGATGGGGAGGAAGACCTTTAGAAAGGCTGCTTGCTGGGCTCAGTGTCTGTCTTGGTCTGATGTTGGGATAAGAGAGCAGACGTGAGCAAGTGTTTCTACAGGAGAACGTGTTGCCCAGCAAGGGATATCAGTGAAACTCAACTGGACTGACAGGAGGAGGCATCTCCCAGTCCTGCTGGGTCCTCACTGAGCATGTCAGAAGCTACCCAATTGATGGAGACTGATGAGTGTTTCGACCTGGGTAACGGCTGCTTGTCCAGCCAGGCATTTTAAGCTACTACTAATGTTGCAAGGACACTTTCTCCTGTGCTGTGATTACTCTAAAAAGTGAACTTTCTCCTGTGCTGAGAATACTGTTAGGAGGAAACTTTCTCATGCACAGTTTTTGCATATTCCATAATGTTCTGTGTTTCTGTGTTTCTTAGAAACCAATCACAATAGATGTCAGTTGGAATTGCTTTATAGGTATAGTCTTAATAAACTTCAGCCCGAACACTTCCTGCTGAATAAATGAACTCTTCTGGTTTTGCCAACATAAGTTGTCCCTGGTATAGACCCAACATAAAAGGGACATCTGCTCCAATGAAAGAAGCCATTTGAAATAAGACTTCCACCTTGAGTGTGACTTAGATAAAGTTTAAGTTCCCAAGGCCTTCCTGAGAATTGACATTCTACTTGGCAGAAGAGTCATGTACATGGGTAACTGTCACCATGGTTGACAGAATAAGATATGAATGTCAGGCCAGGCAAGTCCCCTACCACACTAGATTACCCATACCCAATGGGAAAGGGATAAATGGACAACAAAGACTTGTTCCTAAGGAAGTCTCCTAACCCTAACTCCTGATTGGAAAAATACCTTGGCACAGATGTTTATGGATTTCAGGCTTGAGCTCTGTAAAATTCTGGCTCAGGAGAGCAGTCAGCTCCTGAATCTGGTCTGAGGACATGATCCACCAGTCCTGGGGTGAATGCTCAACACACTAGCCTCCTCTGAGTGACATCATCTTCATGTGGTATGTGAGGTGAGTGCTGGACCCCAACACACAGTAACTCTAGTACATTCCAAGTGTTTTTCTCCTTCCTAGAGTACCCTTGATATATACTAAATGACATAAACAGTTCTGTCTTGCTTTTTCTTTCAAGGTGATAATTAGAAGTTCAAAAGAATTCAAATCATGCATCAGGTCACAAGGTGACTGCTCTCACAGGAGGGAGTGTGCATGGAGGAAGATGTGGCCTCTCATGCCTCTACACCACTTTACTCCTTTCTTCTTTCTAGTTCTTTCTTTCAAACAGTTCCCTGGTTCAGTCACCACCTTTGCCCCAGGACCTCCAGGGAAGCCTACTGGGACAAGATGGGGTGTGTCCTGGCTCCATGCTTACAGAGAGGGGTAGGAGTGGACTGCACCATTCCCTGAAGTCACTTACCTCCCCAAGTACAGCAACAGCAGACTTCACTAGAAAGGAAAAAAAAAAATCCCATGAGAACTGTCACTATCCCCCACCCATCCATTTTACAGGAAAGAATGAGCCCTGTGTGCCTTTCCCTAAGACAGAGAACACAGTGCATATCTCTGCCCTGAGCAGGACCTGACAGCTTGCCTCTGAAGAACTCAAAACACTTCAGGTAGATGATGCTTTGTGATTCCTTTATCTGCCTTCTTGCTGTTTTGCCTGCCGTGGAGAAGGAAAGTCTGAAGCTACTTTTCTTCTCTCTGCCCACCAAAGCAGGGTTCTTTCAAACAAAGTAAAAAAACAAAACAAACAAACAAAAAAGCCAGAGGTTTGGGGTACAGGTTGGTAGTAGGGTAACTGCCCTGGCTTCTATGAATAAAAGAAAAAAGACTAGTATTCATGTACTTATAGCTGGAAATCGTGTATAGCCTCTTAGTGAGCACAGAGTACTGGCTCTATAATTTACAGCTGTGGGCTTGACTAATGTAGGGATAAGCCACCATTGTGACTGGGTGCAGGCCAGCAGCCAGGTGGTCCTGATGCTCTTGAAACTCAAACGCACATCTCATCCAACAAGGCCACACCTGCTAATCCTTCCTAAGCAGGCCCACCAACTAGGGACCACACACTCCAATATACAAGCTTTGAGTTTCCTTCTCAGACAAACCACAGATGCTAACAGCAGGATAGGACCTCTAGTTGTTTTGAAGTAGGGTCAGCGTTTGCCAGTGTGCATTCTCAGACACACTCCTTTGCCCAATACAAGGCAGTAAATCTCCAGAGCAGACAGGAGTGCTTCATGCTGGGTCTACTTGAATCCAGGTGGAGGACCAGTATCACTGAGATAAATATGTGATCTGAATGCTACATGAGAGCCTTGATTGAATGAACTGAGCTGATGAGTCACTGTATACTCCCTCAAGAAGCTTTCTCAGATTCTCCAGAGTAGAACTCCTCACTCTAGACAGGAACACCCCACACTGAGCCATATTAAGGTCATTTGGGCTCAGTTCCTAACAGTGTGAGCCATTTAGGATCCTGATCTCCTGCAGCCACTGGGGCCAGATTGAATTCTCTGAAGCTCACAGGGCCAGCAGTTCAAACGAAGCCTGGAGAACTTAGCCAGGTCTCCAGTGGCCTTGGGGTAAAAGGTAGGGGAATGGAAACCAGGGTTGCCCAAATCAGGTGCTGAGTGGCCAGAGGTTAGAAGGTATTTGCTGCTCACTGGTACTGACTGGCAAGTAGGAGGGCAGGTTATCCTGTCTGTCTGTCAATTGAATGCACATGGCCCATGAGACAAGAAGATTCTCCCCTAAGGAGGGATGTTAACTGTCTCTTTGTGAGCACGCTGGCCTCCACTGATGGCCAAAGGGATAGCCTAGACTCTTGTGGGTCTTCAAAACTTCTCCCCTGGGCCTCTTCCCTCCATCACTCCCACATATATGTTGATTGTACAATCTGAATTTCCTTTCTATTTAGTGTCCCTAGCAGAGGAAAGGCCCTACAGTCCCCTGCCAGGGACTTGGAGAATGTCCACACTGGTCAATGAAGAATAATATTGACAGGCATGGTGTGTCAACACTTTGAACATGAAAGTTTGTCAGAAACATTGCCACAAGCTTAAGGTTGATTGTCCTGGGCTACATCCATAGTGCTATGTGAGCTACCTGGGCCATAGAATGAGCCCAACTCTCTCTCTTTCTCTCTCTCTCTCTCTCTCTCTCTCTCTCTCTCTCTCTCTCTCTCCAGGTCCACTCTTGTATGTAAGTGTGTGTGTGTGTGTGGGTGGAGATGAGAGAGAGAGAGAGAGAGAGAGAGACAGAGAAGAGAGAGGGGAGAGAGACAGAGAGAGAATGTTCCCTTCCTCTGAGGCCATTAGAAAAACTCAAGGAACTAACCAATGTAATAGGTTAGCAATTAAGATGTGAAGGCATGCAATAAAATTCTACTCACTAACATTCTACTGATCTTATGTTACCTCCTCTTGGGGATTCCCTATCCATCTGAATCCCTGACAAGCACAAAGGAATGTGAGAGGTGGCTTGTCCTAGTTCTCCATGTAGACCTGGGTCCCAAGCAGGAGGGTCAGATGGACATGCAGAGCTAGTTACCTCCAATGGGTGAAACAGCCAAGATGGAAGCGGGGAACCCCGATAAAGCAGTGCCAACCTTCAGCGCTCCCATTGCAGATCCAAGTGCAGATGCTCCAGAGCCTAGGGCAGTCTGGGCTAACAGGTTGAGCCCTGGAGGGTGAAATCACACATCAGAGAGGGGTCAGGAGCCCATCCCTCATGAAGGGACTCAAACCCTCATCAAGAGACTCCTGTGTGGGGGCTGAGTGTGTCTTCCCTGGGCAGCAGAAAGGAAGAGCAGCTACACCAAGATCCTGTATAGATTTAGAAGGCCTGACCTTTTATTTTCTTCTAGAGACAGTGGTGGGATTTTAAGAGCCTCGAGTTCTCAGTGCGAGAAAAGCAACAGGATGAGCTAATGTGATCCCATTGAGAATGTTATGAGTTGCCTCTTCATCCAGGCAAATGATCAAAAAAATCTCCACAGCAGGCTGGAAATTTGGGGCTGAGAGAGAAGATTTGTGCAAGGGAGTTAAATAAATAAAAACAGAGAGGCCTTCACAAGCTGGAGGAAGGAGAGAACTTTGTTTAAGTCGATTCCATGGCTTGTACACCCAGCAGGACTACAAAAAGTGAACTCTGGTGGTGAGACAGATGGCAGAACCCAGCTCCAGACCCCAGGGTCTAAAGTCTCAGAGAAAGACCCTATGAAGCATGAAGATCTGAGTTTTTAGGGACTCAGACCCAGCCCCATACTCTAGTTTGTTCTTTCTGGGCTCCCTCAGGGCTTTCTCAGAGACAAGACCTTGACAGATGTGAGACAGTGGGCAGCTCTGAGGTCAGGATGCAGGATGCTCCATAAATGTCCCATCCCAGTCCATGCTCCACCCTTCCATGGGCACTCACCTTGTGATCCAGCTAGAATGGTGCCAGAGACTGCCCCTCCAGCTTTGACCATGGCAGCTGAAGATGCTATCTTAGAGACAATGGAAGCCACCAGAGTGCCTGTCCCAGACAATGCCATGGGGCCTAGTAAAGATTCCAAACAGGAACCAAACCTATGAAATGAATTGGAGGTTTGATGAGATTGGAGAGAGAGAGCTGGATTCCACCAACCAACCTGAAAACCCTGAATGGGTCCAGGCTGGAGAGAGAGGCTGCTCAGAGTTGGTGGCCACAGTGGGCTTGGCCCCAGCCACAGGGTCTGAGATCCTGCTTCTTGTGGCTATGAAGGAGCCATTTTAGACAGTGCAAGGGATTTGCTCCAGGGCAGAAGGCTCCATAGCAAAGACCTTAGGCACCAAACCAGCCAGGGTCCAGCTGCTTAAGAGTGGCAGGGTCTGACTACTTTACTCTTAACACGTATACCTTACTTCACCTACCCTCAAGCCTGCAGGGACTAGTGGGCCTGGGGTTCCTTCCTTCTAGGAACACCCCTACTGTTTGGTTTCAGAGCCAAGCACAGGAGTCTGAGGTGTGTAGTTTACATATCAAAGCAGACCTGGCCTCCAGGTTCCAGACCTGGCCTCTAGGTTCTCCCAGCATCTCTCAGGCCTTCCCTGGTATACCTTGTCCCAAACTCTGAACTTTCCAGCCCAGAGGCTCAACTGCCCTTTCCCCAGGGCTCTTCCCTTTACGATCCAGATTTCTCTCTGTCTCCTCCTACTCCCATAGTGAGGTTCCTGACCTTGGTCCTTGGGGCCAGTGATCTTGCCTGAGAGCAGCTTCCCAATAAACTAGCCAATCAAGTAGGCTATATATAAGTAATCTGGCTTGAATTGTCTTATTGCCCCCGCTCAGGAAAAACAATTTCTCACCTTTAAAGAGAGGTGCCTTTGTGAGAACTAGAGGACTTCTGAGAGAGACTGTACACTGGCCTCCCCTCAGCCTCTGGGGACTTTTGCCTCCTAGGCTTAGGGCCATCTGAATAGGGTCCTGGCCCTACCCACTGAAGATTCCTCAAGATCCCAGCTGACACCCCCACCCTCACTACTACCACCAGCTGGATCTTGGATTAGTTTCTGGAAAATCCAGTTCTTTTCAGAGTGGAAAAATCTACTGTGGTTGAAGAAGACATACCCAGTGATGGAAACTAGAGGATGAGATAGGTTTCAGTTTCCAGTTCCTCCAGGCCTTAGAAATCCACTCTAGTTGAAGATACATCCAATGACTAAAGACAGTCACAGAGATAGGTTTGATTTCCTCTGCTCTCGCAGGCCTGACAAATCCACTCTGGATGAAGATCCACCCACTGACTGAAGACAGCCAATGAGATAGGTTTCAATTTCTCCTTGCTCTCTGCATGCGCCTGACAAATCCACTCTGGTTGAAAGTACACCCACTGATGGAAGGCAGCCAATGAGAGAGGTTCCTTTCCCCTGCTCTCTCTAGGTCTGTTTGGATTGGAAAGAGTGACTTATTCTTTTACTGAGAGATCTGAGTGTTAACTGGTTTGCAATGTATTGTAAAATATTACATGTTTGCCAGTGGGGTTTTTTTTCCTTCCAATAGACAGTGCTGTGGGAGAAACTTAAATAAAATTGATGCTATAAAAATTTATTAATAATGTTGCTTAGGAAATATTAGGTTCACAAAGTGGAATGTCTCCAATATGATGGAATGTAAGTGAGTATAACTAGGTTTCTTATACAATTAGAAAATAAAGTTTTGTACCATGATTGAAGTTTAGGGTTGCTGAGAAAGTTTTGGTTATTGTTCACCAAGAATGAACCCAAATCAGGCTCCATTCCCATAACAACAGGGGACAACCCTGACTCACAATCAGACCTTAGTTCCCTCCCCATATCAAAAGCAGGATCTAAAGAGCCTCTCAAGGGAGCTCTGAAGGAAACAGCCACCTCTAAGTCCTGGTCTGCCACAGGCCCCATAACCTCTTATTAAGAAAGGCTAGTTCTGCAGGCTGTCACGATAGACCTGGGTTGCAAACATTCAAAAGAACAATACTGTTCCTTTTTTCTGTCCTGATGTATTTGATTGGACAGTCAGAAGAAGCAGTGGGCAAGGTCATATATCCCAGATATTCCAGTGCTTATCAACATGTAGCCTGAAGCTATAGAGATCAGGGGCAATCTGGTTTTCATGTTAGGGCTATATATCAGACGGCCAAAGGTTAGTGATGCGTCTTGGTGGTAGATTGCTTACCTTGCATGGACAGTGTTCATTCTCAGCATTGAGAAGAAAGAGGAATTTTGTAACAAGAACACCAGAGTTTCATATGCCTGTCACTACAAAAGCCAAGGAATAGGGACAGGATTCCCATCAGTGAGTCACATTTTCTCCAGAGATCTGAAGATATGAGAGAGTAGCAGGTTAACATATAAAGAAAACACCTCATTTATTCACTTTATGTGTAGAGGTGTTTTACATATATGTATGTCTGTGCACCACCAGTATGTCTGGTGCCCATGGAGGCCAGAACATGGCATTGGATCCCCAGAGCTGGAATTACAGTTGGTTGTAAGTTGCCCTGTGGGTGCTGGCAAGTGAATTCAGTTCGTCGAGAAGAACAGCCAATACTCTGAACTGCTGGATCATCTCTCCATCCTATACCATGTTGACATTTTTAAAACAATAATCAAATGTACAATTACCAAAACCTGGTGTGGGAGAGGGGGTTAGGCAGGTGGTTAAAGAGCTAGTAATACAGGTGTGAGCACTGGGAGTTGGGAATCCAGCACTCAGATAAAAGCCAGGCATATATGGCAACCTCTTGCAGTCCCAACACTTGGAGGCATATATTAGGAGTCCCCAGAGTAATCTGGGTAGCCAAATTGGTGAGCTCTATATTGGTTGAAAAGCTCTGCCTCAAAATCTAAAGTAGAGATCCATGACAAAAGACACTTAACCTCATCAACTTTGGTTTCTCACATGCACAAATGTGTGAGCATTTATGCCTGCACAAGTACACATACACAGACCCCCCCCACACACACACACACGCAACTGTAAGATCTAATATCTTATCTCCAGTCAGCAATAGTCAATACAGCTGTAAAGGATGGGGTAGCGGGAGGGAGCGGGGTTGGGAATGGGCAGGAAGAGCTGGCACAAAGACAGTTGGTCAGTTTGGAGTTCAGTCATGACCTTAGGGTCAGATGACCAGTCACAGTCTGAGACTTTCGATATCCAATGTTTGTGTCTCTATCATCCCTCATGCTCTTGCTGGACTCCATGGAGGTTTGGGTTCAGACTTTGAAATGCTAAAAATTTATTAGTGTCTACTTGATATTCCTTAAGGGGCAACAGGACTGGGAGAGGTTAACATAAGATAAATAAGCCATTGACACATATGTACATGTTAAACTAATATTAACACACACATACAGCTTTCCTTTCACAATATGGAACACAAACATTTTTTCTTCTTTTTCGTTTTTATATTTTTCTTTTTTCCAGAACATGTTTCTCTTGTAGCCCTGTTGCACTGGAAAGAGCTCTGCATACCTACCCATCTCAGGCTTTGAACTCAGAGATCCACCTGCCTCTGCCTCTTCAGTGCTGGGATTAAAGATATGCGTGCGCGCACACACACACCGTGCCTGGCTTCAAATATGTTTTTCTAATACAAAATATTAATGTGAAATTGCAGGGAGCAGACTGCACTGTCTGCCAGGAGTTGACTGCTCGGAGAACAGGAGGGGGCCACGTAGCTTATGTTCAATTTCAGTACATGTCAAGGTGGTTGAAGACCTAGTGGGTGCTCATCCTTCTCTGCCCTCTGCAGTCAACCTCCCATGGCTATTTTCTGTAGCTCTTTCACAGCTTCCTGGGGGGTTGTCCTTTCCTCAAGTCTACCCCTTGGGTTGTTTTGGGTTTGGGTATTTGTTGTTGGTTTTGTATTGGTTTCGGTGAGACAACTTGTAGGATAACCAAGGCTGGCCTGGACTTCTCTGTACAGTCCTTGACCTCTCGATCCTTCTGCCTTCACCTGCTCAGTGTGCAGAGGAGAGCTGTGTGCTCCTGTTCCTGTCTACAATTCCTTAAGTAAACTTGAACTTCCTTTTTCTTTCCTTTCTTTTTGAAGTTTTAAATCTATAGAATTGGGGAGGTAAGTCGGTGGATAAAGTACTCTGTATACAAGCATAATGGACTTAGAGTTCAGATCCACAGAACCCATGAGGATACTGGGTGTGTATGGTAACCCACCTTTAATTCCAGGCCTCAGATAGGGGAGATAGGCGATCTCAGAGAAAAATAATTAACCATAGAAGCCTATACTCGAGAGCTCCAGCTTTATTTGAGAATAAAGTGGAAAGCAATCATGGAAGAGAGTTGTCAACCTCAGGACTCCACCCGTGTGCACACAGGTGCACCCATACATACACCCACACTCCCACACGAATACACATGAAAAATGAAAACAATTTCTTGTAGTGGATCCATAAAAGCCACGATTGTGCACATTTGCTGTGTTCCTCGTGGTGTGATATTCATGTAGACTGCATTATGTTCCAATTGGGCATTCATGCCTATGACTGCAAACATTTACCATTTTTAAGGGGAAATATAAAAAAATCCACTTTAGTGATGTTTTGAAAATAAAGTGAGTGACTATTATCTGTAGACAACCTATGGTGCAGTTCATGCTGGAACCTCTCACTTCTGGTTGGAACTAGTTCCTGCCCCCTTCTGTCCTCATCCTCTCTTGTCATTGACCTCTGTAAACACTGCTCAGTCTGTTATCAACATTGTCTGTTAGGGTCCACACAAGTCCAGTACCATGTTAGGGTCTACAAGAGTCTAGTACTATGCTAGGGTCCACACAAGTTCAGTACCATTTTTCTACCTGGCCTTATTAGATGCGTCTAATCATGATCTCTGGTTTTATCCACATTCTAGCAGAGGATTTTATTCTTTTTGTGACCAAATAGTATTCCACTCTGCTTGAGTGCCACATTTCCTGTATCCACTCATTGGATGATGGCTCTATCCATTTCCTGGTTATCTTGAAGTGTTTGATGCATGTAGGACTGCAAGTGCCTCTTTGACAGACTTCACATGCTTTGGCTGGATTCCTGGTCATAGACATACATACATTCTGTGCATATGGTCATTCTAATTTTTCTTTCTTCAAGAATTTCCATGATGGCTGTACTTAGTTACTTCCCACAACAATGTGCTAGGCTTCGTTCCCTTCATTGGCCTCCTCGTCAACACTCGTGTCTGTCAGCATTCGTTAACATTCTCACTGCAGTCCTGAGCATTTTTTCTTGTACTTTCTGACAAATGCTTATTTAGGTTTATTGCCCATTTTGTAAACGTCTCTTTTTGCTATTGAGTTTCTGAATTCTTTATTTCCTGCTTTATTAACCACATTCAGATGTGTAGTTTGTAGGATGTCCTTTACTCTTTTTAACAAGATATTTCTTTTATGTGTTACAGGTATATGTCTGCACCACCTGTTTGCAGCGCCCACAGAGACCAGAAGAGGGCATCAGATCCTCTGGACTGGAATTATGGATAGTTGTGAGTTGCTATGTGGGTGTTGGGAACTGAACACAGATAGATCCCTTGGATGAGCAGTCTGTACTTGTAACCACTAAGCCATCTCTCCAGCCCAGATTTCTTTTCCTGTCTACTCAAGGTGCTATGCAGAAGCATTTTGTTTTGATAAAATTTCATGCATTTCTTTTTGCTCTTGTCTATCCTTCTGGTATCTTAGTGAAAGTCCCTTGCCAATGACAACACTTTGTTATCTAGTTCAGTGTTAGGTGTGTATCTCATAATGCTGACACGCAAACAAACAAACAAACAAACAAGCAAACAAAACAAACCTAACTTAAGAAATAAAAGAATAGCCCGCCAGCGGTGGCGCATTGCTATCGTCGAGCTGAGTTCAGGAGTCCGAGGAGGGCGTCTTTCCAAGTTCGAGTCCAGCCTTTGCTGTGGCCCGGAAAAAAAAAAGAAAGAAAGAAAAGAATACATTTTCAGGTCTGGGGAGATGGTTCAGTGGGAAGAGTACTTCTATATGAATGGAATACTAGTTTAAATCTTCAGCCCAAACATAAAAACCAAACAAACCAAAGAGGCAGCTCTATTTTGACCAGCTCTGTGCGGTAGGAAGGCACTACGGAACTAAAGAACATGGCCCTTTCAATCCAGGCTTAGGTGGTTTGTAAATTAGATAAGGAAATGTTTTAAGGCTCTAGGTTACCATTAACCTGGGACAGCTACTGCTACGCGAACACTTGCGCTCCCTAGCGTCCAAGAAGGAGCTCCGAAACATTGCCTAAGCCATAAACAGGAAGCGTAACCTAGGCTACGCAGGGCACCCTAGCCCAACCCTCCCAGTTCCGGCCCAAGTCCTGAGAGAGTGCCAATCAGATAGATGCTTCCGCACAGAGGCGGGACTTCCTTCTGCAGCGCGCACGTGTGCGTCGAGCTCCGCCCCGGAACTGCGTCCCGGAACTGCAGTACAGAAGCTGCTGCAGTTCCGGGTCGGATTGACGCAGACGGCCCGGCGTGTGAGGTTCCTGCAGCGGTGAGTGCTCTTTGTGGGTTCGGAGTGGAGCAGGCCCTGGCCGACTGCGGAAGGGTTCCCGGGTGTCTCCGAAGCATAGTGGCTCACGGGTGTCCCCACAGCCTTGGTTCCCGGGGGCTCACGCCTTGCTTTGGACATCAAGGCCCAGCAAGCTCCCTTGAAGTCTCTATAGGCTATAGTGCCCGTGAGACTCTTGCAGGCGGTTCAGGTCACTCCCGCGCCCTATTTCTAGTGACGTGCCCTTCCCTTTGTCAAGGTGGGACCGAGGTGCGATGGGGGTCGGTGATCGCTTTGCATCCCATGCCAGAGACTGTTGGGCGAGCTTTGCCTGCAAGTCAGTGTGCCTCTCTACACAGACCGCCATGTTAAGCGGTTTTTGATGTGCGTCACTATTTCATATTCAATGACGACCCAGTGGGATAAATATCTCATTGTCTTCAAATTGTAGATAAGGAAACTGAGGCACAGAGTTGTTCAACAGACACAGAGCTGGCAAGTGCAGGATCCAGATTTGAATCGAGTTTTACCTTATGCTCTCCACAGTATCCCTTTTCATCTAAAGAGGGCCAGTGTGAACCACTTCCACTCAGAGGAGCCATGCATAACCCCCCTCCAGACTTTAAAGACAGGGTCTTTTGTAGCCAAGGCTGACTTTGAGCTCCTGATCTAGCTCCGTTCCCGAGGGCTGGATACCCACTCTGTACGGTTTTACACAGTGCTGGGGGTGGAACCTAGGACTTAATGACCAAGGCCAGGATGATGGAAATGGCACTTGTTCCACTAGGGAAGAAAACACACTCTATCTCAGATTCATACTCCATGTTCAAAATGGCTTATGTAGATCAAGCATCATTCTGTCACCTCTTTTGATACTTTCAATTATTTTGTGTACAGTGTAAAATTAGATATTATCACACCCCTCTCATTTAAAAAGATTATGACATAAATTCTGAGAGGAGTAGGGAATAGTGTTGAAGGTTGTATACAAATTAAGTGTTGGAGCTAGGATTCTACCCAGAGTTGCTCATGTATCCTTTACTATCACCTGTGTCCCCTCTGCTCCAAGCCAAACTACCTATTCTGTGAGTGTATTTCATTTTATGAATGAGAGCATCTTCTCTATGTAAGTTAAACCATCTTTGTGTCCTTGGCTGTTTGCAGGGTCTAGTACGTGTTAGGAAAGTGTGTGCTGCCCTAGAACCTGTGCTCCATAGTCACTAACCCAAAAGGACATTTCTTTTCAGCAACCATGAAGTTGAAGGAGGCAAAATCAAAGCCAAAGTCAGCAAGCCGTGGCACGTTTCAGAGGAAGGGCATCAAGGTTGTAGGGAAATGGAAGCAAGTGACGATCGACCCAAATCTGTTTGCAGATGGACAGATGGACGACTTGGTGTGCTTTGAGGAACTGACAGATTACCGTTTAGTCAAGAATCCCTCCAGTTTGTTCTCAAATGAGGAGACCAAGAAGAGAAAGGCCCAGGCTGTTTCAGAAGAGGAAGAAGAGGAGGAGGAGGAAGGAGAATCCAGCTCCCCAAAGAAAAGGATCAAATTGAAGGAGCAGAGAGATGCGATTGTAGTTGCTGAAGGCAGTGCTGCCCAAGTTGAATCTGAAGTCAAAGCTTCTGAGCAGGAGGCTCAGAGAGAAGTCACTGTCTGTTCTGATCAAAAGGTAGGAGGAGCCACATCAGAAAGCCTGGCACAGACTGTTCCAAGAAAGAAGAAAAACAAAGGGAAAAAAAAATTAGATACTTTACAGAGCACTGCCCCAAAAGTGCCCAAAAAAGGGAAGACATGGATGGCTGAGGTGCACGACCAGAAGGCAGACGTGTCTGCCTGGAGGGACTTGTTTGTGCCCAAGGCTGTTCTCCGTGCACTCAGCTTTCTAGGCTTTCTCGGCACCTACCCCAATCCAAGCTCTGACTTTGGCCCCCGCCATCCGTGACAAACTGGACATCCTTGGAGCTGCTGAGACAGGTAAGGGCTGTTCTGTCTGTCCCAGGTAGGAGAGCTTCTGGGTCCAGTCTTTGGTTGCTCAGAGACTGGGAAACTGGGAGAGGGATTGTTGGGAATGTAACCACAAAAGCACCCATCCAGCTCTGGGCTGGAATCTGTCCCCCTGACTCCGGTACCCTCGCTCTATCTCTGAGGCCCCATGTGGCCGATAGATAGAGGCCAGAGGACAACTTGTGGGAGTCAGTTCCCAACTCCTACCATGTAGGTCTTGAGAGTCACCTCATTTGCTCAGGTTTAGTGCCACCAACTGAGCCATCTCAGAACCCATTGGAGCTCTTTGAAGCTTAGGACTGCAACTGTTTTTCTTCCAGAGATGGTGTATTGCTTTTGTACAGGGCATTCTTACCTGTCAACTTCAGTGTCCAGGAAGGATACCTTTCAGGTCCCCTATTAGATCTGCAAACCACAGATGAGATAGGTGATGCTGAACCCTTTTCTGTTTTTTTCCTGAACATTATAACTCAAACGTGTTTTATATCTTGAGCATTCATACTCTGTGGTCACACTTTCTGCAGATTAATATAACAGTAAAACTCACATTAACTTCTCTATAATTTCAGGGAAATAACATTCCTTTTTATTGTAGATCTTGGTAACCAATTCATGACTTTTTTTCTGTAAGTTGAGAATGCCCAGCTTTTCAAGCAGAGAAAAGCACTTTACAGCTTCCCTTCAGCCTGTCTTGAGCTGCTCACTGGGGCAACTGCTGTCAGGTGCTAGGACCAGCGAATAAAGTAAGAACTACCTGAATGGAAGCAGGGCGTAAAGTGTGATAACTGAGGTCCCTGAGTGACTAACTTTATGGTGGGAAAACACGGGACAGAAGGAAGACGTGTGTCTTGTGTGGATGGAGCCAGGCAGTGTTGGCGTCCCCTGCTGCTTGGACTGATATGTGGCTTGAGACTTTTGAAATGCTTATTATGGAATTGTCAGTTTAATACTTTTTTTGGACCATAATTAACCATGAGTAACTGAAATGCAGAAAGTAAAATGGCAGTTAAGGAGAAAACCTATACTTCAAATTCTCTGGTTGGGGTGTCTTGTTTGTTTTTACCCTTGGGTGTTGAGGGCTCCATATGCCTTCAGAGGTCAGTTTGAACACTCGTGCATAAAGACAGGCATGTTAAGATATCTGAAAAGAGTGATTTAGTTTATTCCCTTCATCACTGAAGAAGATCTTAGGGACATGTGCTGTACAGATTTCTCCACAGTAAAGACTGACCCTTCAGTCTTTTATGGTTTCCTCACTTGAGTGTCTGTTCTTGGTCTGTGGTGATTTCAGGTATAGTGCCAGCATACTGCCCCTCTCCTTGATACCCTGTGGAGGAACCTGTGCAGAGCACTGGTGCTTCGGGTTGGTCAGGGTGGCACGCGGCGCGTGGCTCTTTCAGGTTTCTGTATGTCTAAGCAAAGTAGAAACTCCAAACATTGACATGCACATCATAGATTCCTGGTGTTTTTGCTTTACTTCTTAGGAAGCGGGAAAACTCTGGCTTTTGCCATCCCGATGATTCACTCAGTGCTGCAGTGGCATAAGATGAAGGCTCCACCCATCCCAAGTAGCACTGGAATGCCACCGAGGGAGCCGAGGTTAGGAGCTGCAGCCCATCTCGGATCACCTTGCCGGGATGGAACTGAATCTGGAGTGTTGCCTCAAGGGGCCAGAACTGAGACTGAAGCACAGCCCAGTGACTCTGGGGTCCAGGCCACACCCAAGACTAGCGCCTCTGCCTCAGCCCAGGCACTGCTCTTCTGTGACGATGATGCTGGTGAAGGACCTTCTTCCTTGGTCGAGGAGAAGCCTGTCCCCAAGCAGAATGAGGACAGAGAAGAAAATGCAGAGCAGGCTGGAAAGTTAAAACAGGAGTTGTGTGACCAAATTGCTGTTTATAAAGTACACCCAAGGCGTCCTCTGCTGGGACTGGTCCTGACTCCTACTCGAGAGCTGGCCATCCAGGTCAGACAACACATTGATGCTGTGGCCAGGTTCACAGGTGAGATTTAGCTTCACTTAATAAATGTTTCAAAGCAGGACTCTGAATGCCAGATGACAACAGTGAGCGTTGTGGCTCCTGTTCTAGGGGAGTGTGCTCATCTGCTGGAGTATTAAGTCCTTTAGAAATCGATCGATAGTTGTTCAATTTCCTCAAGGGGACCAGATCTATAACATTTGTGAGTAACCAGACATTTTAAGAACAAATTTGCTGATCCCTGCCCTGAGATAGAAGCTTAATTCTGTTCCTTGGGGAAAGGTTTTCACAGTGGTGTTTATCCTCACAGAAGCCACATTGCACAGCTGAGTTCTTCCTCAAGTCCAAGGAACTTGCTCAGTGCCTCAGCTGTGTCATCATGTGCATTCACTTCCATCCCACAGCCCCAGAGCAGTTCTCTTAAGAGAGAAGACAACACCAGACCTAAAGGGCTCCTTACAGTGTGTCACAACATAAGCATCCTTCCCAGCACTATGGTGGTTCACTGCTCACCCCCAGAGCTCTGGTAATAACTGAACTGTGACCAGATTCAAATCCAGCCTTTCTCTTGTGGTTAGGGGAGAGAATGGAAAGAAATGGCCAAGTAGACATGGTCCAGACCACAAAATACAGACTACTTGGTGAGCCCTCTTGGAGTCAGGCCAGGCCAACTGTTACAGCCTTTCCTTGGCATAGAAAGCTGTGCTAGTGACCATGCGCCCATCCGTAGGATGAACAGCCAGATGGAATAACATTATCTGTCATTTTCTGTCCTGTAGGGATTAATACAGCAATTTTAGTTGGTGGAATGTCCACACAGAAACAGCAAAGGATGCTGAACCGCCATCCTGAGATTGTGATCGCCACCCCTGGTCGGCTCTGGGAGTTAGTTAAAGAAAAACATCCTCATTTGAGTAACCTTCGGCAGCTCAGGTGCGAGGTGGCCCCTCCCCGTCTCCTAACCGTCTCTGAAGTGAGCCTGAGGTGGCTGCATGGTTGGTGTGTGCAGTGCTTTCTCACTATTAGAGAATCTTGTGGCCATCCAGGCCCTATTCTCAAAAACTAAGCGTGCATGAGAAGCTACTGGGTGCCTGGTGGTGATGGCAGGGTCTGTGTGCGCACGTGGAGGAGAGCATGCGAGTGGGGTGGAAGCGTGATGTCCTGTAGCAGTCTCCTTCCCTGCAGGTGCCTGGTCATAGATGAGGCTGATCGGATGGTGGAGAAAGGCCATTTTGCTGAACTCTCTCAGCTGCTGGAGATGCTAAACGACTCCCAGTACAACCCCAGTCGACAAACTCTTGTTTTTTCTGCCACATTAACCCTGGTACACCAAGCTCCTGCTCGAATCCTTCATAAGAAACACGTGAAGAAAATGGATAAAACCGACAAACTTGACCTTCTCGTGCAGAAGATTGGCATGAGGGGCAAGCCGAAAGTCATTGACCTCACAAGGAACGAGGGTACAGTGGAGACACTGACAGAGACCAAGATCCACTGCGAGGCAGACGAGAAAGACCTGTATCTCTACTATTTTCTCATGCAGTACCCAGGTCGTAGCCTGGTCTTTGCCAATAGCATCTCCTGCATCAAACGGCTCTCTGGGCTCCTCAAGGTCCTGGACATCATGCCGCTGACCCTGCATGCCTGCATGCACCAGAAGCAAAGGCTCAGAAACCTGGAGCAGTTTGCTCGTCTAGAAGAGTAAGTGAAGTCTGTCTCCAGAAGCCTTGAACCATGAGCCCCTGTACTCAGGAGGACAGGGACCAGGGAACTAGGGACAGGACTAGAACTAGCAGCACAGGTTAGGCTAGCTCTTTTTTTTCTTCCTTCTTAATTTTATTTCTGTATTTGGCAAGGTCACTCATTCATTGTGTTTGTTTGCTATTAATGTTGTACAGAGACTTCCAGTAACTGGACAACAAACTGGGCATCTAGTTAGTCTAACATCCTTGGGAAGCAGCAGACTAGGTTGTGCTTAAGAGAGGGCTCAGCCTCCAGAACCAGAGTATCTGAGAGCAGACCCTCACTGGTCAAGTCAGTCAGTGTGCCTGCTTCATTGTCTCGTACATAGGGTGACAGGTGTGGGATTACAAGAATGGAGTGACTGGGAGCAGTGTAGGGAAAGTGTTGGCAGTGCCACCCAGTGTGGCCTTTCATAACCACAGTGCCCTACTGCTGTTTATTACCGTTGCTTTTCTCACTTCGTAGATGATAGAGTGACCCTAGAAAAGTTCACCAGGTTACCCAAGCTCCTACAACATGAAAGTGACAGGCTGGGTCTCAGATATCTGTCAGACCCCAGAGCCCATGCCACAGCTCTTCCTGTTTGCTCATCTGCCTGTGGACCAAATGATGCAGGGAGTGAGTTGTCTAGGAAGAGTGAGGCAGTCTCTCAGGATGGAGAATAGTGAGAAGGTAGAGGAGACAAGGACAATGACCCACAATGGATTCCCTGCACAGATCACAGCATGTGCTTGAGACAGTAATGACCCAGGTTTGGGGTCCTGATTCCACAACAGACTAACCACGTGCACACCAAGGAAAACGAACCTCTCAGTCTCAGGTTCTTAATTGTAAAAGTGAGATACTACTACCACCTTATAGGGCTGCGGTGTGGAGTGCTTAGCAGGTGCTGCGCTGACTGATAACTGCCTCTTTATAATTATGGATGTGCTTGTTTTCCTCACAGCTGTGTCCTATTGGCAACAGATGTGGCAGCTCGGGGTCTGGATATTCCTAAAGTTCAGCATGTCATCCATTACCAGGTACAGCTCTTAGTATTATTGCTCCTCCCACACACCCCAACCCCATCGCTGTCCTGCCCCCTGCAGTGAATGGGGAAGGTTAGAGCAAAGGTTGAGCAGAGGGGAGGAAGATTCCTCCTCGGGTTCCCTATAACGTGTTCTCATTAGCATTTGGTGCCCAGGGTTGCTGCTCTTCAAACACTTAGTGAGGACCCTAGCAAGTAGCCTTTCTCTTCAGGCTGCTTGATATCAACAGGTTAAAGTGGGATCTTAGTCTGTTTTCTGTTACTATGACAGAATACCTTAAACATGGTAATTTTTAAAGAGGGTGTGCCTATTCATTCTGGGGGCCGCAGAATCCAAGGGCATGTCACCAACATCTGCCCAGCTTCTGGTGGGAGCCTTGAGGTAGAAGGGCAAGCAGGTGGTAAACCTAAGGGAGATAGCTTTGTGTGTATCTCATGGTAATCCAGCCCCTGGAGAGCGAGAACTTTTTTCCTCTTTCTGTCCCATCCACAGACACCTCCCACTAGGCCCCTCCCAACCCTGCTGCCCTTGTTACACTAAGAGTATAGCTTCAGCATGATTTTTGGTGGGGACAGATGACAGCAGCATGATTGTGGTTTTAGGGTTGTTGGTTTTTGTTTTTGTTTTTTTAATAATTTTAATTTTTATTGAAAATAGATTTTTTTCATGTAATATATTCTGATCACAGTTCTCCAGGTCATCCCAGATCTTTCCCACCTCCCCATTTTCCTTACCCACTCACATCTATACCTTTTGTTTCTCTCTCATTACAAAATAGGCAACTAAAACAAAACAAAGCAAACAAACCAGAGTGGAACTATATAACAAACAAACAGAAAAAAAAAAGTCAAAGATAAAACACAAGAAACACATACAGATGCAGAGGCACACAAACTCACATACCCAAAAATCTCATAAAAACACAAACTCAGAAACCATGACATAAAACCAAAGACCTGTAAAGGGGGGAACCTGGATAAAGCATTATGCCTGTGGGAGGGGTGGGGGAATCTCTGAAAAAACCATGGAGTTCATTTTGTGTGGCAGTACACTACTGTGCATGGGGCTGCCCCTAAGTGTGGTTTGTATACCCAGCGAGACTCAGTTGGAGAACACTAATTTTTCCTTTGCCAGGGGTTGTTAATTGAAGATAGCCTCTGGATTAGGGATGGGGGCTTGTATTCACCCCACTTCTCAGCCCTGGGACCCCACCTGTTTTAGATGGCCCTGTGCACACTGCTTCAGTCTCTGAGTTCATATGTGTGTCAGTCCTGCTATGTCCAGAAGGCTGCATTGCCTTGGTGTCCTCCATCCCTACTGACTTCTACAATCTTTTTATTTTTCTTCTTCTACAATGTTCCCTGAGCCCTGAGAGAAGGAATTTGATGGAGACATCTCATTTAAGGCAGAATGTTCCAATGTCCCTCTCTGCACATTGTCCAGTTGTGTGTCTCTGTATTTGTTCCTGTCTACTTCAGGAGAAAGCTTCTTTTATAATAGCTGAGCAGGACACTGCTCTATGAGTACAGGAGAATGTTATTAAAGAGTCACCTAGCTGCTGTGTTCCTTTAACAAAACAGTAGTATTTGGTTCCCCCCAGGTCTATGTCCTATCTAATTTCAGTTCTTGGCCGCCTAGCAGTGTCAGACATGGGTTCTCTCTCAAGATGAGGCCTTGATTCCAGTCAGATGTAGGCTGGTCACTCCGACAGCATTTATGCCACTATTACACTAGCGTTATCTTGCAGACAGGTCATCCTTGTAGATTGAAGGGTTTGTAACTGGGTTGTAATTACCTTTCTCTTCTGGTAACATGTAGAGTACCTTCTAGTACCATGAGCATTAGTCCACATAAACACTAGTTCATAGGGATTCTAGTAGTTCTAGGTATATTCTAGGTAGGCACCAGCTCAACTTGCCCATGTTCAGTGAGTTGTGTGCATGTTGTCTTCAGAAGAAGGGCTTTACCGTCACTTTGTGGAGAGTAACAATTAGCTTGGCAATAGCCTGGCTTTTGGAAAGGGGTAAGTGGCTAGTCTGGTATACAAGGGTGTGTAGTTAAGACTTTCCTTGGCTAAATCCTGGCCGTGTGACCGTCAATAAATAGTCTGTCCCTTGGATTTCCTCAATTTATAAATGACAGGGTAGTGCATCTCTGCGTTAGTAAGGCACATATATAAAGACCTTGGTTGGTGTCTTAAGGTTTTACTGCTGTAAACAGACACCATGACCAAGATGGTTCTTTTAAGGACAACATTTAACTGGGGCTGGCTTTACAGGTTCAGAGGTTCAGTCCAGTATCATCAAGGAGGGAGCATGGCAGCATCCAGGCAGGCATGGTGCAGGAAGAGCTGAGAGTTCTACATCATCTTCATCTGAAGGCTGCTAGCAGAGTATTCACTTCCAAGCAGCTAGGATGAGGGTCTTAAAGCCCATGCCCACAGTGACACACCTACTCCAACAGGGCCACACCTTCTAATTGTGCCACTCCTTAGGCCAAGCATATTCAAACCATGACATTCCACTCCCTGGCCCCATAGGCTTATTCAAACCCATGAGTCTATGGGCCCATATCTAGCCATAGCATAATAAAAAAGTATATTTAGTCCAACTTCCAAAGTCCCCATAGTTGATAGCAGTATCAAAAATGGTGGCACACGCCTTTAATCCCAGCACTTGGGAGGCAGAGGCAGGTAGATTTCTGAGTTGGAGGCCAGCCTAGTCTACAGAGTGAGTTCCAGGACAGCCAGGGCTATACAGAGAAACCCTGTCTCGAAAAGAAAAAAAAAAGTTAAAAGTCCAATGTTCAGTCTCTTCTGAGATCCATCCAATCATTTAACTGTAATCCCCGAATTAAGACAGGAAACAACTGAGCAAACTCCATGTCTGATGTCAAAGCAGTTTTCAGATTTCCAACTTCTTTTTCATTTTAATTGGCTGCAACAAATTTTTTTCTCCTGGGCTGGTTCTACTCCGTTAACAGCTTTTCTCAGCAGATAGCCCACGGCTCTGGCATCTCAAATATCTTGGGGTCTCCAAGGCAACTTCAATGTTGAAGTTCTTGAAATAGCTTCTTGTTTCAATGTCTGGGATCCACACATGATCTTCTGGGCTCCTCCAAGAGGCAGGCTTCACTTCTCCAGCTCTGCCCTCTGTAGCACTCTAAGCTCAGGTTGATCCACTCCACTGACGCTGTTGTTCTTGGTGATCATACCATGATACTGGCATCTCCAATACACTGGGGTCTTCAGCTACAACTAGGCTTCACCAATGGCCTCTGATAGTCTTTCTTCATGGTGCCAAGCCTCAGCTCCTTTACATGACCCCTTCAGTCTTGGGCCATCAACTGCAGCTGAGGCTGTACCTTCTCCAATGCCCTTCCCTGGCTTCTCACAGTGCTAAGCCCCGTCTGTTCTTCATGACCCCTCATGCCTTCAAAACCAGTACCACCTGGGTGACTCTTACACATTACCAAGTACAGCTACAGCAGGAGAAATAACCTTGGCTATCTCTGGAACAGTTTCTTTGTGCTCTCAGAAAACACTTCCCAGAGGATTTCTCCTCAGTGATGCTGGTCTCTTCTTAATCACCACTAATTCCTTAGCTCCAGCTAACCAGCATCAATTGTCCCAGTAGCCCCTTCTACTCTGGTCTCTGAAGCCAGAGCCACGTGGCCAAAGCTGACAAGCTCTGCTGCTTGCTGGGGCTGGAACGTGGCCCTCTTGTTCTATTATCACTAGTTTTCTGTTTTCCAACTCCTTCACTGCCTAAGCTTGGCTGTCTTAGAACTTGCTCTGTACACTGACCTTGAACTCAGAGACCTGCGTGCCTGTCTCCTAAGCACTGGGACTAAAGGTGTGGTCCACCAAGCCTGGGTTTAAGATTTTCTTCACCTTAAACTTGCTCTTTTCTAGGGTGGCCTTGAGCTCAGAGTTTGGGTTTATCTCCTGGGATTAAAGGCTTGTACTACTACTATACCTAGACCTAAACTTTGCTGGGTGGGATCTTGTTCCAAGGTCACCACTCCCTTAATTCAATTTAATATCCTTGAACATGGGATTCAGCTCTATTTCACTTTCTGGTGCCCCTTTAATACTTGAACCATATATTTTATATTTTTCCTTTCTAAGTTTGCTGTGTTTATTCAAAATGTTCTTTTTTTTTTTCTTTTTTTTCGAGACAGGGTTTCTCTGTGTAGCCCTGGCTGTCCTGGAACTCACTCTGTAGACCAGGCTGGCCTCGAACTCAGAAATCCACCTGTCTCTGCCTCCCAAGTGCTGGGATTAAAGGCGTGCGCCACCACTGCCCGGCTGGGCCAAACATACTCAAACCATTACACTTAAGCAGCCAAATTGGAAACAATGACTGCATGTTCCGGGTCAGTAGTAGCAGTAATGTTAGTGATTGTGAAAAGCCAGCAGTAGCATGTGGTTGTAGCTGGGCACATGGGCTCTAGATCCTGCTGCCAGGAATTGAACACCACTCTGATGCTTTAGTATTGATAGCTTTGGGCAGGTGAGAGCCCTCCCCCACTCAGGCCATGTCAGCTGTGGTGTGGTTTCACATTATTTACATCTGATTTGCATCCTCCTAAATACTCATAAGAGATGATGTGATTGTTATCAGAAACTGACAGGTTTAAAACACAAAGCCCCCTTCCCACCCTGAAGTATGTGTTCTAGCAGCCAGTTAAGGCAGCAGGTAGGGGTACAGCTCACCTCACTGCTGGGAAGGAAGTTCCAACACTTGAAGCTCCATCTGTGGCTCTCCACACACGGACAGGTACTTTGGAACCATTCATTTCAGTGCCATTATCTCTAAGGTGGAAGCAACAACCACACCTGCCCTGCCCCATGGGGTTGTTTTGAGAACGGAGTTGAGTGGATGGTGGCACCTACTACAGTGTAATGTGGAAAGCCTGGCATCTAGTAGAATGTTTTTTAGTACTTTTCATTTTTAATTCTGTTGCTTTTAACATCTTTTTTTTTTTTCTTTTTTTTCGAGACAGGGTTTCTCTGTGTAACCCGGGCTGTCCTGGAACTCACTCTGTAGACCAGGCTGGCCTCGAACTCAGAAATCCGCCTGCCTCTGCCTCCCAAGTGCTGGGACTAAAGGCGTGTGCCACCACCGCCCGGCCGCTTTTAACATCTTTTGAGGGCATAGATTTCAGAGTAGCACATTTCTAGAACCAAGGGACTGGGCCTGTTGTAGAAGATACCATGACCATACAATATAGTCCCAGCCCCTAGGAAGGTGCTACATCCTGTAGAGGAAAAGTGAGATACGACCACCGCCATAATGTAAGGCAGGAAATATTAGAAAATGATCACACGTAATACAATTTGAAAGGGTGCTGAGTGCTTTCTAGAAGATGCTGGCATTCCAGGATGGAGAGATTGGGAGATGTAGAGGGGGACAGGGAGTGTGTAGAGGGAGGCATGATTAGGGTATGTCTTAGGGATCTTCTGCTGTGGTAAACACCATGACCAAAAGCAGCTTGGGAAGGAAAGAGTTTGTTTCACCTTACAGCTTATAGTTGAAGGGAAGTTGGGGCAGGAACTGAAGATGAGACCATGGAGGAGTGCTTATTATTGGCCTGCTCCTCATGGTTTGCTCAGTTGGCCTCAACCTGTCTGGGGGGCAGCAGCTACAATGTTATCACTGAGGGGCTGCACAGCAGTCATTAGTAAAGAAAATGCCCCACAGGCTGATCTACAGGCCATTTAATCTGATGGCGGCACTTTTCTCAGTGGAGGGTTTCACTTCCCAGATGACTCTAACTTGTATCAAATAGAGAAAAACTAACAAACACAGGGTTACAGTGAGAACAGGACTTTGTTGGGAAAGGAGGATGAGTGCTTGCTAAGCCAGCAGGGTCAGTGGGGAGCAGGTGGCTGAAGGCTAGAGACTCAGGGGAGGAGCTGGCTCTTGATGCTCTAAGATGAAGAATGGCAAAATCTCATTTCTAGAATCATGGTGCACGGTTCACAGTGGTCCTGAGCCTGCTGTACTTCATTATGTCTAGCAGAATACTATCTTCATTATATTTCTGTTGCTGTGGTAAAACAGTATGACCAAGGCAGCTGAGAGAAGAAATGGTGTATTTGGCTCATGTTCCAGAGCGTGCGAGCTCATGATGAGGGAGTGGAGAGCTAACAGGTGGGAAGTGGATGGAGCAGCAGCTGAGCTCTGTGCAAATATGAAGCAGAGAGAGTGCACTGGAAATGGTACCCAGCTTTTGTGAGCTCAAGGCCTGCCTCCTTCAGCAAGGTGACGCCTCCCAGGCCTCAAAAAAAGAAAAAGAAAACAGTTGCCAGTTGGGACCAAGTAAGGGTTCAAATGCCTGAAACTTAACAGGGAACATCTCATTCAAACCAGCACATACGGTGTGTTTGCAGTTGGTTGGTCTAAAGCAGTCACCGTAACTGTTGGTTATAGTCGTGCAGAGCTGAAGAATATGTGGAGTTTCAAAGTGGAGACTCAGATAGACAGTGTTGGTCAAAAGGGGAGGGATTGATGTGAAGAGCTGGGGGCAGAGCCTGCACAGTGGGCAGTCTGTGTCAGCAGGAAGGGCTAGGTTGGTCCACAGTGCTAGAGAGACTTCTGTTCCGCAGAGAGCAGAGCCAGTTTTGGGGTGTGCTCCTGAGGGAAAGAGCAGTGTTGGGCACTGTCTGTGTGCTGACCCTGTTGCTGCTTTGGCAGGTGCCTCGCACCTCTGAGATTTACATCCACCGGAGTGGTCGGACTGCTCGTGCTACCAGCGAAGGCCTCAGCTTGATGCTGATTGGGCCTGAGGATGTGCTCAACTTCAAGAAGATTTACAAAACTCTCAAGAAAGATGAGGACATCCCTCTGTTCCCAGTGCAGTCAAAGTACATGGACGTGGTCAAGGTAAAAAGTTAAACTGCCTCCTCACAGCACCTTATCCTAGGGAACTGAGAAACGGTTCTGTCGATGGCTAGACAGCAGCTTTTGTTAAAAGGCTGGAAGTGCCAGACCTGAGAGAAAAGCAGAAAGGGGGAGTGACAGAGAAGTGTGTGTTTTGTCCCTCACTCACTTTGATATCTGGTCCTGAAATCTCCACCTGCTTCTGCTCCAGTAGACAGCACAGTGAGCTCAGCCATAGAGACACCTGTCAGAGAGCTGTGAACAGCAAGGTAAATGCTGAAGTCTTCGTGACCCTGAAGCAGGACAGTAAGATTTGCTTTCTACATTTGTATTAACTCAGGAACATTCACTGTGATTGCTGTGTACCCCAGTCCCCAGTGTATCAGGGACTAATATGGGGTAGTTTTCCTGAGGCTCACCAGTGTGTGTCTAGGGTAAGCCATGGCACATCGAGGTGTCCATGGAGCACTGGGCCTAATAGGTGTGTGGTTGTGATGTGGGAGCTGAGCCTTCATCCTATTGCAGAGATAAAGAAGGTCAAAGAGAAGATGGAGTTGCAGGCATTGAGGGTGTGAAAACAAGGAGCAGTTTAAGGGTGTGTGACCACTTTGGCAAGAGTGTTAGTTGTGTGAGGATTTAGATGAGGCTGGTAGAAGGTGGGATTATAGAGAATCCCTGGTACGTAGGAGCCACCCCTTTGTTATCCTTACTCCCACTGGACATGCTCTCTCCATGTCAGGATGAGCTGAGCATTATGTCACTGCAGTGTGATCTCAAGACCGACGAGAAAGAGGATTGAGGAAAGAAGAGACAAGCTCTCTCTGGGGCACAGATAAGTTGGCACCTGGGACAGAGCTTTAAGGAGGAGCAAGCAGGTTTCTGTGGTTGTGATTGTCACCTGGGCTGTTAGCAAGAACATGGGCCAGGGCTTCAGTAGAATCTGCATCGTTTCTCACTGGTAACTGATCACATTGCAGTTTAAGAACTGTTCAGTAAAGCTTGCTGAGAGGCCTAGACCCTCTATCAGAGGAATATTTTGTGTTACTGCCCCCTCAGGAGCGGATCCGTCTAGCCCGACAGATTGAAAAAGCTGAATACCGGAACTTCCAGGCTTGTCTACACAACTCATGGATCGAGCAAGCAGCGGCGGCCCTCGAGATTGAGCTAGAAGAAGAGATGTACAAAGGTGCGCCTGGGCAGGGTGTTGGTTTTCCCTTTAGCTTTTACCTGGTTGAGACCATCCTTACTTCTGTGATCCCATCAGGAGCAGTAAGGTACCCTTTTCTTGTCTTATGGCTGCTTATTCTGTATGGACCAAATGCCTTGGGCTTTTCTGTCTGCCTGCTTCATGTGGACAGCCCTTGACTCCATGACTAGGAGCAGGTCACAGTCAGGAGATATATATATCCTTGTTAATGCAGCCTGTCCTTTTACTGTACAATTAGCCTTTCTGCTATGCCTCTTCGTTCATCTTAAGACAGGTAATAAACTCCCTGTAGAGGAGACTAAACTAGATACACGTATGCCTGAAAAATGGGAAGTATATGACACTGCTCTGTCGTTATTTATCACGGTAGTTAATGTTGAACACACAGCATCTCCGTGTCTCATTTAACTTCTCCAGTTTCTTGGCATGAATTGAGTAGGAGCTATTGTCCTTTTATGTGAGGATAAAGAGGTAAAGAATTCAGAGAGCCAGGTAGTAGTAGACTTGTCTTTAGTCCCAGCAGAGACAGGTAGATCTCTGTGAGTTCAAGGCCAGCCTGGTGTACAGAGCTAGTTTCAGGACAACCAGGGCTACTTAGAGAACCTGATCTCAGAAAAGGGGGTGGGAGTGGCTCAAGAGAGAAGGGATTTATACATCAGAACAGCTCTACCACCAGGCGTTGCTTAAACCCTCTTCTGTCTGTGGGCCAGAAGCCAAGGAAGAGGCCAGGGGTGAGGGGCTGCATGGCCCTGCATAGCAAAGCTGAAAACCGCATCTGGGGCCTATGACAGCAGTTATAACTGGTGCCTCTTCCATTCCAGCAGCGCAGTTGAGCTGAGGTGGTGACTTCTCAGTACCCACTGAGCAAGTTCCCAGGCAGACTGCTGCTCAGGGTAGGAGCCGAGAGTTTGCCAACAGTGTGCTCCTCCTTGTAACTCAGGTCTGAGCACAAGTAGAGATGTGAGCCTCTACCTTTCCTAGCTGAGATCAGGCTTGGGTGGAGACCTGGGCTGTGTTCACCTCTGCATGCACTCAGAGCATCGGTGAGCTACCAGAGAGACAGGCTTTGTCTCCCAAGGAATTTATGGTCCTCATAACCCGGGAGACAGGATGTAGCTACAGGGGTAGGACAGCAGACTTCAGTCAGATGTGAGTTCTGATCTCTTACAGTTTGTTCTGTGGCTGTTACATGACTCTTAACACTCAGTTGCTTTACCTGTAAATAGAGGAGTTTCTGTCTTTACTGGTTTTCTGAACAATGAAGGAGGGTGGTCTACTGTAGCCTTCCTAAATAGTTATCCACTTAGGGTTCTGAACTGCAAGCCAGCACAGCTTAATTTAGTCTGAAGAAAGAATTTCTGTGTAAACATGATCTTGTAATTGTGTGTTTCAAGGAGGAAAAGCTGACCAGCAAGAAGAGCGTCGGCGACAGAAGCAGATGAAGATTCTGAAGCAGGAGCTGCGCCATCTGCTCTCGCAGCCACTCTTCCAGGAGAACCTGAAGACCAGATACCCCACACAGTCTGGCAGGCCGCCGCAGCCTGCAGGAGCCCCAAGGATTATGGAGTCTGCACTGAGCTGCCTCTCCAGGCAAAAGAGGAGGAGGAAGAAGCCAAAAGAACATCAGGCACCACCACAGCCAAGTCCAAGCACAGGCTAACTGCCCAGTCCATGTGGTGACTGTTCAGTGATATCCTCCAGTTGTCTGTAAAAGCCTTCCCCTCCTTGCCTCTCACTCCACCATCCACTGGGCAAACCTCCTGCTCTTCCATTCTTTAGCAGGAAAGACCTCCCGCGCGCGCGCGTGTGTGTTGTGGAGTTAGGTGTGGTAGGTGGCGCTGTGTGCCTGTATCTGTGTCTGCAGGCTTCTTGTGTTCACCTTTTCCAAATTAAATCAAGTAGGAGTCAGAGACATCCTGAGGGTGTTGCAGTGTTTTATCATGGACTGAGATTTCCCTTCGGCAGAGAGAATGCTGTTTCCTTGATAGGGGAAATTGTGTTATAGGCCCCTGGCCATGTGTCACTCACTCTATCACATTACTGTCAGGTTAGGGTTAGGGTCCCTGTCCTTCCCCACAGCATACAATAGCAGCTCCTTTGCCCTGTCACACTACCCCCAGCACCTCAGCTAAGCTGTCCTGGAAGATGGACAGGGAAGGCCTTGCAGGTTGAGACCGCCCTCAACTCACAAAGCTTTCACAAATCTGCAGGGTCAAGAGTGCACAGGACCTGGCCCAAGCTCCTGGACATGAATCCATGTGGTTTTTTTGTCCTAGCTTTTTTGTTAAACAGACTTCTCAGTCTGTTGTTTTGTGTCCATCCTAGAGTACTCTGTTCTCTGTAGGGAACAAAGCTCAGTGCTCTGGGCTGCCTGCCTTGCAGTACTGGCCACAGCTGTGCTCCAGAGCTCCAGGGCTGGAGGCCTCCAGTCTTGCATTGGAGCCTAGTGGACATACAGTGCAGGAACAGTGACCTGTGCTGCCCAGCTCACGGTCAGTCCCTCTGAGTAACTATCTCAGGTTTGGGGAAGCAACTCTCTCAAAGCTTGGACTTTGAGACAGGTGTTCACAGGCCTGCTTCCAATGTTTCCTTTAAGGAGTCCTGTAGACATGAATATAGTACACAGGCATCCCTAAATATTCTAATATTAAGAAACATGGTGTCCCTCAACTCTCAGCAAGGTTGGTAGGTTGCCATGAGACTATTCTGGTGTCACTGTTGACTGAGTGCCTGGCATTAAGATACTTTGTAGCCCTCTGTGCCTCATGTGCTAGGCACTTTATCACTGGTTATCTGTGTTGACAACCTCCTGCCCCGTTTTCGTTTTAACTTAATACAGTTATGTGAGGGAAGATAGTGGCTGTTCACACATGGAGATAATTGGTCCTCCCATGCCCCCTCTACCTGGTTCTGGGGATCTGGGTTGCTAGGCTTGGATGGCAAGTGCTTAAGACCCATTGTTCCTACTATTTAGTGTGAATGGTTTCAGTGTTCAGGCAAGCCTTGAACTGGGAATCCTCTTGCCTCAACATCCTCACAAGCTAGGAATATAGGCCGGTACTACCTGTCCTAGCTGTTAGATGCTTTTACTGATTTAAAGTCTTATTTGGTTGTCTATGAGGTCGTGGTGTATCTTATCTTAATACTTTTTTTTTTTTTTTTTTTTTGTAGTCAAGGAAGTGAACATTTATTGGTTAAGGTTTAGCCAATGCGACCCAACAGCCAGACAAAATGTTGGGGTAACTCAGGGCACCTTCCTTCTGAGTGAGTTCTAACATGCTGAGCCCTTTCCATGACCCCACTTTCTCCTTCTGACCTGGCTGGGAGGACGAAGCAAATGTTGAGAACGCCCAGGTGGCCTTCACTTTGTAAGTGCTGCTGTGAGATGTCAGTTGAGTTGATAGGCAGAAGGTGGGGTCAGGCTTCAGATCCTAGCCTTGCCCACCTAGCATGGTGAGGCTCTGGTCAAGTGTGCATAGCTTACTGGATCTGCTTCATAAGTGAGGGGACTAGGGGCAGCTCTTCAAGTACAGTCCACTCATGAGTGCCCTGTGGAAGACAGTGGTGGTCTTCCTTACATAGCTAGTTACCCAACATTAAGAAGCCAGACTGAAAGTTGTTTATAGAAACGCTTTTAATGCTAGGAAGATGTTTTCACTTGAGGGAATCTGTAGGGTTTGGCCTTGGGTACTCACTGAGCCCCAAGCCCCATTTTCCCAGGCTGCCTGTATACTTGGCTCTTAGACCTGGTTCACTTTGAAGTGGCATGCTTCTTTGCTTCAGAGGTAAAGGGGTTTGGCCAAGGTCACACAGTTGAAATTGGGCAGCTGGCCTCAGCACTTGCGTCTGCTTTCAGAAGACAGATAGCAGGTGCACCGCTGTTACTGTCCCCACTGCCTGTTCTGGGAGAGTGAGGAATTGGAAAACAGCTCTCAGCACCTGTGCTCCAGTTTCCTCTAGAAAGAGCTGGCAGGACTTGGCTGTAACCTAGCCAAGAAATTGCTATGCTCGCCCAGCTTTTAGCATGTTCTCAAGCCCATTCCCTGTCCCCAGACCCATCTGAGCTCCTGTGGAGCATTCCAAGCCATCCATCAGTCAGGCATCCTGTGCTCACACCATTAAGCCTGGAAATGGAGAATACTGGCTGAAGACAGTTGTGGAAATAGGTGCCCACTCTTGTGGGCTACCTGCCGTAGATACCCAGGTCAGGGTGGGACACTGAACACTTCAAAAGATGAAGGGCAGATTTATACTCCTGTGCCAGCGATAGACTCACTTAGCTGGAACCTTTGGATCTAAACGTTGGCAGAGGGCTGTCTTGGAAACTCCACACTGCCCAGACATCTTGGTGCTTTTGACTTACACCAAACAAAAGGACAGATAGAAATCTGAATTGTATAAGACTCAGGATCAGGATCCTGCTCCCAGCCCTGTGTGCAGGCTGTCAGCAAACCCTCACAGTAGCACCAATAGTCTAATTTCTGCAGAGTGAAGTGTGAGGGAAGGACGGACCAGGGGTGGTCCCACAGTTGTCCTACAGAGGAGGGTGTGGCTAGCAGCTGCCTGTGTGTCCTCAGGTGGACTCCTAAAGGTCTTGAGGCAGCAAGGTAAGTGACTCTTAAGGGGCACGTGCAGAGGAAGAAATGTCCCTGCTGCCAACTCCTATGGCTTGTCTGTCCTTCCCTGCCTAACAACTACCTATGGAGCTGGGCTGGGGAAAACCACTGAGCCTTGTGAAACCTGTTCTCAACTCTTCTAGGTCCGTGCTGCACAGACCCAGCCAACTGCCTAGACCCTACTTCTAGAATTCACCAGGGGGGAGGGGGAAGTAGGCAGCAGCAGCTCCTTGGTCCCAGACATGGGCACACTGATTCGGGTACAGGCCCTTGTCCTTGGCAAGCCTTATCCAGGTGGGGTTGACAGCAGAACCCTGAAGGGCCTGTCCTCCAGAGTCTGGAGTTCTGGTCCTGAGAGGTAGAGGGACCTCACAACCTGAGCTTCGTGCTGAAGGCTGAAGTCCTTTTCTGGACTTCGGTAAAAGTCTTGGTTTTTGTCCCCTCTCTCCTTCAGTGGATGGGAAAGTGCAGCCACCATGAATGAAAACACACACACCTCACATTCAGACACTCTACCATGACCCACCCAACATAGCCGGGTTGGACTCTTCATAGGTCTGGTAAGTCACCTGAACATGACAGGAACAGCTGACCTGAGCTTTTCTCCCCTATAAGGGCCACTGCCCTGGGTAAGGACAAGCCCGAGAGTCCCCGTTCTCACACAGCGGCATATCAACACTGTCAGGAACCTCTTCCAGATAAATAGGTCCAATGAGGTTCTTGAAGGAAATGGGTACAAAGACAGGGTTTCTGGCCTTGTGGTCCAGAGTTAGCAGGCATTATATCATCTATCAAAATAAATACTAAAATTCCTATTAAGTTATCACAGTCCATAGTGGGCACAGGTCTCAGTTCAGTGTGGCTTTACCCAAAAGGCTATATGTTTTCTAGTCGTCTAAATCACTCAAAAAATTGCCAAGGCAGAATGTTCCGTTCAGAATGCAGTCCATTAGATGACAGGCTCTGGCATGGCCTAAAATCAATCAGTGTTTTTCAGCTGCATAAAGGATGTTGTAGTGCGATGTTTTATAGAGCAGATAAACGGAAGGGATGGCAGCCTCGGGGAACACGTGGTGGTTCAGAGCGGTGTCCATCTCGTCAACGTACTCCACCTGCAGAGCAATGTTGAGTGCCTGCGACAGGGCTGTGATCTGTACGTGGTCACACTCCATGGCCATGGGTTCTACTTCCTGCAAAGCCAAAATAAAATACTTAGGAGGGAGGCCGGGGCAAGGAGGTGTATGCAGCCCTGGCTCCCAGGATCACAGTCACCTGTTCTGTGCGAGGGTGGTGATGCCCACCTGTCACAGAAGCAACACAGCCAGACACTGCTAGGGTTGCAGAAGATGAAGGGAAACCATTTTTATCCCAGAGCCTTGACAGAATGTGCAGAAGAGGAGGGATCTTTCAGGCTGGCATCAAAAACTAAAAGGACTCTAAAGTCAGAGGCTTCCAAGTATAAGCCTGCAGAGCCCAGAGCCCAGGGGGTGAGTCCTGATGCTTCAGAGACAACAGAGAGGTAGAGATGGTGGCAGGCCAGCATGTGTATCCCACAGAGGGCAGCTGCTTTCGTGCCTGTGGTAACCGCCATTTAAGATAGGGGCCCAGTACCTCCTAATTAAAACAAAAAATCCAGATAGCCGTATGAAAATTGTCCATTTCTTTTTTTTTTTTTTATGGTTTTTCGAGACAGGGTTTCTCTGTATAGCCCTGGCTGTCCTGGAACTCACTCTGTAGACCAGGCTGGCCTTGAACTCAGATGCCTCCCAAGTGCTGGATTAAAGGCGTGCGCCACCACCGCCCGGGTGTCCATTTCTTAACATGTGGGCCACTCCTTCAGATAAATATATCTAACAAGAGCCCATCATAAGGAAAATGTGACAGGGACTGGTACTCTGCAGCTCATCAGCAGAACAGTCCCAAGTCCTGTGGTCCCAGAGATTCCCTGGGATCACAAGCAGCCTGCTCAAGGCTCAGAGCTCAGACCACTCAAGGAAGATGTCTCCAGAGGGCTAATCTCGCTAGTTGGCATTGTAAGGGTGTTCCTCTGGGCAGAAACAGTAGACCTGGAGTGTAAGGGACAGACAAGTAGAGCCCAGGCTGGGAGCTATATCGCCAAGGAGGATCCTAGGGACCTACATGAGTGCAGAAGTCTTTGATGTCCATCTCCTCATCGATGAAATGTCGGAAGAAGTCAGCTCGGTTCCTGATGAAGGCCGATGTGAGGAGGCGTAAGAACTGCACGATGCGGTCCGAGGAGCTCTGGTCGTTGAACACCTTCAGCAGGCTGGACACTGAGCTATCCTTCTCTACCAGCTCTACCACACTGTAAAACTTCACACCGCCCCACCATCAGGGCAGACCCAGCTAGTACCTGCCCCCAGCCCCCCTAGGAACCCTCTCATTTTGAGACTGCAAGTATTAGTGTTGAAGCCCAGAGACACATCTGGGTCCTGGCATTGAGTCCCCTTCCACCATACATTCAGAATGGCAGGAGGCTGGCAGTCCTCCGAACTGAGGTCCCCTGTGTTCACATATCCCCACAAGTAGGAAATGACCCTGCCCTGTCCCAGCCCCAACTGCAGAGCCTGTCTGCTCCTAGCTGCTCTGTCCACATGGAGGGCCTTGGTCCTCAACCTGTGTGGCTCAGGTGAACTCACAGCATTAAAGAAGTTTCTGAACTTGTGTTCCTCAAAGCCGGCAGCCAGAAGATCATTTGGGGTTGTAGCACACGCTCTTTGAACCTGGAGGGAAGGAGACCTGATGATCACAAGGGGAAATGCAGGATGCTAATGTGACAGGCCACAGCCCATACCAGCAGCACAGAAACACTTCCTCAAGTGCTGCCTACCCTTGCTGTAATTGACTCCATTTCTCAGATGAAGAAACTGAGGCTGTCACAACATTCTCCTCTCCCCTGATATGGCCATTCCCTTTCAAAAGCTTCCTCCTTATATCTGTGGTCCCTCTTATCTGCCCTGGTCATGTCCGGCATCCGGCTCTTTCCTCTTCTCCCTCTCTTCCTCACAGGGACCTCCAGAGGACCAACAACACTCCTCCCTCCCATGTCACAAATTTGCTGGCTTCTGCCCATGACACTGTGCTCCTCTCAGGGATATGTCCCCCTCATCTTCAGCCAAGTGTCGTACTGACAGTCCATCTACAGCCAACCCCCATTTGCATTTTATCTGGGCAGGGCCTGTTGGGCCCCCAGGATGTCCCTCCTTGGGAACTGCCAGTGTGTGACCCACTTTAAGCTAATAAACTATAATTTCAAGACTTTTACCAGCCAGGGGATTAGCATCCCTTACTGAAACCCAAATGGGCAAAGGTACAAGGAAATAAGCCATACTGAAACCCAGATGGAGAGACAGCTAGTTGTTAAGGAACCCTTGTTCTTACAGAAGATCCAAGACAAGCACAAGCTCACAACCCCCTGTAACTCCAGTTCCAGATCAAATGCCGCCTTCTGACCTCTTCTGGCACCAAGGACACATACGTCCATGCAGGCAAACACTCATACACTAAGTAACTAAGAATACTCAAAGCCCAGTCTCCTGTTTAGAACTCACTATGCTAGGCGGCTGGGAATGTTACATATGTGAGGTGGGCATGCCATGGGCCCCAGCATGTGCCTGTCCCTCAGATCTCTGCTCTGGCTGCTCCTGTGGTGTAGCCTAGTGCCAGTCCTAATACCAGCATGCTCACCTATCAGGTCAGGCCTCCCTGCCCTCAACCCCAGCTTCATGGCTGCTGAGACACAGCCTCTGGTGTATCCTGTCACCAGCCACAGGGCCCTCATGAGCATGGTGAGGCGCCTGACCTGGCCACCAAGTCAAGAAGCTCTTCGTTAACCAAAGGACCAGCCTGGCACTGGGCTGTCCTTGCTCTCTATCAGGGTCAAGGGCCAGCAAGAGAGCTTGGTAAAGTGGCTGCCCCTCCATGCAGCGGAAAGGAAGAGAAGACTCCTAAAGTTATCTGCTGGCCTCTGCACACACCAGTGTGCCCTGTCACACACACACACACACACACACACACACACACACACACACGAACATGATCAAGGCCAGCAGGGACAAGCTTGTTTCCTTCTCGTTTTTTCTTTTCTTTTCTTTCTTTCTTCTTTCTCTTTCTTCTTTCTTCTTTCTTCTTTCTTTCTTTTTTCTTTCTTCTTTCTTTCTTTCTTCTTTCTTTTTTTCTCTCTCCTCTTCTTTATGTTGGTGTTTTGAAACAGGGTTTTACTTAGTGCCACCACATCTGTTTTTCATTTTTGCAGTAAATACCAAGTGCCCACCCAATGCTGCCTGAAGAGGCCATGCTGAAGGAAGTGTCAGACAGATACAAACGCCTTCCTAAGCCTCTGGGTTGTCCATCAACACGCACAGTGGGCAGCTAGGTTTCCAGGCAAGTCACACCTCTACCCCTGTCACACAAGCCTGGCCCAGCACAGAGAAGCAGAGGAGTCTCACACACAGGTCCCACTCACTTGAGGATCTCTCTGCTCTTGCCCAGCAAAGACTCCAGGTAGGAATAGCCCAAGGCCCTGTAGAAGCAGTTTCCGTCTCCTTTGGTCTTTCGGATTGAGGTAAATCTTTTGCTGAGTTCCTAAGGGGAGAGGAGGGCACATGAACCTCAGCGGCAACGACGACATTGGTGTGGGCCAGCCACTGGCCTGGCCACAGCTCCCTCCCTTCAGGGTTCCTACCCTCATCTGGTCCCACAAATACACAAATACATTGAGGTGTCAGACACAGAGGAAAGAGGACGGACGGCAGCTCCTGGGCATGAGCCAGCCTTCAGTCGGGGTTAGGGGCCACCAGGTTTGAGGACAGGAGCTGGGGTGTCCTGGGTCAGAGACATCCATACCAGACTTTGGCAGTCAGGGAAGGCTTCCTGGAGGAAGCTGGCAGCTGAGTGGGGTGGGTGACAGGGAGGCAGCAGAATGCTAAGCAACCTTGGCTGTACTATAAAGGTTTTCCAATGGCGTGAAGAGTGCTGGACCACACAGAATCATAAAGACTCCAGCAAGTGAATCCAGCTCTTAGAACAGTGCTTGGCTTTAAAATGTATGGCATTCCCACAGAGAGAGGCTCTTTCTGAGGCAAATGCACAATGTCAGAATGGTCCAAGTGTGTTTCAGTTTGCACCCGATCCTGGCCCAAACTCCACGTCTCTCAAAAGCTGCCCCCTTTTTTACTCCCGACCTCAGCCCTCTTTGCTTAAGGGCTCTTGGTCCCTCTACCTCTACCCCACCTGGATTTTCCTCTGGTAAATCCTGTTTTCAGGATGATCCCGAAGAATGGATAGAATGTCACATTTTTCTGATATTAGGTTGAAAGATGTTTCACTCTGAAAGAGAAAGAAGAAACACTGAGCTGGCTTCAAAGACGCCTGCAGGGCTCACAGAGCTGATAGCCTCAGGACAACCAGGTACACAACCTGGAACATGGCCTGTTCTCTCAAAGGATGTGTGAGCATGTGACCAGCATCCTAGGGACCTGCCTGAATGGTCCGAGTCCCAGGGAAGGGCCAGCCAGGACTGGCACCATCGTGAAGTGACCTGGTTATAAAGAACTAACCTTATAACTTGCTAACAGATTCATTTCATAATATTTAACACCTTGGACTTAATAATCTCTATGCTGGAGTATGTTTTCATCTTCATTCATTCACTCATTCATTCTTTACTCATCTCCTGATCCCCCAGTTCCTGTGTCAAGCCTAGCATCACCACATGCTGGCAATACAGGGTATTCCTATCCCTACACAAAAGCTGGTAATACCACAGGGTAAAGGTTAGCCATGAGGTGACCCCATGTGGCACTGGAGGGTGTGTGTGAGGGGCCAGGGAAAGGGTAACAATCTGAGTTTACACAAGGGCTGGGGAATTGAGGACATCTTCCCATACTGCCTACCAGTGTGGCCCAGCTCTTGAATCAGGGCCAGAACCAAGTCTGGCACATGCCTGTGGAAAGTCAAGGTCTCCAAGCCTTGGAAGGACGAAAGCAGGTGGGAGACAGGGCAGGGGACGCCATGGATGGAGGAGTAGCAGCCGCCTCCCCACCTCTGCGGTTTTACTAGGCCTGGGGTGAGGGTGCTCAAGGGTTGGGGCTCAGCCAACTGGCCATGTACTTTTGCCACCAGCCACCGAGGAATGGTGCTCTCTGCACAGTGAAATACAAAGTGTTGGGCTGCAGGGCGGTGGTGGCGCACACCTTTAATCCTAGCACTTAAGAGGTAGAGGTAGGTGGAACTCTGAGTTCGAGGCCAGCCTGGTCTAAAAGCAAGTTCCAGGCCAGCCAGGGCTACACAGAGAAACCCTGTCTCAGAAAACGAAAACAAACAAAATTGCGGGGTCAGTGAGAGGACTCAGATTGCTAACAAGCTTGACCACCTGAGGCTGATCCCAGGATCCCACATGGGGGAAAAAGAACCAACCCTCACAAGCTGTCCTCTAACTTGTGTCAGTGGTGGTTTGTGTACACACACACACACACACACACACATACACATTCTGTCTGACTCATACACACTCTCACACAAATACACACACACACATATATATATGCATATACATACATAATATACACACATTCTGCCACATACATACACTCTGCTCCCCCACATACCCACACAGTGTCTCACACATGAATACACACACACACACACATACACAATATACACACATTCTGTCTGTCACATCACATACACACACCAATTCCCAGCAACCACATGGTGGCTCACAACCATCTGTTGAGATCTGGCGCCCTCTTCTGGCCTGCAGGATACATGCAGGCAGGATGCTGTATATACAATAAAGAGTTTCGAGCTTAAAATAAGGGCTCTGAGGATGAGGGCGTGGCTCTGTAGACACAGCACTTGCCTTGTAAGTGTGAGGATCAGAGTTCAGATCCCCAGAATACAATTCAGGTTAGATGAGCAACCTGCCTACGATCCCAGTTCTCAAAAAATTGGTGGTACAGGGGATTCTAAGGACAAGCTGACAAGCTAGATTACCCAAATAGCTGTATTCTCTAGGCCCATACAAACGTCTGCTGGGGCTTCTGGGAAAGATTTTGGGAGAAAAAGAGCAGAGAAGTGATGCAATGTCTACTTTACAGCAGCCATCCTGCGACCAGAGGTTGAAAGCCAACATAGGGAGGATGGTTTGATGATCTGCTGCTACCCTAAGCCCAAGACGTGTGACATGGTGACAGGTGTCATCACTGGGCACTACCATGTTCCAAGACCAGGAGCAGAGGCTCACATGGCCCATTATCTCAATTATCCCAGCACTCTTATGAGGTGGCAATTATTAAACCCACCGCCAAGGTCGGGTTGTTTGAGCTGGGAAGTGACTAATGCAGCTCAGTGCAAAGTTCAGACGTGCACAGCCCAGATGCCAGCGCTCTCAACGGACTCACCTGCCAGACCACACAGGAGTGTCCTGTCCAGGGCAGTGTGGGGCCTCCTTACCCAGAGGCTGGGTCCAACCTCGTACTTCTGCGGCGCCCTAGAGACACTGGCCTCCCCTCCCCCGACTTCCAGATGGGAGTTCAATGTGTCCAAGAGCCTGGCCAGTGTGTGATGCTTACTGCAGAGTATCAAGGGACAGTTTCTAAGTGACTCCGGGCACAGCCATTGAAAGGTACCATCAGACTGAGGGTGTAGCTGTTCTCTGGCATGTGCAAGGCCCTGGGTTCAAAGCAAACAAAAAATAAAACAGGAAAGCAGAGCCCACCGCAGAGCGGTGGGACAGCCCCTCCTCTGCCTCCTCTGAGTCTTCTACCCGTGCCAAGAAAATACCAGATTCTTCCCTGTGCTCTTCCTTCCTACTTCCTAGTCGTCTCCCTGTCAAATGTCCACAGACCTCTGGCTATCCGCAGACCTCTGGCTTGTAGCTTGAACAGGCTCTATCTCATTTTCAGGTTTAAAAAAAACTTAGGCCTAGACACCTTTGTTGACTTCATAGATGCGTATGTATTTATGTATGTATGTATATAATATAGACACACATATATACATATAAATATACATGTATATATTTAATATATAATATATAAACATATAATTATGTATATATTTAATATATTAATAATAACTATACATATAGCTACATATATATAAAACTATATATATATATATTTCTAAATCATGGAAGCATGGTGTCATTTACATAACACACAGCTGTTGGTGTGCACTTAAGTCTGCTAACACTGAGTTGAAGACACAAATCCCCATGGGGCAATATTGTTCTGAACAGCCTTCTCCACACCTCATGTGCATGGCAAGGTGACCCACGGGCCCCTTGCCTGGCAAGTGGCCACATGTTCTGCTCGACCAAACTCCTTGCTCCCTTGTTCATCCATTCGTATCTTGCTACCTGCTTTCTATTTGTTTATAGAAGTATTTTTACAGACGGCTGACTTAAGATGGTGCATGGGCTTTCCAAACGACAGGCTACAGAGCACAATGTCCCGACTGTAGTTAATGAACTTGTACACTCAATCCTGGCCCCAAACAAAACCCAGAAATAAAGATGTCAGGGGCATAGGGGACACAGAAAAATGCCCAGCCAGCCATATTTACTTGACAGCTTCTAGAAGGTATCAGAGAGCAAGAGAAGAGGAACTCCATCCACCCTCAGAGAGGAGTCCTGAGGGGAGAGAGGCACTACACAAGGGAAGGCTTCCCGGGGCCTGCATTTGCTTGGCACAGTAGCTAAGCTTCCGGAAAGCTATTTGCAGCTGTCACACTAACAAACAGCATCAGGACCAGCTGTGAGCTGTTGAGCGGCACTCTTCTCCGTCTCGAATGTTCCAAGTTTATCTCATGTGTCCATAATCTGTGTTGTGTCTCCAACCCCCTGCCTCTCACTCATGCCCCATCCCCAAGGTCTATGTGGTATGTCTTTTGAAATGTATATCTTTAAAGAGTATGGTGGTAAAATGTACATAACATGAAACATACCACTTCAGCCATTTTTATGCACACAGCTCTGCTGCCTTAAGTACCCCCTCCCCCCTCCCTATCTTTGGAAACCACCCCTCTGCTTTCTACTGTCTTTAGACTACAGATGAGATGTACTTTCCAATTTAAAAAAAAAATGGAGTTGTTGTATGGTTTAAATTTGCATATATATTATAATACACACACACATTAACTTTACTGGATACAATTAAAAAACCAGCCCTGGCTGGGTATGGTGACAATAGCCCGTAATCCTATTATCCAGGAGGCTGAGGCAAGGGGATGGTAAAATTGAGGCTAATATAGGCTACACTGAAAGGCTGTCTCAAGGGAAGAGTGGAGGAGAGGGAGGGAAGAAGGAAGGTAGATGGGTCTTGGGTTGGCATCTAGTGTCCCCCAAGTGTATATGTGGACATCCTAGTGACAAGCAGGTTTCCACCCTGGCACGGAAGTCCCTAAAACACTCAAGTCCCCACCCAAACACCAGCATTCCTGGGTGAGACCAGCCTCAAGAACCTAGGAGCAGTATCAGTTCACTAGTCCGTAAATCTGGAACGATGTTCTGGGTTTTGACCTTGGCCAACATTAATTAGTGTTTGCTTTTAAAACCCTAGCTGAAGACTTCCAGATTGTTCTAGAGAAAAGGAACAGAGAAGTCACTGACTGTCCAGGTCACCTCTGACTGTCCAGGTCACCTCTGACTGTCCCGTCAGACCTCACCAGGCCACAGCAAAGACACTGGTTCTTTAATTGCTGGGTTGCAAACAGATGCTAATTAATGAAGCTGGGCAGGCAGCACCTGGGCTTGGCAACTGATTTAGCAGTGGACATGAGGGGTGTGTTCCACGGACCAAACCTACAGGCAGGCCTCAGCTCACACCTCTGCCTACAAACTGCATCTGCTAGCCAGCCCTTCTGTCGTGCATCTGAGCGTGCCCACATCCCAGGCTCAGCAGTGCCCACCAGACCCAGCAGGCAGGTCATCTTTCTCTGCGCAGCTTGAGCAAGGTTGACTCAGCAACGAGGCCCCAGTGCCACCACTCACCACACAGCCTGACCTAAGGTACCTGGGAAAGCTGGAAATGCCAGCCCTACCTGCCTGCCAAACAGGTTCAGAGCCTCAACCCCTCCTTTAGGAAGGCTCACATCCTTGCCAGAGGCCACCCAGAGTTAAAACCCTGGCTCTGCATGCTCACCTGGAGTCCCCACAGGCACTAGGAGTGTGCTTTTAAATGTCTACTTGGGGACTGGGAAGGTAGCCGAATGGGTAAGGAATTCACTGTGTAAGCATAAGGTCCTGGGTTTTGTAACACAGCAACTGTGTAACCTGCACCTCTGCACTGGGAGGAAGATATATATATGTATATGTATATTATATGTATATGTATATGTATATGTATATGTATAATGTTAGTATATGTATATATGTGTGTGTGTGTGTACATATAAACATATACACATATTCATGTATGTATGTGTATATGTATGAACATATACATATTTGTATATATGGATATTCAGATATGGATATATATGAATACACATGTGGTGTGATCAAAAATCCATTTTAATGAGGTAACTTAAGCCCAAGATCACTGAAGCCACAGGTGCAGGGAGACCTGTCTCCCTGGAGGACCCATTCCTGCTCTAACACCTGGGAACAACTGTGGTTGTCACAGGAACACCACCACTTGACTAATTTTCAACTGGAAGTCAGAATTCCAGTCTTCTCCATAAAGGCAAGCTGTGGACAGGCCATGCTTTTGGGCCTTCTGGACGCTGCTGCAATGCAGGCAGCTTTCCCAGGCTGCTTTCCTCAATTCCTAAAGGCTGCCTAGGCGTGCTGCCTGAGTTCGATCCTTGGGACCTATGTGGTGGAAGGAGAGAACTGACTCTTGCAAGTTGCCCTCTGACCTCCACACATACTCCATATCATGCCTACACCCAGCCCCCTTCCCTCCACACACACACAAATAAATACACGTTAAAGGCTGTCTGACTTCCATGATGGATAGTCCCTTTCTCCCACCTTGTAACCTTTCTTTCCACGGTCCCCTTAGCTTCCCTCCTCCCTCTTGTAGGGACCCTAGTGGTGACCTCTCTGTGTCATCCTTGAAAACTAAGGGGAATCTTCCACTTCAGCCCCTTAACCAAGTCACTTCGGAACCTCTCCTGCCATGCTAATATATCCCAGATGCTAAGGGACAGGGTACGATAATCTTTGTTGACAATCACTAGGCTTTCTTCATGACCCTTCTCTGTGGGGCCCAACCCCTTATCTTAGTTGCTGGCTGTTTTCAGAGCTCCTGAAGCTGGGCTCTGCCTCCCTCAGATAACGTGAACTTGTGTGACATCTTTGAGCAGCCTCCTGTCTTAGCTCCAGCCTCACCTCTCCCTGGAACTCCAGCCTCAAATAGAAATCTTCTGATTCATTTACTCTTAATTACTCTGTGGCCTCATCTGTCTCCACCAGGTTTCTCTAGCCCCTAGGGTACCCCTCCACCCACCAGAGTGTACCCCCAAATCCAGGAGTACTCTCCCATTGTCTCACCCTGCCCCACTAGTTCCTGGGTCTGGCCTGAGAGCCCTCACCATCTCCCACAAGGAGGACACAATGTACCCTAGCCTCAGGGCTTTCTCTCCCAGTCAGCCCCTCATTCCCTATGAGCAGTCAGCACAGGCTGCTTACCAGGCAGGGCCTTTCCTCAGTACTCTCTGCTGGGCTTAGATGTTTGTTTAACTGCCAATGTCACAGTATCAAAAGGCAGCACTCTGTCTTCAATGACTGGACTAACGTCATGATCATGAACTGTATCCAGTGTCAACTCAGTTTCCCTTGCCTCCCCTCCTGCCAAGCGATGTCTTCCCTCATAGTAAGAAAGCAGGAAACCCCTGGCCTGATGCTGGCACCTCATTTGAGGACTTCCCAGCTTCCCAAGCTCTGAGCCTGACAAAGCTGTTTGGCATAAACGGCCCAGTGTTAACCTATTACTGCAATACAACCAGGCTAAGACATAGCCAGGAGTCAGGAGCAGAAGTTACCATAACTAATACCTGCAGACATGAAGGCTTCGGGGCAGGGGAGTGGCTACAGCTGGGACACTTCCCAGGTGGATGCTGGAGTAGCCTTCGCAGCTGTGAACAGACCACGAAGGGCGACTTTGGTGTGGGTAAGACAAGACGGAGGGCAGAAGGTAAAGTGGGAGTCTTCCCAGAAGATTCTGTGTGAGAGCGCCGGCAGGAACTGGCACAGAAGAAGCCGTGAGGATGGAGCCTCAGATGGAAGTGAGGAATGAAGTCCTGGAGACTGGAAGGAAGGGCCATCTCCTCGAGTGGCAAATAATGTGGCTGCAGGGTGTCCTTGCCCCAAGTCTACACGGGGAAACAGAACTTAACAATGAACTAGGAAGGACTCGGGTGGCAGAAGCCTAAGGCGGCGGTGTTCAGGCTGCGCTGTGGGTTCCTGTAACGTCATCTACTAAAATGGGGGAGGAGACATGATGTGGGTAAAGATGGGGCTCATAAGCCAAGGGAATGAAGGTCTTGGGAAACTCACAGCCCGACTAAGTAAGAGAAGGACAGAGCATCTAAACACCAAGGGTGTGGCCCCGAGACTGGCCACCGCTAAAGATAATAGCACCAAAGCGAGCTCAGTATCACTCAGGGAGACAGGGGGTAGGAGACCCCCACACACAAATATGGCAGAGATCCATAGACTGGCTACGCCTAAGGGGCACCTTCCAGGGAGCCTCTCAAGGGTTCCCACATTTCAGGGCAGCAGGCCACCTGGGTGACCAGCTGTGGCAGGGCCCGGGGAGGACTCCTACTCTAGTGGCCAAAGCTGTGGTCTTAGTGGAGAGTCCACATGGGCAGGCCCTAAGGCCTGCAGAATGACAGTGCGGTGTGGTGCACAGCATGGGGGACCAGAGTAAGCAGACACAGTCTCCTCTAGGGTGATGCCCACAGCAGAGAAGACCAAGGGGATGTAGTATGGCTAATGGGAGCTGCTGCCTAGGCTGAGCCCAGTGAATTCCAGGGTGGGCAGTTCCAACAGCATGGGCGGAGTGCAGACTCAACGATTATTCTGGAATGTGATTTGCTGAATTGGGTGTCAGACTCAATGAGGTTTGAATGTCTTCTCCAAACCAACTTGTAATTCAGCTGCCAATGTGACAGTTTTTCAGAGGTCACTGGGTCTGGGGACTCCCCTCTCATGAAATGATTAACACAGCCATCACAAGGAAGGGTTTTCTTTAGCCCACCCTCCTCTCCTACCATACTATGACCCAGCAAGCAGACATGTGGGCCCTCACCAGAGGCTAGCACCTTGATGAACTTCCCAGATGCCTGCAGAACCAGAAGCCAATAAATGCTTGCTTATTATAAATCACCCCGTCTATGACACTGTGGCAGTGTGAAACTTCTTAGGCCCCCCACTACTGGCTTGCTTGTGCCATCATTGATAACAACACCCATCTGGCCATGGTACACCTAGGTGCTCCAGTCACAGTGGCTGCCTTGTCTCTCCAACCGGATACACGCTCTACCTCAGGGTCCCTGCTCCTTCTCTTTCTTCTGTCTCCATGTATTTTCTGCCTCTTTAGATGGTTTGGGAGATGCCATCTCAGCAGAGAAGCCTCCCTCCCATCCCCCACCATCCTACCACCTTATCTTGCTTGTTCAAGACAGGATCTGACAGGTGGGCTCACTGGCTGATGTGTGCTGTCTTCCCTCCACTCTAAGGCCAACTCCACAAGGGTAGGGACCTGTCATCTGTCACTGACGGATCTCCACTTCCACGGATGTTGGGATGCATTCTAAAAACGTATCCTGAGTGCTCTGAGCTGAATCACTTTAGTCAGAGTTCCAGACCTCAGAATGCAACTTTATTTTGGAATAGGGTCATCGCCGATAATTAGTTAAGATGAGCTCACAATGGATGGAGGAGGTTGGGTCACCAGCCCGATGACTTAGCTTCCTTATTAAAAGAGGAGTATAAACACACACACACAGGAGAGAGCGTCTGTGGATGAGTTCCTACGTCACAAGGCAGGCTACTGCTGGAAGCTTGGGGAAGCTGGGGATAGAACATTCCCAAACAGCTTCAGAGGGACTGTGCCCCTCCCTACACACATTCACCTGAGACTTGAGACTCCAGACTCATCAGAAACCCAGTCCCTGTGGACCTCTCCCATGGAAGGGTTTTGTTGCAGTCGCCCGGGCAAGCATGCTGAATGAGCAAGCTTGCCTCTCCCTCCAGCTGGCCACCCACGACCCAGCATCAGACAGAGCTAGCAACCATTTCGTAGTCATCACAAACGTTAACAGTTCCCTCATGTGCAGACAACCCAAACTCCACGGCCCAGCATGCAAAGCCCTGCACGGGATGCTCAGATCCCATCCAATTTCCCAGATTCACTACTCTCGTCTCCCCCAGTCTCCCTGAGTCTACATGGTTCAGCTGCATACTCTTCCCAGGATGCCCACTCTTGACCATGTCGCAAGGCAATCTCCCTGCTACCTAAAATGTACTCTCTCCCCAGGCTTCCTGAATATCCCTATACAACCTCCAGTACCAGCTTTTTCCTACCAGCGGAGTGTGCCATGCTCCTGGACTGTACAAGGCCCCTGTTGAACTCCCGGGCCATGTCAGTAATTCAGTAGCTGTTGCCTGGCCCACGGCCACGAACTCTGCAACAGAGCAGGTGTCATGTCTTTCTTACCACTGCCCCCCAACATAGTCTGAGGATGCCAGCGTTGGTTTATTTAATGAACGAGAGAAGGCGGCAGACAGGAATGTGTGCTTGGACTGCCTATAACTCACTCTTGTCCCCAAGAGCAAAAGCACACATAGTGAGGGTGAGCCCCTCACCATTTGCAGTCCTGACTCCCGAGGACTTCATGGCTTCTGCCTGGCATCCACTTTCAGGCTCAGCCCAGTGACATAGAAACAGAGGAAGATGCTGTCAGTCCCAAGACAGTCTCCTGTATCTACCACCCAAGTTGTATAGCCTCAGCCAACATTTAAACACATTACAGTAAATCAGCCATGGGCCTCGGGACTTAACAAGGTGCCCAACACACAGTAGGCGTATAATAAATACCATGTAAACAGTCTCTAGTTCCATCCTCATGACTCCCAGATGGATGTCCTATTTGGTGGGACCTCTCTCTCTCTCTCTCTCTCTCTCTCTGTCTCTGTCTCTGTCTCTCTCCAAGGCACCCAAACTTCTCAGAGGGAAGTTGCTTTGGGTCCCAGCTGCTGGGCTCCTGGGTTCAGAGCAGATCCAGCTACACAGTAAGGGACAGAAGTTGGGGTCCCAGCTCCTACTGCCTTGCTGTGGTGTCTGCTACCAGCAGTGGTGGCCAGAAGTCACATAGCCTCCAGAATCTGTGTGGCTAAAGCTGTCATCTCACTAGCCCGATTCCCCGGGCAGGTAATGCAGAAATACCTGGACCACTTTCCAAGAACAGCAGAGCAGGTAAACCCTTGGGTACTAAGAAAAAACAGAAAAACTAGTCCTCCCGACTGTTTCTGGTTTTACACACACACACACACACACACACCCACACCACCACCCCCCGAATCTCCCTCATCCCTGGGCTTGTAAGATGCCCTGGCTGCCCATCCACACTCAGCACAAGTTTGACTCTGACCCTAGTCCTGCTGTGTCCCAAAGTAGTGACCCAAATATGGGAGGGAGGAGGGAAAAGCACAAAGAATCAGGTACCTGCACTACCCAATTTCTGGATTTCAAAGGCCCTAGTTGAAAACCCCGTCTCTAAACACACACACACACACACACACACACACACACACACACACACACAGAGTCCAGCTTTATCTAGCATGAATGAAAACCAGGGTTCAAAACCCAGCATCACCAAACAAAACAGAAAGAGCAGGTGATCCCAGAGCTAAGGGATCCCAGGCTAACCAGTAGCACTAATGATGATCAAGCTCCCCGGAGCTGGAAGTTGAATAGCATAGGCTAACCACCATACCCAATCCCCTGTAGAAGGCCTGACCTCATGGCAACCTGGAGGGTAGGCTGATGCAACACACAACATTGGACCAGAGGCTTGGGACCAAGTCTTAGCTTTCACACCACCACAGTTCCTACCAGCTTTCTCCCCGTCTGGCCTCAGTTTCCCCACTTGCCCAAACCCTGGGTTTGACCGGGGATTTGAGCAGCCCAGGATGTCCTGGGTTGGCTCTGCTGGGAAGTTCTTCTAAGTCACTTTGCCTGAACTCCTAACTCATCTCTCACAACCACAACCGGGGGCCGCCTCTTCACGTGTCCTGGCTCAACAGACCTGTTGCCATCAGGAAACTGAGCTTACATCAAGGGGACATAAGGCTTGCCAGGGTGGTCGGATCGCTCGTCCCTGGGGACGGTTGGCTGGGGTACAGTCAGTCTGTGGTGGCTAAGTCCTCGATGGGTGAGCTGCAAGCTGTACATACGAGTCCTACTTAACAAAGAGTAGAGACCACAACACCAGGCACAAGCATCGGTACTTAGAGGAGGTGCCTGGGGACCACCTAGAGTAGCCACGAGGCAGCAGGGCTCAGTCCAGGCTGGATCTTCTGGCTGCGGGTCCCCAAAGGGACAGCACGACGCACCTCGGTGTTCATCATCCCGAGGGTGGAAAGGGCTAAGCCTCGTGCCCGACCGCGCGCACGCACACGCGCCCTGGCGGCGCCCCCTCCCCGTCCCGCCACCACTGACCATAGTGACCGGAGCCGTCGGGCCACGTCCCGCCCCAGCGAGGAGCGAGCGGGTGCCAGGGGAGGCGCTGGGCGGCTCCGCCGTTGGGTCGGGCGGCGCGGGCCTCGCGGGTGTGGGGCGAGCGCAGAATACACCCGACCGCCCCTCAGACCGGAGCGCAGACCTCCACTGTGTCCCAGCAAGACGCACACCCCACGATTGACGTCGAAAGCCCGCAATCAGAAGGCCGGACGCGGGACGTCACAGAAAGTGGGTGGGACTGCACGCGCCTTAGGCCTGTGTTTTGGGGCCCGTTTGACAGGAGGCCGCCCTCCTTTTAAAGACACAGAGTGCCTTTAACTAGCAAAGGAGTTAGCTGGTCCGGGTTTGCAAAGACAGAAGGACTTTTAACTAAAACTGTTCATTGAAGTCGTCTGCAAGATTAGAAGGCTCTCATTAATTGAACAACGAGTTCACATAAGTATATTTTCTCTCAAGATCAGAAGACACGCGCTTAGGAAATACGTGTCCAGTGACATTAAGTTACCTGCCTGTCTAGCTACAAATCATCTTTTACCTCTTTGTAACTCATGAGTCAGACAGGTAATATCTGTTGAATGAATGAACGTTCGAGATGGTTGAGCGTGGCTCGGGGGATATTGGGGTATGTATACTGAACCAGGTATAGGTGAGTCACCCTGTGTACAAGCTCATTATTACTGGACACCAAACAGGAAATATTATTTAAAGGTTTGTTTGCCAGCCCTTGACCCCCGAAGGAGCTATTGTGAGTGCTGTGCGGAGAAGGGGGCTCCTGTACGTGGCACATAACTATTTTAGCAGGTTCTGGTACTTACATGGTTCTACTTCACTGTGGTGTAAACACGATAATGTTGGATAGACCCGGTTTTGCTCTTTTCCTGAGCTAATGGCAGGTGCCTCTCATACCCTCAGAAAACTGGATAGCCAAATTGAGTGGCAGCTTCAGTCAGCCCCACCAAAGGAAACAATAGACGCACCCCAGTGTTCTATGGTGCAAAGCCAAGATGGTTGGTAATTTGGACTGATGCATACATAATGCATTTTTCATCTTTTGTGTGTGTGTCTGTGTCTGTGTGTTCCTGCGCCATGCATATGCCAAAGCCAGAGGGAAACTTAGGTGTCTTCCTCTGTTTCATTCAACCCTATTATTTTTATTTTCTAAGGTTTATTTTTATAAGCTGGGTGTGGTACCATAAGCCTTTAATCCCAGCCCTTGGGAGGCAGTTTGAGGCCAACCTGATAGAGCAAGTTCCAGGATAGCATCTGTACATATACATATATGTTTATTAGTTTTAATTACGTTATTATGATTGACTGTCCTCTAAGCCAAGCATTTGTCATCTGGAGGACTTCATCTGTGTGCCCCTTGCAAAAGATTGCCCCAGGTGTGTTTGTTGATTGTTTACACCCCCAAAATACAGGAATAGAGTAGGGCAGGAGACCCTCAACTGATTACCCAGCGTCTCCACCATCATCTCCAAATGCAGCACACGCCCTGGAGCTAGAGTGTGTATAGGAAACCTGGAGTGTGTGCATGTGTGTGAGTGTGTGTGTTAGCGGGGAGGGGGTCCTCCTTCCATCTGTGTGACTCAGGGAAGTCTTTATTACTTGTGAGTAAGGCTTTTCAGGTGCCTGTTGGGGGAAGGAGGAGGAGCACCCAAACCCCTGTAATTATCCTCACCTATGCTCTGTAAGGAAGTCTCATAAACTTACTGTTTCCCTAGAGTAAACTTTTGTGGAATTGTGCCTTGATTTGTCATTGAGACTTTGGGAGGAGGGGTAGACACGTATCTGAACCCTAGGAAGGAATTTGAGCAACATATGTGCGGGTGCCGGTGTCTGCATATGGCTGTGTGTGTGAGTGCAGGTACCTGTGGAGGCCGGAAGGATGTGTTGGATGCCCTGGAGCTCTCGTTGTAGACAGTTGAGAAGCTGCCTGACACGGTGCCGGGAACAGAAGTTGAGTTCTCAGGAAAAGCAGGAAGTGTATGCTCTTAACCCAGAGCTGCCACTCCAGTCCTTCCACCTTATTTTGGGGACAGAGTCTCTACTTGAACCTGGATCTCACAGATTCCATTAGACTAGCTGGCCAGAGAGCCTCAGAGAACCTACTGTCTCTGGCACCCTAGTGCTAAGATTACAAAAGCAAGGAACTATGCCTGTGTGTGTGTGTGTGTGTGTGTGTACACACACACACACACACACACACATATGCTCTGAGGAAATGCTCGCTCCTTATGCTTGTGGGACAAGCACCTTTCCACTGAATCATTTCCCTATCCCTTTATATTATGATGCTTTAAATTTGTGATTGCTTTATCAAGCACAACTGTATTACAGAGTCAAGGCATATCCGTATAGGCCCAGTTCCGGGTGCCTATATACACCTTTCTTCTCTTACCCTCATGTCTTCTATTACCCACTCCCTCAACCCAGCTAGGTTCTTGTTCAAGCCAGCATCTGTGTCTTTGACATCACACCATACACCGAGTCGGGACTGTGGAGTCCAGTTGGGGTATGGGGAGCAGCAACAGCAACTAACTCTTCACAGTCCTTTGTGTGGAGAACTCATGACCAGACACGCTGAGGCCCCGACATATATTCCTTTACTTACCTCTCCATTCGAGCATATGGAAGTTGGCCCTACATTCCTGTCCCTGTCTCATAGGGACATCAGATGACTTGCTCAGCCCAGCTTAATATCACACACCTTTGATTCCAGGCAAAGCTGGTGGATCTCTTTGAGTTTGAGGCAAGCCTGCCTATAGAGAGAGTTCTAAGCCAGCCAAGGTTACAGAGAGACCTTCCTTGTCTTATATGAAAATAAAGTAGGAAAGAAAGACAGAAAGAAAGAAAGAAAGAAAGAAAGAAAGAAAGAAAGAAAGAAAGAAAGAAAGAAGAAAGAAAGAAGGAGAGGGAGGGAGGGAGGGAAGAAGGAAGGAAGGAAGGAAGGAAGGAAGGAAGGAAGGAAGGAAGAAGGAAAGAAAGACTTTGCTTGCCCAATCTACAGCACACACCTTGGTGGAGTCCCAGTAGCCTGAGTACCAAACTGGAGGTGCAGAGAAACCAGGCAGCAGTGTGAGAGTTGTAGACTACGCCCTGCCCTGCTACAGCAGGCTCTTCCTGAACTCTGGGAGAAAAAGCTGTAGAGACCTGTAGCTGGTCTTTGCGACTCTGTGGACTCTTCTTTTTCCCACGCGTTATCCCCCGACTGGGGTTTCAGCCCCCAACACTAGATAGGAGAGAAGCAAGGATAGTGGAGAGAGAGATAGAGATCCTTAAATCCGATTTCTTTCTTCTTCTGTTTCTTCTTTGAGCATGACTACTAACAAACCGTAGCCACGCACACCCCTAGTGACCACCAAGCAGCAAGCACCAAACCACCTATGGGACCCTAGTATTTATATACCCTCTGAAAAATTCCCACAATTCCAAATTTCTCACAATCACAGAAGCTCTCTGCAGCTGGCAAAACCATGCCTCTGCCAGTACAGGAGACAAGTCAATGTCTGCTACCATGGATAGTTCAAAGCAGCCCCGTATCCCCACGCCTGGGATCAAAACTAAAACATACTCTTATATTTCTATTTTTAAAAAATAAACCAAGATTCCAGAATTCTCACTACAGAAACCTCCACTCAGCTCCAAAGCTATTTGAATGGTCCTTCAATGGGGGCCCATGTGCAATGGTCCTTTCTTCCTGCATCTTCTACCTGGAGTTCAGGTGACTCTGTGGAGAGAGAAGCCAGGGATGGCATCTGTGGACATGTGGGCATCTGCGGACAGATGTGGCCTCACACCGTAAGAGAACAGTGAAGTTCCTAGTGAGGACTCCGGGCCTCTGTGTGGATGGCCTGTGAGACCCGGCTGTGCTGCTCAAATGACTGGGTCTCTCCATGGCTCTTTCTCAAGCTAGTCAAGGCAGACAGCTCTTCCAAGATCCCCACCACATTCTCTGTTTACCTCTCTGAGCCCTATGTCCCCTTGTGAATCCTAGCTTCTCTCTGGACGTTTAGGGGTTCAGAACCTTCCCCTCACTTGATCACCCTAAACACCTTACAACAAAGCTATCATTCTCCACAGTCTGGCTGCTCCGTGAAGCTTTTCTGGACTACACTGGAGGTCGCAAAGTCCTCTAAACTTCCAGGTTGGGGACCTGACCGGCTCTGATGGTGACATGTCCTGCTGCTTTGACTATAGGGGCAGGAGGACATGGTGGTTATGCACGTAGGCACAGGCATCAGGCAGACCCATGACACCATTTCCTAGCATCGATGTCTGAACAGGTCAGACCTCTCTGGGCCTGCTTTCTTGCCTGTAGTTGTGAAAGCATCTGGGAGGTGTGGGCTTGGCGTGCTGGCCCCAAGGGCCCTAGCCTTACTCATTCCAGGGTACATAAACATAAGACAACAGTCAGTGAGGCCTGACACACCCTGGCCTCCACCAGTCATGTGGATTGACCCATGGCAGTGACACCTCAAAGAGGTCTGTGTGGTATGCCTGAATGAGGCTGTTGATAGCTCTCAGAATCAACACAGGGAGCTTTTGCCAGAAGTAAAAATAACACACACACACACACACACACACACACACACATGCACGTACGCACGCACGCACGCACGCACGCACGCACGCACGCACACCTCCTAGGGCGCACCTCCCTCTATTTCTTTCCTTCCTTCCTTCCTTCCTTCCTTCCTTCCTTCCTTCCTTCCTTCCTTCCTTCCTCAAACTCACAGAACAGAGATCCCCTTGCCTCTGCTTCCTGATTGCTGAGATTAAAGTTGTGCACCACCACCTCCTGGCTTCTGTGTGTTTCTTGACTGAACAAAACCTCTCCTTGCCTCGCAGGAGCCTCGAGATATAGCACAAACACAGGCCCTGTGTAAACTTTCGGTTTCTCTGCTCAGTGTCAACATTGTCTGTCTCCCACCATGTGGGAGGTCTCATGTTTTGAGGTCTAGATTTTGGGGCTGTTCCTAAGCTAAGAAAGAAGATCTAGAAGCCCCTGACTTCTAACAACACCCGACCCCTACCCCTTACTCTTCACCCCCCTCCCCCAGGGAGCAGAGCCCTGCCTCCCACCTGCCAGGGCACATTTGAGGAAGAAGCTCTTGAAGAATAATGGATCTGGGGACTGGAGAATGCAAAGGTAAAACTAGCAGAAAGAGAGAACTTTCTGGAAAGGCAGAAGCACATGTTCTGAGAGAGAAAGGTCCTTACCGTCTCAGAGGGAAAGCCTGTGCTGTCTGAGGGAAGTTGGGCCCCTAGCTGACAAAGCCCCCTTTGTCCCTACCCTCAGAACACTGTGCAGCTGTCTTCTCCCTCAGAAGGCCACCCATGTTTGGGCAGGAGTTACAGTGAAAGGCCCCGGAGAGGGGAGACCCCCACTCAAGCCACAAGAGATTATGACCACCCAAGACACCGATCTTGATGCAACCAGCAAGAGGTTTAATGATTCCAGTATACTGGGGTTCCCTCTAATGCAAGCAAGAAGAGAGAACCCTGAGTTCGGGCTAAGAATAGCTTTTATATGGTCTAGAGGGTAGAACAGAGAAACAACGACTAGGCACAATATGATTGGCAGAACAGTGTGACTTTTAAACTGATTGGTCTTTGGGGAATGAGGTGGCAAGGACCTTCCTTGTCTGTCTACCTGCTCTGGTCCTTCCTTACTCGCAGGTGGGTTCCCTCCCCCATGGTCTAAGGAATGTTAATCAGCCTCTCCCTTCCTCATCTTCATATTAATCCAGCAAGTGTCCTCTAACTAAGGCATGTGCCCCTCCCAGGGTGTGTCCTGGGACAGTGAGATTCTTTTAATCTTAAATTCAAACTGAGACCCAAAAATCCTACATTTAGACCCAAAAGTCTTACAACAGCAGTATGCCTGCTTTTCTGCACTGAGGAAATTGCCTGGGCCCACACAAAGCCAACAGGGCAAAGGTGAGAAGGGAGCATCACAAAAGAAGATACCTAATTTACCAACAGGTAAAAAGAGAGGGAAACACACAGTATTCTTTTTAGGCAGGAAAAACCAAAGCAAAGAGGTCATCCTGTGCCCTCCGACAGCTGCACAAGTCCTGCTCTGGACTATAGAGTGTATTTTTTATCCTAGCACTCTGAAGGCAGAGACAGGCTGATCTCTGTGAGTTTATGGCCAGGCAGAGAGTTCCAGACCAGCCAGGCCTATGTAAAGAGAGACCTTGATTAAAAATAAATAAATACATAAATAATACAAGAGATCTGGAGATGTAGCTCAACTGAGCCCTTGCTTTGCTTAGGAAGGCCCTGGATCCAATCCCTAAATACCACAAAAAAGGCTTAGGAAGAGAAATAATCCAAGTTGGCTTCATACCAGGTCACAGCTCCCTTCGTGGTTTGAAGTAGGCCCTCAGGCCTGGAGACATAACTCATGGGTCAGTTCTCCATCAAGCTACCCATATGTGATTTCCAGAGCCAACTCTGAAAAGTAGCATTTCCTCAATTCCAGTCATGTCATGCCCAGCTTGCTCCCCTGGGCTGAGCAGGGACAGCTTTGGCTTCTACACAAGAGGAACATCAGAAGTGGTTTCTAGAAAGCTGAGACCCCAGGGAGACGGCTGTGCTTGGGGAAAGCTGCCTGCTCCAACTTCATCCACTCTCTGTGAGGAGACAGCCTGGATTCTGAAGGAGGCTGGACCACATCCTGGGTGGACTCTCAAGAAGGTTGTGTGGCCTTTAGCCCCTCCCTTCCCCAGCGCTCTTTCCATAGGCACGCCCCTACCAGGATCCTCTCCTCTAAGGGTGGCCTGGCCGCTTGGCCTAATCCAGGGAGTTGGTGCCCAGTGCTATCCTGCACATACTGTATTGGCCACCAGCTTTGCTCACTCCTCCAGCTATGTTCATCTGAACAGAGTGTCTGGAGGATCCTCACAGCAATTAGCTAAAAGCAGTTGGATCCGAGATGGTTGCCCAAAGGCCTGCCAGTCATTACCAAATGACATCATTACTATCCACTTTCCTCTGAATGGCACATCTGGCAGCTCCACACCCAGGAAGGACCACGTAAGGAAAGAAAGGAGGCAGAACAGATTTCCAGAGAGCCTGGTGAATCTTCTCATTTTGGTTCTACTCCCTGTGAACTGAATTTCCCAGAAAAAGAGAATCCACACCTGTATCGAACATTCTACAAGACTAATGGTGGGATGGTTGGAACTTCTGTGATCCTGGATGGTAGAATGTTATAGCCAAATTATTCTGGATTATCTGTAACCTCCTGAACACTTATTGTCTACCTTGTGTCTTACCTAAATTCTTGTGGCTATTAGGTAAATCCTTTTGGAATGTGCAAACAGGTCCCTGGCTTCTACCAACCCAAAGGCTGACAGCATCTTAGCCTAGAGCAAAGGTTCCCTGACTTTACTGTAGCCATCTACCAGATGTGTCTACCAATGTGTTTGAAAAAATGTCTTGACTTATGACTTTCTTTGTTCTATTAGTAGAAAAACTTCATCAAAGTATTGCCATGTTGGACCATGCTCTTTGTGTGGCAACCTGAAATCTGTTGCTAGGGCATCTTAACTCAACTTTGACTCCAAAATGGACTCTCTCTTCCTCCCTTTGAGCTGAGAGTTGTGTGTTTGCGTGAGTCTATTTGGTATCCATCAAATCCCAGTTTCTCAGCTGCTGGACTGAGAGATCGATCATCAAGCTGGCCTCTTGCTTCCTCTCCCTTTGCCCACTGAATTAGGTTTTTCACTTCTTTACTACATTTTGGGAACGGGGCTCACAAAACCTGCCCGGAGGGTGTGGCATTTCTCTTGTTGGGGACACTAACGGATCAAGGGCATACCAAGAAGAATTTGTTTCTGTTTTTGAAAGTGAGTTTTCTTTTTCTGATTATAAAAGGTAAACATGTTTATTGCAGACACTTTGGACAAGACATAAAAAAGTATACACAACAAAAGACAAAATGATAATCTGTCTTTACCATCCATCCTAACCATTGTTTCCAAGGCAGGATAGACTCCTTTGCACTTTCCATTTTATTTATGTGTGCAGATATGTCTGTGTGAGTATCTACACACAGGCATATGTGTGAATTCCCGTGAGGCCAGAAGTGAGTCTCAGATTCCTTGAAAGCTGGGGTTACAGGTTCCCAGGAACCATCTGATGTGTGTGCTAGGATCAGAACTCTAATTCTTCTGACTGAGTGGCAAGTACTCTTAACCATTGAGCCATCTTTCCAGCCCTCTGCCACATTAAAAAATAGAATGTTTATGTGTATATGTGTGCATCTTAGCGTACATTAGTGCATCACTTGTGCTAAGGAGCCCAAAGAAGCCATGAGAGGGCATTGGATTCTCTGGAATTGGAGTTATAGATGGCTATGAGCTGCTAGGAGGGTGCTGGGAATTGAACCAGCGTCATCTGCAAGAGTAGTACAGCCCAACTCCTCTCCCATTTAAAAAGATGATTCTTGGTTTGGTGTGTATTAGACTTAGTTAGTGTACAGGTATATCAGTCAGCTATTGCTGTGTAACAAGCAGACACACACACACACACACACACACACACACACACACACACATTGATTTATACTTTATTTATTGATCATGCATGGGCCTGTGAGTTGACTAAGGACAAAATGGTTTAGGTGAATGAAAGACTGTTCCATTCGGCTTGCATTCTATTCTCCTGGAACCAGAGGTCTCCCTGAGGCACGTTCTCACCATGGTCAAGCTCATGGGTACCAAACCACCCAGCACAATCACATACTAATTCTCTGCTAGAGTCAGAATCCAATGACATCTTATTGGACAAAGAAAGTCACGTTGCTAACCCAAATTCCGCGTTGGAAAAACAGACTGACTACCAGGGAGTTTGGACCAAAGCATGGAATTTACACACAGCAGTGTGGCAACCTGGGGCCAATAATTCAATCCATCATGTAACCCAGCAGAAGGGGCTTGCCTCTTGGTGCGGGCAAAGTGAAAAGCGTGCCAAGAACTAAGAGCATCCAGAAAGATGCATTGCCTGTAGCAGGTTTGCAGAGCACAGGAGTTACTTCTGAAGCAACGCCCTCCTCAAACACCAGAAGCTGGGGAGGGTGGGCTTCTAAGGAGCAGATCCCTGTGTATGCTCAGTCTGAGGTCCTAACTTAATGAGGAAAGATGGCAGACACATTTCAGAAAATGCTTCAAAGCATTTTGAAGAACCCAGATTGGAAAACGGGGAGAAGAGAAATGAGGGCAAGGTCAGAGCCCGCCATGCCAACTGGCATGGTTAAGCAGCTTCCATAACTGGTTTTAAACTCCATAGAACACACAGTTTCCTGAGAGGGGGGTTTCCTGTCCAGGTGATTGACAGGACCATTTGGATTAACTTTAAAAGGGAGAGGGACAGCTGTCTTGGTTGTTATCAGAAAACCTGTGGGTACACAGCATTTTTTTTACAGGCTATTTAGAATGGTCTCTCCAGTCAGAGTCAGAGATACAACTCAGGTTCCGTTTTTTAAATTGCTTTTTCTTTAGGTGGGAGCATGTGAGAGTACCATGGCACACATGTGGAGGTCGAAGGACAGCATAGAGTCAGCTCTCTTCATCCACCATGTGGGTCCAGGCGAGAGAATGCAGCTCATCCAGTTTGGTAGCAAATACCAGTTCTAGTCTGACTTCTGATGCTATGATAAATTCTATGACCAAAGGAACCTGGGGTGGAAATGGTTTATTGGAGTTACACTTCCATGTCACGGTCCACCACCACGGGAAGTCAAACTGAAGCAGAGACTAACAGAAGAACGCTCCACATCGGTTTCCTCCAGGCTCAAACTCAGATCCCTTTCTCACACAGCTCTGATTCATCTGCAGTAAGACGGTACCTCTCACAGCGGGCTAGGCCCTTCTACATCAATTAACGATCCAGAAAATGTCCCAAAGACAAGCCCACAGGTCAATCTGAAGGGGGCCATTCCTCACTGGAGGGTCCCTCTTCCCGGCTGTGTCAAGTTGACTACTTCAATTTCTGCTTTACAGCTGTTACGAGGGAGGGGTCCATACTCCATGATCTCCGAGTCCATTGATATCTGACTGGCTACCTAGCACTAACTAGGACCTGAGATCAAACTGCGCTCCAGAGATTTAGGAAAACAGAACCACGTGTCAGAGAGCTCATCTCAGAAACGTTCACACAGTAGCTCAATTTGTATTTTATTCGGCTGAAACATCTGGCATGTTTCTAGACCACTCTTAGTTATAGTCGAGATTTGCTTGACTGTGAACCATCCGTACTGGTTTTATTTTATTTATTTTCGTGAGTTTGGGTTCCTGGGCTGAATGAAAAATAAAGACTGCGAGCTAAGTAGGTGTCAGCATCCTCCCTCTCTGCTTCCCCACAGCAGGTACACTGTGACCAGCTACCCCACATTTCTCCCTTTCTGTGACGGCCTGCAGCCCCGCAGCGAGCCCCCACACACCTATCCTCCCATAAGCTGCTGTTGTTAGTATTTTGTCAAGAAACAAGAGAAGCAACCAACACGACTCACCATGGCCCTGGAACTCAAGTGTAAACCTTGTCCTTAGCCTGCTGTTGGGGTTCTTGCAGTTTGCCCCCTCCTCAGGCAGCCATGATGGCCTTGGCCCTTTAGATCCCTTGAAGTATCTTTTTTATCTGTTCCTCCCCAACTTCCTCCTTCTGAAATTCACACAAGAGGATGGTAGCCTCCTTTTCTTGACACTCAGCCTCCTCCACTGTTCCCTTTCTTGACTAACACGCACAACCTCCCTCTACCCCCGCCACAGGACTCCCTCCCTGTTCTGCCCAGTTGAGCCTGCCACCCACTGGTGACAGCCCAGTGCCATTCACCATCCACCGCCGTGCACAGCTCTCCACTGCTAACAGCTAGCTCACCGGCTGCTCTTCACCACCCTCCTTCCTCAACAGGCCTGTGGAGTGAACATCACAGCCTAGGTACTCACAGCAGCCCGTGGCTTCCTGGAGACACACATACCCTACTCTAAAGGAGGTGTTTCAGGCTCTTTGTGTATGTGGGTGACTCATCTCCCCACCCAGGTTTAGTGTAGGAAAACCAGCTCAGAGAAGGGCCTTCTTCTGCCAGGCCTTCTGAGGGCTGACGTATTCCAAGTGGGTGGGAAGACACTCTGTGTGGGCAGCTTCTGGGGGGACCCATGATCAGAGCACCGACAAATCTAGTCCCCCCCCCCCCCGTTAGCTCTCTGGATGTTGTGGCTCATGCACATCCCCACAAATTTGGTGACGTAGAGACTCCTTCCCATTCCCCATGACAGATACTCCTAACAGACAAACTGTCAGAAGCATATTGCATCAGGAGGCCACAGTCACAGCAAGAAAGGTCGTCCTGGAGCCCAGAGGTGACAGGCCACACAAATAGAGAGGCCCTGCCTTGCTGATGTCCCCAGGAGCCACCAATTCTCTTTCATTCTGCCCCAGGCCCTCATGACAATCCCCCAAGTATGAGTAACAGCACCTCACATCCAGCAAGCTCCAGAATCTTGCTTGCCCTCCTGTTTCCCCACTTCCCGAAAACTTCATATGGCTTCCTCCTTGCCCTCTTCCTCCTCCTCCCCTCCCTTCCTTCTCAGAGGAACAATGGAGAGCAAAGGAGACGGCGTGAGGATTCTCATCGTGATGTCTGGGACCGAGACCAGCTCACACAGGAGCTCTGAGGACTGGATGCTGGGAAATGGGGTCTTGGAGCTCACACCTTGTTATCTTGGGATGTCCTCCAGGGTGTGCTGTCCTGTCTGAGACCCTGGTCTTTGGCACTGTGCCCTGACAGCATTCTTGGACTTCATGAGTAGCAAGCTCATTCTCACGGTCTCCATTTTGCCCACTATAAATTCCTCAGAAGGAAAATAAACCTCTCAGCTGCCAGTCCTTCGGCCATGACACCCTTTCCCAGGGGCCATGGCAGCAACAACAGGGGGATCTACAAAGGACAGGGTATCAGCACCCCCAGGCAAGAGCATAAAAGAAGCTCAAGTGTCTTATCAGCCTGCTAGTGTTAGAAGTTGATGACCAGGAGTCTAGATTCTTCGTGGTCTCCTGATTGTGATGGTCTGCCACTTTCCATGCTTCTTCAAAAATCCCAATTTCACTGAGTATGGCAGACCCGCACCGAGTGTGGCTGACCCGCGCTGAGTATGGCTGACCCGCAATGAACATCCCTCTCTGAGGTGCATTCGTATCTATTGCCCCATCTCCAGCTATACCTAACTCAGGGTTGGGTGCATTTGAGTGACTGGATGGACTAGTGCATTTGAGGGACCGATGGAGATCTGATGAAATGAACATGCAGCAGCCATTTGAACACATGCATCTTACCCAGAAGTCACAACTTTCTGGCTATAAGGTGAAGGCATTGCAAACTCCCAGGGGCTGACAATTACATGAAAGTCAGAAGGAATGGCTGCCCCAAGCTGAGCACAGAGCAGCCTGTGAGAAGGCCTTCTTCACTGGGCAAGTCTTGTTCACTGCTGCTGCCACTCTTGGGCACTCAAGTTGCGCAGAGGGGCTCAGGACTCTAGCTTGAATGCTTCTACTGAGGCTGCATTGACTGGGGTGAGCCTGTGCTGAGATGGCAGACAAAAACGAGTCCTTCAGAGTACTGCTGAGTGCTGAATCACACTGCGCCTAAAACCCACTCTATACACCAGACTTGTCCTGATGGAAGAACCAAGCACTCCACAACCTTGAATTCACTACAGAGTGACAGCAATCAAGATGGTGTGGCTTTGGTGCAAGAGGAGTCAGACAACTCAGGGGGACAGCATCCAGAGGCTGGGCTAACAGAAGGGGTTAGCACTGCACACCTTTCTGAGGCGATGGGATGGTCTTGTATTACATAGCACCATTTTTGACGGGCAGCATTATACTTAAGGGAAGTACATTTTTAACGTATGTATGTGAATTTTATCTCAAAAGGCTTTAAAGAAATCAATCCAAGCTCTGCCATTGGTTGAAGTCACTCCGACCTTTTCATCGCTGTAGTGACAGTATCTCAGTGGGGTAGGGGTGGGAGTGAAAAGAGGCAGCACAGGATACTTGGCTGAGCCCCAGAGGAGGGGCTCAGGGAGTCGAGGCTTCTCCAGTCACTAGAGTGCCTAGTGCTAGCACATTCGCATGTGTATACCTGTGTGTCTGTGGGACTGCGTAAGGCTATCCTGGTTCTTGGCTGGGCATAGGCCTAGAACCCCGAGACTCCAAGGGAGAAACGGCAGGAGTTCGGCCACATCCCCAGAACCCAGAGTCCTGACAAGCAGTCTAATCTCCATGGACCTACATTGTTCAGTCATGTAGGCCATTACAGCCCCTCCCAAAGTGCACAGGTAGAGGGTGTGACTACAGGCCTCAGGCTCTAGAGATTTACATACTAATGAAGGCCAGAGGGTGGAGCCAATTAAACCGCCCCCAGAACCTCCCCCTTTTCTCCCTCCCTACTTAACTCAGGTCTGCCCTGAGTTTGGGGGGGGGGATCCATCCACCCCCCATCCAGATCCATCCACCATCCACCATGACAATAAACCCTTTTGGAACCAAGGACTTCCTCGTATCATTGGGGTCTGTCGTCGCCGAAGCTTCCAGCCTTTGGAACCTTAGACTTTCTCCTGCATGTGGGACCCGCAGCGTGGAAGCCTCCGGGACTCCCTCGCTGCGGGTCCCGTTTACCCACATTTACCTCCCGTGTGTGAGGTGACACTGTGTGCCCATCTGCAGTATGTGTGCACGCCTCACATGTGTTAGGGGTGTACATCCAGCAAGGTAAATGAGGTGTGGGAGTTGTGGCATTATTGGCCAGGGTGGTCTCCATATAAACACCAGGAAAGGCAGAAATATATCTGTGCACCCCATCCCAATCTCCTTCACTTATGTGGTGCTTGGGTTTGTTGAGAGACTAACAAAAACTATAGGGTCACGGTTACTATTGTTACAATGAAACACCATGACCAGGAGTAAGTTGGGGAGAGAAGAATGTATTTCACTTACAGCTCCACACAACAGTTTGTCGTCAAAAGCAGTGAGGACAGGAACTCAAGCAGGCAGGAACCTGAAGGCAGGAGCTGATGCGGAGGCCATGGAGGGCTGCTGCTTGTTGGCTTGCTCCCCATGGCTCATTCAGTCTGCTTTCTTATAGAACCCAGGATGGCCAGCCCAGGGAAAGCCCCACCTATAATGGGCTGGGCTCATCAATCACCAATTAAGAAAATGTTTTTGTTTTTTTTTTTTTTGGTTTTTTGAGACAGGATTTCTCTGTGTAGCCCTGGCTGTCCTGGAACTCACTCTGTAGACCAGGCTGGCCTCGAACTCAGAAATCCACCTGCCTCTGCCTCCCAAGTGCTGGGATTAAAGGCGTGCGCCATCACCGCCTGGCAAGAAAATGTTTTACAAGCTTGCCTACAGCACAATCTTGGAGAGGCAGTTTTTAAAATTGGGATTCCCTTATTCTCAGATAACTGGAGCCTATGTCAAGTTGACATAAAATTAGCCAGCACAGAGACTAGATGTCGCTGCTTCAGCACCCACGGGAAGGCATGCTATGTGGGCATCTGTCAGTCCTTGCCTGACCAGATCAAGCATGGGGAAGAGGCCCACAGTGTCAGGCAAGCTGTCAGCTGAGGAGCTGGGCTATGTTGTTGATGGGCAGTTGCATTTAGCTAAGCAGCAGGGTCTGTGGGAGGACAAGGCTCAACCTGTCTCTCAGAAACCCCTGCCATGACCCATGTCACTCCAGCGAGTGTCCTCAGTCTGGGGCCACCTCTGAGTCAGTCTTCCTCTCTGAGAGCTTGTGGAAGCTCCTCGCACTATGTGGCCTAAGCAGTCCTTGCAAAGAGAGGCTGGGCGAAAGAGAGGCTGGGCGAACCCTCTCAGTTGGGCCTCTTGACTGGAGTCATCAGCTCTTCCCTGGGTGATGGATGCAGGGCTGGATGAGGTGGGGAACTCGGTGGACCTCAACCTGGCAGGCTGGGGCCTGGGGACTTCAGCCTCTAAGGTCGTGTGGCCGGATGCAACGGCTTTGCCTCTCAGCCTTGAGAGAAGGATGTACAGTGGGATGTAACGGTGCGTGTCTGCAACCCAGCACTCGGTCAGCAAGGCAGGAGGTTTGTGAATCCAAGGTCAACCTGGGCTACGTACTGAGACCCTGTCTTGAACACAAAGTGTGGAGGGCAGGTAGAGGTCTCTACTCAGGCACCCGGCTCCCCTCTCTGCCCTTTGTTGGAAAACAGAAGCCTCCAGACTGGACTCCAACTCTGGTGTCTTTCAAGCACAGAATCCCCAAGGACCATGTCAGCTCTGGCTTGGAAAGACTCTGCCTTGGCATCTTGGCACAGACCGATCCCTGTGTTGTGATTCCAAGGGCCCCCTGACTGACTTTGGAGCTGGAAAGCAGAGATCTGGGGCTTTATGGGTCATGGGTGATGAAGGGGAAAGCAGAAGACTTTTCTCAGAGCAGGAAGGGGGTCCTCGATTAAATCCCTGTGCTGAGCACAGCCAGCTCATGACCAGAAGGACACCAGGATCACCAGAATAGCTCACAGAGACACTCGAAAACTACTGTGCCCACCACAAAGTCGCATAGGTCTGAGTAAAGACCTAATGAGTGCCAGGCTTTACCATGGGACAGGCAGGTCCCACCTACAGGTATTAGCAGAGCTGGCCTCAGTTGTTCCATCTGAAGACAAACATCTGACCATCCCAAAGGGTGCCCGTGAAAGCAGATGTCCACCAAGAAGCGATAAGTGGGATGTACGGGCTCTGTGTCTGCCGTCTGTATGTGTCTGTTTGTCTGATTAGGCCTGTCTGCACTTCCATAAGCTTATACACATGTGTATATTGTGTGTATTTTATATATCTATGTTGCTAGGTTTCTCTCTCTCTGTCTCTGCGTGTCTATGTGTTTATGTGTCTGTGTGCCTGTCTATCTGTCTGTCTCCTTCTCTGTGTGTGTGTTTGTCTCTCTGTCTTTGTCTCTCTCTGTGTGTCTGTCTCTCTGTCTGTCTTTGTCTCATTCTCTCTCTCTCTCTCTCCTCTCTCTCTCTCTCTCTCTCTCTCTCTGTGTGTGTGTGTATGTGTGTGTATGTGTGTTGTGTAGTGATGGCATATTGGGTTGATGCTGGTTGCCACCTGACTGGACTCACATTGTAGCTGCCTTCCAGCATATCAGTATGTATCAAATATTGAAGCTAGATTTTATATCAAAGGGATATCAAATGTCCCTTCTGGAAAGGGACACTGGCTTCCAATGGCTGTCTCTCTACCTCTCGCCTTGACGTCTCTTCTGCAGCTGACACAGTCAGATCTTCAGGCTCTGGGGTGAGAAGGGTGGGATCTTCTGGGATGGGTTCACGTGCCGCCAAGGAGCTCCATACCGTTGTTGATGGGTGACCCACTGGGTGCGACAGGCTCAGGCACACTGGTTTGGGCTATGCTAGGCAACGACACAGGTTGAATGGAGACCAGGTGACCAAGTGGCCTCTTCCCTGATGCTAACTTGCAAATGAGGAAGAATAGTCCTGGTAGATGCTCCTAAACTAGGATGCCCCTAAAAGTAAGAGAAATACAACCTGAGTACTGTGGGAAAAGTCCCGTGTGAACACAGGATGCTCTTCAAAGCAAAGCACCAGGTGGGCATTCCAATGATTACCACTAGGGGGCAGAGGCTCCACAAATATCCCATTGTACTAGTCATTGAACTAAACCGATCTGTCAACCTTCCTTCTGGCTCCGGTGGCAGTGTAATGGGCAGTTTCTCCACTGCCACTCCTCACTCTGACAATAATCCTCCTCAGTATGAGATAACCAGAAAGGAGAAACTGGGGAAGCAGTATTTGTTAACTTTTTGGAGGCCGTTGCTGTTTGGCGTCTCCCAAATTCCTCGTCCTATGTGTATCCCCATGTGACCATAAGGAAAACTGAGGCTGAGGGAGGGTATAAATGATCCACTTAGACAGTCAGAGACTGGTCTTGGATGGAAACCTGCAAGGGTCTAAGAAGACAGCTTCACCTAGACTCTCCCCAGGTATAGAGGGAAAGGGGTCTCCAATTCTCTGGTCCAAGGGGAAGTGGTTCAGGCTTTAGATATCACTTATGGAACAATGGTTCTGTGGGCTCTTTGTTAGAGACTCCAGGCTGTGGAGGACGGCCTGTTCCATATGAGAGAAGACCTCCCGGTGCTGCTGCAACCTGTGGAGATGGAGCAAGGTCAGAGGGATGGATGCCCCCTTCCACAGCTACACAGACAGAACATAGAGCCCTGGCACTGAGTGGAGCTAGACAGTCAGGCCAGGTTTACTCCGGGACTGTGGGGCAGAGCCAATGGCTCTCTGCCTGCACTTTCTACCTTCTGCATTCTCAACAAAAGCCTGGGCACAGGACATACCACTTGATGGCTGAGGACACCATGGAAATGTGACCTCGTACAAGCGGGAGATGACTAAGGAGGATCAGCTGACTCAGGGACCTAAAAGACTAGCACAGGAATGTCCTGTTTGAGGAAGCAGGTTCAGCAGGTGCAACAGGTGTCTGATGCAAGGAGACCATGACCTTGGCTCAGCACTCAAGGCCCGTATCCTGTCTATACCTCCCACTAATCCTTGAATTTGGAAACTTCCCACCATGAACCTGGTATGCAGTACTATAGAACCCCATCTAACCCCATCTGCTTGCCAGGGCCATTTCTCTGCTGAGCCTTGCCAGAGGTCACCTGTGACACCTTGTCACCTCCAGGGAAGAGTTGAGCTTTCAGAGTCCCTTCCCCACATCAAAACTTTCATTGTGACTATAAAACCAGATGGGGGTTGGAGCCCCAGCCCACCACTGCCAGCGTGATTGCCTGACCTTAGACAAGGTCCTTATCCTCTTTGTGCCTCAGAGCTTGTGAGGAGATTGAGAGAGCCTATCTAACATAGAGTAGATATTATATATGTTCTATTTTTGTTTCTGTGATAAGCTTTCTGGCCAAAACACCAAAACTAAAACAAAACAAACAAACAAACAAACAAACAAAAAACCCAACCGATTACAGTTATCATGTGGCCAAGGCAACAGGAACTTAAAATGGTCACAGCATATCCATAGTCAGGTGCTGAGGGAGGTAGTCACATGCATGATTCCTTCCTTGCCTACTACTTGAACTCAGCTTTCTCTACTCTCAGACAGGTCAGAACTTCCTGCCAGGGAATGATGCCACCACAATGGGCTGTGCTTTCCTACATTGATTAAAACAATCAAGACAACTCCCCACAGAGATGTCTGCAGGCCAACTTGATACTGCAGACAATTCATCAACTGAAGCTATCTTCCCAAGTGGTTTGAGGTTGTATCAGGTTGACAACTACAGCTAGCCATCACAGCAACAGTTCTTATTTTGATGATGTTGGAATAATTATATAAATATGAGTTTTATGTACATTTATTTGTATAGCTATGTATGTGTGTATAGAAGAGGTGTGTGTGTGTGTGTGTGTGTGTGTGTGTGTGTGTGTGTGGTTACCATTCCTCCTTTCTGTATACTTCCTTGCTACATAGAAAGAGAAATCGAGAGCCTAAGACCAACCCTGTCAGAGGTTGCAAGCTATTGCCACCAGGTAGCCTGACCCAGGCACCTGGACCCTTTCTTTCTATAGCATTCATGGTAACATCAGCATTTGTGTGTCTCCACTCAGAGCTGAGCAGCTGGCTGCTCACACAAGCACATTCAGGGTCCCATGGCTAGCCAGGACCATACCTGGGCACTCAGGACAGCATGAGGCTCAATCTTGACTCCCCAGGGAACATCCAAACCATAGCGTCAGGGGCACTCTTGGTTACACAGTAAAGGCCTAAAATCAGCAACAGACCTAAAGTCAGCCATACATGCCTGCTAACACAAAGTCTTGGTCTCTGTGGAAAAACATTGAACAGTTGGCTATAAGATCTTGTAAACAGGCAGCCTTGGTGGAAATCTACCAGCCTGGATAGTCATAGACCTTGTGGATAGGTAGCCTTGGTGGAAAGTACCAGCTTAGATAAGAAACAAGTGAATCATAGACAGAGTCATAGTGACCTGTTCCCCAAACCTTCACCCAGCTGATACTCTGTTCTGAAAGCTATCTGTATGCCCCCTGAGAACACCTACGTTCCTGCGTCATCCCCTTCCCCACATCCTGCCTCTATGTGCATATAGCCCCTGTGTGAGAAAGTAAAGATATTGGTTTGATTAGACTATAGACAAACCACTTGTTCTTTGTGTCCCCTGTCCTCCAGTTCTCTCTTCCAGGTCTCTGAGATCCCAGTTCAATGACCTGTGTGGGACTGGGGCACAATAGGAATCAATAGATATCATTCCAGTGTTCAAAGGTGAAGGGCTGGATAATGTCTGACTTGTGCTCACCATGGCTGGAGTAGGATCTCTGAGGGACCACTAAACAAACCAGATGAGCCACTGTGGTCTCTGCTTTCTTATTCACTTGAACCTGGAAACAGAGAGCACATCCATAGTAAAGCCCCCAAGCCACCAGGGGTTCAGTACCTTTGTGACTCCGAGACCACAGAGGTGCTGGTGACCAAGATGGGTCTTCGCTTTGGAAAGCTACTTACAGCTAGGATGTGGTGGCCCCCACCTAAATCCTGGCACTTGAGAGGATGAGACAGGGTGATGGTATGAGTTCAAGGCTAGCCTGGACACAGTGAGATGGGACTAACTTGGGCTATAGTGTCTCAATAATAAAGCCAAATTCTGAGATCAAAGCAGGGCTGAGAATAAAGGAGTGTGCCCTTGTTTCTCCCTTCAATTCCCCCACATCTTGATTTATTTTAAGATTCAGTTCCTTCCTTGGCCTCAACTTCCCTGGGCAGTTTTTTCTCTGGGAGAAAAACTAGGGAAAGTGTTAGGACAAGACTTGGTCAGGACACGACAGGGCAGGACAGGACCAAAACCAGGGTCGAAGGACCAGGGTTAAGGCAAGGGCACAGCAGGGCAGGGGCAAGGGCAGGACAGGGGCACAGCAGGGGCAGGGGCAAGGTCAGGGCAGGGGCACAGCAGGGGCAGGGCAAGGCAGAGGCAAGAGCAGAGCAGGTGCATGTGCAGGTGCAGGGCAGGGGCTTGTCACAGCCACAGCAGGAGGAGGGCAGAAGCAGGGGCAGGTCAGGGCAGTTCGTACTTGGCTTGTAACCAGCTAAGCTCCTGCCACAGCATCTGTGTGTCTGCCTCCTGACCTTCAGGATCACCAAGGCCAGCTCCCTGGGCTGCGTACCTGGCCATCAGCAGTGTGCCTCACCACCCCAGGCAATGCTGAAGCCAAGCAGGAGGCATAAAGACCTAATCAGAGCGATGATGGTGGTGACTTCCTCTCTGGGTCCTCCTAGCGGTCCTTAGGAGCTTGGGCTAGTATTTCTCCTTCACAGAAAGGGAAACAGAAACTCAGAGATAGGCAGTGACCAGCCCAAGGTCACACAGCAGGGTTGAGTCTAGCCTCAGGGCTTGCTAAACCTAAGTCAAGGACCTTTGAGGTGCACTCCAGCTCAGGATGGGCTGGGTGTTCCATTCTGTCATGGCATTAACTGTTCTCCCTGCCCCATAACTAGTATTGCCCTATCAGTCCCAACTGTAGCGCCAAGGTACCCAGGGGACTTCTAATAGGAGCTACCTTCCAAGAAAATTCAGAAAAGAATCTCAGGTTGAGAGCAAACTAGTTCAGAGAGCAGCAGGCTCCTTTGTCTCTGTCTCTGTCCCTCCACCCACGCACTGCTCATCCCTCGCCGCCAGCTCACGAGGAGCCCAGGGAGCCTGTGGGGAGAGCAGAACAAGGCCGCCTAGAGCCCATTCATGGCTAAGCCTGGAAGACCGTGCACTGCAGACAGTTCCCACTCAATCTTGCTGATGGTTCCTGGGTCCATGGTAAAAAGAAGTTCTGGTTCAGCCACACCTCCACCTCTGGTACCGTGATGGTTCCCTCGTGAAGATCAGGCTTGCCTAGAACGTTTTCTTGCCACACTGGAGAAAAGCCAGAGCTGTTTGAGAGCACCCGCCTACTTTTACCCTTTCCATTAGAGCAGACCCCAAAGAGTCCACAAGAGGGCGCCTTCATACTTTCCCAGACCCCCGCAGGATACCCAGCCCAGGACAGCAATCCCTTTCTCTGAGCTGGGAAGCGGCTCCCTAGCCCTGGGAAATAAGCTGCTTGGAGCTTGGATGAATATCCCGACCTGGGTGGCTTTTACCAGCTTCCTGGGTGGTCTAGACCCAGGCCTCCTTTTTATTATCACGTTTAGGGATCCCAATGTACTCCAAAATCCTAATTGTGGGGAGAGACAGCAAAGAGGTCACGTGGGAGGAAGGAGGGAGAACAGGGGATTCTGGGAACCAAGGAGGGAGGCCGGTTCCTAAACGTTCTGTTATTGTTATCCCAGAATCCTGAGGCTGTGGATACCTGCATTTGCTTCCCATGGGACCAGGGATTTCTTAAGTGTGACGAAGGACACAGACCAGTCGATCTGAGATAGAGAAGTTCCCCGGGTTCATCTAGGCACATTCAGTCCTTCAACAACCCAGGGCCTTTTCTTGGCTGGCTTCCAAGTCTGGCCCGAGGGGAGCCAGTGAGGATGGAGAATGGGTCTCACATGCTGAGAGAGCAGGGGTGGTGGGCAGCCACAGCAACTGAGAATGGTCCCTGTCAATGGTGGGCAGGACAAAGGACCAGAGCTCTGTCAACACACTGGAGAATTTCGGACAGTGTCTCCCTAGGGCCTCTAGATACGAGTTCCAGCCGTGACCTTGGCCTTAGGAGGCCCCGAGAAGTGGCCAGCATCAAGCCCTCCCAGACTGTGGACCTGCAGTACTCTTGGTCTAGAGAGAACCCCGTGAGACACACTAAGAATTCAAAGCCACAAAGACCTTTGTGTCTCCAGGAACTCAGTTGTTGTGTAAGAAGCAAGGTCAAGGTGAGTTTTGAGGTTATCATCTAACCTGTCTCAATTCCAAATGTCCCAGAGCCAGGAGAACATTCAGATCTGGCTAAGATTCCCAAGGCTTCCTGAGGGGAGGGTGGGAGACAGGAGGGCCACCCACATGCCCCGCTGAGCATACAAGGCCCAAGAAGCTGTATGTTTAGGATCTCCACTCTCTGAACAGCGTTCATTCTAGGGTGAGGCTTTGGGACCCTGAGACTGATGCCCTTGGCTGCTGTACATCGGCCCCATGGCATTCCCTGTACTGGACATGACTGCGTATTGCTAATCTTCTCACCATTCCTGTCTAGCCTGTGATTCCTATTGTAAGTGTGAAGCTGCCTGCGTCCCTGACCTGGGGACATGGTGCTGGGCCTCAGCCAAGGTCAAGGGGCTAGCTAACTCTTCAGAGAACATTCTATCTGACTCCCTGGCATCTGCTATATCAGCTGCTAGACCTCTCGCGGAGGATGGAGCTCTGCACACAGTAGGTAGTTTACAGGTACTACCCTCAGCCCACCTTCTACTCTCCATATGAGCTGGGATAAACTGCAGTCTTGCATTAAGGTCCCATGGACATGAAGGAGCCATGAGACCAGAGACACGGGTCATGAACACTGGCCACAGGTTAAGAACTGATCCTTGCCCTCTCTCCTCATGGACCAATCCAGAGAGGGATGTGAGTGTCTCCTGTATGTCTAGTGAGCATAGCAGATATTAGGTGCCTGTTCTTGTCTCCTCACCTTGACCACTGGGTACACACATCCAGCTCTTCACCCGTCAGTCCTTGCCTTCCTGAAGTACCAGAGAGAAGTCTCAGTCCCAAGACTCAGCTCCTTCAGTGGCATCTCTAAGGTGCTGAACCTATGGGGACTTATTCACCAGCAGGCAGGCTCTTGGCTGGCCTTCCCTCTCTCACCTTCCTCCTCTACAGCATTTTGTGAGATCGTGAGGTGGTTTGGACATGGTTTATCCTCATGTGTCAGAGACGAGCCCTGTGGTAATAGTAATAGTAACAGTAACAGTAATAAATAGTAATAGTAATAAATAGTCATAGTGAGGTAGTGTGCCCTTTCAGAGGTAGAGCCTAGCTGGAGTGGTTAGGTCATTAGGGATGCTGCCCCAAGAGATTGACACTGTTCTCATGGATCCCTCATCAAAGTGAGCTGTTGGGAAAGGACGAACTTAACCCTTAATTGGCCCCCTTTCTCTGGCTTTCCATCTCACCTCATAATCTCTCCCTCTGGCGTACATGCCCGCCATGATGCCATTGGCCATAAAGAGAAGCAATTGAGGGCCTCCCGTTTCAGGGACAGTCAACTGACGGCCATGTGAGTTAAGTCAATCTCTTTACAAACCACACAGCCTTGGCTCTCTTGCTCTAGTAATAGAAAGCAGAAGAATACACACAGGGTCCTTGTCCCAGGGTCTGTTTCTGGGGGAGCTCAATAAAAGGCTGCCTGACATTTCTCCACCATGGGATCATTTAAGGGACAGAGAGGAGCATCCTTCTAGGGCCTCATGTTGCTGGGTATTGCTAGAGATGGCACAGGAAGGTGGGTGAGCCCTGTGACTGCCATCAAGCTGCTGTTCTTTCTTCCTGGGAGCAGAGCTAGAAGGCCACTCCCAGCCTACCTGAAGTGGCTTATGTGGAGTGAGGGTCACTGACAAAATGGCCCTGTAATGTCTTCTCCACTCTGGCCTCTTCCAGCTTAACAGATGGATGTCACAGCTGAGGGATATCCACATCTATCAGACGGCAGAAGCATCCACAGGAGCAGCCTGGGCTTTGAATCCATGGAAGGAGAGACGTTGTGTGAACACTAATCAAGGAGAGCCTGTGTGTGGAAACTTTTAAAGAGTTGAACCTTCCATGGTGCTTGCACCCTGATGTGTCATGGAGTTCATTTGTCCCAGCAACCAATCCCGATGAGTTCAGGAGCAGACTCTTTGGTTCTGTCTGCCTCTGAGACCCACTCTCTCAGTGTCCTCAGCAGGTTGAACACTGTACAGGCTGAGGAGAAACTGAGGCCTACAGTCACTTGCCTAGGAAGTGACTCCAAAGCCAGCTTGCTGTCACAGAATGGCTCCAGGCTTTCCCAACCCACCCGTCTAGCTTCCTAGTATGCTATACCATTGCCAATGGGCAGTGCCTGCTTCTGGGTCTGTCCCTATTGTCCTATGGCATTCTGGGGGATGAAGCTAGACTGTGGAGGGGAACATCTTGACTGGTCTTTTTACTCCCCTGTCTCCTTAGTCCCTACCCTTCCCATTATACCATGGATCCTGTCCCAGGAAAGCCTTCCACTGCCGTATCCTAAACCCTTCCAACCCAGAGACTGGGCTTCCCTTCTCTCAGTTTCAGATTCCTGCATAATCCAGCCATTTCATCCATGCCCTTTCTTGGTGTCTCTCTTGGTCCTGGGCTCCTCTTTGGTCTGCTTGACCTCTCTCTTCCTCTTTCTCTCTTTTCTCTTCTTCTCTTACCACCTTTCCCCCCTTTTCTCATGGTCCTGTTCAGTCTGGACCTGTCCAGTTGCCTCTGGCTGTGCTCTCCCTCGTATCGACAATAACAACCTTTTGCTCAACCATACCTATGTCTTCATTTTTCATTAAGCTACCCACACTGTCTCTATGCTGTGGGGGCCTGGGCTTCTGAGCCTGCCGGTCTGTAATCAAGGGTTGTAGCAGTTTCCTGTGACCTAAGTGTATCAGTCAGGGCCCCTGAAAATAGGATTTCAAATGAAAAAATACAGACTCCCTGGTTAGGTGGGGGGAATTTCAGGTAAGCAGCAGGCAATTGTTTAGCATAAGCATATCCTATGCAACTTCGGGATATACTTACCATGCAATAGTGTTTTTTTCTGAAATTAAAATTTAACTAGGTATTCTGTATCTTAGCTGATGGTCCTACCTTCAAGTCTTAGTAGGCACAAGCAACAGAAGAGAAGTTACACAGGAAAAACAGAAACAAGCAGAATCAAGGACACTGAGAGAGGGTGGTACTATCCCTGGGCCAGCCAGAGTTGTGGAGGGAAAGCCTACAGAGAATCTGCCTAACTGGAGCTGCACCCAGGGTAGACCGGTCCACTAACAGCTCAAAGAGGGGGAGGAACTGAAAAGAAACAGCTTGACCTGGCCTTATCACCCCTACCAGTGCCTGGTGGTTGAGAGAGCAAGAAGTCTGGTCATGCCTTGGCCACTGTTGGGAGAGGCAGAGCCTGGGGCTTGGCAGCTAGCTCTTGGGGACGAGCACAGAGGAAGCCATCTTGCTTAATCCTCCTTGGGGTCTGTCCTTCATACTTACAGAGGACTGACCCTGCCAGGCTGGGCGCAGACAGTGAGTATGGGCAGGGTCTCAGATGCCACATATAGCCTGAGATCCATGCCCCCCACCTCCTTGTGCTTCTGCCCATCAAGAGGCCCAGAGTCAAGGCCCATAGATATTACCAGATGCTGTTGTGATCACAGGACCTCCAGTCCCTCAAGGCATCGCTTGAGTCACCCGAAGCTGATCAGGCCCTCTGGTTCTCTTGCCCTAAAGTTTCTCCTGAAGTTTCTAGCATCCTTCCCCTCCCAGGGCCTGTCTTCCCCCACCCAAACCCACTGCCCCAGCTGCTGTGTCCACACAGACCACCCCCACTGCACAAGTTCCCAAACCTTTACTAACAGGTCCCAACAGGCAGGCCATCCCTTGCCTCTGAGTCTGGGAAAACCTTGTCCTACACAGAAGAAAGTAGAGAAGAGGTTAGTTCTTAGCTTCCTCTGTGCCTCCCAGCTCAGGTGTGATTGAAGAGCCCCTGACCCAGTGTCCCCTACAGCCTCCCTGGGATGCAGCCGAAGTCTAGGCTTGACTGCAGTGTCCACATGACCCGGACATCTCCTATCTCACATGGCTCCCCTTCCCCTGCCTTCTGGCTACACCCAACCCCAAGAGGCACCCAGGGGCTCCATGGTGTAGCACTAGGAAAGCCTACAACGTGGAATAACATGCTGGTGCCAAGAATTACCTGCCATGATTAGACAGCCTGTGAGAAACCGTCTTCTTCCTAGCCCTTCTCTGGTCCTTCCATATACCCCCTCTCCATCTTCCTCACCTCCCATCCCTCCTGCCCACCTCTGCATACCCATTCATCATTCTTGTTGACCCCTCTCCTCTTCTCCTTCCATCTCTTTGTCCCATACCTCCTCCTATTTGCCTCTGTTCTCTGCAGGCTGGATAGAGGCAACATCCCAGCAGCTGACACTGCTTCTGGCGCCCAGTAGGGCTTGTGACATTTGAGTTATGCTTCGGGATAAAAATAATAATAATAGCTGCATTCATTGGGTGTTAGCCTCAAGCAGACATTGCCCTAGACATCCTCGTTGGGACCATGGACAGTAAGGGGCAGGTGGGTGGGGCAAGGCTAGAGGCTCAGAGGAAGTCATTGCTTTGACCCAGCGGCCTCCAAGGCTCTTGCTACCAGCCAGAACCTGCTTCTGTGAGCAGACTTTGCCTAAGCCTGACAGATACCTGGGTCAGAAACCAGGCCACTGGACACAGTTGCCAAGAGATGATTCAGGGTGTGTGGCACAACAGACAGTTGATCCTGCTGGGGCAGGAGTGGCACTAAATATAGGTCCAGGGGCCCGAGGGCAGGACATAGAACAAGCAGCCAGCTGGCCAGCCAGGAAGGTCCCAGAACAGGCCCTGCACCAAGTCAGAGTCAGCTCTGGTCCTGGAGTCTGTCTGACAGTTCTCTTGTATATCAGGACAACCATCCTCTTAAATATGTCCCAGCTGTTAGCAGGCCAGGACCTGTGTGCCTGCCCAGTCACACGCTCTGCAGGGCCAGGCCAGGAACTATGACAGTGCAGTTTGGAGGGGAGGCTGGGGCTTCTGTGCCATCAAAAAAGTGCAAGCAAGGGAAAGGGGGGGCAGAAAGAAAAAGAAAGATACCTGTAGTGTTCAGAACCTGCCATGAACTGGTTGAGCTGGGGACAATCAGGGAGGCAGAGCCTCTGTTCCCGGGAACTTAAACTGTAAAGAGCACATGTCACCTCTGCCCCAGGAACAGAGGAAGCAGCACAAGTCCTCTTTCCAACCACCGGTTCCTGAACTTGAACTGGGTCATGCACGAGGACACACGTGCACAAGCAAGGCAAGAGCACCAGGATAGAGGTCACACGGCACATACAAGGCCAACCGAGCTGCTCAGTGATAGGCTGTTGTGATTCCAACGTTCAAAAGTAATATTCTGAAACAATTACCCTGGCTTTTAGTTTCCATTTTCCAGATGGTTAGAGAGCCTCGATCCGAAGGCCAACTGGTTTATACTTAGCATGTTGACTGTTGGGAGCTGTTCAGTTGCTTCTCTGAGGCTCTGAGTTCAGGACCAATTCTTGTTTTGTTCTGTGGTGCTTGGGGATTAGTGGACAAGCACTCTATTATCCAGTTACATGTTTAGTCCTGAAAGATATAACCCTGGCTGGCTTTGAACTCACCCTCCTCCTGCCTCATCTCTGTAGATTTGCCTATAAGCATGTAATTCATCACCATGACCTGCATAGTTTAAATTCTGGACAGCAGAGTGTGGACTTTCTTTCAGCCCTCAGGACTCCTGATAGAGAAGGTCTGAAGAGAGTCACACAGAACTTTCCTGAAAAGTAACCCGGCACCTGGCTAGGCCCAGGTACTTTCTCATGTGTCAGGCACCTCACATACCTATGCTGCTGTAAGTTTGCACATCCCCTGTGGGCATGCAGGAGACCATCCATGCATGCCCTTCCCCCAACACCTGACCAGGAGAATCTGGAGAATAATAATTTTAGGAAAAAAAAAAAAAAGGACCTGGTCAGAGGCTTTATATTTCAAAGCCAGTCCCTTTACTCCATCCTCTGTGGACTAAGGGCCCAGCTATCTTTTCACTGAAGATGGAAAAGCCTGTGCTAGAGGCATGGTAGCCGGGCTCGCTCAGCACTCGTGGGCACATGTCTAATGGTGCCTGAGCCCAGCAAGGCTGAGGCCCATTTGAGTCCCGCTCCTGTTCTAAGGACGCCCCCCACCTTTGTGATGATCAATGCTGGCTTGCTGGTTGGTCCTTCCATGCTGCTCTCATACCCCTGTGACCTTCAGAGCTAGTTTATGAGCCTTTTCATAGCTGGCACAGTTATGTAACAGTCACAGGACTTGGGAAATGCAAGCATCCAACTCCCTGCCCTGAGCAGAGGCCCCTCCCCGCCTGCTGTGGGCTTCCTCCCAGAGCACACCAAGGGCACCGTGCAGGAGGTAGAAGGCAAGAGGGGGCTTTGGTAGCATCCTTGCCTCTGGTACTGAAGGCACATCTGCTCCACCTCCCATCGTGACAACCAAGATGGCCTCCGGAATGTCAAGTGTCCTCTTCGGGAAAAGTGTCCTCAGTCTCTAATACTGGCCATGCCCTTCTGTCTTTGTGAAGAAAGATAGGCTACTGAGAGCCTTTATGTTTGTAAGTCTTCATTCTAAGGGGTAAACATGTACATATATACATTATACACATATATAATAATATACAACATAATAAGCCATATGTGTATTTAATATGTGTACACACCATTCACACCATATATGTACATATGGCTATATATGTGAAAATATCTATAGGATGCCTTACGGCGTTATAATGTATATGTAAAATTTAAACCTTGCAACCTTTCTATAAGCTGTGGGTTCTATTATTTTCTCCCTTTTTTGTAGATCAGGGGATAAAGGCTCAGAGAGGGCAACTGAGTTGTTTGAGGTCACACAGCTAGCAAGAGCTGTATCTGGCAGATAATTGTGGGTATTGTGGCTCTGAGACACTGTGCTTCACAGGGACACCAACTACCGTCACCTTACAGATGACTCTGCCCAGGGAGTAACCCTCAGGACTGACAGTCTCCGTGGGAAAGAAGGCAAAATAACACTGACAGTCAGGTTGCTTGGACTTGAAAGTGGCTGTTTGTGAGCCTGGGGCCCACAGGTCATCCACCCAGACCTGGACACCACCAAGTGTTTCTGGGTAACCAGGGAGGGCAACTTCCAACCTTCCAGATGTAGAAATCTAACCTGTCTCTTGGCCTTGTTGTGTGCTAAGGGTCCTGCCCATCTGCTCAACTTGGGTCTCAGAGGCTGCATCTCGATGAGATTATCTCGGAGTGTTAGGGAGCGCCCTGCGTAGACCCGAGGTCCCTACTAGGGATGAGCATTCTCTGATGTCATAGTTTCCCTTCCTCTTAACAAGAGTGCATGCATGGTTCCTTGTAGAAGCTACGTGCCTGGGGCTCACCACGGCTGAGTCTGGAAGGTCCTCAAAGAGCCTGGGTTCCTCTCCTGTGACTTCAAGATGACAACATCTCCCTCATAGCACCAGAAGAGGTCCAAAGTGGACGAGTTTTGCTCCATCCCTTTGGTGTGCAGAGAAAAGGATACAGCCCACTTTTGGGATGTCAAAATAACTGGCCCTTCCCTATGTCCTAAGCCCAACTTCACACCATGACCCTGCATCCACAGCCCAGCAAGCCCAGGGCGGTCCACAGAAGGCCATGTCTGTCTGGCACTCTATGCTGGATGCTGTATCTCTGGCCCCTCAGGCTCCCTGGGGAGCAAGACTGAGGGTGAAAGCTGAAACCCACAACAGCTGCCCTATGGTTGACTGTCTCTGCAGAGGGCCAAATGGGTGACAGCTGCATGTCCAGAGCTCGGTTCCCTGCAAGCATGGCTCCATGATGGCTGACTAGGTCTCTGTCTTCCTGCCCTCTCCCTCCTAGTTATTCAGGAGGTCCAGAGGATGCTCTGATGTAGCCAATCAGAAACATCATTAGCTGCTGAGTGCAACAGGATGTGTAGGGTCCCACACAGCCTAGCTAGTCCCAGGGGAAGGAGCTGGGTCTGCACCATGCTGCTCTTGCCTGGGGCCCTCCCTCCAGCTGGTGAGCAAGAGATGGCTCCCAGCTCTGCTCTGAATATATTTATATTTGTGAGAAACCTGTTCCCAGCAGTTAACTCAGGCCTGTGGGCTGTACTGGGTTTAATTTAGACCCTGAGTTCCCCAGGGTGGCTCAGGCATCATGAGATCAACCTCACAGGGGGTCGAGTGTCTTGGCTAACAGAAAGGACCAGCAGCCCCTGGAATAACTCAGTCCCAGACTCCCTGACTGCTTGGGCCCTCTGATCCCTGAGCAGTGGGACGGGACTTCTCTTCTGCAGGTGGGTGTCGGGGGAAGAAGTGTTCTCAGACCATTGCCTGCTCAGCTGGGGGGGGGGCAAACTTGAGCTCTGAGATCCAGCTGAATCCCCTCAACAACCATGGGGGATCTCTCACTTTTATTCTCAGAAGACAAAGCTACAGATGAGACCCTAAGCTAAGAATGGGCTGGGGTTATCTGCCTCCAGGGCCCATGCTGGAAACTGGGGATGCAGTGAGCGTTTTCTGCAGCAAGGTGGTCCTGTCCGTGCAAGGCTAATTGAATATGCTCCTAGGCAGTTGAGGGGCACCACCGTGTTACTTTGACAGCCAGTCAATGGGGAAGGTGAACTCCGTCCCTGGAGTTCGCCTTGACCTCTGAGGACCCTAGGAACCCCCTCCTGCAACCCCTTTCACTGTGCCCCTTCTGCCTCCCAGGACCGAGCCTTTGTCTGCTTTTTTCCTGACCTCCCTTCTAAACACTCCTAGAGCCAGCCTTGGATTCTTCTTTGTTTCTCTTCATCTTGGTTATATGAAACCAAAATAAATTTCTATCGAGGTAGCAAGGGCCCCGGCCAGGACATCGGGCTACAGGGTGCTTAATTTAGCTGTGATGTTCCACTCTCGGGCTGATGTCATCCAGAGCCTTGGCACTGTCCTGGGCAAGTTTTCATGGCCTCTGCCTGGCTCTTCCCTGCTTGCTTGCTCCTTCCATCCTTCCTGGAACAGAGGGTCTCTGGCAAAAAAGGGGGTGCTGGGTTTCAAGTGACTACTCTTTTGGTCCTGCAGGGAAGATCCCACAATTCCACAGGGATCCTGGGGCTTCTAGAAAATTCCTTCCTTCTGATCTTCTACAGGCTGACTCTCCTACGGTTTTTGTGTCTTCCCCATTCCACCCTTTCCCGTGCTCTGGAAGATGGTTGCTAGGGCTACTTTTGGACCTTCCTTGATGTTGGTGACCATGGAATGCCCAACAAATCACTAGTCCAGGTTATCAGATGCTCAGTAAGATTAGTCATCAGGGACTTGCAGTTAAAATGGCTACTGAACACCATTAGCCCATCAAGAAATGGGTAATATTCAAAAGATGGGAAAGCCCACATGCTGAATAGAGTATGGGGTGACTGGAACCATTACCAGCACTTGTGGGTACAAGTCAGCTGACCTCTGGAGCCCTGGGTTAGGGCATTGGAGCTGCAGTAGTCAGGTCCTGCTGAAGCATACTTCTTTTTATTGGGCCATGTTCTGTGTCTTCCATATTGTGTCAGGCATTCAAAGCCCAGGTCCCACCCTATGTCACAGGAGTGTCTCTACCGCAGGGCACTGGCATCTGATCCCATGGGCCACAGTCTGCAGTGTGTGGATTGATATGGTCTTCTTTGCAGAGGACTCAGAGGAGTCTCAGTTGGAAAACAAGGGGTCTGGACAGAACATCCAAGGGCCCTTCCAGATGGAGAGGTCGCAACACTCCCTAAGACCAGGGAGCTGTTGGTCTCTCACACACCGTGACAGGATTGAGGATGACATCCTATCACGAACAGGAAGAGAGAATGACGTTGGGTCCCGGTTTTTGTTTGTTTGCCTTTTGGAGACCAGTTTTTGCATCCAGTGTCTCTACATGCTGGGCCATCTGGATGGCTCAACATATTGTACTTACATATGAAGCTGTCAAAAGCGAAGAAGAAAAACCTCCAAGCCTGAACAGGCTTTAGGAAGATATTTGAGGTTGGTCCTGGGTATTGGTAGCCCTAGGCCCGGGAGACATGAAGCTATGATCTCATTCGGTCCCATAATTTGTTTGGTTTAGGGTTTTTATTGTTTCAGATACGGTCTCACTTGGTAGCCCTGGCAGTCCTGTAACTTGCTATGTAGACCAGGCTAGCCTTGAACTTATAAAGATCCACCTGCTTCTGCCTCTGCCTCTAGAACGATGGGATTAAAGGTGTGTGGGGCCACACCGGGCCTATCTCATTATTTTGAGGGTCAGGAGTGTGTAGGGTCAGCCTGGATGATTTAACACTGCTATTGTCTGGGGTAACTGTTGGGGATGGAGGAGGGCCCACTTCTAAAATAGTTCCTTGCTCAGGGTTTGCAGCCATCGGCTTCCCCGCCATCTTCTCCCTCAATGTCTCTCTTACCTGCGCCCCTGGTTGTGGAATGCAAGGTCTCTCTCACAACACGTAACTCCAAGTTATCCTGCTACCTAACTTTGGATGTCTACAAACATCACTCCTCCTGCCTCCTATTCCCAAGTACACGGCTAAGAACACCGAACATCCAGAGGAGAAGATGGAGTAGACTCTTCGCTTAGATCACCTAGTCCAGAAATGGAGATACCCTTTCCCAGACCTGGGAAAGTAGGTCCCTTCTGTGGCAGACCCTTTCTGGGATTGCAGGATGCTCTGTGCTCATTGGTCCATTGCTTTGTGCTCTGGCCCGTGTTCCTTGGCTCCACCCCAGAGCATCCAATTCTGGACAGCTGGTGTCTCCAAATGTTAGCCTTGACCACCTGCTGTGTGCCCAACACTGACCCTTGAATTTTCTCAAGGGTATTATGCAAGGGCCTGTATGCACCTCCCTCTTCCTGCCTCTCCTTTAGGGCTCTCCTTTCTCCCTTGCTTTTTATTCTCTTTCTCAATTCTGTGTCTCTTTGTGCGCCCTCCCCGTCTTGTCTTTCTACATTTCCCTCCTCTCTAGCTCCCGCCTGGGTAGTTCTAGAAACATACCCATATATGGGCTCCATGTCAAGGATCACAAATGATGACATCACGTGAGGGCCGAAGCCCGGGATGCTCTCTGAAGCGGGAGCCTGTCTCCCGTGCCCCAGGAGGAGTGGAGGGAGGGATCACGGCTCCCTTAGTGCAATCTTCAGAAGGGAAATCTGAGAGTCATAACGTCTTATAGCTTGGCTTGACATCCGTGGTCATGCGGTGGGCCCGAAATAAACTCCCTGCTTCAAAGGAGAGTGTTTCAGAGCTGCCTGGCACAACAGCTGGAAGCTCAGGGCCAGCACAGAAGGCAAACTCAGAGAGCATGTTCTGAATTCAGACAGTCAAGAAAATCTCTTTGTTTCCCAGACCTGTGCCCCTGCTGCAGAGCCTCGCAGGTAATGCTTGCTTTTGACTTGGTCATGGAGGCTTTAAAAGAATTGCTGGGCGGGCTGGGACTTGCAGCTTCAGGACTCACTGAGATGTGTAGCCAAACTGTGCCCATGTCTTTGTGTCTGTCTCTGTTTCTGTCTCTCTCTGTCTCTCTGCCTGTCTCTCTGCTCTATCTGTCTTACTCTGTGTCTCTGTCTCTGTCCTCTTCTCTCTCTCTCTCTCTCTCTCTCTCTCTCTCTCTCTCTCTCTCTCTCTCTCTCCTTTCCTCTCCCTCCTTCGCTGCAGCTCTGCACATACTGGAAATTTTGGTCTGTCAGGAGAACAGGGAACAGGCATTCTGCACGCATGGTAGCTATTCTTCTGGAGGACTCTGGCTTAAGTGCCACTCCGTTGTGTGCTTCAAAACATGGACGTGTGAAGAGAGTGACCATCGATGCCATTGTTGGGTGTATAGGGTCTCCGGTGATGTCTATGTCAGACAGGTGATTTTTGGAAATGCTTCCAGTCTGAGCCAATGACAGTGTTTTCCTGTGAAGTACCAGGTGTCTATTGCACTAAGTGGGCTATGCATGAATTGTAATGTGTGTCTGATGATGACCTGGGTTATGGGCTCTGCATGCATTTCTGGGGGATTTAGTAGAGGATACAGAATGAGAAATGTTACCTAGATGAGAGTAAAGAAAAATTATGGGATGCAGAGATACAAAAATATCATATACACACACACACACACATGTATGTGCACACATGCCATATTTAATGAGGCAAAGGACAGATGGGATGTCATCATGGTGAGCAAGGGGTCTCTGAGTGGAAGGACAGCTGGGACAAAGGGAGATGTGAATTGGGAAAGACGGGGCTGCTGAGGGAAAGACTCCCTGAGGTGAGCGGAGGAGGAGGGACGAGCGTTCACTCCAGGACCAGGAGGAGGTGAAACATCCATGCAAAGTAGATGAGCAATGGGGAGACAGGTAGGGCTTTATCTCAGACTACGTTTTGCATTGCCAGGGAGATGGACTGATGTGAACAGGCCTGTGACATAAGGGACATCAGGGATGTGACCAAGCCCTGCCTGAGGCAGGACAACTCTCCTATAGGAGTCCTGTGAGGCAAGGTTTGAGGGAACTCAGGGGGGCTCGCGCAGGCTGCCAGACCAGGCCCCGAGCCGCAGCCCGACCTTAGCCACTAGTGGTTGTTAGCCTATTCTTGTTCAAAACACGGATGTGTGCCCACTCTCATATTTCTGGTCCCTCCTGGCCACACCTGGTACACACTGATCACCAGTATTGGGAGTCTTGAGGCGGTAACTGCGAGCATCGTCTTTCTCCTCTGTGTGGGGTCTGAAATGGTTTTATAATGAAGAACAATTCAGTTCATGTTTGCCAGTATCCGTCAAAGACTTAATTCGGGTGAATTATTTCCCTGATCCTTTCAAGGCCACCGTATGAGTATGAGGTAAATGTTGACTCTCTTTTTCGAGATTTGGAAACTGAGATTGTGAGAGGTTAAGGGTATTGTCTGAGGTCGGGCAGCAATGAGACGCTGAAATTAGGAATCAAAGTTAAGCTTCTGGACCTCAAGGGCTGGCGTTCACAGCTACAGGTCCCGCGGCCTTTAGGCTGACACTGTGGCTGTCAGCATCTTTGTGAACCCGGTAGGACCTTTCCCTGAACCTTCATGGCGTCATTAAATACCATGTGCTGGCCACAGACTAGATCTAAGAATCCTCCTGCAGGGGACACAGAATGTTTCTCAGCCTGTCCAGAGTCCTCCCTCTTCTAAGTTGCAGAGTCCTCAGCTGCCTGGAGGGGGAGGAGTGGCCAGCCGTGCCACCCATCACTGTCACCTCAGGCTGCTGGCAGATGGCAGAGCTCGGCATTTCTAGAGACTAGGCAGAAACTGGGTCAGGGCCCTGGAATCCTGCGTCTAGCCCTGTGGACTGAGCCATACCGATGTGTCTGGATTCAGTGCAAGAGCCTGGGACACTGCCAGTCCCTGCAGGGCCTGGAGGCAGGGGAGAGGCCCTATACTCTGGCATCTGAGACAAAGGTGACCTGGTCCTGGAGAGGCAATACTATAGGGGCTGAGGGGATAAGGGGAAAGGCTTCCTGGAGTCCTCTTAGCTACTGCTCACAGGCAACGCCTAAGGTGGCCTTTAGCTCTGTGAGGGACTGGCTCCTTAGAACACAATATTTGCCACAAAACCCAGAAAAGTATTTTTTTCTTTCTGTTTTCTTCCCCTACTCCATCTCTTATCCTCTTCCTTACTGTCTTTATGAGTGGCTTTTCCCAATGACTCCAGAGAGAGAGAGAGAGAGAGAGAAGAGAGAGAGAGAGAGAGAGAGAGAGAGAGAGAGAGAGAGATTAGAAAAAAGAGAAGAGAAAGAGGTGTTCCACTCTGGATGGGGCCTCAGTTTCTACTTTCTGTATAATAATTCTCTGGTCTGGTGGTGGCATGCAGGCAGAGTTAGCTTTGGGCAGGATCACTCCCATTGGGACCTCTCTAGGCCTCAGTTTCCCCTCCATACAAATAGAAAGAGTCCTATGTGGTGGTGTTGGCTGCATTCTCTAACCCTGAGCAGATCATGTCACCCCTCCCCCATACACAACCACTGGCCAAGCCTCAGAATGCCCAAAGCCTCAACCCCTCAAAGTCACAAGCTTGGATGAGGGCAGTGTCAAGACTCCGAGACTGTCAGCCGGGTCTGTTGTGCTGAGAAGCCGTGAGCCCTGTTCCATACGCTTTTCCTGGAGAGACACCAACAAATGTCCACTCACTCCAGATAGGCCTCTGACAACACTCCAGCTCGGCCGGCCAATGAGTCACTTACAGGAGTGTGGGTGACCCCAAAGCAACCACACCAGTAGAAAGTCTCCCCTCTCACCCCAGCATAGGCTTCCCCATAGCTGTGTAGATGGGGTCACCCTGCTGTTAACCCTCCACAGTCTATATGATCTAGCACAGTGGTTCTCAACCTTCTTAATGCTGTGGCCCTTTAACACAGTTCCTCGTGTTGTGGTGACCCCCCCAACCATAAATTTATTTTCATTGGTACTTCCTAACTGTAATTTTGCTACTGATATCATTTTTTTCCCCAGTGGTCTTTGGTAACCCATGTGAAAGTGTCATTTGACCCCCCAGAGGTCACGACCCACAGGTTGAGAACTTCTGTTCTAGCACCTCTTGCAAACAGGAGACCGTGTGTAGTTTGGACAGAGTTGCATAGAGCTGGGAGGGACATACAAGGGGGGGTGACTCAATATCTCAGATGAGGGCCACCCTCTCTTCTATGAAGGAAGGTCAACAGGCTGGGTCTTCACTCGAGAGTAACATCAGCTCCTTTGACAATGATCAAATGGTTGCTACACTGGGGTCTATAGAAAGGCCCTTCAGTCCTATTCCTTGCCATGGTGGCTTGAATGAGAAATGCTCTCATAGGTTTATAAATTTGAAAACACTGTCCCCATCGGTGGCACCATTTGGGTGGTCAGGACTATGGGGACATGAGGTTGTACTGGAGGAAATGCATCTCTGGGGGGCTTTGAGAGTTCATGACCCTACTTCCGGTTTGCTCCCTGTGTTGTGCTCCTCGTTGACGATACAAGCTCTAGCCTCCCTTTTCTTTTCGGTGCCACGCCTGCCCTGTGTTGCCATGGTTCCCTGCCATGGTGGACTCTATCCCTCTGGAGCTGTGAGTCAAAATAAATTCTGTTGTTTTGGGTCGTGGTGTTTCATCACCGCAACAGAAAAGCAAACAATACACTTGTCAGAGGCCAACCTTGAGATTTTGACCTGGATCTCATCTTAGCCAGGGGAGCCACACAGATGAGGAGGGTGAGGTGAGGAGTTGCTTGTAGGAACCTTTGCATTGTCCTTAGCATTTAGGGACAGGGGGCCTGATGAAAAAAGGGACAGGTAGATGTGCCTTTGGCCACTTACATTCTGGGCCTCAGTCTTCTCATCTGTACAATGGGAAGGGAATACGCCTCAGGTGCTGCTCTAGCTTGCTTCCATTGTCACTGTGATAAAGATACTGAGTGTACACAATTGGTATGTTGTCCTGGGGTTGGGCGCATGTTTGGCTTTTACTTCCACATTGCAGTTTAATATCCAAGGAAGCCAGAGCAGGAGTCAAGGCAGGAACCTGAAGGCAGGAACTGAAGCAAGGATCATGGGGGAACACTGCTTATTCGGCTTATTCTGTGTTAGCTTACTTAGCTTGATTTCTTACACATCCAAGACCCAACTGCCCAGCGTGGCACTGCCCACAGTGGGTGGGACTTTCCTCCATCAATTGACTGTCCACAGGCCAATCTGATGTCCACAGGCCAATCTGATGGAGGCAATCCCTCAATTGTGAGTCCCTCTTCCAGGTGTTACTACTTTGTGTCAAGTTGACAAAAAACTAACCAGCGCAGGCCGAGAGGTCAAAGGACACTGCTTAGGAGGAGACTGAGCACTGCTCAGGGTCCACAAGCACAGGCATGGCTGTTACTCTTCACACATCAGAGCAGGAGGGCCAGGCAAGGAGAGCAGACCTCCGTGTCTCTCTCCCATGAGCCATTGGAGAAAGAAGTGCTGTGATGGTTGACAGACCACTGCAAAGAATAAAACTGAGTACCAAGGGTGAGAGGGGACAAAAAAACCACCAAGTAACTCCCCACTTCCTCCTCAGCCCCAGGCTAGCCCAAGCAGCCTGTTTTTAAGATCACTAGAGGTTAAGGGTCTTGGGACATTTGAGAGACCCTAAAACTTTGACAACAGATTAATGGATACTCGTATGTGTGAGTGTTGCATTCCTAGCCATTGTTGGGCATTGCTGGGATGGGTTCCTGGAACCTGTGACTAGCTAAGGCTAAGATGCTTGAGGCCAGCTCATCTGGCTCTTGTGCCCATTGAAACTATCCCTGGATCATCCGCAGCCCCCTAAAAGGTGGCCTGTTACACCTATTGTTCAGGGAACAATGACAGGAATAATGTCTACACGTGTTCGTGATTGCTTGAACATTTCTTCCTGAATAATATTGAACTTCAGTTGGTTGAAGTCACAGATGCAGAACCCACAGATTTTGAGCTAGCTGTACATATGTACATACATATATGTATATAATATGGTATGTATTACATGAAGGATTATATTATATGATCAAACTGCTAATACATTTGTAAGTATACATTTATTATGTATGCATATATAATATACACTTACAATCTTTTAAAAATGCAAAGTCTTTATTCTTGCTCCCAGACTCCCCTAAAACCTTAAAAGGCAGCAGGGCAGGGGTGCTGGGGAGATGGCTCAGTGAGTGATGTGTCTGTCACACAACCATGAGCACTGGTGGTGGGATTCCCAGAACCATGAAAGAACCCAGCAGGCATGGCAGCTGCCTGTGATCTCACCCTATAGGAGACAGATTCAGGGACCCATGGGCAAGCTATCCAGCTCTGAGTTCATTGAGAGACCCTGCTTCAATAAATTAAACCGAGACACTAGATATCACCTCAGGTCTACATGCACACAACATGTTCACCTCACCTGTACCCACCCACACATGTGAACCCACATACACAGGTACACACCACACACACACACAGCCCCCCCCCCCTCTCCATTGGTACAAAGAAAAGCAGCAGTTCCATGAGCCCAGAGTCTAGTGTGAAGTTGGTGCTGCCTTCTAGCCCCTTTCTTGTCACCTCCTCCCTAGATGTGTCTCAGTTTCCCGGCTGTCAGACAGAGAAACAACACCCCTACCGCACAATCAAAATGTGGTTCAAACAGCAGCAAATGTGAGTGTGCACACTGGTGGCGAGGGGCCTTCTCTTCGGTTGGCAGTGCAGCTCTGAGGTGACACCTGGCTCAGAGCCATGGCCTTGCTCAGAAGCACAGTTCAGCAGCCCACCCTCTATACGCATGCTCCAGTGCATACGTGACCCCCCCAAACTGAAAACCACATACTGTCCTTGCCCTGTGTCCTGCACCCCACTTCCTGTACAAATGGTCACCTTGTACAGACTGAAATGGGACTTCGAGGAGAAGGGAGGCCAGCCAGGTGGTCCCCCAAGGTCTAGATGACTAGAGGGTGGAGCAGCTGGGGCTCTGCATCGTGCTAGATGAGGGTGCACACAGAGCCCACCTGTCCCAGCTCTGACCAGCTCTTGCCATGCCACATTGCTCAGGGGACATGGGGCCAGTTTAGGTGCTGACAGCCATCCTTTTCACAGAAAAAGAAGGATGACTTGGGGAATCTTTCTCTTTGTCCTGTCTTTATTTTACGTGGAGGAAATCCAGGAAGAAGGTAAGGCCATCAGATGGCCCCTCTGAAAACTGCCAGCTGGGCAGGTCCTGAATGGATAGGAGCAGGAGGAGGCTACCCCCAGGGAGCTTCAAATCATATTCGTATTTTTTTCCAGGCCCTCCTGTGTGTCAGATGATGTCTCCACATCTGCTATAATATGCATCCTGCAAACACAGCTACAAACCAAGGCTGTTTTAGCACTAAGTCAAGACTGCAATCCTGACACGTCCAGCAGATGGCAGAGCAAGGCTGGAGCAGGCAGCAAGGGGTCCCAGTCCAGAAACCAACCCATCTTTCAGGGAATTAAACTTTTTTTCTGATTCTACTGTTTATTCTCCAGCGCTTATTAAATACTTCTTGTGTGCCTGACCTTTAGTTAGGTCCTGGAGTTTTGACAGGAATGTGAAACTATTTTATGATTGCTGTAGGCTGGTAAGTCCATCGCAAGCTATCCAGTCGGCAAGCAGTCTTGAGGGCCCCTGAGAACTGTGCTCCTCTAAGAACACATCTCCCCTCATACCTGACCCAGGTCCCTGACCAGGGGTGTCGGGAGCAAGAGGGTAGCTGCTTTTCAGTCACGCCCACTCTGCTGTGTCACGTCATAGGAAACCCAGAGTGTGATCTTCTCCCACTGTGGTCCCCAACGGCAACACACAATCGCACACAGGAGGCCCCAGGACTAGCAGAACCACAAGAACGCCACACAGCAAAGCGATCCTTAGACCAAGCACTTGTAGCAAAGTCCATACCTGCAGGTGGGAAAGAGTCTCTGAGCTGCAGGCTGGAAATGGGGGCTGCGCCACAGCGAGTTCCCAGTCATTTGAGGGTAGTTGGGATGGAAATAGGTGTTGACCTCCCACGGGCTAAGGGGCGTGTCTCATCGACTAGACAAGGATTCCCTGATGGGCGGAGTTTGCCCACCTTCAGGAGCCTTGCTCATTTCTTCTTTCTGGGGCTCAGGCTGCAAGGAAGCAGGTCTCGTGGGAAATTCTTAGTTCCCCTGGGCTAGACAAAAGAGATCTCTCATGTGCCTAGTGTGTCGTCCCCACTAGCTTCCCCTTGGGAGAGCAAGTCACGAGGACTTAGGCCCAATATCTGAGGGGAAGGAGAAATGAATATTTGTCAGAGTAGAATGCTGGCACTTGGGGTGGGGTGGGGCATGTTTTTCAAAGGTCTCTTGTGACTTGAATGCTCAGCCAGGGCTGAGAACCCTTGACCTGTGGTCGTGCTGCTGCAAGCCAGTAAATATCACAAGTCAGACTGATTTGATTTCATTTGCTGACAGAGTTTCACCCTGCCTGCTCTGCTCTCTCTAAGGCCGAGTGTATCTTTTCGAAGAGAGTCCCTGTAATGAAATCGTTGTAATGGCTAGTCTTAACCAGAACATGAGATCCCAAGCAGGAGCCCACGTCTGACTCATCCGCGGCGTTCTCAGCCCTCCCACAGTGAAGAAAAGTCTTGATGTGCCCGTGTGGGACACAGCTGTGACTGGATGGGAGGAATGTGCCCAACACGGTGTGACCTCAAGAGGCAGGAGGCAGGATGTTGAGATCTTTGTGTCCCCAGAAGGGTGCCTGACCCAGAGCAGTTGCACAAGAAATAATCTCTCAGTTAATAGATGCAGTCATACCTGTATAGATAGATAGGTTTCCTGGCATGGAAATGGTGAGTGGAGAGATCTCTGCATAGACAATTTTTAAAGGGAATTGGTAGGAACATGGGGGATATGTGGCCTAGGAAGTGGACAGACAGAAGGAGGGATGATAGGCAGATGGGTGGATAGGTGAGTAGATGGATGGTTAGAAGGTCGGATAGGTGAATGATACCAGAAGAAAGAGCCAGGGGTGGTGGTTGAGTATATGTACTGGCCAATGGGGAGGAAGACAGATGGATGTACATGTGGGTGGATAAGAGAGTGAATGAGGGATGAAGGGAGGATGGGTGGGAGGATGGGTGAGAGGATGGATAAGAGGATGGATGGGCGGATGGGTAGGAAGATGGGTGGGAGGGTGGATGATGAGGATGGATGAGAGGATGGATGGGAGGAGGGATGGGAGGAGGGATGGGAGGAGGGATGGGAGGATGGGTGGGCATAGCCGTAGTGGTTAGCCATGCATGAAGATGAGTAGGCGGATGACGGTTTGAAGGATAGGTGGGTTGGTGCCTAGTTGAGTGGATGTATGGCTAGTGAGGATGGATGGATGCTTAGACAGATCCCATGGCCAACTGAATAAATTTTAGAAAATGAGTGAGCTGGAGAGATGATTCAGTGGTTCAGAGCACTTGTTACTCATGCAGAGGACCCAGTTTGGTTCCTGTCACTCATACAACCACCTGTAAATCTACCTGCAGATCTGTCGGCATCTGGCCTCCATATGCATCCACACTCAGGTGTACATACTAACATGCAGGCACACACACATGTCTAAAAATGTGCTATCCCACACTCTGCCCTATGGGCAAACGTGGCTGCCTTGTGAAACACTCGGTGACTGGGAGTTTGGTTTCCTCACAGGGATTTGTCACCTGCTGGTGCTGGTTCCTGCTGAGTCTCTCTTCGGGAAGCTGGAGGAGAGGTGGCCAAGATGGCGACTGAGATCTCCACTCGGGGCAGACAACGTGCCATTGGACATGAGGAATACAGCCTGTATAGCAGCCTGAGTGAAGAGGAGCTGGTCCAGATGGCCATCGAGCAGAGCCTGGCAGACAAGACTCGGGGCGCAACCCCTGCTGAGACCTCTGTGTCCTCTCAGACCAACCACCAGCCAGGCCAATGCCACCCATGGACCAGGTAGGTAAGGAGAAGCTAATGGAGGGTAAATGGACCCTGGACATCCCTCAAGCTTCAGACGCCTCAGGATCTCCATCCTGAACCAAAATATCCTGGTCTCTGACCCGTAGCAGTCTGCATTTGTCATCTAAAGTCACTCTTTGGTGTCACAGTGGGATGGGATCCAGGATGCCTGTGGCCTGAGTCTTTCACATAAAATATTGTATTTGCTTATCACTTATGTAATCTCACTAAGTATTTTAACTCATCACTAGGTTGTTTTTTATTACAAATACAAATGATACATGACTAACAACTGACAAGAAAGACCGTCTGTACACCTCAGTACAGACGGGATTTTCAAATATTTTTTATCTGAAGTTGGCTGACTCCACAAGTGTGGAACTTCTGCTATCTCAGGGAGATTTCCTGTGCTTTCATTTTTTTTTCTAAATCTCTCTTAAGGACACCCTAAGGTCTCTTGAGGAACCCGAAACCCAAGGCTGACTAACTGGTCCAGCAGGGTCACAAGGCTAGGAACTTGGAATTGACTAGCTCCAAAGCTCAGGCTTGACCTGGACTGACTGGTTTATGCTTGGATGCAGGAGATTGTTGCTCAGTGGGGCTAGTGCTTCCAGATCTGTCTGGGCAGCGTGTCTACAGGAAACAAACCTGCAAGGCAAAGGGAATCTGCCTGGCACCCTCATTCTGCCTGGTCTCCATGCCTTCCTCTCCCCCAAGCCCCCACTTCATCTTCCCATCTGTTGGGCTTTCTAGCATTATGACTTGAGGCCACATGAAAAGCCACCAACACAGTCCACAGGGCCGCTTAAGTAGTAGGAGAATCAAGTGAACTTTACATCATTTTATAAAAATGTATGTTTTATGGCAAGGCCAAATTACATAGTTCAAGTGATCTGGAACTCAATTGTGTAGCCCAGGCTAGCCTCAAACTTTGAATCTCCCTGCCTTGGTCTCCCAGTTACTGAAAACCAGGCATGTACAAGCGTGATTCACAATTTATGTATATTTTATTTCTCAATATCATCATTTGTACTCATCAGCAAAATAAAAATTATACACACAGGGCTGGTGAGACGGCTCAGTGGGTAAAGGTGTTTGCTTCCGAGCCCAACGACCTGAGTTCAAACTGTGGTACCTGTGTGGTGAAAGAAGAGACTCAACAAGTGGTCCTTTAATCTCCATGCAGGTATCACAGCATGTGCTCGCACATGCGCATGTGGGCCCCACACACACCACACACACACACAAAACACTAACTTTATCTCTTGTCAAGCTTTTAAAATCACATGTATTTCAATTCACATTCCAAGTGTTTATTGGCTACATGTGGCCAGTGGCTACCAGATGGGCAGGACAGATCTAGGGACACCTTCTCTGCAAGGGCAGCCAGAGAGGTACTTGGCATTTGCTCTTCAAGTGCTTTTGGGAAAGAAATATATACATTGTGAAGATAACTTTGCTGTCCTCACCCACCTCCAGCCAAGGTTGTGTGTGTTGGAGGTGGGATGCGAGGGGGACAGTAAATTGCTGTAACAAGTGGGATCTATGTGACTGTGGGCCATGGGTCTCAAATCTCTGTGTCCTCAGGGGTGGTCAGTGACCCCTATGTGACCTTGACCTTGGGAAAGTCGTCCACTCCCTCAGAAGTTCTGCTTCCTTGTCTAACAGGTTTTGCTAAGGTGAGCCACAGCAGACACGACTCTTAAGTGGGAAATGAGCCATCTCAGCCTTGTCCCCGGGTTGACAACCCTCAATGTTTATACCAAGTCACACTGTTCCTTGCTAATGTTAGTTAACCTGTATCCAACGAGCTGGGCCAAGGCCTGGGCGCCCTGTTCTGAGAGGCCCTTTCCACAGGGATGTCAGGCAGGCTCCTTGGGCAGCAGGGAGGAGAGCAAAGCCTTCCTAAGCTTGCCCTGACCACATCCCACTGGGGCCTCAGAAACCCTGTGCAGGGACCTGGCTCATCCGGTTCCTGTTTTGGCTGGTTTAGTTGAAGTCAAATGCAGGTTCCTCTTTCTCAGGAGAGGACCAGATAGAGACTGATAGAACTGTTACAGGAACCACGCGTCACTGAGCGCCTGCCTGCAGCCTCCTCCACAGCTCAGGAGCACACCTCCCACCCCCGGCCAGGCAGTCTGTAGGTTCTGCTGATTCTGCAGAAAGGCTTCCTCTAACTCTCCCTACTTTGAAACAGGTTCTAGACTCATGTGTGGACCTAAGAGGCCCGCACATCTCCATCTTTGGATATTACAATATTATCAAACAGACCCAGGACGTCATATAGGCTCCAAGGGGCTCCTTGTCATCCTTTGAGTCTCAGGTTAGCCATCCCTTGCTCAGTGAATCCTGCCCTAACCATTTATTCTCCGTCCTGGTGGCTCCTGCATGGATGGCCCTGGATGTTACCTGGAAGCCTTGTTTGTTTGCTTCTGCCAGGGACCTGTGATGGTCATTTGGGGTCTCAAATGCCTGCTCTGCTTTCTGAAGCCTAGTCTTGACCAATATGGCAAATGGCCACTTATAAATAAGTGCATGGGTGGGTAGAGGGACAAAAGGTCATGAGAAGGGAGGTGAGTTTGGAGGTTCAATGTTTTCTGCGTCATTTACTGCATATGCAATGACTTCAGGTTAGATACCCCATCTCAGTGAGTCCTGACCTAACCTCTCCTTACCATCCCTTTTCAAAATGGCAATAGCTGAAGCTTGCTCATCTTGAAATATATTCCTCCTCCTCCTCCTCCTCTCCTCCTCCTCCTCCCTCCCCTTCTCTCCTCCTCCTTCCCTTCTCCTCTTCCTCCTCCTTCCCTTCCTCCTTCCCCTTCTCCTCCTCCTCCTTCTCCTCCTCTTCCTCCTCCTCCTCTCCCTCTCCCCCTCCCTCCTCTTCCTCCTCTTTTGGTGCTGGGGATGGAATCTAAGCCCTTGCTGGCAAGAACTCTGCTGCAGATGCCCCCTGCCCCCTGTGTAGTCTTCTAGCAAAAAGCAAACCCAGTGAAGAAGGATGGAGTCTCCATTTCACTCTGCAGCTTGCATTCACCCTTCTTGTTCCTTAGGTGAGGAGTCCCTGGGGCCTCAACCTCATAACTACCCAAGCTCCACAGAGCAGCTTCTCTGTCAGGCTAGGAGAGTCTCCTGAGAGCTTCCCAGTGATAGGACTTCTTGGGGACTAGGGGACATTGTTCACTTGTGCCTCGGTGCCTTTGTCACTGTAGGTGCCTAATGAATATTGTTAGGCAGATAAACAATTCGAAGCCAAGAACATACTCTGGGAATGTACTTTGCCATTGTCTTTAAAATGGAGTGCAAGGTCCTAGAAAAGGAAACCATGGGAACCGCCACCACCTCCCCCCCCCCCCCCAAGCATGAGGTCACTTCTTAGAGCCATCTCCCCACAACCAGGTGAAGGGACAAAGTGGAACAGTCATGAAAGTCTTTTGCCAAGCCTGGGTCCCGAGAGCTCCCAAAAGGCATATCTTGCCTCCTATCCAATGGGGAACTTGGGTCCATAGACCCTGACCAAGAGAGCCTGAGGTTACTATGGAGAGGCAACTAGATGATCTTCAAAGCCTTCAAATGCTTCCATTTTATTGAAGGCTGCTCTTCTCAGAGGACCAAGGATAGAACCATAAACCTGGACTTGCTTGGGATGGAATACATGGCTACAGATGACTCCAGTCAAACCACAGGCTGCACTGGGTCCATCCTGGCACCTGGTCATACCCCCTACCCCCACCAAGTTTGTAGCCTGAAGAAGGCAAAGGGCTGAAGGTACATGGAAACCCTGCAGAGCAGGCCCAGTAGTGGTGCTTGCTGTGTTTCAGGGAGGAGCAGACAAGCCCTACCTGGACCTCTTTTAGGTCGTAACCTGTAGCCACATCCCACGGAAGCATCTTCCTCTCAGATGACTCAGCCCAGCGGTTAGCTCTGCTGGGAATTCCCCTGCCGCAGCCAGCAGAGGGGAAGTGGGGCCTTCAACTTTGCTTTGAAAGCACAAAAGGCCCTTGACTTCCCATCCAGCCTGAGACTCAGAGCTTGGGTACTGTGAGCAGCCACACGGCTGACCCCCAGACCAAGGTCATGCAACCCAGGTTCAGGGCTGCTAGAACAAGTTCTCCTGCTGTGATCTCAACCCCTCCCTGCTGTTCTGTGGGTGTGTGGCCTTGTCACGCACCTGTGGCCTCTAAGCAGTTAAGATCCACATACTTGACCCAGAGGTCTGCGATCCCAGTCCTTGACACCAGGCTTGGGACAGATCCAGAGCTGGCACATTGTGGGACCTATCATGTCTGCCTCTTCATTCCACCAGAATGGGAGTGACACACCCCTGCTGCCTTGGGAGGCGGCAGGATGGTGCTTGGAAGGGCTCTGAGAAATTTGTCTTGCACACTGGTGACCATGATCCAACCATGACCCAACCCGTAACCTGGATCACCTCACCTCAGCTACAATCCTTGCTGTGAACACCTCACATGGGATGGTCCTCATTAATTGAGGTGAAGGTGGTAGCTTTTTACCCCTGTGTATCATCTTGCTGAAACATTTGAATGGTAGCTAGAGACTAGAGGCCACATGGACTGGGAATCTGGGGCCTTCGTGGAGAGCCCAGACCTGCTGACTACAGAGATAGCTGGCCAAAGCTGCTTTCCTAGGGTCAAGAGGAGAGAGGGGAGCACTGGGCGAGTGCAGACAGGCCAGGGGAGACAGGCTATACACATCTTTACCTTGGGTGATGGCTCTTGAATCTGTTTCACACTGAGTTTCTTCAGCCACATAGACAGTGATGCGCCACCCCCCACCCCCCGTTTGGTCCTGATCCCACTTTGCAAATAAAGAAAGAAACAGAGGCACAAAGTTGGGGAAGATTCTATGTACATCCAAAGGCACAAAACCAGTGTGGAGGTCATGGAGCGAAAGGGAGGGTTAGAAAGCAAGAGGAAGCTAGGCCCGGAGGATGGGGGAGTCTTGGGAGCTGTCTGGTCCTCAGCCCTGTTCACCTGCCCCGTGGGATCCTGAGCAGTGCCCATCTGTGATGTTCCTCTGTGAAAGGCAGCACTACTAACGTCCACCTTAATAAGAACAGAAGGAAGAGTAGTGACTGGGTGCATCTGTGCCTTACACAGCATGGAGATAGTATAGAAGGATGGGATGAGTTGGGAGTTGGGAAGAGCGGAGACATGGAGGACACCAATGACCAGCCTCAGCCTGTTTTGAACCAAGCCTCCTCTTCACTTTTCTCTCGAGGGCCTCTACTCTTCACCACAGGCTGACTTTGCTGAGGGAATCCACAGAGTCTGAGGCCTTACCCTGCCCTGCCATATAAGGTCAGGATCCTTCTAAGGTCCTCATTACAGCAACTGTACTTCATGGGGTACCAGCCTCAGACTGAGATCCTAGACTCCACAGACAGTGCCCTGCCGCCCCGTCTGGGCAGCAAGGAGAGAGTGCTTGGTATTCAGGTTAACCTGCTAGGAGGAGATGATAAGGGGTGAAGTCTGTTGTCCCTGCATCCCCGGCCAGGAGCAGAGGGGACTGACTGCCCCATCTCCATCAGACCTTCTGGGAGAGTGGATCGAGGCTCAGTATAATGAGATCAAAATGAAATCCTGGCTTGAGTCAAGTCCTCTCTCTGTGTTAGCTGGCTTTCTTCTTCAACTAAAGACTGAGGGACATGTCTTAAAAGAGAAAGGATTTATTCAGGTCCACGGTTCCAGTGGCTTCAGTCTGTGGAAGGTAGCCCATTATTACAGGCCCAAGGTATAGCAGAATATCATGGCTTAGGAGGCTGGTTGCCTCATAGTAGGCCAGGAAGCAATGAAGGAGAGAGAAAGGGGCCGAGGACCCATTCCCTTCGCCTAGGTGGCATGTCCTCTATTTCTACCACCTCCCTACAATGTCATCCATCCTCTTGTCATTTCTGTTGCTATGATGAAAATACTCTGCCAAAATGCAACTTGGTAGAAAAAAGGGTTCACTCCAGTTTACAATCCCAGGTTCTAGTCCATCACTGGGGAAAGCCACAGCAGCAAGAGCCCCAAACATCTGGTCACATCACAATGGCTGGCAGTGTAGAGAGAAAGGAATGTATCTGCATGCTTGCCTGTGCTCAGCTAGACTCTGCTACTCTAATACAGTTCAGGACCTCTTGCCTAGGAATTGGTGTCACCCACAGTAGACTTGGTCTTCACATATCAATATGACTTAATACCCACAGACATGCCCAGAGGCCAACCCAATTTATCCAATCTAATTGAGATTCTCTTCCCAGCTGAGTCCAGGCTGTGTGTCAAGTTGACAGTTAAAGCTACCTGTCTCACCATCCAATTCGAACTAGTCAATGGATCGGAATCCAAGGCTGAGGACAGAGCCCTCTTGATCCCTGCCACTTCCCCAAGACACACCATAGAACGCTACTGAACTGGGGACAAGCCTTCAACACATAAGCCTTTGAGGGACACTGTGCTCTACAAGACAGCTAAGCATGTCACACTGGCTCTTGAGACAGGGGTTTCTGTCTTCCCATTACACAGGTAGGAAAAGTAAGGAACACGGAAAATGAGCTTGTCTGCAGGTCACACAAGTGGCGTCTGGATTTAAATCACTGTCTGACCTTCCTTACACACAGCTTCTAGACTACTGGGTCCCAAGAAGACTGTGGGGTACACATAGTTGAGGTGGAGGGTCCACATGTCTTGGCTTCTCAGAATGGTTCTCCTGTTCCCTTGCTTGTCCAGGAGTCTCTTCTCCGGCCCCACTGGGACCCCCGCACCCCCCCGTGGCCTTTCATCCTGATGCCTGCCACCGACCGGCCGCTTCTCACATCCTCCCTGGTGAAGAATGTCACCTTGCTTCATATCTGCGCCCTTGTGGTTGGCTGGGGAGGGGGGCAGTGGGGGCGGGGGTGAGGTTAACCTCATTGTTGTCTTATATGGTCATTTAAATCTCCAAGGGCTTCCTCCAAGGGCCAAAAATAATCCAGAGACACAGCAGCTGTGTCCAGCACACAGAGAGGACCCGGCCATCTGCTTTGGTTCAGAGCCCTGTGTCTGTCTGTCACTTAGACTCTTTCTCCCGGCTCGCCCTCCAACCTCCTTACTGGTTCCAGCATGACCCGCTTCTCCTATGCAGAGTATTTTGCTCTGTTTCACTCTGGTTCTGCACCTTCCAGATCCTCTTCGTCTCCCGAGAGCCCACCGGCCGCGCACCCCTAGGCCTGTTCCAGGGAGTCATGCAGAAGTATAGCAGCAACCTATTCAAGACCTCCCAGATGGCGTAAGTGACTCCCCACCTGGCCCCAAGACCACCCAGCTCACACCTCCAGCTGAGGCAGCAGGGAGAGGGACAGGTTTGCAGCCCTAGATCCTCTTCCTGCTGTGTCAAGATTCTCATGCTCCTACAGAGCTAGGCACAGGGGCCACAGACTGATCCCCGCTAGGAGTGGCATTCAGACTGTGCTTGGGACTGACCCCTCAGATATTCTCAGAGCTTGTGACCCTGCTTGGACTGGAGGATTCCAATGGACTCTGAATCTGGGGCTCCAGCAAGAGGGAGAGGTTCAAAGGACTGGGGTTTGGAGTGAGCTGAGGTGTTGCCTTTCACTCCTGTTTAACCCCGTCTTGTGTCTCCCATGCCACCTCCAGGGGTTCATCTGTGCACATGCACATCTGTACCCAAAACACTTCATTTAAGGGCCAGGTGCCAAAGCCCAGAACGAATCGATGACCTGGGGCCAAGGGAGGGGGTTCTGCCAGGAGTATGGAGCTAATGGGACATTTGTACCCCCTCCTTGCTCTGGTTCGGAGTGACCCTAAAAACAGTTAAAAGCAAAAGGGATCCCTTTGCTGGTACCCCATTTCTGTGTGGCAGAGAGGAGGATACAGCTGGCCAGTTCTCATTCTCAGCTTCTCCAAGCCCTATGGGGACCACATTGTCCTTGGGGCTTTAGGGTTGACAAGAAAAGAAAGTTCTAGTTCTAATCTCAGTACAACTGCCTATCCCCCCATGTCTGCCATAGGAAGGCCTGCCCCGCCCCCAACTCCCTTTTCTGCAAGGCAGGGTGAGGGAAGACAAAGTTGTCTTCCTAGGCCCTGTGCAGCTTGCTTCTCATCCTTGGTGGTTTAACATGCCTGGTAGCCTCTCCCTGTTTGGGGTGGGGACTTTGTCTGCGCTCACGGGGAAGCTGTTCGTATGTATGACACTGAGGGTCCCAGGATCTGTGAACCCCAGCTGGGGAGACCCACTCTATCTGGTGGGTCCTGACAGCAAATATTACATAGTGGGAACCCCTCCCCCACCGAGGCTACAGGACCAGCCAACTCACCCCCTCCTCTTCAGCAGTGACCATATACCCCATGGGGCCCTCCCTGAGACTGATGGGGATTGGTCCTGTTGCTCCTGAGTGGATCTCAAGCAGGTGGCTATGATGGTGTTGATGGACCTTCAGGATCTAGCTGGTCAGTCACTTGTCCTTGTTGGGTCTCTGGCTTCACCCGTATCTGCTATTAATAACCCAGAGACCGAGACACAGGAGGAAGTGTGGCATGCTGGAGGAAGCCACTGGGAGGGTTTGGGGGCTGGTCCTAGAGATCCCCCTAAACCTATCCTAGCTGGATCCTAGGCAGTCATGGTCCCTACTGACTTGGTAGCAGGGGACAAAGGGAAAGAGATGGAAGAGAACAGACAGATAAATAAGGAAATGAATAAATGAAAAAAAAAAATGCCTTCAATGAGCCAAACAAAGATGCCATGGCCTTGAAATCTTTTGACATTTAGAAGTTTTAAACTGTGAAGGATTCTAATTTATTAATCCTTCAAGTCTTGTCATTTTGCAGCAGCTGGAGTAGGGAGAATGGATTCGATGGGGAGGTGGAGAGGCAGGAAGGCTGGGGAATCAGGGAAGGGAGGGACCTTGGCAGGTCTTTTGACTTTGGGAGCTCTTGGAATCATTCAGCCCTGTAGTAGCTGTGCTTGGTACAAATCAGAGGGCCATCTTTGGGGAAGGCCCGTAGTTACTGCAGATTCCTCTGCAGTTGTTAGCCAGGGTTAGCACTCGTTTGCCTGAGTCTCCCTGGTAGAAACAGTTTGGGTGTGACATTAGCTTCAGCCACAGAAAGGCACAGGGCTGCTGGGTTCCCACCCTAATTTACATCCATGCAGTGAGCTGACTGGAGGGCACAAGCATTAGTCCCAGAACAAGCTGAATATACAAGAAGGAGAGACCCCAGAGCAGGCACTGGCTTGCCCTCCAGCAGGTCCTGTTTGCCCTCAGGACCCAGGCCACTTGGCCCTGCCTCTGCCTCCAGCTGAGAACTGGCTGCCACTTGCTCTCACAGGGCTATGGACCCCGTGCTGAAGGCCATCAAGGAAGGGGATGAAGAAGCCTTAAAGGTCATGATCCAGGATGGGAAGAATCTTGCTGAGCCCAACAAGGAAGGCTGGCTGCCGCTACACGAGGCTGCCTACTATGGCCAGCTGGGCTGCCTGAAAGTCCTGCAGCAAGGTGAGGACCATCTCTGAAGGGCCAGCAGGGCACAGGGCTCTCTCTTGGTGAAGAGGGCAAGCCATGTAACGGTCTCCACAAACACAGTTAAAATCACTGTGTTGCAGTGGGGGTGGGTGGAGTGGAGTGGAGAGTAGGGGTTGGAGGTAGGATGGAATGGACAATCCACTTCCTGTTCCTGCTTTGGCCCCTTGCTGCTGTCTCTCCATGCCTTTCAGCCAGGAAAACCTCATTCCTAGAAAAGAATGAGAGAAGAGCTAAGTTCTGGGACAGCCACTGCCAGTTTGTTCCAGAATGTTCCAGGGGCTGATTTGTTGTGGAAAGGCTCAGGCACAACTGTGCCTGTGCACTGCCAAGGTTGTTCCCACCAACTGTGGGACCCTGGGCTAGTTCTGCCTCATCTCCAAATTTCATCTTTCTATTAGGCCAGATTAGGATCAATAATACCAACAGGCAGATATTGGTCTGGCCATTGAATGATCCCAACCACACCTGGAGAAAAAGTTACATGAGATATGGCCATCTAGCAGTGACTAAGAGGGCAAAGGAAAAATAGACACTTTAGAGCTAGGGGCTCAATCTGGGAAGGCTTCCCAGAGGAAGTGGCATCTAGTTGCATTTCTATAGCCAAGAACCCAAACAGGTCATAGGGGACGAGATGAAGATAATCTGGGCTTTAATAGAATTCAGAGGAAGCAGTTCCATCCCCATCCTTAGAATTGCGAAGAAGTCGGAACACGTGTGTTGGTAGAATGGTACCTTCCGTCACAGATTTCCTGGTGTCCCCCCAGCCTACCCAGGGACCATTGACCAGCGCACACTGCAGGAAGAGACAGCATTATACCTGGCCACATGCAGAGAACACCTGGATTGCCTCCTGTCGCTGCTCCAGGCAGGGGCAGAGCCTGACATCTCTAACAAATCCAGGGAGACTCCACTTTACAAAGGTAAGTCTCTAGGCTGGGCTTCTCGTGGGCCAGGAAGTCCAGAAGCAAAGTGAGCAGCTTTCAGCTTGTTCCCATGAGTGCCCAGCTCTGAGGGATCCACTTTGCAGAGGGTAGTACCCCTCCAAGATTCGTGGTGCGTGCTAATTAGATCTTGCGTTTACACATGAGATCATCCAGCATATGGTCAACATGCTGGGGCGGGGGCTGTCACTGAAGCCTTAAGTTGAAAAGATGGGGCATATGTCTGTGGGTTACATCAAGCGTGGGCACACACTCAGACTACAAGCATCCAGAGCTTGGCAAGGGGTTGGGTGGGAATGTGAGTGTGTGGGGGGATGCTCATAGAGGGATGCCTGGGCTGAACCCCGACAGGAAGGAATTTACGGGCTGAGTAAGCTTCTTCTAGAATAGCATGGACAGAGGCCAGACGATAGGAGAAGGAGTGCATATCTCTGCTATGTGTATGTAAGCAAAAACCCTCCTGCTAGCTCAGCACTAGTTCAAAGGTATGCACTGGTTGCAATAGCCAGGTTCCATGTCAATGGACAGATAAGCCATCACAATAGCTGGCACCTGTTGAGTACTTAAGTGCTGGGGAAGGCGTTTTCCTTAAGCCCCCAGATGCATCTCCACACCCATACATGTTGCTAGTGTTCTTATTTTATATATAAGGACCAAAGGCACATCTGTGATTTGACATTCAGCATATATAATACTCTGTAGGAACCTGAACTCAACATGGAAATATTGTCTATGGGGCCCTCAGCTGTCCCAAAAAGAGATGTTGGAAGCATGCTAAATACCAGTCCAGTGGCTTGGCCTTGGATCTATTAGGTACCAAAGACCCTGGCTCCTGGCTCCTGAGTGTGGTCTCTTGTGGATCCTCCCCTGAGCCTCCTCTAGAAAGACTTTGCTGTGTGGTTTACAGAGAGAGGACTGACGTTCATGAGATGGAGAAAGGAACCCCTTGAAACACCCTAGGCAACTGCTTCCCCTGTTTGCTGTCCCCTCTCCAGGGAGGCTTCAAAGGCCAGTAATTGGCTCAATGTGACCCCAACACCCTCTATAGCTCCCTAGTGAGAACTGCAGACCAGAAGTTGAAGAGGAGGTTTGAGAAGGATGAGAAAGATGGGTTGTACTCAGAAGATCACGCCAAGTTAAATGAGCAGCCTTTACTGTGTAGATATCTTCAGCCCTAGTGTCTGATGATGAGTTAGGGATACTTTAGAACATTCTAGGGGACAGAGTCTCTGGATATGACTTTTTGGGTTTGAATCCCAGTTCTGACTCTTAGTCTCTGTGTGACTCTGGGTAAGTCACTCGCCATCTTTGTGTTCCATCTGCCTCATTTATAGACTTGGGTACTGACATTGGGTTCTTCAAGGGTAGTTGGAAAGATTAAACTAGTCGATCGTCAAACCTTCAGGGCCACACTGACTGTCTCACTTCTCCTGGGTCCAGCCTGTGAGCGCAAGAACGCGGAGGCGGTGAGGATATTGGTACAATACAACGCAGATACCAACCACCGCTGTAACAGGGGCTGGACCGCGCTGCATGAGTCTGTCTCACGCAACGACCTGGAGGTCATGGAGATCCTAGTGAACGGCGGCGCCAAGGTGGAGGCCAAGAATGTCTACAGCATCACCCCCTTGTTTGTGGCTGCCCAGAGCGGGCAGCTGGAGGCCCTGAGATTCCTGGCCAAGCATGGTGAGTGGTCACGCAGAACAGCTGCCAAGGACCTCAGAGGTTAGCTGGGGTCGTCTTGTGGACATCGTCTGATCCAGGGCCCCGCAGGGCTGTGTTGAGGATTCAGTAGAGTGATGGCGAGGAGCTGCTATGTGCTTCCTGTCTTACTATCTCAGATCTAGCTCAACATCCTCCTTTCACAAAAGAGGAATCTGAGGCCTGGAAAGCGGAAGTGACTTATCTAAGGAATTAGCTGTAGAGCTATCTAGATTCTTAGACTCTTGATGCTCAAACCACATTACAGATCACACTGCTGGACCAGAAAGACCTCAGATGGAGATCACATCCTTGTTTTGCAGGTGATAAAACCAAGGACCAGGGTGGGAAAGTGATTTGTCCAAGATCACACAGTAGGTTATTCATACACATGGGATTTGAACCCAGTTCTCTGCACTATTTTCCCTTAAACAAACATACAAACAAACAAATAAACAAACAAAAAATGTAAGAGGAGAAACTAAAACCATACTGGTTGCACCATGATGTTCCAGTAGCAAAGACCTCAAAAACACGAATAAAAAGCTGTATTTTGACAACTTTTGCCAAGCTCTCCTGTGATTGCCTTTCCCTTTCAATGGAAAGAAGGTCCACCTTGGACACTGGAGATGCTGAGGCTATGCAGAGGCGTTGGGGCTGGGCTGCAACAAATCGGTGAGGACCTACTGTGTGTCAGGCCTCCTGCTAAGCATGGAGATATGACAGACAGGTAGAGTGTGACCCAGGTGCTGTCCTAACCCCACTGTACCCTTGAGGGGATTGAGGCCCAGACAGGTTAAGTGACTGCTCACTGTGAGAGCCTGGATGTGACTTGTGTCTGCCTCTTGGCCTAGGAGATCGACCATGGGCCTGGCTAAGGCTCTTAGCCAGGGACGACTGCAATGAACACGCTGACAACACAGTGGAGTCCTGGAGCCCAGGCCAGCAGGCCACACTGAGGGCAAGAGCACAGTGCAGGAGGGGAACCCCTCTCTCCAGGCCGATATTGAGGCAGGGATTGCTCCCTTCAAGGGGGGTTAAAGCCGGTTCCTATACAAATATTTTCCTTGGTTGAGCAGGCTGTTTTATTGACAAGCCTAGGCCTGCCAGGGAGCCTGAGCCTGGGGCCCACAGACTTGTTAAAGGTGTCCCTATACTGTCCCTCTGAGGGAAGGGCCAGTCTCTGTCCTGAGTTCTGTCCACACAGCAGCGACTTCTGAGCCTGGCACTGTGTTTCTAGTACCTTATTTACACCTTGTGGTAAACAGGAGAGGCCAGGAGCATGATTCTTGACTAAGTAGCAGGTAAACTGAGGCTTCTCAAAGCTGCCTAAGGACCTAAAGCTTGGGAGTCAAGAAACAAAACCTTTAATGGTCCTAATGAGCCCTCAAGGCCTGTGCTCTTCTCAGAAGGCCCAAGCGAGTCCATTGCTGTTGAAAATGAAGTAATCAGAAGGGTGAGAGGAGCAGACAGTTCTGAGAGAGGAGCTGTGGTTGACACAAGCCTTTGATCTCAGCCTTTACTAAACTATCACAGCTCATCTGCATCTGCAGAGTGAAGCCTACTTCCCTCTGCAGAGAAATCACGATGCACACCAGATCTCTCTCTCTCTCTCTCTCTCTCTCTCTCTCTCTCTCTCTCTCTCACTCCATGAGATGCACAAGATGTAGAAGATAAGATGAAGGCAGGAAGCGGCTACCAGGTTTTAGCCCCCTTCCTACCAGCATGGCTCAGTGTTTAGTTTAGTGTTTAGTGTATGTGTATGTGTGTGTCCATGTATGTGCATGTGTCTCGATGTGTGTATGTGTGTATGTATATGTGTGTATTCATGTATGTGTATGTGTGTGATATGTATGTGTATATGTGAATGTGTGTATGTATATGCGTGTATGTATATGTATGTGTGTATGTGTTTATATGTGTGCATGCATGTTTGTGTATGTGTGTGATGTGTATGTGTGTATGTGAATGTGTGTGCATGTATGTGTATGTGAATGTGTATGTATGTATGTATGTGAATGTACGTGTATATGTGTGTGCATGTGTATGTGTATTGTGTGTATGTGCGCATGTATGTGCATGCGTATGTGTGTGCATTGTGTGTGTATATATGTATGTGTGTATGTGTGTGTGCACATGTGTGTTGTATATATGAGTATAAGTACCCACACAGATCAGACCTGCTGGAGTACAGGTGGTTGTGAGCCACTGTATGGGGACTGGGAACTGAAGCCAGTGTCCTCTGTAAGACCTGCACATGGTCTTCACCACTGAGCCATCTCTCCAGTCCCTCAGCAGTTCCTTAAGAAGATAATGGAAGCCAGTTCTCTCCTGTTTCTGATAGAGAATGAAACAAACCCAGCACTGGGGATGTGGCTCAGTGGGTAGAGTATGTACCCAGTATGCACAAATCCTTGGGTCAATCTCCAGCACTGAATAAACCAGCATGGTGGTTCACACCTATAACCCCAGCACTCTAGAAGTAGAGGCAGGAGGTTCAAAAGTTCAAGACCATCTTGGCTACATATGGAATTCAAGGCGAGCTCAGGCTGCATGAGATGATGCATGCCTCAGACCAACCAAACAAACCATCAATCCCAAATCCAACTAACAGTCAGTAGGGTTTCCTTTCAAGAGATTTGTACTTAGCTGGAGCTGCTGCTGCTGCTGTCAGGGCACAGCCTAGGGCCCATAGTGAGGGCTGACAGCCTGGTCTCCATGTGTTCAAGTTTGGCTTCACATCTATGAGTGGATTATCCTGGGTCCTATCATGTTCTGTATCCTGGTCTGTGATGATGAAAAACTTGATCTCCCAGGGCTCCCTATGGATTCAGAGAAACAGCGTGAGTGTGGTTTTATGATAAAGAACTTACCCTTCCTCTGACATCTGAGGGGTCCATGTGGATTCAGACAGTAGGCATAGCCCAGCACACACACAGTGGTTAGCTGGGAGGTGCTCACCACACAGTGGCACTGAATTGTGGCAGAGCCACTGATGGCTAGTTCATGGCTCCACTTCTCCCTCTCCAGGTGCCGACATCAACACTCAGGCCAGTGACAGCGCATCAGCCCTCTACGAGGCCTGCAAGAATGAGCATGAGGACGTGGTAGAGTTTCTTCTCTCACAGGGTGCTGACGCGAACAAAACCAACAAAGATGGCCTGCTCCCATTACATGTTGCCTCCAAGAAGGGCAACTATAGGTCAGTCCAACCCCTTACCATGCACAGCACAGGGATGCCCAGTCAGGCCAGGGTGGGGCAGGGCACTTGCTTTCCATGGCCCTTGAGGGGACTTTTCCTCAAGTTTGCTTGTTTGTTTCTTGGTGGAGTGGGAGGATGCAGAGATTATCTGCTGGGCAACTAGCTGGTTGGTGAGGATGTCTACAGCAACAGAGAGGGACCAGTCACCGGGCACTTCCCTGCACTTCATGCTCAGGTTGGGAGAAGCTCAACTTCTCTAGAAGCAGTCTGAGGGAGGGAAGGTGTACATATTCGTATGTACTCCCTCCTCCCACAATCACAGAGATGAACAGTCTGCACTCATTCATGATGTGATGAGAGATCACCTAGACCTAAGCTCCATGGTGGCCCCAGTAGAAGGGACCTGGTAAGGACCAGAGCAGAATGCACCGGAGGCTGCTGTGTGGGCTCGTGTGTCCACTGCAGGCCCCTCCCAGGATCATGCTCATCCCCTCCTTCAGTGGCATAACATTGTCCCTGGTCAAAGCTCATACACCACAGAGTAAGCTGGCGCCTCCAACACGCCTCTCATCCGAGAGCCGCTGATTGCTAAGAATTTAGCACCCACACTGTGAATACGAAAGGATGCTGGGCAGGTGGGGGAGGGGGAGGATGCTGGTTGTCCTTGCAGACAGACACTGGTCATTTCTAAAGGGTGGACTCATCGCTGAGCTGTGGGACGGCCCCTTTTACAGAACAAGAAACTGACCAGGTAGCTAAGAGCCTCGTGCCTCCGTGGGACCAGCCCCACGCCTAGGACATTTTCTACTGATTGGGTAGTTCCCAGCCATGGACCCTGGCAAGCTTTCTTTTTATTTAGACAATTTTCATTAGTTTTTAAGTGCATCTTTTTTTCCCCCCTTAAGATGGTTTTTAAAGGAAACATTCACCACCATGGTGTAGTGGGACAGTAATTTACAGTTACTAGATGACCCGTGCCATGTGCCCTGGGCACTGCACTGGGAGATGATCTAACGTTTCAGACTCCCAGAAGAAAGAGAACAGATTGTGCTTGGCATAATCAGTGAGGCAGGGGGATGTATAAGAGAAGAGAGACAGCAACGGAAAATAAAGCAAAGGCCCCAGAAGCTGTTCCCCAGAGCCCCAGACTTTCCTAAAAGCGCACACAACCAATTTCCTGAGGGCTACCCAGTGAAGGGTTAAAGTTGGATTCCCAGCAGCCCCTGCCACCTGGCTGGGCCACTGCTCTTTGCTCACACCCTGGGCATGTGGCATTAGAGGCCCTCCCCATGCTGGCCTCCCACAGGCTGAGCAGGGATTTGATGTGACATTCCATAGGCATTCAGCCACCTGCCAAAACACTCTGCCTACCCAGGGCCTGGAGCACAGCTCCTGGAGCTCCAGGCCGTTTGCCAGATGTGCCTGCTCTTTAGCACACGGGGTGGGGTGTGTTGGGCCATGGCTGAAAGAGGAACCTAGCATCCCCATCCCTTAGGCACATTTTCCGTCATCTGTTTTCAGTGTCTATAGCAGAACAGGTAGATTTCCAAAGACCCCGTGAGATGGACAAGAAGGGTCCTGAAGGCAGGAGCTCCTGACCTTGGCTATACAACCCTGATTCAGGCCCCACCTTAAATGATAGCACTGGCTGGCCTTGGGTGGGATGCCAGGATTTCCACATAGTGCCTGAGTGAGTTCCATGAACGTAGCACCTCTCTCATGGCCAAGGGTCAGGCCACCATGACCCCCTTGACTAAGGTCTCCTCTAGCTTGGTGCAGCAGGGGAGGGTCTGCTGTCACTGCTCAGGACACGGACTTTCTAACAGCCTACTGTGTGCCGATCCAATGAAAGTGCAAGGTGCTAGCCTCAAAACCAGGCTTGGAAAAATGAGACAGTGAGGTTCTGTTTTGCCATGTGGGTGCAAGTCCCCCCCTTGCTGGGATGTATGAAGAATACATGAGACAAAAAGGGCTCAGTTTGTGGGGTCACTTCTGAATGAAAGGGGGTGACTGTGAAGAGCACTTTAAAGGATGCCTGGTGCACAGTCAGTGCTTGGTAACATATTCATTGTCACTGTCACTAGTATACCTCAGCAGAATCGATGTGTGTGTGTGGTTCAGAGAGGTTAGTGGCATGCTGGAGATGGCCCAGCATTAGGCCGTTGTCACCAGGTCCAGGTGATTCTGAGATCTGATGCTTCCTCATTGCCTATGCTGATCCCCAGGATCCCCCACGCTCCCATCCCGTGCTCCCATCCCGTGCTCCCATACTAATGACAGCCAGCTTGAACACCTTCTCACAGCTCCTGGGCTGGGTTAAGTCAAGGCATCAGCACCCAAGTCAGATAGCATGGTAAGACTGTATGCTTGCATAAGTAGAGTCTTCACTGGGATCCCAGCCCAAGGGTCAGGAGAGCAGGTTTTCAAACCTGAGAGGATCTAGAGTGATGTCCCAAGTCAGAGGTTGCCAAACAGTCTGAGATGTCTTCCTAGATACTGTGCAGGGCCTCCCGGTAACCATCCCGAGCTGGGTCTGTTTGGCTTTTGGGGGAAGTCAGCTCATCCTAACCTATTTCTCGGAGTCACCTGCTTACGTCTTGTCCTCTGTCCCACAAAATGGTCTTTTAGAAAAGAGTCATCTGCATAGTGGGTTCTCCACTCGGGCACTCTCCACGATTAGAAGTGAGAGACTTAAGTCAGTGGTGTATGCCTGTAACGATAGCGCTAGGGAGGTAGAGGCAGGGAGACCAAAGTTCAGGGTCATCCATGCCTCTGTATGAGTCAGAGGTCATCCCAGACCACAAGAGATCATGTCTCAAACAGATAAAAGAAAAAGGAATTCATTAAAAACAGATGTGGCACCTTGAAAGGCCTGGCTCTGGGTACCCAGTGCCTCCACTCTGCCCTGGTGTGCTGCCTGCCTTTATTCAGTCAGTTGCTTCTCCACTCTAACCCCCGGGTCTCTGTTTCACCCTCTGTAAAATGGCAGCACTGTCCCTATGTCTGTCATAGACGGGCAGCACGCTGACCTTCGATGGCTAAATCCTAGAGAAGAAGTATGCAATGACCCAATGACTCATTAAGTCGCTGACTTTATGCTTCTGGGACTTGGGGCAGAGATTGTCCAATTCCCACATTTCTGCCCCCTTTCCATGGCCTGGCCAAGGAATCATTGGAGACCAGCTGGGGCCTGCAGAGATCCCAGCCCATGGGCCAGCCGCCCAGCCCACCCCTGTCCCTGTTCTTTCTCGAGCTTGAGCCGTCATGGATGTTACCCTGCATTTGTTGGTCATGGCAGTGGTCCAGGGGCCCCAGCCTTGCCTTTGACCAGCACCTCTGAAGAGGAGGTCAAGCCCCTGGAGCCTGCACAAATAGAAATTAGGAGTCAATTAGCTCCCCTGGGTGTGAGAATTTCCTTTTGAGGTTTCAGAGGCAGATCTTCGCCAAACTCGGCATCGCTGAACGCAATAATGTTGTCCCCGGAGATTCCAGCAGGAGGTCCCTGGCATCCCGGTTCCAGGAAGGCAGAGGCAAGAAGAGTGCCAGGAATCAAGAGACATGGGAACTGGGCTTGTGGTGGCACCTGCTTCCCCCTCCTCCTTTCTTGATATGGTCTCCTCCCTAGAGCTCCATAGGAGGCTGTGAGGTCACCTGTCAGCAGGGCTTGGATGGATCAGGGCCTGAAATCAGCAGTGTGAGCTGAGTGCTTGTTCTGGAAGGCAGCAGGGGTCCAGGGGACGAAAGCCAAGATGAGGAGTCTTGGGGTCAAGAGCTGAGATGAGGGGTCCTGGGGTCAAACCCCTGGAGCTATTCTACGACCTCCAATTTGTCACTGGTTTTCTGAGCCATGTCTGTTAAAAAGATAGACACAGAGTGCTCTGGGTACGCCATGGGGCTACCATGAGGGCAAAATGGGCCAGGCAAGTTGACAACACTGTGAAAATTGCAAAACCCCGTGACCCATCAGCTGTCACCCTGATTGCTACACCAGAAGTAGGAGAGTAATTAAGAGTGTGGCCAAAGGGATGGGACAATCTGAACTCAAATCTTGGTGTTCCCACTTCCTAACTGTGTATCCTTGGCAAGTCATGGACCTTTTCTGGGCTTCCTCATCTGCAATGCAGATTGAGAATGCAATCTCAAAGAGTCACTCGGAAAACTATGAAGGGTAGCAGGTGAAGTGCTGAGATCAGTGCTCAGTCCCATAGTCAGGAGCCGAGCAGTGTGAGCTCCAGCCTCAGCAGTGGCTGCCTGAGCTCTCTGTGTCAAAACTGGGCAGAGGGGCCGGAGAAGCTGGAATTATACATTCAGGAAAAAAAGCTGCCTCTTGTAGGAGAGGGAAGGAACCACGTTGGCACAGTAGATGAATGGGTCTGGGGCAAGAGCGGTTGAGACGTGTCCTCTTTCCTTCCCTCACCATGCCTAGAGGTTCCACCAGATGCCAGAGCAGCAAGATAGGGAGGGAAGACAATTCATCCCCAGAGTGCCCCTCCCAGCAAGTTCCTTAATCTTTCCAAGTCTCAGTTGTTCTCATCTGCAGAGTGGGTGGCAACAAGACTTGCTTTATGAGCTCTCATAAAACAAACTGAATCTCCAGTGTTTTCTTCCCTAACAGGGCAAGGTTTGGTACCGGGTTTCAGTATCTAGCTCTATCTGCGACCTCCTGCAGAAAGTAGAGTGGTCCTTCACTGAGCACGAGGGGCTTTCTGCCACTTTCTCCAGATTACTGAGAGCCGATGTCTTTATTATTAGTGGCTCAGTATTTTGTCTGCATGTATGTCCATGCACCACGGGTATGCTTGGTTCTAGTGGTTGTCAGAAGAGGGCTTCAGATCCTCTGGAACCTGAGTTACAAATTCTGGTGGTTGTGAGCCTCCCTGTAGGTGCTGGGAATCAAACTTGGTCCTCTGGAAGATCATCCAGAGCTCTTGACATCCGAGCCATCTCTCTATCCCCAAGCATCCGTTATTTACGCTGGAGTGAGTTCATGCGAGATGCTTGAAGCCACAGCCCACCTGGCTGAGGTTTTTCAGAACTCACCAGTCAGTTCCAACCTTTTCCTGCTAAGCACGACAGATCCCTGGGCGCCCTCTGCTGGCCGTGTCGTGCCCGTGCGCCCTGTCTCCTGACCAGCTCGTTGTTCCTTCTACAGAATAGTGCAGATGCTGTTGCCAGTGACCAGCCGCACGCGCGTGCGCCGTAGCGGCATCAGCCCGCGCTGCACCTGGCGGCCGAGCGCAACCACGACGCGGTGCTGGAGGCGCTGCTGGCCGCGCGCTTCGACGTGAACGCGCCTCTGGCTCCCGAGCGCGCGCGCCTCTATGAGGACCGCCGCACTTCTGCGCTCTACTTCGCGTGGTCAACAACAATGTGTACGCCACCGAGCTGCTGCTGTTGGCGGGCGCCGACCCCAACCGCGACGTCATCAGCCCCCTGCTCGTGGCCCATCCGCCACGGCTGCCTGCGCACCATGCAGCTGCTGTTGGACCACGGCGCCAACATCGACGCCTACATCGCCACTCACCCCACCGCCTTCCCGGCCACCATCATGTTTGCCATGAAGTGCCTGTCGTTACTCAAGTTCCTCATGGACCTCGGCTGCGATGGGAGCCCTGCTTCTCCTGCCTTTACGGCAACGGGCCACACCCACCCGCCCCGCGACCCGGCCGCTTCCACGACGCGCCCGTGGATGACAAGGCACCCAGCGTGGTGCAGGTGCCTGGAGGGAGGGTACAGGAGGGCTTTAGGAAAGGTAGGATAGGGGGATAATTGTACTTCAGAAGGAAGTTGGAAGAGTGGTTATGGCCTAGGGGGACATGTTGGCTGGTGGAGAATCAATCAGACGCAGACTCCGTGGCTCATGCCAATGATGCATGATGCAGTCCTCATTTTGATTTGGGGTCCTTAAGGAACCCACGGTGGGGTAAGGGATTGGCTAGTGAGGAGGGAACGCTGCAGAACTTCAGGCCAGTCGCCTATGTCAGATCTTCAGTGGACAGGAAGGGGACAGCAGAGCAGGCCAGGTAGGTTCCTAGGACACAGGATAACCAGTCCTGTGTGGGGTATAACTATTACAACCCAAGTACCTGAGAAACAGAGGCAAGAGGATTGCAAGTTTGAGGCCAGCCCAGGCTACAGAGTAAGTTAAAGGTCATTTTTTTTCTTTTGTTTTTTTTTTGGTTTTTCGAGACAGGGTTTCTCTGTGTAGTCCTGGCTGTCCTGGAACTCACTCTGTAGACCAGGCTGGCCTCGAACTCAGAAATCCGCCTGCCTCTGCCTCCCAAGTGCTGGGATTAAAGGCGTGTGCCACCACCGCCCGGCTATTAAAGGTCATTTTTAACAACTTAGTGAGAACCTGTCTCAAAATAAAAAAGCAAAAGAGAGCCTGAAGAGATAGCTCGGCAGTGAAGAACATGTACTGCTCTCTCAGAGAACTGGTTTTGGGTTCTTAGCAACACAAGGGTTGGCTCATAACTATCTGTAACTCACTCTAACGTAATCCCCCGCCCTTGTCCTGTGAGCGCACTCACACTCACGTGCGTAGAACCACAAAATATGTATACAGATAATTTAAAAATAAAATGAAGTATGAGAAAGGACCAGGGTTTGGATCAGTCGCAGAACACTGAAGGATGCGGTAGTTCATCTTCAGTTAAAAAAAAAAAAAAAAAGGTGAGCATTTAAAATGTAAATGAAGCTAGAAACTCGAAACTAGAACGCTTTGCTGTGAGGGGTCATTTTCGTGGCTAGCAGCCAGCTACTTGACTAGTCGAGCTATGCGTGACTTGTCTACTGCGCTACAAAGCACTTTACATCCCTAAAAATCTCCTTGGACTGGATGCCATAGGCCCAATTTACAGGCAAGGAAATCGAGGCTCCGAGAAGTGATGGAGCCAGCCCAACTTGTCCGTCTTGCATGTCAGGTAGTAGATGCCGGTGCCCAGAAGGGCTCGTGCTGAGGGGAAGGGTTTGTAGAAGGGAACTTTCAGGTCTTAGACACCTGCCCCACACCTCTCTGACCTCACCTGAAAGAGTGGTGTGTTCCTATTCCAGTTCTGTGAATTCCTGTCGGCCCCGGAAGTGAGCCGCTGGGCTGGACCCATCATCGACGTCCTTCTGGACTACGTTGGCAACGTGCAGCTGTGCTCCCGCTGAAGGAGCACATCGACAGCTATGAGGACTGGGCTGGCATCAAAGAGAAGGCAGGTAGGGCTGTGGCTGCTGCTACCAGCATATCTTCTGCCCTGCAGAGACCCAGACAGACCTCAGGCAGTTGTGACCCATACCAGCGCAGGCTGTGGCCCGGGCCAAAGTTGCACAGCTATGTGGTTGCAGGCTAGATACCACCCAGGTCTGACAACATATTAGTCCCTCCTTCAATCTGTTTGACATAATCCTGGTATCCTGAAGGAACTATGGATCCATTACCCACACTTTGGGGTTGCTGACATATGGGGCCACCTGAGAGGTGGAACCGCAGGCAGAGGAGTGGATGGTGACCTAAGGTATTTGCAGTTGAAGAGTGCTCATGAGGCACCCAGATCTCACCCAGAGGACAGCTCCTGACTCCACAGTGCCTTGCGGATCTGGAGTCTGCTGTCCCACCAGATTTGGCAGGTCACCTGGGACAGCCCAGGCTCTGAGCAGCATTTGTAGGGACACTCAGGGTGGCCTGTCACCCCTGAACAGAGAGGGAAGGCAGGCTCATCACCCAGCACTCAGACGGTGATGACTGGCTAGTTTGGGCTCAGCAGGCTAGACCTCGTCATTTGTCTGTCGGACACAAAAGACTGGCCTGCAGCAGGTTATCACCATGCCACCAAGGCCGCTTCCATCCTTGTCCCCCCATAGGACCTTGACTCTGATAAACCCAACTCCTTCTCGATCCCAACGGCTCCCTTGATCCCTAATGACTACAGGATCTTCCCCTGACACAGATCTGGGTGAACAATTTTCAGTTGATGCTTTGACGGAGTCAGTGGGCAGCAGCAGGGGGCAGTTGTCATCTATCTACCACCCACGCAGGCATGCTATACCCTTCACTAACAGATCTGTCCTTGGCTGCTG